>CAWUFW010000262.1:507500-1707500 GCA_963921515.1 Calotriton arnoldi
TTGTTTGTATTCCTATATATAAACTGTTCATGTTCTTGGGAGTGTATTGTTTGACTTGAAGTGTCCCTTGAGGTCTTAGTACCTGTGATGATGGCTCAGCTGAAAGGGTTGTGTGCCATTAGAATTTGTGGATTTCATGGAAACTGGTTGTTGGAGGCATCTAGCAAGGTCTTTACTTTTTTTTATTTTATCTTGTGCAGTTGTGTTTTTTTTGCTCTGAAAGCAAGCTTCCTTGCCCAATACTTCGGAGTACATTTCAAAGGGGTAGTTGGTTCCTAGATTAGCTGAGGCCAGATTTGGACATTCCTCATGGTCTTAGGCAGGGGTTTTTACTTCCCTGCAAACTTTCTCATAAGAAGTCGAGTAATGTTTAAATCTTGCTTTTCTGGGACTTTTTTCGAGCTGTCTTATTGATTCCTTTTGATCGTTTTCTGTTCTGGAGCTGCGGATAATTTAACACCCCTTTTTCCTTCTGCTTAACGTTACACTTTTCTGGGGTTACAATAGAAGAAAGAAAACCAGCCTTAGCCCTGCTAGAGGCATCACTACTTGGACTTTTTAATGGATTATTACAGGATCTATAGAATTACACATTTTCAAAACTGTGGAGAAATTTGTTTTTGTAATTTTCTGTCACTTATGCTTTAGTGACTAAACTGCTCTCCTGGGCAAAGGGTTGGTGGTAACGGGAACAATAATGGAATGGAAGTGTTACTGGGGTTGCTAGAATTGGCATACACAGATATAATATCCTCCAGGTCAGGTTTTATTAAAGCATGTGGGAATTTAGTTTGTCATTGGCGAATGATTCTGAAATGCTACCTATATTATCAGTAATTTAACCATTGTAACGAGTGATTTAGATCGAGGTCATTGTGGATGAAATTGAGGGCTTGTAGAGTCGTGGGAGATTTAAAGGCTTCTCAGTGGAGCAGGGGAGGGTTGAAAAGTTGGAGTGAGGTATCCCGTGAGACGGCAAATGGTCACTCGGGTACATAGCCAGGAATATTTGTGGTGGGGGCGTGGCCCTCAGTTATGCGATGAAGGAAATGGCATGGTCCGTATGCACAAGGTAGTGAGGCTGTCATATTAGAATATCATGGCCCAAGTATAATTTGTCAAAAATATATTGTTCTAAAAATCTAAATATTGTTTATGAAAACATTGCACCACTTGTGTTAACAAACATTGGGAAAGCCAATGGCGTTGGCTCCCAGCCTTTTGGCTTTGTCAATACCTGTTTTGTTTCGTCATAGTTTTTGTAAAATGTTATTGTTGGGGAAGCTGCCAGGCCCTTGTGTATATATGTGTATATATATGTATATATATGTATGTATATATATATATATATATCTGGCTAAAAGCAAAACTATTTTTTGATCTCTAAAAGTACATATTGTCATAGTAGTCCCTGCAGTGAAGAGGAATACTTTGTATATATCTGCTCGTTGTGAAAGAGTGGAATACTGTCACTCAAGGTGAAGTCAGTCTATGCAGAACTGGGCTGTCCTCTTGCCCCACGCTCTATGCTGTAGTGGGCGGAAGAAAATAGTGAATGAAATAACAGAGCAATGGATGGAGAGGGCTAACTCCAGACCTAATAACAGAAAATCTACAGGCAATAGTGCATCATTTTGTAAAAAATATTTAGGCCACTATATTTACGTCGGAGAATATTTTTATCAATATTCTGACATGCAGCTGTAGTGAGATCTATCCCCTCACAATGTTTTAATAAAGTTCTGCAATCTCTTTGAGCGTTAAAAACTCATTACATTCCTTTACATTGTTAGATCATAGAATTAATGCTTGTCATATCTTTAAATAATACACATACGTACAAGTTTTCTGCTGGGTCCACAAATATGATCACTACTAACCTGCACAACTCCACATAAACCTATCACTTATAGTTATCACCCATCCCACATCATCATGGCATTAGCCTTTGGAAGACAACTGAACATATATTACAGGTCTTCTATCCTAATGCAGATAAGGAACGTTTCCACTTACTTTAAAAAATATGTATTGTGACCTCCCCTCAATTGTTCTATGAGATCAAATGCACTTTTGCTATTCAAAGAAGGTGAATCT
Source organism: Calotriton arnoldi (assembly GCA_963921515.1). Taxonomy (NCBI): domain Eukaryota; kingdom Metazoa; phylum Chordata; class Amphibia; order Caudata; family Salamandridae; genus Calotriton; species Calotriton arnoldi. The sequence continues at coordinate 509,598 of CAWUFW010000262.1, forward strand.
GCACTTGTAAACTAAAGCGATCTCATCCGGCAGGTTTGTCCAGCAGGCATTCTAGTGTGGCAATACCCTGAAACGATTTAGTACACCCACAATCCTTTGTGCAAGCCATTCACAGCCTGTAAATGAATGGAGCGTTAATGCTGTCAAGTGCAGTATGAATCTGTTTCCAGGGTGGTAATTAAAATGTTAAGCGATGTAAGCACATGCATCTCTGTGGAGACAAATGTTGTCCCTGTAGAGGTCAAAACTCTGAACCCAAATAATGCAAATCACTTTTTCTCTCATTCACTGTTGTACACTGTGTTCATATATATTGGAAATGCAGTATTCTAAGACACCTTGGTGAATCCCAGAAATATGAACCTCTTCAATCAAACACAGGTTTGAACCTAGCATTACGTTATTGAAACTTTGAGAATCGAGTCCTCCCGAGATTAGTGGATATGGAAGGTCTGGCAAACATTGTGTCATATATTCTAAAAATGAAGTCACTGAATTGCAGTACTACACAAGTAAGCCCATAGTGAAGAAGTGAAGTGTGAAATGGGACTGTGTTGTACCAGCTCGCCCACCTGAAGCACTGTCAGTGGCTCCAAGCACTCTCTGCACTTGGGTACTCCTGCTACCACAGCAACTACTGTAAGTCCTGGGTGTAAGAGGGGATGAATGAATGAAGACTCATCTGTTCATAGATCTATATCCCCTCACTGCTAGATACCCACCTTCTCCCTGCCTCACTGTCAACCTTTTCAACAATGTATCTTGGTTCTTGCCCTTCTGTTCGGCGCTCTGTTTTTCCACAGCTGTTTGCATGGTATAAGTACCCACACATACATGCAAATTTATAACGGGTGATCATTTCAAAGAGGTAATATTGAATGGGCGTGGCTGTTGACCTATTCAGTCAGCCAGTCATACATTTGAAGGGATTTCTCTAAAGAGAGGCCAATGATTGAACAGGCGTTTACATAAATATTTCCTTTACCTCAAACTACGATTTGCCAGTACTTGTTTAAACTGTACCCAATACTGCAGTTCCTAATTCAAAATGCTGACTATATATGATTTTACTGTTTCCCAGTTTAATGATACTCAAATTATTATTCTCAGAAGGATGAATGGCTTAGTTTGCCCTGTTAGGGATTCAAGACTGAGTAAGATTCAGTCATAATACTGGAGAGCCATTGGGAGATGGTCTGCTGAAATATAGCACAAATTATTAGAATCTCCTTGCATAGGGTGTCTCCCATTTTATATAGGTTCTTAGTGAATAATTTGAACTTTTGCAACACAACACTGGACCTCCCATGTTCTAAAGCGATATGAGCATGATGCAGATGCATTCCCTCATTGTTAAATGCTTAAAGTTATGGTACCCATTAATTTTCAACCTAGCTTCAGCACCACACCCTCACATCAACTCTCATGTGACAGAGGTTCTTTATTTATGGTTCACAATCTACAAGACGAGTAATGTCAAGGGCAACATGGCTATAAAGATCATTGTGCTCTTAGAGTCCTGTAATATTAAAAAAGAAAATGGTAAAATCAGACCATGACTAAACACACAGTAACAGGCCATAAACACATGCAAATAGACAGATAGACCTAGAAACTGATGAAGGGAAATCTGCTAGGTGCTATTAGATTCCGGATATCACCCCCACTGATGCAACACTCATGCTTATGCACAGCAACACTCCGTCCACTGTGCACCCACCATGCCATCAAACTTCACACACCTAAGCAACATGTTCCCTATACAACAAACCACCCTCTTTCAACCATGCACTATTAAGGGTGCCTAGCAACTTGATGCAAAACAGAGCACTTAATGTCCTTGCTTGGAAAATTAGGTCCTATATATAGTAAACTGGACTATCTAAGAAAGCGCTTTCGGCCTCATGAGGGCTATGGAAAGTGCTATCTATATAAATAACCAATACAACTACTCAGTTTCAGAGCAGTGCCATAAACTAACCATAGGCATGTCTGTGCACCCTATAGTAATGATACTACAAGTAATATTGTACTGCCAACTTGCACATAGTTTTAATGTAAGGCAGGGTTGAGTCAGGAATGTAGGTAAATGTAAGCAAGACTGCAAATTTATAGGGACAGCTCAGCCAGAGCTAAACCAAGGGCTTGTTTTTTCACTTAATGCTAAAGCTTTAGCTAAGCTATCAAAATATTTGGTATATAAATACACAACCAACATGCAAACATATAATGAAGAATTTAAAGTCTAAAAACTTGTTTTTCTTTAAACTTTAGAAGGATTGTAATTCAGAACTAGATGAAATACTGCATTTAGTGACATTTATTAAAAGTGAAAGTTTCTAAATATGAACTTAGAAACATTCATGAAGCCCTTCCTCTGCCCACCACCACTCCCCACTGTACGATGAGGCCATGAGGAAGCCAAGACACACATCAGTTGTTATGTGCTCTCCTCTATGTGGCCTCTATTGTTAATATAAATGAGAAACGTTATAGTGATTAAACCATACACGTGAGAATTTTGTGTAAGTCACAACCCGAACTGAATTACTTCAAGGTGGTCTAAAAAGTGACTATCCAGGAAAATGAGAAACGGTGATTTTTCCCCTCCCGTGGCGATGGCTTCTGGTCACTCATCTGGCAACTTGCTACTGAACTGCGTTCTGCCAGGAATAAAAGCATTTTCAGTGGGAATCCTAGTTAACATATTAGGAAATTGCCATCTTGTAAAATATTAAACTGCTGTATTCATAGGTTTCTCGCTTCCCTCGTGTGACGCCGGGGTTTCTGGAATAGGGCTGTTTTGTGTTTTGGCAAGTGGATAATGAAACAATAATTGCTGGTGCGCTTGTTCCATGTGTATAGGCTCTTATTAGTAACACTTGGGTAGGGTCACCAGCTTGCAAAATCTCTTGTAAACAAACAAGAAATCTTAAAAAGGGCTTAGAGCCCGCTCATTACTTGCCGTTGGTTGGCTTTCACATCACTCTTGTATCTTTGCTTCTGATTGGTCTACCCTCCCAATTGTCTTCAGGTGTTAGAACATGTGCGTAAGTATATTTAGCATGATTCGCCCAGGATCACAGAGTTGCGTGGAGCAGGACACAATCACTGTAGAGGATGTTCAGCATGAAGGGCAGCATGACCAAGAAGCCCAGCAGCATATCTCCGATGACCAGGGGCATCAGGAAGTAGGTGCTGGTGTTCTGTAGCATCTTCTCCTGCAGCATGGCCATGACGACCAGGATGGCGCTGGCAGTGGTCAACATAACCAGCGTCATCAGCAGGGCCAGCCAGTCCTTCTCTGGAGCAGACAGTTTCCCTCTGAGGTTGGGTTACTGAGGTTCCGTGGGACGGCGGGCATCTTCCAGTTGAGTAGCTTGGCATGGTGCATTCTCCGGCACCCGACTCCTTCTCGTAGAACCCCTGGCCATCCTGCCGCAGCTGGATGAGCAAGCTCATGTTCAGGTTCCCAAAGATTTCCGTGCACACTATGTCCATGGCTAGGCCAGAGCACTGAAAGATGAAACAGAAAAAAAATAGGTTATACTTACTTCCACCATTTGGGTTCAGGGCCCCCAAGAGTGGTGCAAGGCATTCCTCGGGAAGGGCGTTAGTTCTGAAGCGCTTTATTGGGCCAACAACGTTGCATTGTCAAAAGCCACACAAACATAAAATGGGGACATGCATGCACTTCATGCTGGCATTCTTTTTGCTCCTCAGTCACTTTGATTGCCAAGGACACAGGGTGGTGCCTTTATTCCATTATGCAAATTTTTAAAAAGCCAGTCACAAGAAACAGAACCTTGAAATGTTGTATTAAAATTTGGTGGTACGCACGCTTCCTCTGCCACAACCAATAGCAGCAACACAAGTCCAAATAAAGGATGGCTCTACAGGTTTTTTTAAACTTTTTTTGCATTATTTTTTACAGAGTGCATGGCTCTGGTGTCCGTGTCCCTCCCTCCCTTCCGCTCCCTCTTGTTGCTTTCCCCACCCCGCCATCCTTCCACTGTCCATTGCTGGTACTCCCTCCCACCCTCCGTTACTCCTCGTGCCTCTCTTGTGCTCGATTACTACCCCTCACCGTCTGTTCTTGCTGCTCCGCTCTCCCCTGCATCTCCCTCGTGTGGCTTGTTTAATATATTTTCTTTATTTTTAACGTGCCCTCTGGCTCTTCCATCCACCACAAAAAAACACAAACGTTAGTTGTTTGGCTTTGTTAATGTTTTTTAAAGATGTTGCACAGCACCGCTGGCTGCTTTGCAACATGACTTAAAGGTAGCAAAAAAGAGCTATGCCATGGTCAGCACAGGCTGTGTCATAGCACTTTGTCTTTATTCACTTTAAGCCATGTTGCAGCATTGCTAAAAAAAAACCATTGAAAATGCCAATAGGTATTGCGTAGGCGAAACCTATCTGCTTTGCCAATGCTTGTTGCCTATGTCGCTGGACTGACCACTAATGGCCCACTCGTGTCAAGTTCTGCTGCAGTGTAGCTAACTCACCCTTGAACTACATCATGTTAGTATGAAGTGCTGTGCAGCTTTTGTGTTTGTGCGTACTGTTATGTATGTGTGCCTGCGTTTGGTACAGTGCATGAAGGTCTGTGGGTTCCATATTGGAAGCCCAGAGCCTCGAAGAGGTACGTAGGGGGAGCCATCTTGGACAAATTTGTGGATAGGCTGTATTCCTGAGAGCTGGGTGGGACACACACTGGATGAAAGGAGAGCCAGGCTCTCTTGTGCACTTCAGAACAGTTCCTTGATTCTGTAAAGGTCACTGGTCATTGAAGCCTGAGCATATCTCAAGAAGGAAATGGGCTGATAAGAGAATCATAAAGAATAACCCTTGGTGCCTAGGTAACCTGTTGATTGTCATATATCACTGAGTCTGACATCCAGGTGTGATCCTCTAATTACTCCCATGGCCTGTGTGTGGGGCTATCAAGCTTGGAATCGCTCATGTTGTGGCAGACTGTGTCCTGGACAAAGCTCAGGACAGAAGAGGGGGCTCTTCAAAAGAGACACCCCCTCACATCATGAACTTCAGAGACTGGGACACTAAATGTCATCTGTGTCTGGAAACTAATTACAAAAAGGTGAGCTTGAGCCTCTCAAAATTGTCAAACTAGAGCTGTACATCAGTGTGGAGAAGCTGAGCATGGCTTCTGGCTGTTGTGACCTGGACTGGGAACTGCGGTCTGCCAGCTGGGTGAGGGGACATTGCCAGCGGCCATGCGTCGGGGAACCTGGAGCACCAGCATCTACCTGCCTGCCATGACTAGAGGACCCTTTGAGGAGTAGGAGGAGAGTGCCTGGAGGGAGCGTGGTCCAGTTGGGAATCCTATTGAGTGGATTACTTAAGCTGAGTTAGAGATTCTGAATCTGCTTTGAGGAGCGTTGCACCAACCAGGCACTGCCCAGTTCCTGCTGTTTACAACCCTAGCCCCACATGCCCCTTCCCTTTTTTCCAAGTGGGGGCCTCAATGGAAAAAAAAGGTCTTTGCCCTGGTACTGCGCTGGTGCAAAAACTGGTATTCCACCCATGCCTTGTTGTGAACCAAAGTTGCTGCCACCTTGTGTATGGGTTTCGACCACTGATGCCAGGTGGGGTCTGGGGTGAAGAGATGGGCGCTGCCACCTTGGTACAGTGCTGTGGCAAGAAGTGAGCAGTTGTCTGGTCAGTGTTGTGACCCAAAGGGACCTTCTCCTGGAGTGCACTGTTTGTGACCCCAATTGCCAGGAGGTGGGCCGGGGTGAAGGGCAGGGCCATCTCTCTGGAGCAGCATAGCGTGTTGTGATCAGCAGGAAAGGAGCACCGATTCAGTCACATGAACTGCCAGAGACTGTCCGCCGGACTCAGAAAGACTTGCTGCATAATTGGAGGAGCGCCAGGGACATTTACCGCCTCGCTGCAGCATCAAGACTTCTGCACACTGCCGGTCTGCTGATGTGTGCCCGGGCCTACCGAACCTTGGCTGAGAACGAGTAAGACTGACTGCCGGGCCATCGAGTCTCTCGGGAGCTTGATCTGACAAAAAGCGCTACTGTGCTGGGGCCCTTTGACTTTTAAGAAGCCATTGTGGAACTTCTAAAACTTGTACATTTGAACGGGCCAATCTAAATGATAACTTCAAGTGAATGGGGAATAGCTATAGCTAAAGGAGTGGGACCCTGGGGACGTACCCGGACAACGCTACTGTGGTGGAACATGGGGACGTACCCGGACAATGCTGCTGTGCTGGCTTTAAGAAGACTGTGTATTATTTGTTGTGTGCTGTATTTCACTTTGTGGCAGTATATAATTACTATGTATTTCATAAATGCACGTATCTGGCTGGACATTAAATTATTGGGGTTGCTGAGTACGTTTTGAGTAGTTTGGGGTTGTTGAGTACGTTTTGAGTCTTTGTACACCTTGCATGTACCTCCCCCTCGAAGCTCTGAACTGCTCGATCTGCACTACCACTGAGTCACCAAGGGGTAGTAATTGGCCCAGTTAGTCAGGACCCATAGAAGGTCGGGCCCCAGGACATCGTGAGTAAAAGGCCTCCTCCCCCACGGTTTTGCACAGTAGCTCCTGCTTGCCCTGTGGCCCACTGAAAAAGGTTCTGACCGGCGTCGTTGCCGTTTTTAGGATTTCCATCCATAAAGATCAAAGTAGTCTGTTGATATTTTGTTTGCTTGTGTTCAATTTTGAATTGAGGTTTACTGGATTGTGCTCTTTTCTGTTGGTGTGGGCTAGTTTTTAGGTCTCGCGCCTAGCGTTGCAGTGCGCTACATTGCTCGCGCAGCGCGAGACCTCTTGTTTGGGCTTCAGAAACCTAACCACACGCTCGTGCGTGTGGTTTTGCTTTTGCTGGCATTGGCTGTAGCGTGCTTTTTTTTTTTTTTTTTTTTTAAACGGCACGCAATTGGGCAAAGGCGGGCGAATGTCCCGCCTTTGCTCCGCCCATTCCCATCCGTGTCTAGGACGCGCATCAGCGCGCGGCACAGACGACAGGCTCCCTCGCCCCCCCGCTCCTCTGTGTTGCGCGCGCACCACTGGTTTCGATTCCCGCGTTCGGCTCCTCTGTGTTGCGCGCGCACCACTGGTTTCGATTCCCGCGTTCGGCTCCTCTGTGTTGCGCGCGCACCACTGGTTTCGATTCCCGCGTTCGGCTCCTCTGTGGTGCGCGCGCACTACAGGTTTCGATTCCGTGCTTGTTGTGCCTGCCGGCGCCCCCAGATAGCCGTTTCAATGCTTTATATGCAGTAGGCCGCCCCTCGCTCGCTGCGCAGCTCCACTGCCGTGATCAGTCCTCGGGTCCCCAACCGAACAGAAAAGTGCAGGTTAGTAAAGCGCCGCCATCCTTCGCTTGGTGGAACTGGGAGGGTGCAGGGCCTCTTCGATGCTGCCAATAACTTTTATTTTACATGGGCTGAAAACATATAATATGCCCTGATGTCTCTCTAGTTGATCTGGCACATTCCAGACATAGGGGTCATGAAAGTGCTAGGCAGAGCGGTGGGTTCCTCAAAAAAAGAAAAGCCAAGCAATAATGCACATTTGCAATGGTGGCACGCGTAATATTTACAATATGCGTGGCTCGCCCGTTTTGTTTCATTGACGAGTGCTCTTGTGTTTTTTACGGTATTCTCTCTGCATTTTCCTTTCGGCTTTCCAGCTTGTTCTAATGACGTTTTGGCGACCATATCTTTGTCTTTCGTTATATACTGCAAATGGAACTTTCCTCTTCTGCCAACAAAAACTGCAACTCTACCCCGGGCAGCTGACTCTTCGAACAGCCTGTACCTGTGACAGGAGCATGCCTTTGCATCTGATGTTTACCGTTTTACTTTACAAAGTGCAGTCTCACATCTCTAAGTGGTGAAAATGCCGAACGCGGAAAGTAACTGGAGACCAATAAGGGAACACACTTGCGGTTGTGTACACGACAGTGGCTGGGCACAACCCTTTACACTCTCTCCCTAGGCGCAGTATTTTAACTGCTTGTTTCTTGGGACTGCATTCACTGTATCTGTTTGTTGTGGTTTATGGCTGGCCCTGGGCATGGGCAAGAGAAGGTGCTTCAAAGCACTAGAGGTCTGATTCATTCCCCAATAGCAGGTCGCTCTCTCTGAAAGGACCCCTAGCACTTCGATTAGCACATATTAACAGCTCCCCAGGTTTATCTACCAGTGCACCCCGCTGAACCTCTCTTCTCATCTGCTTTCCACTATAATTCATGGAGCCCTCGGCGGATCAGTAACTGGGTCCTAAAGACTATTGACATGAGGTTGGGGCGTGCTGGAAGGTATGGCGGGCCTGGATGCAGTCTCACATACGGCTTTCATCTTTGCTGGAAAAAGTTGCCGGGCTTGGCCACGGGTCCCCTTCATTATACTGATGGGGCCTCTATGCATGTAATATGTCACATGTCTCTGCAACGCATTGATTCCAATGGGAATGTGAACCACTTGTATACATTATCAGATAAATATCTGACTGCTTTCTCTTTTAGCTTATAGTAAAGATGCTCAAAGAACGACTGTCCTGCTCTGCATGTTACACTAGATTAATGACTGATATTCGATTACTTTGATTTTTAAAAAGTGAAATGATGCCAGGTTTTGTTTTCTTTGTAGTGTGTGAGTGAAAAACCGCTACAGCCATCTTGTAGACCCAACGTGGGCTTAGTATTTTTATTTTTTTTGGTCTGGGAAGTTTGGGTTGGTTACCCAAATACGCTTATGATAACATTTCTTGTGACGTATGCTGGCTTATATCTTCTTGGTCAAAAATTGTGAAGTATTTTAGGGAACACCAGGGCTGCAACTGTGACTTCACTTACAGTACTTGCCTGTTTGATAAATTGCCTAAAGTGTTATTTTGCTCATAGCTTCCCCCGAAAAAACTGTGAGATCACCAACACGATGAGTGACTTATTACCCGGCGAGTCCACGCTACCAAAGGTTGTGCAAGCGCAAATGAGTTGGTACATGAACTTTATTGTTATAAGAAATATGATTTAGTGCTCCCGGTTGGGAAACTTGCATTGTCCAACATTCTCTTTCTTGAGATTTGTTCCCCCCTTATTAAAAACAGCATTAACTTTTATTTCAAAAAGGGCTTCCAATAAAGGTCCCAGAACCTCCCAATACATTCCATATCTTTAGGATTACAACACACGGTGAATTAATTCTGTTTGATTGAACGTATGTAAATGTATCTTCCTGTGCGAATATCTTGAGAATGTGGCATAGTTCCAACCCTCCTGGAGCCATGCTGGACACCTCTGTGCTACATCTAGCTATTGTGCCATTTCTTGCCCAGTTTCCCAATCCAAAACCCTGGTAGACTCAGTTTTTCCTCACGTCTTATTCTCTCGTTGTTGTGCGAGATCCATACTTCACACTACACCATGCTTGCAGCTTCTCTACTTCAGCTCAGCACAAACCTTTCCTGAAATTATTCATTTCCCATCTCCTGTTGACCCCCCCTCCTTCCTCTGTCCCTTTATCTTCTTGCCTCACTCTACTGTAGTTTTTTCTCTGCTCACATTTCCACCCTCCCCTTTTCCTGTGGATTCAAACTTCTGAACCTAAGCACTCTGTGCTTTCCTTTCTATTGACCCCACATTTTTATCACACTCTCTTTAATACCCTGAATACCCACTTCCTTGTCCTCTGTTATACTCGCTTCAACCTTTCGGCTAGGTTTGTTTTATGCAAATACCGTATACATACAACCTCAAGTATATCTGCAGCTCTTTTTAAATATGCTGATTTAAAAGATGCATCTTTCAGTCGTCCCCCGAGCTAGCCAACCTGTCCCTCTCGCCCTGTTGTACTCTTTCCTCCTGTGCCTCATCTTGGTTCTGCTTCTTCGATGTGCTTGCCACTCTCCTCTGGAATCAATGCCTTCTCGACATTCATCTTTCTTCCATCTTAGTATGCCTCAGAGAGCATATAACTTATGCTTCTTCCTGTTCTAGTTCTTCACTCTGCTTGGTCTGCATTGTGTAGTTTCTGTTTTGTTCTGCTCTGTTTCATGTTTAGGATAAAAGTGCCATAAAAATGAAAAAAGCAAGTAAATATTCCTGCTTACGGAGTCACAGGGCTCTGTCGCAGATTAGGGTGTGTAAACTGGCGTGGCACTTATAATGACTACAGCAATACGTAATTTCACAGATTTTTGAGAAATTAAAAAAAGGGGATCAAGGGATAAGAACTGCACAACCAGCATTTCCAATGTAGTAGGTCTCAGTTTCGAAACTTTGATCTATTGGTATTGCAAATGACAATGCCTTTTATTATAGCAGGTTTTTTAAACGCATAAATAAAATGCATTGTCATTTACAATGCCAATAGCTCAAAATCTTGCAAATGCGAGACCTATTGCATTGCAAATGCTTGTTTGTTTAGTAATGTGTTATATTGCATACTGGCCAGCTAGCTGCAGTTATGAATGTGTGTGGAGCATTATGAGCACGGGTTTGAATCGAAAGGCATTGCTGATTGTTTCGTTCTGCTGATGTGTGCAATTGTTCAGTTCCTCAACTTCATGTGATTGCTTCCAGGCATCTTTGCCCATAATGAGGCTTTGATGCCGTTATGTAGGTGTGGAGGTTTTATACGAATGATTGAGTGGCGAAAGCTTAGTGGTGGATTGCAATGCTCAGAGACCAATGTATTGGACATGCTATTGAGGTAGGAAATCAGCTTGAAGTCCTATAGTTGATTAAGCAGTCTTGTGCATGATGGCGAAAGAAGTTGTCTAATAAGTACTGTTAGGGTGGCGCAGTTTCTCAGCGTGATCGGATCCTCGTGATGCAGGTGCGGCCTCAGCAGCAGGCATCTTAAGTTTGGTAATAAATCAAAACAAATATTTAGGGGGGGGGGGAAGTGATCTTTACTAACATATTCCTGAGCTCTGCTAGCCAGTGATTGCCGGTATATTGTTGACTCTCACTAATCAACAGAAGCAGGCACCTTAATCCTCCGTGCACTTACGTGAAGCTTCATTATTCATACTACAAAGAGCCGAGGTAAATCAGGCTTGTTGATCAACTTGTGAGGAAACGATTTCTGAACAGGTACGTTCAATGGCTGTGTTTACAGACACCATTTTATTACTCGTGTTAACATCATTTTTTTTACCGAACATAAGCTACAGCATAGCTGATGCATTTTATGCAAAATCTTTGACTCTCAAGGAGCACGAACACTGACTAGCCTACAGATTATTAATTGCGAGAAAGGAAGAGTACAGTTATCGCAAAAACGGTGAATACTTAAATAATGCTCTACAGGAAAAAGATGTCCATGTATCCTGATGCTGCGGAAGAACAGGTAAGCAGATAGAATTTAGCCAAAAAGCCATGTCTTGAGTGTTCAGAAAGTTCAGGTGATTGGATATGTTCCCTGTACTGGCAGGAAGAATGTTACATATAATGCTAGTCACAGGAATGTAAATTGTGAAAAATTCAGCAGCTTGGCTACTACTCACTTTGAAGTCTCTGGACAAGAAGTGCTTGGAGTCCGGGGTAGAGAGAGCTTGTGTTGAGGTGCAAAAGAATGTCCGCCAGAGTCCATGGCTGATGAGCTGCTACCAGAAGAAAGGGAATGCCTTTACGGAGCATTTTAAGTTGAGAATCAAATTACTGCTACTTGGCTGATCAATGTGGAGAAAGAAAGCTTGTGATTGATCGATTCCTAAGTTTCTAGCAGAGTGCCCGGAATTGCTGGGTACCAAGTTCAGGTGGCCACCATACTGACCAAATGGAAATGTTGCCATAAGAATTTAGTTTTTTTTCTCCATTCACTTTGAGAAGGTTTAGTTCCATCCAGCTGGCTGCCTCCGACATACAGCTATTTACATTTTTCTGGGTCACAGCAGTATTGTCATATATTGAAATCTTAATTTTTGTATGGTCTACATTGGACATGATGGCAAGCCTGTGAGATACAAGAGTGGCCAAACGGGAGATGTGACTTCAATAATGTTGGGCAACAGGAAGACATTTGGGGCACTCCACATTTGACTGACTTGGGCAGAGAGTGCAAAGTCATTAAGGAGATGGATTAAGATCTGGTAGTTGGGAAGGAGAGGTTCCATTTGAGGACTGATTGCCGGGTCCCCAAATGGAATATGTTAAGGATAACTCATGAGAGACAGTGTCAAGTGGCACGGAAACATCCAAAAGGAGAAAAGCAAGTGAGCCACATTGGTCCAGGAGTCCCTTTAGGTCATCTGTAATTGAAAGGAGCAAATTCTGTGCTGGTGATTGATGGCCTTGTCAAGAAGTTTAGACGGAAGAGGGGCTGGGGCATAGGCCAGTAATTACTAAGATTAGTGGAGGTAAGCCGTGTTTTTTTTTTCTCTTTTTTTTTTTTCATCCGTTGGTAACCATTGTGTGCTTCCAGTCTTCCAGCATGTTGGCTGAGTGAAGAGAAGTGTTGCATAGGTCACAAACAAAGGGGAAAGATGACGTCACTGTCTCTAGAGAATGTGAGGAGGGTCAAAAGGAAAGACCGACAATAGAGAGTGCAAGAACGAACAGATCTGTTAGAGTTAATGATTCGTAACTGAATTAAGATGACTCTTAGGATGAGGTAGAGAGGCAGCCCAATAGAGGAACTTGAGGTGAGAAGCCAGCCTGGATTTTATCAACTTTTGCCTTGGCAAAAAAGAGAATAGATTGTGACATAGCGTCTGTGAAGGAATAATACTTTTGGAGCAGGTTGCAAGATAAAGAAAGCTTTTGACAATATCAAATATTTCCTTAGAGGTATTGCCAGCAATCACAATTTGGTCTGAAAAAAAGAGACTTCCGCGGATATGATGCTGGTAATTTTTGATGACCGATGGTTTTAGCTTCGGGATTATAGGCTTGTTTAAAGGATCTCTTGAATACTTTGCAATGGTGTTAAGCCACTGGGAGCTCCTCTCTAATCATTTTTTACGTCAAATATTCTTGGGCCAAAATCACCTCATCCAGCCGTAATTCCATGCTGTGTTACTGCCCTCTGCCTTTTTGAAGATGTCAGTGAGCGTGTTAACTTGACAGGAACAAATTTCCATAACTGGATGACAGGGTTCCTCTGATCTTCCACCCCCCATCCCATCCGGCCCGTCCCTCGTCGCACCTTGTCTGCTGCAGTGTTCACTCTGGAAATCCTCATTGAGAAAAGGCAAGGCATGTTCGAGGTTGTTCTTTATTCCATGCAGTATGATCAGGATAGTAATGCTGAGGTGGTCCTTGACTCTATCTAGTGAGAGAAGGATAGAAATGTTTGAATGTCTCTTTAGTCCAAGCAGTGAGATAAAGATCGAAGTGCCCAAGATTGTGCTGACGTCCGTGCAGTGAGAGAAGAATTGAAAAGGCCAAATGGTTGGAGGTGTTCGCATTGCATGCTGTGATGTATTACGGGAGAAGAATAAAAGTGCTTTGTCCTTTAATTCACATAGCGATAAAGTCTAAATCCCTCGGTTTGTTAAGTTATAGGACTAAGTATTCCACGCCATGAAAAGAGTTTGAGCCTAGAGACTGTTCAGTAAATCTGTGACATAACCGGGCATTAATGCCCTAATGCAGGTTTATTTTCTTTCAGTGCAGGTATTGTGTGATGCACAGAGGTTTCTTTTATTGGGTAGGGACATCACCTGTGTTGTAAATGTATGCATTCTTGGCCCCTTTCACCAACAATGTTTTAAAATGTTTTAAGAGTTTTATATAGCGCAAACTAGACCCGAAGATATCGGGTCCCAGAGCGCTTTACATGAGCACCATTTGCGTTACAGACGGACACATTCATTTTTGTTGGGCACGGGGAGATTAAGTGATTCGTCCAGGATCACCGGATGTTGAGCGTCTTTGCAGAGACTAGAACCGGGTTCCCCAGCTTCGAGGTCGACCGCTCTAGCCATAAGGCTACATCTTCTCCCCTAACTGTTTAACTCTTGACTGTTTTCTTAACTATTTCCTCAGGCTTCCACGCCCTGTCAATAGAATCTGTTTGTTTTACTCCGAAGTTAGGGCTGTGTAGGGTTCTCATTGGTTTGCACGGAAGCAGAGTATGGATTTCTCTCGTGGAGACAGTGGGTGCACTCTAAAAGGTCCCCAACAAGCACAGGGTACCACTGTTGCAGAGCAGTGCCGAGCGAAGCGACCACCGCACCCCCTTGCCAGGCTCCAAACATGCTGCTGGGATGGCGGTCCTCGCAAGACGCCCGCGCGCCGGGTCTATTTGCAGTGCAGCTTGACAGCTCCAGAGGTAAAACCATCACAAGGTGTGCTGCTCTGTTCCAAAAATACACTCCTCCTGCGATTCCTCCCCCGAGGGCTGACACCAGAGACTCCACTATTTCAGGGACGCTGGCGCTGTGTTTGTTTCCCACATTCCTGTAAAGCTTCCTTAACGTACTCGTTGAGTGCCGTTTCTTGTAGAACTTCTTCCTGCTTTGCCTCTCTGTTATTCCTTTCAATCGTGAACTTGAGGAATTACCATTTGCTGCCTTTCTAAAGTGCACAGAGAAGCTGGATAAAAATTGGATAGTTTAACCTCATTTTTGGCGGACTTGTGAAGGAAATTAGGAGAATCCATCTGACATCCGGCATCCATCATTGAGCCGAACCCCGGCTTCACCCAGTGAAAAATGCTGAATTTGTCCCCATGTAATTTGCGGACACTGGGACAGTTTAAGCAGCGCCCGCACGTTTTCTGCTTTCCGTTTTGAGCAGCAGCCTTATGGTGGGAGGGAGCGCTTTTTTGTTACGCTTCCAGCTGGACTCGATACAAAGGCCTGATTTAAAGGGCCATCAGCCATCCTTTTGTTCTAGTGTCGTCCTGGTTCGGAGATATTGGTAGCCCAACACTGGGGGCACTAGAATTATGCAGCAGTGTAGTCTAAATTCTATCGCAAGAAACCGCAAATTAAGAGGGTAATAAATTGAACATTTTTATAGCAGAATGACTTCACTATTTTTACACATGTTAACAATTATATGGGCAAAGGTCTCCCCTCTAGATCTGTTTGCCACCTAAATACAGTAATCATCAACTGAAAGGTGACCTGCCTCTGACGAAAGGTATGCTACTGCGCGGCAAGACGTGGTGTAGCGTTTTTAGTAACTTTTGATCCACTTGAGCCAGAAACAAATTTTTGTTTTGTTAAAATCTGCAAATTATGCAGAAGATGCTAGATTAAGTGGCAAGTGTGTCAAATTAACAATAATGCAGGAACTGTTGCAGCCGCAGAATTGCATCATTCCTCTGGCACTGCCAATGAAATGGAAGGAAATAAAGGCACACAGCCTATCACTTCACAAGTACTTAAAATAAACTTGTATTTGGAGGCATGTTTTTCAGTTTGTTTATCCGCTATCTACGAGGTATGTATGTTCTGTAAGAATGTCTGATAGATCTGTCTTTATGAGTAGTTACACAAATAATGATTGACGTAGCACTTAATTTTATTTCTTTTTTTGTGCTACTGATCACAAAGTAGGGTGTCTGAGCTCTTTAAATCACACGCACATAGTATACAAAGACAATAAATCATACAAGTATTTAAATCGGTTTGAATCGCATAATAGTTACTTGTAGGGATTATGCATTAACAGTATGGGGTCCAGAGAAACACCGTCTAGATCTACAACCTAACACACTGTTTCGAGTTGTCTGTACTATTAAGACTATATACTAGCCAAAAGAAACATTTTGTAGCAACTTTAGAATAACAGATTGTGGGGAATAAAATAAGGTTCTAAACGAACGCCTTGCACTTGGCATACAGCTCCTTGATGCCCGTTCATAGCTCACTGTGCTATTTTAGTATGATTGCAGCTTTTGAACTGCTAGTAGCAAAAGAATCCTAGTCAAAAGCAGCAGCCCAGTTACCTATCTACATAAAATACAAATGTGTAGTCTTCATGTTACACAATGTGCTTTGCTACTTGATGGATCAAAACTGTGAGTAGGCAGAACGCAGATCTCTCCAGCAAGTGAATTAACCACCAGTTATTTTACCTTTATTATTATTCCCAGAATATTGGTGGACGCATAGATCTGTGCAGCAGGTGCCTTAACACCATAAAATATTTTAAAATGTAGCTTCTTTGTGACCAAACAAGTAAGCCAGAACAGCTATACTGTCCCGTTTGTTCTTGTTGCCAATTTCTTTACAGCAGAGCTTTTAAAAAATGAATGCGGAAGTTAACTGTTAAAGAAGCTGCTTAACCCACGTCTAAATAACACTGTCTCAAAGCAAAAATATGTTTTGGTATCAAAAAGCATCCATTGCCGTAGTAGTTCCTGGCACTGGAAATAACTACTTTGTGTGCAGATAGATGCGCTCCCTGTGAAGGAACTTTGTTCGGTTAGTGCACAAGTGAAATTGCACTCATTGTCGACAAGCTTAATGGAAATAGCAAAAGTATCGCAAACACAGCACTGTTGCTATAGATCCACAAGCCAAATCAGACTGCAGGCTATGAATGAATTCTCAAAATCAAAGTTGTAAGATACCCAGATTGTTAGTGCGGCGAAACCCTACCAATGCCTTCCTTGAATTAGGATTGTTAATTTGTGAAGTTTAAACCAAGGGCCTAGATATGCCCCCCTTGTAGTCATGCCGTAGCACATTTCCAAATGGCAACAATAGATCTCATCCAAGCAGATAGAATGGGGCCCTTTCTCGGGCCACTCTGTATTTGAAATCCGTTGTTAAGTTATTCAGTTCCATGTATAATTCTTGAAGTTAGCTGTCAAATGACTGAGAACAGATGTAAGGTTATCCGGAATTATTTACTGCTTGAACGTGGGTCGCCTCCCTGGCTTAGCTTGCTAAATATACCAAGTTCGGAAATCCCTCATAAGCTAGAATCTGTGTGCAGGTCTTCATTCTTCCCTTGACGTACATACTCTTCCAGTAGTTGCAACTTGTTCAAGTGCTGCTTGTCTGCTTCATTTCATGTTTCATCAGAAAAAAGTGTCTGCTCATGGCTCTGGTTCTTGGAAACGGAGGCAACTTGTGGGAGTCTGCATTTGTCAGCAGTGCAAGGTAACGCCGAGTGGGCATGTTGGCAGGTTGGACACAAAATCGATGATGCGCGGACAGTGCAGAGCATGCATAGCTTGTACACTGGATTGCTCCCTTTCAGCTTACTTGTAGATACTGAATAGTGTGTTGGCAAGATTGCACCTGTTGAGTTCATCATGTGAAAATTCACATTTTTTCAGAACATGGTCTACAGGCATTGTCTGATTGTGAAGTGCTGGCCCTCTGGAGTGTTACATTTTCGGAGCTTCGCTCACCCTCTTTCACAGCAGCTCATCTTTTAATGGGCAGTCACCTCTCGCATATTCTGTTTATACATGTGGCCTAGAGTAGGAAACTTAGCTCACATTAAGAATCTGAGGTGATCAATTTTTATGCGGACATTCTCTGCTCACAATTTCACATTTCTTGCTTGTTCCTTACTCTTGCAAAGACCAATAGAGCGATCCGCGGGAGCTGAACAGCAGCCATCAGCAACCTCTGGTAATGTCCAATTTTGAATGACCACTAGGTGCGTCTGTTCTATTGTTGTTTTTCTTACTTCACAAATAGCAGACTCTGAATTTAATGTGTTGTATAGCACAAAGGAGGAAAGCAATGGACAACCCGGTTTTCCGGGGAACCTGGGTATGGAAGTGATGCCGGTATACAATGGTTCCTTGGGATTTGTTTAGAAGAAACGCTGCATTGCTTAAGGGAGTCCGGACCGTGCAATGAACTCCTAAATAGAACAAGCTTGCAAATGTAGTTAATTTAGAAGAAAGTATATGTATATTTATTTTCTTCAAAAAACATTATAAGAAACAAACAAGCAGGTGCTCCATGTGGTGGCGCAGTGCATGTGACCTGTGATATCGGTATGAGTGCACAGCTGAACAGTGGAAAAATGAAACTGATGAAATGTTGGCTGCTTGTACATTTCTTTTTGAAACACCAACCACATTGTTAGTTCAGGTTCGTAGGTTACACGTTGAATCTCCAGCCAAGAGATTAATGGGGTCAAAGTTTTGACCGCAGTCAATTACGAAGCCATCCTCATCAGGACAACAAGCTGGTAGAATGGTACAATGAAACAAGACATGTATTACTCTTTTGTACACGCAATTTCACTCAGTCATTCTTTTAAAAGTCTTGGGATCTTATCTCTGTGCTGTTTGGAGTCAGATAACACTGTTGTACCAATCCAGAAGTATCTGGAATTTTTAGCTTTTCTTTATTCGGTTTATAATCAACAACATAAACTCAGCAGCATTAGAGTTCTCACAACCTGCCCACCATAAGATCACCAATTCAGTTCCAACAGTACGTTATCAATAAATAGTACCCCTTAACACCGTAGATAGCCAGTCCATTGATACGCTCTCAGTTCCATCAAGCCTACAGCATGCAAGGCGTTTAAAGTCTGCTCACAGACGTGTCTGGAATTGGGGGGCAAATATACGTAAGTAGAAAAAAGTGGAGCACAAATAGTTTAGATTGATTTACCATCTTATCACATTGTGGATCGAATAGTCTTCTCTGGCCCATGAACATCTTGTGAGGAGAGCTCAGCTGCATACCAACACAGATTCGTACAGACATGTAGAACTTCTTGTGAGAAAAAACAGCTGTATCAGTTGCTCGTTTCAGGAGACGTAATATACGTGCTTGGGTCAAAAATATTGAGCGTTAATCATTTATAGTGATGCACTGTTACATCGTAGAGCGAAGTCTCATCTGTGGCCCAAGAAAAACATTTGCTGAAAGATTACTGATGTGCAAATAATATTTGCAAAAAATGGTTTGGTACTTCTTACAGGTGTAAAAGCACTATATTGAACACTGAGTTTAGGAGAAATCCCTGTATACATTAGATTCCACTCCTCTTGGTGGTGAAACAAATACTTGCCAATCCTATTTCAATATCTGCAACAGAAGTAAATTCAGAATATAAAATGTTTACTCAAGGTCCAGTGCTTAGTTTTGTTATGCCTTGTTAGATATATTCTACTGTACCCATGGAATACCAGTCTGCTCTTTCATACCTGTTCAAACTCTAGGGTGCTCTTAGATAGTACATGAGTTTGCCGGAAGTAGGCAGACTACTGGAATAAGTAGTAGTTCTCCAGAAAGGGTTCTTTTTATATATTTATATAATTTTCCAGCAACAGACTAGACCTACTTAGTGGCAGACATAAAATGACTGTTCATGCACTAATTGTGTTTATTTTCAATGTGCAGTATAGCTTATTTACATACGCTACTCAAGTTCCAAAGATCTTTATTAGACTTAATCAGCCATAAAAGAATAAAACCTGATATTGGATACATCGACTTAATCGTTTAATACATCAAAATATTTCAACACATTAAAAATAAAGTGCAATTACCTCTAGCCCACACATCCTAAAGAGATAAGCTAGCCATACTGCTTCCTAATGTAAAGTGCTTCTCTGATAAAACTACTCTACCATGTAAGAAGTTTAAATGAGCAAGATTCTTTATTGCGCTTTAGTGTCAGCTCGAAGTTTGCAGATTTGGCGATCTTATTAGGTTTTCTAGCAGTTAAAGGAAGTGCAAGATTAGTCAAAGATGATTCTTCGTGCAGCGTACCCTCTGTGGGTGCTGTAATGTGATTGTGAGAATTGCTTTCAGCACTGGATTTACTTTTGTTTTAAATTAAACTTTTTTAAAGATTGATTTTAGCAACAAAATAAGAAACTGCAACAATACTTCTACTTTGAGTCACGTTTTCCCAGACATAACGAAAAATAGGAGGTTCCTGAGGTACGCTGTAGATAATAGATAAATGTTATAAGTCCTCTGATCACCTCATATCTAGGAAGGGGTATTTAAGTTATAACACTCCTTAGGTATTAAACTCTAACAGCCATTTCCTTCTGTATGAACGCTAAAACCCATCATACTCCTCTTGCCTTACAGATCTTCTTTCTTGATGTCATAAGACGCCCAGCATATTCCCTACATCAGATGTCCTACACCTTATGTCTCTTGTGATGTCACGGTTGAGTTTAGTTACCTCACCATTGATGTCTGTATTAGATATCATGGTTGTCACTGATGGGCATATGGATATTTTGGTTATTGTCCTAGTCCACCCACGTCATCCATTCTGGGTCGCCATTGGGATCGCTGGTTGTCACTCATGCTTTCTGTACAGAAAAAAGTAAATTAGGAAATACTTTTTAGAAGAATAACTCTTCTGTGTCCACCTCACTGCACCAAAGAGCAGGTTAGGATTTCTTCCTTGGTGCAGGCGTGCCAGAGACCTTTTAAACCTAAAAAACAAATGCAAGAGGAATCAGCCTCCCTACCTGTGTGAATGCGTCAACTCGTTTTTGCTTTATTACAAGTACTAGTAAAACAACCGGTATATCCGCTCTTGGGTTTACATTGTTTCTGGAAACGTCCGTGGCTCTTCAAAAACTGTTGTGTTTAGTTTACCCACAATGTAGGCCATAAATATAAATCATTTTTTTAAATTATACTAATTATCTTAAATAAATGAGGAGTGGGTGGTGTTTCTCGAAAGTGAGAGAAGGGAGGCAACGTACATAAGAGTGGCCTGGAAAGGACAGATTAGCCTAAAAACTACGTGTTCATGTACATCTGATCCCTGTTGTCGAGACTGGGCATAGACCGTGAAGTTCAAAGCAAAACCAATGCTAGATGTCACAGCACACTGCGTTTGCAAATAAGTTCGACTCCATAAACCACATTGGATGAGTTGCTTGAGAGAGGACTTTGAACTTTCAGACATATCTTGAGACAAGGGTATCTTGGATACACAATCAATCATAAATCATGACAACTAACATTAACTATGGCTTCTTTGACCTGTTTCCATCCCTCAGCTCCCTTTCACACCTGGTAGCCCATTCATCTCTTACAACTATTACTAGGCTGCTAGCTAGGGCATGGGACATGATGATCCACACATTACTGCTGGCTGGAGGTGCAAAGGCAGCAAAATTGAGCTTTGGAAAAGCTTATATCGTCCTGAACCACTAGTTATTATGGTCTCTTTCCATTCCACTGTAATTAGCTCCTCTGGCACTCACAGGGCCCATCCATGCCATTCTCTATCAGCCATGCCCGAATTGCTGTCCAAACTATATCGATGCAAACTCTGATACGCATGTTGGACAGGCAATTCTAAAACTACTTTCTCAATTAAGTTCGCAACCTCCTCTGCGTCGCCCAGTTTATAACTGCTTGCTATTTAAATTAAGCTTACGTCTATTTGTTGCATACTACAAACTTAACGCTGGTGATGGATACGAGTGGTCTTGGTGTGTCAGGAGGGTAGAGGAACATGGTTTGTAGTCAGCTTTACTACTCCTAGGAAGATGCCCCAGCTGTAGGGATTAAGTTATTACTGTTTTTTTCTATTGTACCTTCTTGAGTAGTCAAATTAGCTTGTGAATCTATAAAAAGTAATTGTGCTGCAGAACTACACTTTCTGGGAAATAACTACATTTTACTCACCAAAGCGAATATGGTACTCTGTCTTAAAAAAAATCTTTCTCTAGGAAAAACAAAACCCTTGACATAAACCATCACTCTGTTTATATTTTGTTACAAATAGAAAGAATAGGAATTGTGCAAAGACAGCCAACGGACATGTACAAGATCAGAGCTTTAAATTTTTAACTGCTTGATTGCTGGCCAAATATTCTCCTGTCCTCCGACTTAAATGTTTTGGACATAGGCAGGAGTCTGGATGAAGGAAGCAAAAATACTACAAGAACAAGAGTTTGTGTTGGCTAACTTGAAGAGCTCTAAATCTTAGAGCTTGATGAGAGTGCACAAAGGAAGAAACGAGTGGTCAGTGTGAAAAAAGTCAATGTTACAGCTCCTCTTAGAAAGAAGTGGATGAAGGAAGAGTAGGACCTTATGATAGGATGGCCATTCGCATGTCTGTGATCTATAGCTGATCCATGTAATATACTTTTATGTTTTGCTTTCATAATTGCACCATCAGCCGATTCAGTGAGTGATCTGATTGGAAGCACAAGATGTGCCAAAGCGGTCTTATTGCTCGGGCTAACCAAGTAAGATAAACAACATATATTAATAAAGAAAAGACTGTTAACAATAAAGATGAGGTTTCAGCGCTACAAGGCACTATCGTAACTAATCATTTGTTGAAGGTCGAGTGGAAGCATGTTCCAAAAATGTGGAGCAGAACAGAAAAGGTCGGAGCCCAAAGCAACATGTGAGAAGGAGCGTGGTGTTGAAGTCTTGATTGAACACCTGTGGGCCTACTTCCATAGAAAGTAAGATGAGCCAGGCAGAGTGCCTCAACCTGGTTCTGCTTCATGATACGAAGCTAGTGTGATGAGCTACTTGCATCAGATACACGATTGAATGTATGTACTTTAAGTAATAGCCAGATTCTCACACTACAACCTCTGTCTTCCCTTCACGGGAGCTCCAGATAACCAATGATACCATAATCCAATTTGGAGAGGCAACCAGCTCCCTTCCAAAGGGAACTGCAAGTACTGGGAGATGAAAGGTATTCGCTTTTCCAATAGTGTCATCTGGTGGAAACAATAAGAGACCTGAGCATTCACCTTTTCTCTCATAGACCGCTCTGTTTCACTGTGAAAACTAAGGTTTTTGATCTTAGAGACCGGAGAAGAAGTTCCCATCTTAGGGGCCGATTACGATGTCGGTTGGAAACTTTTCCGACCAAATTGGTTTTAGAATAGTTTCCGACCTAATCTGGTTGTGCGAGTCCGACCAACCGATTACGATGCTTCCCAACATTGTTCGGTCGGACTCGCATTGATTTCAATGGGAGCCTGTGTTCCGCACGAGAACAAAGGCTCCCATTGGAAGAAAAGGGTGGTTGGGGAAAACCTTGCACCCTGTGGCAGGCACCCCATGGTGTCTGTCACACTGTCCATGTTTGTAAAGAGGGGTCCCATGGGTACCCCCACGGGCCCCAACCGGAGGTCTCAGGGTGAAGGGGGGCCTGCTACAGTCAGATTCCGACAGCCGTTTCGTGTCTGTCAAACCGATTCGGAACGGCTGTCAGAATCGGCCATCGTAATCGCTCGGAAACCGTGTCCATAGAGCTGTACAATTTGGCTCCGAACGACTCGGGCTGTCCAAATGCCGTTCAGAACCGATTCGGACAGCCCAAACGGTTTCCCTGCATCGTAATCGGTCGCTCGGAAATGTATCCGATTCGGTCAGAAACATAGGTTCTGAATTGGATTCGGAGACTCTAAATCCCATTCGGAGCCTTACTGACCGACATCGTAATCGGCCCCTTAGTTTGCCAAAAAAGTGTGGTTTCACAAGCTGCTCTGGCCTAAGATTAACACTTCCATCTGGGCAGCATTGAGCTTAAGCAATGATCAGGTGGTAGATGGGCATGAATGAAAAGAGTGGTGAAGCTTTGAAAGAGCCATCAGAGTGTAGGACTTGTTGGGTGTTACCTGCATAAGAGACTGATCCCACGCTGAAAGATGTTGTAATGTCGGCAAATGGAAACTTGTTGAAGTTGAAAAAATAGGGAGCAAGAAGAACCCTGTGGAAAGCTATCTGAGCCTGGCATTTGCTTTGAATGTGATGGACGGCGTGCCAGTGACTTACTTCATCTAGAGCACAAAAGAAGAACATGATATGGCCAGTTTGCAGGTTTAGCTTGACCTGGTGGAGGACCAAAATAGAATGGAGCACCTATCAAAGATGATAGACCGATCTATGAGAAAGAGGCTGCCGCATCAAGGCTTAACCATTGGTCGTTTGGACCATAAGAAGAGTAGTATTTGTTCTCAAATCTGGATAGAAGAAGATTTGCTAGAAGTCCAGGATGTCCAGTTTCAACTTGGTTCGAGAGCCAATATGACACATGTTTTGCTTACGTTGATAACCGCTGGCACCAGAGAGGCCACTGGCTGCACTCCATGCTGTTGGGGTGGGCTTAATACCTAAATTAAAGCATTGTGGAACCATCCATAAAGAGAACAAAGAGTTTAGCACAGAGGTCTAAGTTGGCACTACCAGTGGGACAATTGTCTTCATATCACAGTCTGCAAGAATGTTATCAGGAGAACCCCAATGAAAGGACCTCACCGGACACGACCACCTTTATTTTCACGCAGCACAGGCTGCTATGGGCTCTTGCCTCCCTTAAAGCTGGAGTGAGACTACATCCCCAACTATCTACTGGCCACATCAAGGAGGGGCATAACATCACACGCTTAAAAGTGCCCTTTCACTCTCACAGCACAGGACACGCCAGCCTTTGTTTTCACGCAGTGCGAACTGCTATGGGCTCTTGCCTCCGTCAGAGCTGGGGTCGGACTACATCCCTCCGCTATCTACTGGCCACATCAAAGAGGGGCATAACGTCAAGCATAACATCAACCTCAAGAACATTTGAAGCTTCCTATACTGCAACTGCCTCCCAAGCAACCCCACTTGTAATGGTGTTGAAAGGACCACCCCACCCCTGAGGGGGGATATGAGGGAGGACCATAACCTGCTGATGAATAAAGTGGTGCATTGGGTTAACACTAGGCTGGGGCGGGTCCAGGGCTGTCGCATAGCAATGTTATTCATGTTCGGAGAGTATCATGGGTGGGTAATATCCCTAAACTGGATAATAACGATTGTATCGTTGTCGTCTTCAAAGTAAGGTGGTGACAAAAGACATTCTGTCTAGGCTTAATTTCTCTGGGCTACTGCCGAAATCAATTGTAGCACTTCCGTTGGGTTTCTTCTATAGGGAACCGAGCGGAACCAGTGCAGCCCCTATGATTGCCATCTCACCCTGTGCCCACTTCCAACAGACTCTTGCCCATTGCAAACCTGGATCAGCTGGACTGACTTCCTGTCCAAGCTCCCTCTCATAGTCTGTATTTCTCTTTTAGTGAGGGCCGCAGAGTGGAAAAGGTTCAGTGCTGCTTTAACAGCCGTTGGATGGGGTCTTATTTCCTGGAATATTGCAGGCGCACTTTCAAAGTCTCAGAATCCCGACTGGATCGATTTAATAAGCTCAGCAGACATTTTCTGTTGCCAGGGAAAATGGATTACTGAGGGCTTTTACATAGATGGGTTTTATGCCTTTTTTGAACCAGCCCTTGATTCACCTGTAGGAAGGGCTAAGGGTGACCTTGTAACCTTTTTATATTAGTTCCAATTCCAGCGTCTAAGGTCACGAAGGTTTGGTGGTCCTCCTTCTTCCTGGTAACCCTGTTAGCCTTTCCAACAGAGTATTATATCTTGTTTAAATTTTTTTATTATAATAACTTTAATCAGCATTCCACTGTTGCCATAGAGGAATTTGACGATTTTCTGGACTCTTTCTATTTGGTAGCCAAATCAAAAACAGTTGTAATCTGGGTGGGAGTTTTTAACATTTAATATGTTGCCACAGTGGGAAAAGGGTATGTGGTCTCATGAAACAAAATAAGGAAAACCTCACCCATTTTAAGCATACATCTTATGGGGAGGCTCTAAACACCCTTATTGTGAAGTATGATCTTATATTCGTGCTCAACATGGTTGGTAAAGAGAAAAGTAAACTTCCAACTTTCACGGGTAGCGCTAGAGGGAGTACCATAGATTTTATCTTTGACATCCGAATTGGTTTCTTGCATTTCCGCAAACTGAAACTTAAAGCGTACTTCGAAAACCAACCAATAGAAGATCTGGGAGAAGGACAAGGGGACACTAAACTTAAACTGAAATCCTCTTTTATCCCTCCTCCATATGCCATACCAGTCGAGCTTGCAGCATTCAAACAAGCAATCTTCAATGAAATCGAAGCAACCAAAGAAGAACCACTATTCAAAAACACAAGTAGCGCAGAATTCGATGCCATACGTGCTTTGAGATCCAATGACCAAATCATCATCGAACCGGCAGATAAAGGGGGAGGCATAGTACTTCAAAATAAGGACGATTACCGAGCGGAATGCAGAAAACTACTGGGAGACACAAAAAACTACAGACGGTTGGAGAAAGATCCAAGTGAGGATCTGAAAGCTAGAATAACCAGCATTGGCATAGCCAATAGGTCTCGCTTTTGGGACCTTGTAAGTGCTTAGCCATGCAACAGTTGATGTTGTTGTACCAAGGATATTGTGCTGCATAACTAAACACTTATAAGGTCCCAAAGGCGAGACCTATTGGCTATGCCAATGCTTTTTTTTTTTCTTCCTTAAAGGACCAGCAGTGCTATTAGGCTCCGGCTGCCACTTAGTCCACCGCAGGGTAGAAGAGGGATAGAAGAGGGATAGAAGAGGGATAGAAGAGGGATAGAAGAGGGGTAGAAGAGGGGTAGAAGGGTGGTAGAAGAGGGGTAGAAGAGGGCTAGAGGGGTAGTAGAGGGGTAGAAGAGGGAGAGGGGTGGTAGAGGGGTAGTAGAGGGGTGGTAGAAGAGGGGTAGAGTGGTAGAAGAGGGGTTGAGGGGTAGTAGAGGGGTAGAGGGCTAGTAGAGGGGTAGAAGAGGGATTGAGGATTCAAAACCATCAACTGGAATGAAATATTAGGGGTCAAAGAGTGCCAAACGAACACTTTGACAAATTAGGAAACTACTAAATGATGCCCATAGTGTCATTAACAGTATTTATCGAGCGGTAATAATAATTGTGGGGTCGCTAAGTGATGCACTATACAGATTGCAACCCCGAAAGCACCTCACACACTGGACGACTAATGGCTTTCAGTTTTTGCCACAGCCCCAGACAAAAGGACCTGATAAAATACACACAGCATTAGACACAGCAACTGGCACAAAATCGACTCCGAGCAACACAGTATAAAAAAGCCTTGGAGAAATGGACAGTCAAGACAGGCCACAACTTCACATGCAATGCCTAAGGCAGATGTGTGTTACACAAATGTGGGTGAGACAACATGAACAGATGAATCATCATATGAGCTACACACGCACACACAGACACACACAGGCACACACGGGCATGCAGACTGACACACACACATAAAGCAAAAGATACATTCTTACATTCAAATCAAAAGACCCAACTTCATCTTTGCATGCATACACAGAAACACGCATGCAGATAACACCACCACAAGAAGATTCTTCTTATACACAGGAACACATACAGATGGATTCTTGAATGCATACACAGAGATCGGTTAACACACAGCCTCACACATATTTTATACACACACACATTTCTTTGAATGCATACACAGTAGAGATAAACACACGCTCGCACACACACCTAGCAATGCACACACGCACGGATGGGTCCTCAACACAAGTATACAGATATACTCGCATGCACACACGTCGTCACACATAGAAACACGCACGTCCTCGCATGCCAGTGTACACCGAGAGAAAACCCTGTCAGACACATACAAGCGCACGCACACACACACAGTCACACATCTTCTCCTGCAGAGACGCGCATGAAAGGAGGGCAACAACAAGGTGGTGAGAGAGGGGGTTGAAGGTGGGGAGAATGTGAATGGAATGAGTGATGAAGGGGAGAGAGTGCCCAACAGAGGGAAGAGTGGTGGGAGGGAGAGAGGGAAAAGCAGCCCGCCAGACTGGGGGAGAGGAGTAAGAGATGGAAAGATGTCGGTAGCACGGGAAGTAGAAGAGCCTCGGGTGGGGGGAAAGAGGGTGATTCCACCCAGTTTGAAATTGACCCTTGTAATGAGTGCCGGTGAGGAGAGGTAATATGGGGGCAAGGGAATGCTTTGGGAGTAAACGGGGAGGGTGAGCGGCGAGGAAAGGACATGCTTCAATAGGGCTAAGCAGAGGGGCAGAAACGTAAGAGGGCTGGAGAGGTGGCAACATTTGGGTAAACAACGATTAGGGAGTAGTTCGGAAGTGAGGTTTGGGAAACAGTGGATGAGTCTGGGGGTGTGGAGAGGGGCTGTCAGTGTGGGGGAAAAGCCCTATGGTAAGCTTTAGCAAATGTATGGCATGGTACTGGTGAAGAATGGGGGGGTTCACAATAAGGAGGGTGAGCCACTACCAGAACAAGTAAGATGAGGGGTGAAAAGAGGAGCGCGGAGTGATGGGCGAATGGAGGAACTAGGTGAGGGGTTAGTGCAAGGAGGGTAATCCACTAACAGATGAATTACAGTGAGGGGTGAAGAGAAGGACTAATTGAGGGGTTAGGGCAAGGATGGTGAGTCACTAACAGAACAAGCATTGGCCGCGCGGCTGTGAAAGTGACGCGGCCGCGCGGGAGACGCGCTCTGTGGTGGGGGAGGGGCATGCGCTGGTCACACATAAACTTACATGAAACAAGACGCGCGGCCGCGAGACACGCTCTGTGGTGGGGGAGGGGCGAGCAAGACAGAGGCGCGCGACGGCAAAAGTGAAAGCAGGCTGGCGAGTGGTGTGCGATGTGCGCGCACCATGACGAGAGAGGAAAGCCAGATGGCGCCTCTGCTCGTCATTGTGTGCGTAACCGCACGCTCTATGCCAGCCAAAAAGCTGTGGTCGGACTTTTTAAAGCCCGTTTACTAAATGTCTCGCAGAGCAGCGCATGCGCTGCCTCAGGCGCGACCTAAAAACCTTAGTAGAAGACGCGGAATCCAGAGGCAATATCAGCAAACAGGAGGCTCAGTTCTTGACCTAGAGCAGAGCAAAGATCCCGTCTTTCTACACCATCCCCAAAATACACAAAAATAGGCATTCCCCCCCTGGCTGACCGATAGTTTCGGGCATTGGCTCATTATTGGAACCTCTCACGCTTTTGTGACTTCTACCTACTACCAATTGTACAAACCACACCAACTTACCTCAAAGACACGAAAGATCTACTAGGACATTTGCAGACCCTCATCTTTAATCCGGACACCTCTTTTTTGGTTAGTCTGGACATAGAGAGTCTATATACAAGCCTCCCACAAGACGACACACTACAAGTGCTCAGATCATCACTTGACACAACATCCTGGGACTACAATACTCCCAAATCTTTTGTGCTCCAATGCGCAGAAATGGCACTGAAGGATAATTACTTTGAATTTGAGGGCGACATATTTCTACAATCATACGGTACATTTATGGGCAGCACATTCGCCCCTAGTGTGGCGGGGCTGTACGTGTACAACTTTGAAAAAATCCATCTCCTCAACCCTAAATGCCTTTCTCAACAAACATCAAATTTTACAAGAGGTATATCGATGATGTTTTCCTAATATGGGAAGGCCCGGAAGATGCATTGCAATCCTTTTTCGGGTGGATCAACAGCCGTGACCCAAACCAAGTTTACCCACAATGTAAGCAATAACAGCATTACCTTTTTAGATCTAGACATCACAGCTGAAGGAGGGCATCTTACAACCAAAACACACTTCAAACCCACTGCAAGAAACTCTCTCCTACGATTTGAGAGTTTCCATCCCAGACCCCTGCGAGAGAATTTGCCATATGGGCAATACCTCTAAATGCGCAGAAATTGCAGTATCACCAGAGATTACAAAGAACAAGCAGCTTCATTGACAACCAAACTCCAAGTCCGTGGGTACCCTAACAGAATTACGAAAAAAGCCTAAAAACGAGGTAGAAATCAAAATTGCGAAGGCTTACTTGAACAAACACAACGGACATCCCCTACAATACCACTCACATGCGTGACCACCTATAATTCCATCTCCAACAGAGTGGCACGAATCATTCAAAAAAATTGGAGAATACTCACGAGTGGCAAACTTAATTGGGACATACCACTGTTTTCATACAGAAGAGCAAGAAGCTTAAAAGACAGCTTGGTGGCCACATGTCCACAACATCAAACAAACCCGACAAGTACAGTGTTAAATGCCTGGGGACTCCCTAACGTGACTGGCCATTTTCCATGTGGTAACTGCAGTGTGTGCGCGCCACCTCACCAAACCAACCAAATCCCTGGACTTTGAACCCGGGAGTACTTGGCAGATCAAAAAGCATACAAACTGCAACTCATGCAACGTCATCTACCTGATCACCTGTCCTTGTGGACTCCGGTACGTGGGGATGACAAGCCGTAAAATAAAAATTCGGATATGTGAACATAGAAGCAACATCCGTTGCAAGCGCAACACAACAAAAATGACGGATCATTTCCTTGAACTTGGCCATACCACGGATGACATGAGATGGGTGGTAATTGGATAAGGGTACCACCAACCTACAGAGTCGCCTTCTCGAAGGAGCAACGTTGCCAACCTACAGAGTCGCCTTCTCGAAGGAGCAACGTTGGGTTTACCGGTTATCAACACACAAAAACTGACTTAATGACAACATCCCATGGAACTCACTCAACAGACCACAATAGATAGATCCCATATCTAGGCAACCTAGGGCCAAAATCTAACCCATTTTCCATTTGTTTCTTAGCACTAAATAACATTGCGGGCAACTGCATAATCCCACATGAGTCATTTTTCTCAGTGTATCAGTGATATCTAACAGACCACGAGAACAACGTAGAACACTCTTTTTCTCAATTTTCTCGCATTCTGCATAATTCACAACTAGCCTCCTCTACAAAGAACTAGGTAATCACAATCAGAACTGTCTTAACCCCTTCGATGCTCATGACGGAATGGTTCCGTCATGAGCATCGGTGCCCCTGTGCTCATGACGGAACCATTCCGTCATGAGGCCAGGGGCACGAAATCCCTCTGCTGCAGACAGCAGAGGGATTTCTATTTCACCCCTGTGACCTTGGGAGCTGGGGAAGAGCTTCCCCAGCTCCCGAGGCCCCCTCCCTGGTTTCTGTGCCATGAGGATCAGCGCGCACGTCGCGCTGTCATCATTGCACAGAAACCGAAACTGAAATGAGCCTTTAGGCTCATTTCAGTTTCACTTTCTATGTGCTCAGGGGGCTATCTCAGCCCCCCGGGCACGTAGAAAAGACGGGAGAGGTATCATTGGAAAGGGAGAATCTCCCTTTCCAATGGTACCCTCCCCAGTGGATCCCTGCTTGGGGATCGCCCCAGGAGGGCGATCCCCAAGCAGGGATCCACCCACTAGACACCTGGGAGGGGGGAGCGGCCCCTTGGGCAAGGGCTTTTGCTCCCCCAATTTTTTTTGATGTGATTTAGTCTTTTTGCCCCCCCTTAGGGGGGCAAAAAAGCCCACTAGACTCCAGGGATACTTTTTTTTGCCGCATAATTTATTAGGGTGGGGGCTGCCCATAAAGGGCATGTCCATGCCCCCACCCTGCAAAATTTACAGCCTTTCTGGCCCCCCCCCTGGGGGGCAGTTGGGGGCAGTAGCCCCCAATCTGCCCCCCGGGGGGGCAAAAAGCCCACTATACGCCAGGGATTTAAAAAAAAATTATTATTTGTGGTGGGGGCTGCCCAATATGGGCATGCCCCCACCCACCCCCCGCAAAAATGACAGCCTTTCTGCCTCCCCTGGGGGGCAGATGGGGCAGTAGCCCCCAATCTGCCCCCCCGGGGGCAAAAGCCCACTAGACGCCAGGGATTTTTGGGGCAAATTTTAATTAGGGTGGGGGCATTGGCATGCCCGCTTTGGGCAGCCCTCACCCTAATTCAATTTGCCCAAAACTCCTGAGCGTCTAATGACTTTCTGCCCCCGGGGGCAAAAAGCCCACTAGAAGCCAGGGATTTTTTGGAGCAAATTTGAATTAGGGTGGGGGCTGCCCAAAACGGGCATGCCCATGCCCCCACCCCCTCCCCCGCAAAAATGACAGCCTTCCTGCCCCCCCTGGGGGGCAGATGGGGCAGTAGCCCCCAATCTGCCCCCCCGGGGGGGCAAAAAGCCCACTAGACGCCAGGGATTTTTTTGGGCAAATTTTAATTAGGGTGGGGGCTGCCCAAAACGGGCATGCCAATGCCCCCACCCCCCACCTGCAACAAGTACAGCCTTTCTGCCCCCCTGGGGGGAAGATGGGGCAGTAGCCCCCAATCTGCCCCTCCCCGGGGGGCAAAAAGCCCACTAGACGGCAACGATTACGCTGGCTTTTTTGTGTGTGGGGGTGGGGGCTGCCCAGAATGGCATACCAATGCCCCTACCCCCCAAAAAAATAGCTACAGTGTTTCTGCCCCCCTTGGGGGCATATCGGTGCTACCCCACCCCCCCGATATCCCCCCCCAGGGCGGCAGAAAGCCGACTAGGCACGGATTTGTTTTTAGCAATATGCCTACCTGTGAATTTTGGGCCCTAGCGCAGCCAGCACATAGGGAAACCTAGCAAACCTGTACATTTTTGAAAACTAGACACCCAGGGGAATCCAGGATGGGGTGACTTGACTGGCTCTCACCAGGTTCTGTTACCCAGAATCCCTTCCAAACCTCAAAATGTGTATAAAAAAAACACATTTTCCTCACATTTCCGTGGTGGAAAGTTCTGGAATCTGTGTGGATCCACAAAATTCCACTTACCCCGCATTCCCCAAAGTCTTCCGAGAAAAATGGTACCTCACTTGTGTGGGTGGGTCAAGTACCCGCGACAGGCAAGGGCCCAAAACCTAGTGAGGCGACATCAAAATTGCCTATCACAAAACGACCTGGTTTTGCAAGGGGGGTCCCATGACTTTTTGGCCCGGGGCTCGGCGGCCACCTAGAGAAACCTACCAAACCCACACATTTCTGAAAAGTAGACACCCGGGGGATTCCAGGGAGGTATGGTTTGCGTGGATCCCCCAACGTTTTCTTACCCAGAATACCCTGCAAACCTGAAATTTTGCTGAAAAATCACTTTTTTCACACATTTGTGTGGGGGAAAGTTGTGGCATCATGGGGTGACACAAATTTCCTACCACCCAGCGTTCCCCCAGGTCTCCCGATAAAAATGGTGCCTCACTCGGGTGGGAGGCCCAAGAACCCGCGACAGGCAAAAGCCCAAAACGTATTGAGGCGACATCAAAATTGCCTATCACAAAACGTTTTGGGCCCTTGCCTGTCGCGGGTACTTGTTCCTCCCACCCGAGTGAGGCACCATTTTTATCGGGAGACCTGGGCGAACGCTGGGTGGTAGGAAATTTGTGTCAGCCCGGTGATGCCACAACTTTCCCACACACAAATGTGTGAAAAAAGTGTTTGTTTGTTTTTCCAGCAAAATTTCAGGTTTGCAGGTGATTCTGGGTAAGAAAACGTTGGGGGATCCACGCAAGACATACCTCACTGGAATCCCCCGGGTGTCTACTTTTCAGAAATGTGTGGGTTTGGTAGGTTTCCATAGGTGCCGGCAGAGCTAGGGTTAAAAAAACTACAGCTAGGCACTTTACAAAAAAAGGGTCATTTTTCACTGTGAAAATGTGGTGTGTCCACGTTGCGTTTTGCGCTGTTTCCTGTCGTGGGCACTAGGCCTACCCACACAAGTGAGGTACCATTGTTTTCGGAAGACTTTGGGGAACGCGGGGTGGGTGGAATTTTGTGGATCCATGCAGATTCCAGAACTTTCCACCGCAGAAAAGTGAGGAAAATGTGTTTGTTTTCACAATTTTTTAGGTTTGCAAGGGATTCTGGGTACTAGAACCTGGTGAGAGCCAGTCGTCACCCCATCCTGGATTCTCCTGGGTGTCTAGTTTTCAAAAATGTATAGTTTTGCTAGGTTTCCCTAGGTGCCGGCAGAGCTAGGGTTCAAAAACTACAGCTAGGCACTTTGCCAAAAAAGGGTCATTTTTCACTGTGAAATTGTGGTGTGTCCATGTTGCGTTTTGAGCCGTTTCCTGTCGCGGGCACTAGGCCTACCCACACAAGTGAGGTACCATTTTTATCGGGAGACTTAGGGTAACACAAAATTGTAGAGCAACTGTTATTATCTATTGACTTTCGATGCATTTCTGCCTTCCAAATGAAAGACCATGTGTAAAAAAGAAGTCATTTTGAAAAATGACCTATAATTCTCATGCTAGTATGGGTACTCCCAATTTCGGAAATGTGCAAATATCTACTGTTTCTAAACTCTATATTTTGTTCCCATTTCAGAAATACATAGGTGTCTTTCATACCGATTTTTCCATGTATACATTTTCCCAGAATAATTGCTATATACCCGGGACATAATAAAAAACCATTGCAAGACGCTGCTCAGTTATTGGCTCTGGGTTCGTCGGGTTCTTGGTCAACCTACAAGTCCTTTATATCACCACAACCAGAAAGGTCCAGCGGATGTAATGGTATATTGCCTTCAAATAGCTGTCATAATTAGAAGAAGTTACAGGTGAAAACGTTGACACAAATGGCTGTTTTTTTCAACTAATTTTCAATTTTTCCTATATTTAACTGTTTGTTTCTATAAAGAAAACTTGAAGGATCTACACAAATGACCCCTTGCTGAATTCAGAATTTTGTCTACTTGTCAAATGTATGGCTTTCCAGGATCCATTATTGCCTTCATACCCATTTCTACCATTAACTGGAAGGAGGTTGAAAGCACAAAAAATAGCAAAAATAGGCTATGTCCCAGAAAAATGCCAACACTGTGTACAAAATTTTGGTTTTCTGACAAAAGTCTGCTTGTCCCTGAAAGCTGGGAAGATGGTGATTTCAGCACCACAACCCCTTTTTTGATGCCATTTGCAGGGAAAAAACCAGATGCTTTCTTAGCCCTTTTTTCGCATTTTTCCCCAAAACCCCAAAATTTAGCTGTATTTTGGCTAATTTCTGGGTCCCCTCGAGGGGAATCCACAAACCCTGGGTACCTTTAGAATCCCCATGATGTTGGAAAAAAAGGACGCAAATTTGGCATGGATACCTTATGTGGTCAAAAAGTTACAGGGGCCTAAGCGCGAACTACCCCAAATAGCCAAAAAAAGGCTTAGCACAGGAGGGGAAAAGGCCTAGCAGCGAAGGGGTTAAAAGTGGTTAGTACAATCCCCCACTTCTTCCTACAAATTAATTCCCAAAGATGACTTTGCATAATATGCTTTCCCGGTATAGTTGCACCCGTATCCTGTGTGACTTTACGCCCGCACTACTAGACGCTAAATATTCCTGATCAACTCCTTGCAATGCAGAAGTCACCACTATTACAATACTAGGTGACATGTTACCCTATACATCAGGCACCAAACACTATCCCTTAGTGTGTATTCACAGTCCGTAATCGTAGTTTTTAATGGGACTACTGCCCCCTTTTTTTTCTCACTCATACACTACTCGCGAATTGTCCAACAGTAGTACAGGGCATCTGTCATTAACGTCACAAGGTTTTTTCAGCTAGATCTTTGTTTATTTACACACATGAACTAAGTCTTCCTCACGTAGCACGCAGCGTTATTGAGGTTAGCACTCCAGTAGTGTAAAAAAACCACAGTCCCCGCGATCACGTGACCATGTCACGTAACGCAACCACGCCCCTGCCTAGCGTCATGCTACACTGCCACGCTCCTGTCAAGCACCGGGTATCGCTATAAACTTCGCCCCCACCTATGGCAGTTATCGGCGGGATCCCGAGAAGACCAGAGTAGGTTTGAAAGGCGGGTGATCATCCTTGATGAAGTAAGTGACTATGCACTACATTGCAGCAAGGGCATTTATCGATCGGCCGCAAGCAGGTCTCCTAGGTAGACCGCTACATTTTCACATGCCTCACTTCTGTTTTCACAGTGTTTGACTACAGGAGACCCCCTCTTCCAGGATCTGTTTGATCTTTTAATTTTCGCAGCTGGTGTAAGATATTTTCATTTTGATTTTGCGCAGCTGATGTTGGGTATCTCTGTCTTATCGCGCTGATACTTTCTGAGACATTAGGAACACTTTCTATCTTGGCATGCCGATAATAATACAAGCGCTCGATAAATATACATGTGCTCAAATTTAGACACAATTAGTCTTACACCAAATAAACTGGCCATTTCCAGAAACTAGCATGCGTTCACCAGTTCACACAGTTTTTTGCTCTTGCGTGACCGTGCATACTTGTGACTACGCAAGGAGCTTACTCACCTTGAGACATGCATGCTGGCACCCACCACCATGCATGACCTTTTGCTTAAATTGTATGTTTGTAGCATGTCTAGGTATGATTGATGGGATGTAAATACACCCAAAATTCCGACTCACCAAGTGCATCAGAATATTTCAGTGAGCACATCACGAGCGTATGGATAATGAAGCCAAACAGAGTCCTGGTAATGCTTCTTTACATGTTGTTTATGTTCTTTACGTTGTATGTTTTTCTCGTACAGATTTCAACCAGTCTGTGGGTCCGTAAGTACGGCTACATCATCACATGCACAGCACACCTTAATGTGTGTGCTGTAAATAATTCACAAACTCACGTGGCTATATCCACTTTTGTAGCCACATCACAGTTCACGTTCTTTGGTCCTGAAGAAAGCCTCATTATTATTGGGAAGGCTGAAACATGTCAACCAGTATTTAGGGGATATTGAAGACCCATTTTTCATCTTCGTTATATCCCCGCTTTGTTTTTAAACGAGTCCTAGGACCCTATGAATAAATCTTTTCCCGGTTGGGTATCCTATAGACATTTTTAACCTCGCCACTTTTTGAGCACACACCACACTGTCAAATCAAAACCCGCTCCGCTGTAACTCAGGCGTTGAAGCACAGCTGGGTTGCACTCGGCAGCCCAGCTGGGAACCCGATGATGAAGCATGCCACCAACTAGGTTGGTGGGTGAGGGTTCTTCTTAAAAATCCACTGGATTTTTGTGCTCCAGTGCTTGGCACTTTGACAATAAATGCAACAACGTGGACGGACCCACTAATGAATCCTTTAGTTCAACCGACAATCAGGGGAAGAGGACGCACCCCTCTGTCCTTCCTCGCTCTCTCTTTGATTCTTCCTTTAATATCGTTGCAAAATGTACGAATGATCATAACCCTCTAATTTTAACTCTAAATCATCAGATAATAAAGCCTACAAAGAATAAATGTTGTAGCATAGTGTACTCCAAGAAAAGGGGCATGAAAATTAAATGGGCTATGGTGGACTCTGAGGCTTTTAATAGTCAGATTGTGTCCCAGAGTATGGTTCCTGTTTTAATTTGCCTGTCTGAAAATGTAGCGGTCCACTCAATCACAGAGTTTTGACATTGTATGGAGATCCATCTCAGACAAATCGACCTCCAGGAAATACCGATCGAGGGCCCCCCACGTAGATGGTTTAATTCAGCCTGTGCATTGGCGCATAAGCCATTAAAGGCAACACTAAAAAAAACACCCACGATCTTTAGTAAATGTTAGAGCTGCAAGAAGATCATATAAACGCTCTGTGGAGGAGAGAAAGAAAGATATCCAAGATAAAGCATTGGAGGAATTTTTGTGAAGGTGTCTGGCTGAGAGAACGCATTTTGTGAAATAATCACCTGTTTTTTTGCAGATCATAATGCCCTGAGGTTTGAAGTATCGATCCCAGCTAATTTATGGGTGGCTCATTTTTCTGAAATTTTTCAGTCTGGTCCTAGACGACCATTTTCCACCCCTTTATTAAATAATATTACCTGGCCTAACCCACAATCACAGGCGCCTCCTTTGATAATAGAAATCATTGAAGCAGTTAATG
Source organism: Calotriton arnoldi (assembly GCA_963921515.1). Lineage (NCBI taxonomy): Eukaryota > Metazoa > Chordata > Amphibia > Caudata > Salamandridae > Calotriton > Calotriton arnoldi. The sequence goes on from CAWUFW010000262.1 coordinate 547,092, forward strand.
CCATTGGGAAATTTACTGTTGGGAAAACGCCAGGCCCTGATGGGGAAGAGGTGTGACGCAGCTGCCAGGGCGCCTGACTCCGGAACCCGGGGGCTCACGGTTCGAACCCCGGCGGCAGATCAGCCCAGCACCATGTGACTCTGGGCAATAGCTCGCTTAATCTTCCCGACGGCCCCCAGCGCCTTGACATCCTCGAGTAATTGTTCGCGCTTTACAAATACTGGACATTTACATGATGGTGTCCCTGCAGATATCTTTAAATCCAATACTGACTTCTGGGCACCCCTGTTAACTAATGTATTCAGGAGCGCTGTAATGGGCCAAATACCCGACTTTTGGAGGACCGCTACAATTATCCTGGTTTATAGAGAAGGGGACCAACACTTAACTTCATTCTATAGACCAATTTCGTTGATAGGATCTAGCATGACGATTGCAGGTAGAATGCTTCTGTCCCGCCTGGAAACATGGGCTGCAGAAAATATGATATTGTCCCATGTACAATTTGGCTTTAGGCTAGGTATTGGTACTATAGACTAGTTTCTAAACTTCTGTATGATAGCAGGAAAATATGTAATGGCCAAAAAAGAAACCCTTCATCTGGTGTTTGATTTATCTAGCGCTTTCGACCTGGTGAATCTCTTCAAACTTGATGGAAGGTATGGGGGTGGAGACGGAACTTCTCACTTTAATTAAACGTTTACATCAGGACCTAACTGTCAAGGTTCGCTATGGCTTGCAGGGTGAAACCACCACCCAAATTAGATATACACAGGGAGTGAGACAGGGTTGTATCTTGGCTCCTTTTCCTTTACTCCTTTACATAATTGGGATTGATAAATATCTGTCCGAGGTAGGAAAACATACTCCTCGGATTGGTAGGCAATTCCAATTTTGCTGCTTTTATATGATGCCGTGTTGATTGCCCGTGCAGCGAACACTCTAATGATTTTATTGGACTCATTCTCCTCTTGTATGGAAGAGCTGGATTTAAACGTCAACCATTCCAAATAGTTTATAATGACCTGTGGACCAAGCAATTTGAGATCAAAATCCTTTGCTAAGGGGAAAACTCATCTTGAGAAGGTGAAAGATGAATTAAGTGATTCTTTTTAGGTTCCTCTTTTAAATGGAATTCACTTTTAACAGTTAAGGGCACAACAATTAAGTTGGGATATAGAGGCAATTTTTTAATTTGCCCATAGGTTGGGATAAACATTAGAGAGATGATTAATTTGTATAAAAGTAATCTGTTGAGATAATAGGCCTGAAAGAACTGTTGATAATCCTCAAGTGATAACTTTAAAATGTAAAGAGGAATTTAAATGTTTCCTCAAGCATTGCAGAGGGCACAGTCATTGGTCTCAGTTGTTAGATATGTACCGATATCAACTACAGACAGTCTAGTACCTTACCTATTCTGGATTTCGAACCCCACCCATCGCTGCTTATTTAACTTTTTTTAGGTCTCGCCTAGCGATGCAGCGCCATGCGCTGCTCGCGTAGGCGAGATCTATTGTTGACTTTTTAGCGATGCGGGACAGGACATGTGTATGGCAAGACAGGAGATGTGCACGCGTACGGCTCGCGGCGTTGTCACAACTCCTGCTCGCACCATACGCGTGCACATCTCACGGCGCCCGGACAGGCCATGTGCACGCTCACGGCGTCTCTTTCAGACAGCCGATGTGCACGCTCATGGCGTGTCCTTCAGCGTGCGCCTTACATGTCTCACCGGGGCTCAGAAGGTCTACAAAATTGCCCCCATGATGGAGCGGCCCGCTGTCTAGCGGGTCTGCTAAAACAATGGGTGCCGGCAATGCACTCCAGCCAAGCCCTCACTCACCGCTGGTTCAGGAGGGCGTCTCTCCTCGGTCTGCAGGTTCCCTAGCCGTCTCCTCGGCACGCCGCGGGGCTCTCCTCACCACTCGGGAGCCCCGTCTTGCCTCTGGTGCCATACAGTCTGCCTCGCTCTTCGTCCGGTCCCAAGCCCAGCTCCGCTGGCCCGACCAAGCCCCCCGCGAAGAGGAAACATGGGCACTCGCACGCTCACGGCGTTGGACAGCTGATGTGCATGCTCGCACGCTCACGGCGTCGGACAGCCGATGTGCACGCTCGCACGCTCACGGCGTCGGACAGCCGATGTGCACGCTCGCACGCTCACGGCGCCGGACAGCCGATGTGCACGCTCTGGCTGTGGGCTTATGTGTCTTGGCGATTTAAGTTTGCTTGTGCTGCCACCCTCGGGTGGAGCACAGAGGCGCTCTATGACGAGGCTCATCTATATCGGTTCTCACAACACACAGACGTAGGTACTCACTACCTCCGGCTGGTTCCTCCTCCCACCTCAGCTCCTCCTTCAGCAGAAGCATGAACCAGGGGCTGGGCCGGGCTTCTCTGTAGGCTGCAGCGCCCTCTCCTTCTGTTAGGCTCCGTGGAGTGAGTGCCCGACCCGGAGCTGTGAGCACTAACTGCCTAGGAGCCCTTGCACCCCAAGAAATAAACCTGCGCATCTGGGCACCAAGGAGCCCCTGTACCCCGAAAGTTACACCTCTGCAAGAAGTCCCTGTAACATACAGACAGGCACGCCCGTCGCCAAGAAGAACAGGTAAGGCTCGCCTGAGTAAGGATTTGTGCTTATTTTATGTCCGAAAAACAGTTACTTTACTGTGTCTTAAACTACAACACCTTTAGCAGGAAGGCAGCTATGTGCCTTACAGCGAGGTCATGCTTTGTGGCGCTATATAAACGCACTGATAAAGTAATTAACATCCGGATCATATCTACTTACTTTCTGTAACTGATCTCGGTATACTATCAGCATGTGGTCTCAGAGCTGGAATACAATGGGGGTGCTGCAGGTACAGTGGGGCGTTGTATATAATGGAATGGCGGGGTGGGGCAAGTTTTGAAGGAGGTGCATTGGAAAAGCAGCGTGTTGTCTCAGAGCTGCAGGTGCACTAGGGGAGCTGTAGGTGGTGGAATGGCAGGGGTGGTGAAGTTAGGAAGGAGGTGCCTCAAAAGAACAGCGTGTTGTCTCAGAGCTGCAGGTACACTGGGGGAGCTCTATCTGATTGAATGGCAGGGTGGGGTAAGTTTGGAAGAAGGTGCATTGGAGGAGCAGCGTGTGGGGTCCAATTTGCAGGTAGACTGGGGGAGCTGTATGTGATGGAATGGCGGGGCTGGTGTAAGTTAGGAAGGAGGTGCATTGGAGAAGCAGCGTGTGGTCTCAGAGCTGCAGGTAGACTGGGGGAGCTGTATTTAATCTAGGTGGAATGGAGGGGGTGGTGTAAGTTAGGAGTGAGGTGCATTGGAAGAGCAGCGTATGGGTTCACAGCTGCAGGTACACGTGGGGAGCTGTATATAATGGAACGGCAGGGGTGTACGTTTTGGAAGGAGGTGCATTAGAAGAACAGTGTGTGGTATCAGAGCTGGAATCAAATAGGGGGCTGCAGTCCAGGATTGAGATGCACTGGGAGAGCTGCGTGTGGGTCTTTGTGGCATGGCAGGGATGGCGCAGATCAGGATTCAGTCACACTGGCAGAGCTGTAAATTAGCCTCACAAGTACAATAGCAAGGCTCAGGATTGAGGGGCACTGGCAGAGCACACAGTGGGTCTTCAGCACTATGATACAACGGTGTTCTTGTTTCATTACTGGAATTGTAGGAGTGTTGCAACAGTGGACTCAGGTGCTCGTTCCAGTACAAGAATAATAGGGTAAGATCAAGGCGCACTGGCGGAGCTCTACGTGTCTCTCTCCTGCAATGGTATTGAGCTACTGGCATTGTAAATAACAAACCTTTTATCTATGTGTTAGTTTTGAAAACAGATAAATAAAAGGCATTGCCATTTACAATGCCTTTTACAATGCCATTTACAATGGCAATAGCTTAAAACTTTGCTAATGCGAGACCTATTGCATTGCAAATGCTTGTTTAGACTTGGTATGATGTATTTTAAGTTTGCGTTTCCTCTAAAATATATAGGGTCATATGATCTACCCACATGTTGCTGTAATAATGCTGTTAAGCTAAGCACTTGCCACTTTGAATTGTTTTGTCCTCTATATGCAGAACCTAGGTGCACATTTTTGATCCCCGTTTTACATAGATCAAAATTGAGAGCACACCACGAAGACTTTTTATTTTTACAGAATCTAGACACTACAATTTGCTATGCAGTGTTACATTTTATTAGACAAGCATTAGCTATTAGGAAAAGGTATGAGGTACTCCTTTTAGGATTCCTCTGTTGAGCCTGCTACTATGCTGCCTTGCTGTGGTATGAATTGCACACTTTAAATTTTAATCAGAACTTATAATTTATTATTACATGTTTTATGACTTTTATGGCTTTTTTTGCCGAATAAAGTTTTGTTCGACTTTGACCTCGCTCTCCACAATGAGAGAGACTCTCCTAAAAGACTTTCTGAGCAGAGCAAGTCGCATTAAAATAAGGGAGACTGTACCTAATTGATTCTTTCATATATCAGTTGAGTTTTCTTTGGTAAACAGATGGAGAGCCTGTCACACAGAGCTTGACAATGGAGGAGCGAAGTTGACAAAACGGGGGGTGACCAGATTTCTCACAACCATAAACAGTGCCTTTCCCATGTTTGAAACCTGTTTTCCATGTTTGATACCTCATTGATTTCATTGCAAAAAATGGTAGGTTTGGTTTAAATACGCCGTTTATACTGTCTTGCTGATAGATAAGCTGCTCTTCTTACCTCTTTCTTTTCTTCATGCTCATGGGCAAGCTTTATTAACTCCCATTCACGTTAATGAGTGCATCTTAGTTTGAATGAAAAATGTCCCTACTATCGTAACGGAAAGTTTCAATTCTATTAAGGACTCTGAGGCAAGGATTATGCTGTCCTTTCTTCATTTTATTAACTCAGCAGCTATGTTAACAGTAAACACCAACACAAAAAAACGTAATTTCACATGAACAGTAGGGAAGAAATTGAAGTCCATCAAGAACAGTCCAGGAATCAATCCGGAACCACCACCTAGTACAACCAGTCTTGTCCCTTGCCAGCTGCCCTCTTTCTTCCTGCGATCAGGCCGCCATCGGAAGCTTGTCAGTCCTGTTTAGACATGTCCGCACCTGAAACAGAGAGCCCTGATGAGGGAAACCGGGAAGAATCTCCTTAATCCACAAACAATCCAGATTTAGCAATAACTCAAAGAATATCATAAAGTGTGTCCAAAGGACCATACGTCAAAATATTGGCAATCGTTCAGCAATCAGGAACCACAACGAGCATAACTGAAAACGCTTTACTTACTCTCGTACGATTCTCAAACCCCTGGGCGGGTTATCACGAATGTGCGGGAGGGTTAATCCTCGCCTCAGAGTCCTTAATAGAATTGAAACTTTCTGTTACGATGATAGGGAAATTTTTCATTCTATGTCAGGACCCCGAGGCGAGGATTATGCTGGTTCAAAGCTTGTCCACCACCAGAGCCGCAATGGAAGTGAAAGCCTTACTGTTAAACACTGCACTGAACTAGAAGTTTCGCTCCTTTTGTCTCCTATCTTGTTTTGCTGTTTAATACGATACCTGGCATTTGCTACGACTTCAGTGTCGCCCGCTAATATAATAATGTGTTCCTGATATATATTTTTATTCTTTTTCTCCCACAGCTATTTACCTATGTCTTCCTCAGCTCGTATGTAAAGCGCTCTGAAACCCGCTTGGGTCATGTTCGCGCTATACAAAACTTTAAAAATAAAATAAATAAATGTAGGAGACTGGTTTAAAATAGAACCTCTTAAAGGTTGAATCTGAAGACCAGTCTGCTGCATTTAATATGTCTTCCAGACAGACTCCCATAACAAAAGCTTTGGAGGCCATAGCCCCTCGAGCAGAGTGAGCACCAAAAACTTTGGTGTCAATCCCCACCTCCTGCATGATCCATCACAACCATCTAGCAATGGTCGGGGAGGAGACTGCCCGAAAAAGCTTCTACAGTGCAATCAGTTACTGTTTCTTTATGTGGGGACGAAGCTCTGCTGTCATGCTTTCATATGCCTTGATGCATCTAACTACGCACAGTTTCGGTACCTCCGAGAAGGCCAGGTAAGAAATGACCCGCAAGTTACATTTGGTTTGCCTTGAAACGTCGAAGGTAACACCCTCAGGAGTAAAAAATCGCCCTGTAAGATCTAAGGCCCTGACTTCGAACACCAGCCTGCAACAAATAAGGCACAACAGAATCGCTAGCTTAGCCGATAACTGCTTCCGGGAGAGGTATTTGTTGCTCGGCCAAGAGACAAGGAACTTTAGGACCTTGTTTACGTCCCAGAGAACTGAGTATGCTTCCCGACACCAAGAATGCTAAAAAATCCACGATGTGAACGGGGCCTGTTCCCACAGGATCCAGACTCCGTTGCAGACACCAACCCACCCAGCGGGACCAGGCGGATCGGTATCTCTTAACTGTACTGTCTGCCCAAGCTCGCGAGAGTAGGTCCACAGCATCTCTCAAAAGGCTTGGGACTTGCCATCTTGCCCTGTAATCCTCCACGCCATCAGCTGGAGGTTGCCATTCATCACCAGAGGGTGAAGATTCCCTGCCTGATCGGTGAGATGGTGAGGCGAGAGGGGTAGACGGATTGGAGAAGCCCAAGAAAGTTCCATCAGAACTGGAAACCAGACTTGCGACTACCATAGCACCATCTCTGCCTGCTGCCGATGCACCTGAGCTGCTAGGTGCATGATCATGGCGAATGGGGGAAAGTCATAGCTCTGCTCCCCAGACCAATCCTGGAGGAACAAGTCTATCGCCACCGCTCCCGGATCCGGTCTCCAACTGAAGTACTGGGGAAGCTGGTGGTCGAGCCGAGACGCAAATGTGTTGAGTGTGAAGGGGCCCCATATGGAGTATAGGGTCTGGAATACTGCCTGGAGGAGATGCCACATGCTGGAGTCCTGGAAATGGTGCGAGTACCAGTCCGTCACCTGGTTGGCTGAGCCCGGCAGATGCTCTGCCGTCACCAACACATGATGCTCCAGACAATATTCCCAAAAGTCCTTGGCTAGATTGGAAAGGGCCCTCGACCGCATGCCCCCAATATGGTTTATGTAACGGACTGCTGCCACGTTGTCCATCTTCAGCAAGACACACAACTGGGTTTGATCCCTCATCCAGCACTTGACCGCGAAGGAACCTTCCATCAGTTCCATGCAGTTCGTGTAGGGATTGCTCGTCGGCGGACCAGACTCCGCCTGTAGTGAACTGACCACAGCAAGCCCCCCATCCAGAACTGCTGGCATGCGACTCTATAACCAGATCTGGTTGAGAACAGAAAATGGCACAACCGTTTTACACCTCCATGTGACCGAGCCACAACCGAAGCTCCTCTTTGGCTTCCTCTGATAGGGGAACACGCTGGGAATACATGAGGTCTCGGTGAAGGTGGGACGCCTTCAGCCGCTGCAGGGCTTGGAAGTGAAGGGGTCCCGGAAAAATCACCTGGATCGAGGACGAAAAGAGACCTACCACCCTGTAAATCTGGTCGAGAGAAATCGACTGCTTTGCCAACGTCCTCCTGACCTCGTGTCGTATCTTTGCCATCTTCCTGGAAGAAAGACTCAGGGTGGTCGCCACTGAATCGATCACAAACCCCAAAAAGGTGACCGAGCATGCAGGAGTGAGAGTGGACTTCGCCTAGTTTATGATAAACCCCAAAGACTGCAGGAGCGTCACCGCCCTCCGGAGGTGTTGGGATAGCCTCTTCGGGCATTGGTCCATCAGTAACATATCGTCCAGATAAATGATCATGCGTATACTGGCTGATCTTGAGGCCTCGATTACTGGCCTGAGAACCTTGGTGAAACACCACGGGGCGGATGAGAGGCCGAAGGGAAGAGAGGTGAACTCAAAAGTTTGACCCCGCCACTGGAATTGGCGAAAGCGCCGATGCAGAGGAAAAATGGGTACTGTGAGGTAAGCACCTTTGAGGTCCAGACGGACCATCCAGTCGTTGGGACGAAGCAGGTCCCGAAGGAGGTGAATTCCCTTCATCCTGAAGGGGCAGTGGACCACCCACTCGTTGAATTCCTGGAGATTGATCACCGGGCATTGACCCCCGTCCTGTTTCTGCACTAAAAATAGGTTGCTGATAAAACCGGTTGGGTGGGAGTGGGAATAGCAAATTGCCCCTTTCGTTAGAAGTTTCTGGACTTCCCGTTGGATCAGTGAGGCCTCCAGGCTCGAGAATGGGATGGGGTTGGGAGGGGTAGGCTGAAAGGGGGACCCATAAAACTCTTTGTGGAATTCCTAAACTGTCTGAAAAACCCAGGCGTCTGACGCGATTGCCCACCAATTGTCTAAGAAACATGCCAAACTACCCCCTAAGTGAGTACAGGAGATGAGAGAAAAACTCACCGAAGTAATTTGCGATGGGGTCCATTGCGCTGGCCTCTGTGGCGAGACCGCCCTCTGGTGGGGTAAAATCCCCCAAATCGAGCGGGATCCTGCCAATGTCCTTGCTGAGAAGTCTGTCCCCTACCGGAGGTGGGATGTTGAGGACGGCCAGCCGAGCGCCCCCTACGACGGCCCGCCCCGGAGAAAACACTAGCGTTAAAAATACGCTTGACTGTGGACTGGGCTTTGTCCAGCGAATTAAAGGTGGAGACGAACTTGCCGAGCTCCTTGACGAACGGGTCGCCAAAGAGCCCTCCTTGGGCCACCTGACCCGCCTCCGATGTAGTCAACTCCCCAAGCTTGGGATCGATCTTTATCCACAACGACCGGCGCCTCTCCGTAGAGATGGTGCAGTTGGCATTCCCCAAAAATATGATGGCCCGCAGGGCACAGCTGGAAAGAACATCGGGGGGAATCAGAGCCCCTGAGGCCTTGGTGTCTTCCGCCATGTTGAATATCTTCACCAGGGGGCCAGTGACATCCAGGAGTTTATCCTGGCACGACCGCCACGAGCAGTCGATGCCTTTCTTCGGGTCCTTCATATATTTGGCCAGGAAAGTGGACGAGCACACTCCGCACTAAGACGTTTACGGACCTCCTTGTCCATGGGCTTTCTAAGTCTACTGGTCATATATTTGGCCACCTTGTCACATGGGGTCCACTCTGAGGTACGGGAATGCATAAGGTCGTCCGGGTCCAGTGGGTCTGACTGGGAACCCGAAGGGCCCTCGCCCGTGGGCTGCGACCCGAGGGAGGGTTGGACGCTGGCCTCCATGACCTACTCTGCTCCGCATCTGTCTGAACCAGTATGAGATTCATCGGATGAGAGAGGGGAGAGGGATCTGTAACTGGGTTGGGAGCAGGGGGTCAGGTTTGAGGTTAACTGGGTGATGGGGAGGCCCAGGAACGCTTTCTTCAGCCTGTCGAAGGCGTCCAGGTCCACTCCTGCATCATGTGGACGCTTGCACGGGTACTCAATGTGGGAGGCGGGAGCCTGCTCTGGAGGTTCAGGGGCCGAGGGCCCCGGGTGTTCTTCCCTTTGGGTGAGGGATTGTAGACACCGCTGTGCCATCTCCAATAATCTCTTCTCCAGAGGGGCTATCACATTTGAGACCGCTTGAATAATGGAGGCATCCACTGCGTCGCAGAAATCATCCGTGACCAGGAAGTACTCCACACCCTTTACTCCTCCTCCTAGTACTCTCAGAATTCTTCCATACCCCTGGAGTTACAGGGAAGTATGGGTAAGCTGCTGGGAGCAGCACCTGTTGCGACAGGTAAATGGAGGTAAGTAGCGGGAGGAGCAGAAGGTATCTCAGTGGCCACCCACCAGGTAAGAGGGTTGCAGTTGGTAGGGGAGGGAGCCCCTGGAAGTGAAGCAGCACACCTGCAAGGGTTATCTGAAAGAGACACGTTAGTGATAGATTCCTTACCTTAGAATATCCCCAGGCGTCAGGCTGGATCCGGAAAGTTTTGCGTAGCAGTACCCTTGCGCGTCGGTAGGCGGCGTCGTGCGGCTCCGCGGTCCGTCGTCGGCGTCGTGATCGCCGGGATGACGCCGCGGGCAGTACTTAGGCGCCGCCCTGCGCGCTGACGTCAGTTCTTCTTTTTCCGCGCCAGTAAGCGCAGATCCGGGAAGAGCAGTGCCCTGGTCAATTTTTGACCATACTTTTTGGTGATTTTTCACTGTTTTTTTTCCAGCCTTCAGGTGTCGTAGGGATGCCCGGCTTCAAGCGATGCGGCGCCTGTGCGCGGATGATGTCCGTCACCGACCCGCATTGGGAGTGTCTCTTCTGCCTCGGCCGAGGCCACGACACCGAGTCTTGTCCCGAATGCCAGGCCCTCAACCCGAAGGCTTTGCGAGAGCGGTCTCGAAAGCTCCTCGAGGCCCGGCATTCGGCTCCGCGGAAGCCCCGGTCGCGTGAGAGGTCCAGGGGTCGCTCGCGGAGTGCACACCGGTCGTCGGCGTCGAAGTCTTCTTCGTCCGGTAAGTTCTCGACACAAGAAGTCCAAGAAGCATCGTCGCTCTCGGACTTCGCCCCGCCGGTCTCGCGACTCGGCTGAGGCCCCTCCCGGCACCGTCCCCGCCCCCGCGGCCCCGGACTTGCCTGTGGAGTCGCCCCGCTCATACCCGCCCTTCCCGGGTTCGGGGGCGGATCCGGCCAAGGTACAGGAGTTCCTGTCGGCCATGGCCCGCCTCTTCGGGCCTTCAGGCCCCTCCGGTGCGCCTTCGGGCCCCGCGGGCCCTGATGGGGTTGATCCGGCGCCGCCGGCGGCTCCGGCCCCGGCGCGCCTCGAGCCTCCAGCCTCGATCCCGGCTCCGGCTCCGGCCCCGGCCTCGATCCCGGCTCCACAACCCCCATCGACGCCGGTCGACCTCACGACACCTCCGCCGGCGCCGATGTCTCCGGTGCCGTTCTCGACGCCGCCCTGGGCTCCGGGCGGCGCTGGCCCCCAGTTCCTTCCGGCTCCGGACTTGGACCCGGAGCGACGTCGCTCGACGCCGGCTCCGGCGCCGATGGGACCTTGGGTCCCAAATGTCCCTCCTCCTCCTTATTTTGAACCAGAGGAGGACCAGGAGGACTGGGAGGGGTCTGATGACCCTCTGACACGCAACTGTCAGTATGATGAGGACTGGACAGAGAGTCTAGGGGAGGCCAGTGGTCTGGATACTTCTCCTGACACTGGCATGCTGTCTCCTCCCGTGGCTACGGAGGAGGGGGCCAATTTGGTACGGTGTTGCGTAGGGCTGCTGGGGCCTTACGTCTCCAGCTCCCTACTTTGACGGTCAAGCCTAACATCTTGACAGAGGTGCGTTCAGCCGGCAGCCTCCTCTGCGGAGACTGTGCTGCCGTTTAACGACGCCCTCACGGACGTTCTTTGGGCGCCTGGTCCAAGCCCAACACAGGGGCTCCTGTGGATCGGAACGTGTCACGACGCCATCGCCCCGCTCCGGGCGACCCCTGTTTCTTTCTGTCCACCCCACTCCTGAGAGCTTGGTTGTCCAAGCCTCCGCTTCCTAAACCGCCTTCCCTACCGCTCCTCCGGATAGGGAATCCAAACGCCTGGATCAGTTTGGGAAGAAAGGTTTTTCTTCCTCCAGTGCTGGCTTGCGGTCCGTTAACACCGCTTGTCTTTTGGGCCGATATACCCACTCTCTGTGGGATTCGGTGGCGGATGTTTTGCCCCAGTGCCCTGAGGAGGTCCAGGCACTGCTTTCCCGCGCCATTGCGGAAGGAAGGGATGCGGCCAAATACACTATCCGTTGTGGCCTTGACACCGCCGACTCGCTGGGCAGGTCGATTGCAACGACGGTGGCGCTCCGACGCCACGCCTGGCTGAGAACCACTGGTTTTTCAGGGGATGTCCAGAATACTCTCATGGACATGCCCTTTGATGGAGTCGGTCTTTTTGGGTCCAAAGCAGACCATGCGTTGGAGCGCTTTAAGGACTCACGGGCTACTGCCAAGTCCCTGGGCCTTTCTGCTACACGCCCTCCGCTGCCTTCTGCTTTTCGCCCCTATCGTGGCCACGGTAGGGGCGCCCTTCACGTCAGCAGCCCAGCCACCGGCCCGCGCAGCAGGCGTCTTCGCGTGGCCGAGGACGTGGATTCCGCCGTGGCGGATCGGGCAACCAGCGTGCGGGTCAGGCCACCACCTCCAACCCGTCCGCGGCCTCCAAGCCCTCCTAGTCCCTCCTTTCAGGTGCACGGCACGCCAGTAGGGGGCAGGGTCCGCCATCACCTTCCCCACTGGCGCACCATCACCTTCGGACAGGTGGGTCTTGGACATTGTCCGAAGGGGCTACTCCCTCCCCTTCGAGACCACCCCCAGCCATGCCACCTCAATTCCACCGCATGTCAGGGGATCACTTGGTGCTTCTACAGAAGGAAGTCACGGCCCTCTTGACCAAGAGGGCCATCGAGCATGTTCCGACCCCAGAAGTAGGGCGTGGTTGCTACTCCCACTACTTTCTGGTGCCCAAAAGGACAAGGAGGACATGCGTCCTATCTTGGACCTCCGGAACGTCAATCGCTTCCTCCGGAAGGAGAAGTTCAAGATGCTCACCCTAGCTCAGGTCTTGACTGCCCTCGACCCTGGAGACTGGTTGGTAGCGTTGGACTTGCAGGACGCGTATTTCCACATCCCCGTCCTGCCGGCCCACCGGCGTTACCTTCGGTTCACGGTAGGCCCCGAGCATTTTCAGTTCACCGTGCTCCCTTTGGCCTTACCAGTGCCCCTCGGGTGTTCACGAAAGTGATGGCGGTGGTCGCAGCTCATCTGCGCCGGGCAGGGGTTTCAGTCTTCCCCTACCTCGACGACTGGCTGCTGAAGGCGGGCTCGTCCCAGGCAGTCGTCTCCCACCTCCAGACTACGGCCGAACTCCTGCACTCGCTGGGGTTCTCCATCAATGTGCCGAAGTCGCATCTGATTCCTTCTCCACAGCTCCTTTTCATCGGAGCAGTTCTGGACACGACGCGGTTTCGGGCCTATCCTCCCGAACGGCGAGTCCGGGATATTCAGGCTATGATTCCGATCTTTCGGCCTTTATCCTGGGTTTCGGTAAGGATGACCCTGAGGCTGCTGGGCCTCATGGCCTCCTGCATCCTGCTGGTCAATCATGCCAGATGGCATATGCGGGCTCTGCAGTGGGACCTGAAGTTCCAGTGGGCGCAGCACCAGGGCAACCTGTCCGATCACGTCCAGATCTCGGAGGGGACTGCAAAACAGTTGCAGTGGTGGCTCTCGAACCGGCAATGGGTCATGGGCAGATCCCTCTCCCTTCCCCAGCCAGAGCATACAGTTGTGACGGACGCGTCCCTTCTGGGATGGGGCGGTCACATGGGAGAGGCGGAGGTCAGAGGCCTCTGGTCTCCGGCGGAGTCCCGGCTCCATATCAACCTTCTGGAGCTCCGGGCGATCCGGCTTGCACTCAAGGCATTCCTTCCCTCTGTCAAAGGGAAGGTAGTGCAGGTGTTCACAGACAACACCACCGCCATGTGGTACTGCAACAAACAGGGCGGGGTGGGGTCTTGGACCCTTTGTCAGGAGGCTCTGCGCCTCTGGACATGGCTGGAACATCAGGGCATGTTCCTGATGGTTCAACACCTGGCAGGTTCTCTGAACGCCAGGGCGGACGAACTCCAGCCGCAGGTGCATGATGGATCACGAATGGCGTCTTCACTCGGAAGTGGCGCAAGGACTCTTTCTACAGTGGGGAGAGCCTTGGTTAGATCTATTCGCCACCGAAGAGAACGCGCAATGTCATCAGTTCTGCGCGTTGGAATTTCCAAGGCGGCACTCGCTCGGCGACGCTTTTCGTCGCGAGTGGAGTTGCGGTCTGTTGTACGCCTTTCCGCCTATACCACTTCTACCCAGAGTGTTGAAGAAGATTCGGCACGACCGGGCCCAAGTCATTCTTGTGGCTCCGGACTGGGCTCGAAGAGTTTGGTATCCCGAGCTACTCAATATGAGCATAGATCCCCGATCCGTCTGCCTCTTCGGGAGGATCTTCTGTCGCAGCAGCAGGGGGACGGTCCTCCACCCGAACCTGTCCAGTCTACACCTGCTTGCGTGGAGATTGAGCGGCGGCAGTTGATTCCTTTCGACTTGCCTCCCGAAGTTTGTGATGTGATTCTGGCAGCCAGGCGTCCCTCCACTAAGGTGGTATACGCCTGCAGGTGGAACAAATTTGTGGCATGGTGCACAGCAAAGGCTGTGGATCCCCTTTCTGCCCCTCTTTCTGAGGTCCTTCTGTTCCTTCTCTCTCTGGCCCAACAGGGTTCTGCCCTGGGTACCATCAAGGGTTATCTTTGTGCTATCTCGGCCTTCCTCAGGCTCCCTGATCAGCCCTCCCTTTTCAAGTCCCCTGTTGTTAACAGGTTCTTAAAAGGCATTACTCACCTCTTCCCTCCTGTTCCGTTTGTAATGCCTCAGTGGGACTTGAACTTGGTTCTTACCTTTTTAATGTGCGCTCCTTTGAGCCTCTGCATAACTGTCCTCTTCGTCTTCTGACTCTAAAGGCAGCCTTTCTGGTGGCCATCACCTCCGCTCGGCGGGTGAGTGAGCTCCAGGCTCTTTCTTGCAAACCTCCCTTTCTGTCTGTTCATCCAGACAAGGTTGTTCTTCGGACGCGTCCGTCCTTCTTGCCAAAGGTGGTTACTGCTTTCCACATTGGGCAGACCATCACTTTGCCCACCTTCTTTCCGCCTCCGCATCCTTCCAGAGAGGAAGAGAGGCTCCACCGTCTGGACCCAAAACGTGCGCTCTCCTTCTATATCGACCGCACGAAACACTTCCGGGTGGATGACCAGCTCTTTGTTGGCTACGTGGGCGCCAAAAAGGTCGGGCGGTGCACAAGAGGACCATCTCCCGCTGGGTTACCTTGTGCATCAAGACCTGCTATTCTTTGGCTAAGAAGGAGCCTCCTGTTGGGCTGCGTGCCCATTCCACCAGGGCAACGGCTGCTACCACGGCCTTGGGCCGCGGTGTTCCGCTGCCGGTTATCTGTCAGGCAGCTACGTGGGCCTCGCTGCACACGTTTACTAAGCATTACTGCCTTGACAGTCAGGTCCGGAGGGACGGCTTCTTTGGCCGTTCTGTCCTCCAGGACTTCCTTGTCTGATCTTTGTTCGCAGACCCACCACCGGGGTTGGTATTGCTGGGGTATCTATTCTAAGGTAAGGAATCTATCACTAACGTGTCTCTTTCAGATGCACAAGTTACTAACTTGTGTAACGATATATCTGTAAGAGACAGTAGTTAGTGATAGATTCCTTACCGCCCCACCCATCCTCCCCGTTCTGCGAACTGATTTCTAGGGTTAAGGACATCCCTTTCAGGGCCCTAGTATTTTTCAGACACCTGTGTCAGCTTCTTGCATGGCTCTGCGTTCCTGGCGCGGAAAGTCGTGTACAGAACTGACGTCAGCGCGCAGGGGCGGCGCCTAAGTACTGCCCGCGACGTCATCCCGGCGATCACGACGCCGACGACGGACGCAGAGCCGCACGACGCCGCCTACCGACGCGCAAGGGTACTGCTACGCAAAACTTTCCGGATCCAGCCTGACGCCTGGGGATATTCTAAGGTAAGGAATCTATCACTAACTACTGTCTCTTACAGATATATCGTTACACAAGTTAGTAACTTGTGCATTAGGGGTAATAGTAGGCCCTCTCTGTCTGGGTTAATGAGGATGACAATTGACCCCTTACCAGACAACCCCTCTGGGGCAAAACACCAACTAGGCCAGGAAAGAACTCTAGGCCCTTACACTAGGCCTTGGCAGACTCACGCCCTGCAACTGACATGGGCTTTACACCGCTGCCTGGGCCGTCTGCCACAAAGCAGGAGACAATGCTCCCGATAAGTCTTACCCCGCAGGGTGTTCAAGTTCCAGGCGGGAGGGGCCTGTAAATTGACACGGCTGTCTGCGCGCGGAGGCCCTCAGGAAATGCCTCAACTGACATGCTCTCCGCGGCAGGCCATCGAGACCGGGAGTGTTGTGCTGAGACGCGATGAGGTGCCCGCCCTCTAGTGGCTGGAAGGCTGCCACGCACCAAGGCCCCCGCGATCCCCTGAGGGACGCCTAGCAATAGGAGCAGCCACGAAGGAGCAGAATGACATTCCCACGGCTGTGAATCCCGAGGTGGAAACCCACCTCCCTTTAAAGAGAATAGCAAATAAGAAAATGCCAAGAAACAAGCCCTGCGAGGCAAACACTCGAAGATAAAGTAAACGAAAGGGTCTGGAGTCCCAAACTTAACTGGCGTTGCTGCAAGCGGCGAAGTAAGAGGGCAGCTGGCAAGGGTCAAGGCTGGTTGTACCTGATTGGTTACTGGACTGTTCTTGATGGACTTCAGTTTCTTCCCTACTGTTCGTGGGAAATGAAGTTTTTTGTGTTGGTGTTTACAGTTAACATGGCTGCTGAGTTAATAAAACGAAGAAAGGACAGCATAATCCTCGCCTCCGGGTCCTGACATAAAATCCAATTGTTTTGCTCCTATTTCTGCGCCCAAAATGGAGATATTCCCCAGAGAATGCTTTAGCATCATCAAGAGCATGAACCAAGCATGTTGGAGTATTTCACAGTTGCTTCATCACCTTCAGTTCGTGGAGTACACACAGCTAATCAGAATGGTTGGAGTTTAGTTCTATATTTATATGAGTGATGTCCTAAAGTTGTGTATGTGGAGGCCTGTATATAATCCCCAAGGACTGAACAGTGCAGGAATGAGGTATGGGCATCCAAATTATGCCTGAGATTGCACAGCGTCTCTTAATCTGCTTTTTGGCCACTTCATGCCACTGCAGTGCTCATCTCTGCCTCCTGATGGAGAAGTTTTCTCTAGTGCTGGGAAACCAAGTGACTGGTTGAAAGATGGGACAAGGGGACATTACAATGTATGTCTGGGACGCATTAGGTGTTATACAGTTCCATAGTTATTGTTGTGACTGCAAAAGTTATTGTGTCGTGCAAAGAAGTTGCAAAAAAAGTGTTTCCTCATTTCTTAAAAGTAGAACCTCGTCCAGCTTTGTCTAAACTCCTCACTATGGCATACTATCCTTCTTTTCCTTGCTAATGCGGGGGTGACCCCACAGCCCTGTTTCTCATTGAACAAGCTATGGTAATTACATGTATACAGACTGTCTGAAAGAGACACGTTAGTGACAGATTCCTTACCTTAGAATATCCCCAGGCGTCAGGCTGGATCCGGAAAGTTTTGCGTAGCAGTACCCTTGCGCGTCGGTAGGCGGCGTCGTGCGGCTCCGCGTCCGTCGTCGGCGTCGTGATCGCCGGGATGACGTCGCGGGCAGTACTTAGACGCCGCCCCTGCGCGCTGACGTCAGTTATTCTTTTTCCGCGCCAGTAAGCGCAGATCCGGGAAGAGCAGTGCCCTAGTCAATTTTTGACTAACTTTTTTGTGAATTTTTTCACTGTTTCTTTTCGAGTCTTCATCGACTCCTAGGTGTCGTAGGGATGCCCGGCTTCAAGCCATGCGACGCCTGTGGTCGAATGATGTCGATCACAGACCCGCATCTAGAGTGTCTCTTCTGTCTCGGCCGAGACCACGACACGAAGTCGTGCCCTGACTGCCGGAAACTTCACCCGAAGGCTTTGCGAGAGCGGTCTCGAAAGCTACTCGAGGTCCGGCAGTCGGCTCCGCGCCGCACCAAGCCCCGGTCCCGGGAGAGGTCGAGGGGCCGGTCGCGGAGTCCCCGCCGGTCGTCGGAGTCCAAGTCTTCGCACTCCTCGGGTAAGTCGAAGCACAAAAAGTCTAAGAAGCATCATCGCTCTAAGACTTCGCCTCGCCGGTCTCGCGACTCGGCTGAGGCCCCTGTCGGCACCGTCCCCGTCCCCGCGGCCCCGGATGTGCCTGTGGAGCCGCCCCCGCATTACCTGTCCTTTCCGGGTTCGGGGGCGACTCCGGCCTAAATACAGGAATTCCTGTCGGCCATGGCCCGCCTCTTCGGGCCTCAAGGTCCCTCCGGTGCGCCTTCGGGCCCCGCGGGCCCTGATGGGGTTGCTCCGGCGTCGCCGACGACTCCGGTCCCGGCGCCGCCTGTCCCGCCAGCCTTCATCCCGGCCTCGGCCTCGATCCCGGCTCCGGTGGTACCGCAACCCCCATCGACCCGCCGACGCCGATGTCCCCGGTGCCGTTCCTGACGCCGTCCGGGGCTCCGGACGGCGTCGTTCCCCGGCTCTCTCCGGCTCCGGACATGGAGCCGGACCGACGTCGCTCGACGCCGGCGCCGCTGAGACCTTGGATCCCAAATGTCCCTCCTCCTCCATATTTTGAACCAGAGGAGGACCAAGAGAGCTGGGAGGGGTCGGAGGACCCTCTCACACAACAGTGTGAGTATGATCAGGACTGGGCTGAGGAACTTGGGGATGCCAGTGGTCTAGACACTTCCCCTGACACTGGCATGCTGTCTCCTCCTGTGGCTACAGAGGAGGGAGCTAATTTCGCAACGGTGTTGCGTAGAGCAGCTGGAGCCTTGCATCTCCAATTGCCTACTGTGGCTGTCAGGACTAATCTCCTGACGGAAGTGCTTCAGCCGGCAGCTTCCTCCACGGAGACTGTGCTGCCGTTTAATGATGCACTGACTGACGTTCTTTTGTGCGCCTGGTCCAAGCCCACCACAGGGGCTCCTGTGGATAGGAACGTGGCCCGACGCCATCGCCCTGCTCCGGGCGACCCCTTGTTTCTCTCCCAACATCCCACCCCCGAGAGCTTGGTTGTCCAAGCCTCTGCCTCCCAAACCGCCTTCCCTACCGCCCCTCCGGATAGGGAATCCAAACGCCTGGACCAATTTGGGAAGAAGGCTTTTTCTTCCTCCAGTGCTGGCTTGCGGTCCGTCAACACCGCTTGCCTTTTGGGCCGATATACCCACTCCCTGTGGGATTCGGTGGCGGCTGTTTTGCCACAGTGTTCTGAGGAGGTCCAGACACTGCTTACCCGCGCCATTGCGGAAGGAAGAGATGCGGCTAAATACACCATATGTTGTGGCCTTGATACCGCCGACTCGCTGGGCAGATCGCTTGCAACGACGGTGGCGCTACGTCGCCACGCCTGGCTGAGGACAACTGGTTTCTCGGGTGATGTCCAGAATACACTCATGGACATGCCCTTTGATGGAGTCGGTCTTTTTGGTTCCAAAGCAGACCATGCGCTGCAGCGTTTTAAGGACTCACGGGCTACTGCCAAGTCCCTGGGCCTTTCTGTTGTGCGCCCTCCGCTAACCTCTGCTTTTCGCCCCTTTCGTGGCCACGGAAGGGGCGCCCAGTCACGTCAGCTGCCCAGCCACCGGCCCGCGCAGCAAGCGTCTTCGCGTGGCCGAGGACGTGGATACCGCCGTGGCGGTTCGGGCAACCAGCGTGCGGGTCAGGCCACTACCTCCAACCCGTCCGCGGCCTCCAAGCCCTCCTAGTCCTTCCTTTCAGGTGCACAGCACACCAGTAGGGGGCAGGGTCCGCCATCACCTTCACCACTGGCGTCCTATCACCTCGGACAGGTGGGTCTTGGACATTGTCCGAAGGGGCTACTCCCTCCCCTTCGAGACCACCCCCCCAGCCATGCCACCTCAATTCCACCGCATGTCAGGGGATCACTTGGTGCTTCTGCAGAAGGAAGTCACGGCCCTCTTGGCCAAGAGGGCCATCGAGCATGTTCCGACCCCAGAAGTAGGGCGTGGTTGCTACTCCCACTACTTTCTGGTGCCCAAAAAGGACAAGGAGGACATGCGTCCTATCTTGGACCTCCGGAACGTCAATCGCTTCCTCCGGAAGGAGAAGTTCAAGATGCTCACCCTAGCTCAGGTCTTGACTGCCCTCGACCCTGGAGACTGGATGGTAGCGTTGGACTTGCAGGACGCTTATTTCCACATCCTCGTCCTGCCGGCCCACCGGCGTTACCTACGGTTCACGGTAGGCCTCGAGCATTTTCAGTTCACCGTGCTCCCCTTTGGCCTTACAAGTGCCCCTCGGGTGTTCACGAAAGTGATGGCGGTGGTCGCAGCTCATCTGCGCCGGGCAGGGGTTCCAGTCTTCCTCTACCTCGACGACTGGCTGCTGAAGGCGGGCTCGTCCCAGGCAGTCGTCTCCCACCTCCAGACTACGGCCGAACTCCTGCACTCGCTGGGGTTCTCCATCAATGTGCCGAAGTCGCATCTGATTCCTTCTCCACAGCTCCTTTTCATCGGAGCAGTTCTGGACACGACGCAGTTTCGGGCCTATCCTCCCGAACGGCGAGTCCGGGATATTCAGG
Organism: Calotriton arnoldi; assembly: GCA_963921515.1. Lineage (NCBI taxonomy): Eukaryota > Metazoa > Chordata > Amphibia > Caudata > Salamandridae > Calotriton > Calotriton arnoldi. The sequence continues at coordinate 567,295 of CAWUFW010000262.1, forward strand.
CTATGATTCCAATCTTTCAGCCTTTATCCTGGGTTTCGGTACGGATGACCCTGAGGCTGCTGGGCCTCATGGCCTCCTGCATCCTGCTGGTCGATCATGCCAGATGGCATATGCGGGCTCTGCAGTGGGACCTGAAGTTCCAGTGGGCGCAGCACCAAGGCAACCTGTCCGATCATGTCCAGATCTCGGAGGGGCTGCAAAACAGTTGCAGTGGTGGCTCTCGAACCGGCAATGGGTCATGGGCAGATCCTCTCCCTTCCCCAGCCAGAGCACACAGTTGTGACGGACGCGTCCCTTCTGGGATGGGGTGGTCACATGGGAGAGGCGAAGATCAGAGGCCTCTGGTCTCCGGCGGAGTCCCGGCTCCACATCAACCTTCTGGAGCTCCGGGCGATCCGACTTGCACTCAAGGCATTCCTTCCCTCTGTCAAAGGCAAGGTAGTGCAGGTGTTCACAGACAACACCACCGCCATGTGGTACTGCAACAAACAAGGCGGGGTGGGGTCGTGGACCCTTTGTCAGGAGGCTCTGCGCCTCTGGACATGGCTGGAACATCAGGGCATGTTCCTGATGGTTCAACACCTGGCAGGTTCCCTAAACGCCAGGGCGGACGAACTCAGCTGCAGGTGCATGTTGGATCACGAATGGCGTCTTCACTCGGAAGTGGCGCAAGGTCTCTTTCTGCAGCGGGGAGAGCCTTGGTTAGATCTATTCGTCACCAAAGAGAACGCGCAATGTCATCAGTTCTGCGCGTTGGAATTTCCAAGGCGGCACTTGCTCGGCGACGCTTTTCGTTGCGAGTGGAGTTGCGGTCTGTTGTACGCCTTTCCGCCTATACCACTTCTACCCAGAGTGTTGAAGAAGATTCGGCGCGACCGGGCCCAAGTCATCCTTGTGGCTCCGGACTGGGCTCGAAGAGTTTGGTATCCCGAGCTACTCAGTATGAGCGTCGATTCCCCCGATCCGTCTGCCTCTTCGGGAGGATCTTCTGTCGCAGCAGCAGGGGGACGGTCCTCCACCCGAACCTGTCCAGCCTCCACCTGCTTGCGTGGAGATTGAGCGGCGGCAGTTGATTCCTTTCGACTTGCCTCCCGAAGTTTGTGATGTGATTCTGGCAGCCAGGCCTCCCTCCACTAAGGTGGTATACGCCTGCAGGTGGAACAAGTTTGTGGCATGGTGCACAGCAAAGGCTGTGAATCCCCTCTCTGACCCTCTTTCTGAGGTTCTTCTGTTCCTTCTTTCACTGGCCCAACAGGGTTCTGCCCTGGGTACCATCAAGGGCTATCTTTGTGCCATTTCGGCCTTCCTCAGGCTTCCTGATCAGCCCTCCCTTTTCAAGTCCCCTGTTGTTAACAGGTTCTTAAAAGGCATTACTCACCTCTTCCCTCCTGTTCCGTTTGTGATGCCTCAGTGTGACTTGAACTTGGTTCTTACCTTTCTCATGTGCGCTCCCTTTGAGCCTCTACATAACTGTCCTCTTCGTCTTCTCACTCTGAAGACAGCCTTTCTGGTGGCCATCACCTCCGCTCGGCGGGTGAGTGAGCTCCAGGCTCTATCATGCAAACCTCCCTTTCTGTCTGTCCATCCAGACAAGGTTGTTCTTAGGACGCGTCCGTCCTTCTTGCCAAAGGTGGTTACTGCCTTCCACATTGGGCAGACCATCACTTTGCCCACCTTCTTTCCGCCTCCTTCCAGAGAGGAAGAGAGGCTCCACCGTCTGGACCCAAAACGTGCGCTTTCCTTTAATATCAACCGCACACAACACTTGCGGGTGGATGACCAGCTCTTTGTTGGCTACGTGGGCGCCAAAAAAGGTCGGGCGGTGCACAAGAGAACCATCTCCCGCTGGTTAACCTTGTGTATCAAAGCCTGCTATTCTTTGGCTAAGAAGGAGCCTCCTGTTGGGCTGCGTGCCCATTCCACCAGGGCAAAGGCTGCTACCACGGCCTTGGGCCGCGGTGTTCCGCTGCCGGTTATTTGTCAGGCAGCTACGTGGGCCTCGCTGCACACGTTTTACCAAGCATTACTGCCTTGACAGTCCGGTCCGGAGGGACGGCTTCTTTGGCCGTTCTGTCCTCCGGGACTTCCTTGTCTGATCTTTGTTCGCAGACCCACCACCGGGGTTGGTATTGCTGGGGTATCTATTCTAAGGTAAGGAATCTGTCACTAACGTGTCTCTTTCAGATGCACAAGTTACTAACTTGTGTAACGATATATCTGTAAGAGACAGTAGTTAGTGACAGATTCCTTACCGCCCCACCCATCCTCCCCGTTCTGCGAACTGATTTCTAGGGTTAAGGACATCCCTTTCAGGGCCCTAGTATTTTTCCGACACCTATGTCCGCTTCTTGCATGGCGCTGCGTTCCTGGCGCGGAAAGTCGTGTACAGAACTGACGTCAGCGCGCAGGGGCGGCGTCTAAGTACTGCCCGCGACGTCATCCCGGCGATCACAACGCCGACGACGGACGCGGAGCCGCACGACGCCGCCTACCGACGCGCAAGGGTACTGCTACGCAAAACTTTCCGGATCCAGCCTGACGCCTGGGGATATTCTAAGGTAAGGAATCTGTCACTAACTACTGTCTCTTACAGATATATCGTTACACAAGTTAGTAACTTGTGCTTTTAGGTCTTACCGAAGACTGAACATGTCTGTTGCAAGACCTATTGTTATCTTAGAGTGCCTTAGAGACGCCCATTGCTTACCATTGGTTGGCTTCGTTGTCACTCATTTACTTGCTTCTTCATGTGTAGGCTTTCCTTTCTCTTCTTGTGTATGTCCCACCTCTGGAGCATGGATACATTACTATTTCATTCTGCTTCTCCCTTTTTCAGGTGCTACTTTTTTCTCTTTTTGTTTAAGCACTCTGGGTGCCTGTGTTTTTCTGCTGTCTCCCTTGTGTGCTTCTCTCCTGCCTCTGCTGCAATCTGTTCCTCTCTCGCCTGTGTGCTTCTTCCCCACTTACCCTGCGTTACCTTTTCACCTGTGTGCTTTCTCCCCACCAGCTCGATGTTTTTACCTGTTTGATCTCCCATACCTGCTTCTCTGTTGCTTCTTACACCCCATCCACTCGACCCCCCCCCGCCCGTGTTGCTTACCCCACCCGCATAAAAAAATAATTTCGTGTTTTAATCTTTTTAATTACTGATCCAACAGCTATCTGTAATAGAGAAGCAAAAAAGCTCTGCGCAAAAAGCTTTTAAAATGTTTTTTTTTTTAATACATTCTTTAGCCATGATGTGCCACGTAGCTAAAGTCATTGGCAAAGCCAATAAGACTGAAAGGCGGACCTATTGGCTTTACCAATGCTTGTAATGTTAATTATTTACATTTTATTATGATTGCCCTCAGCCATCTCCTGCCTCCACCTGCAAAATCATATCATCACAATTTGCATTGACGTTCGCACATATCTCCGAATGTGCTAATCAAATGGAGCTGAAAATAGACTGGGAAATGCAGACAAGCTGTTGTCCCTAGCCAGAAAAAGGCAAATTTCGTAAAGAAAATGTGGGGAGAAAACGATGAAAAAGTGACAAAACACTTCCGCTGTTAAAAAACAAAACAAAAAAAAAAAAATGAATGAGCTCGCGAAATGGCAGAGGCCATCCAAGTTCTCAGCAAGTATATCTCGTCGTTAAGTCCAATTTCGGAATCGGCTGTTTCCCTAAAGCGCGGGCTGGCATTTCACTGTGTTCATTTTAGTAGAAGTTAAAATGTATGTCCGATGTTTAGGTTTCACCGTCAGCCACTTCGGCCGTCTGCTGTCTAAGACCCGTTGTGCACAGTACCAGTACTTGCAGCTTGGCTGTCTTGTTGATCTCTTTTGCTTACTACTTATTCGCTGCTTTCTTTACCCAGAGGTCTGCTACGTAATTTTCAGATTATCCGTAAATTGCCTACTTTATGAAAACATTTGCCTTTTAGTATTTTTCAAGTCCGCTCCTTAAATGTATAACATTTTAAGTAAATTGGTAGAACTCTGTAAAATTTCTCACGGCATTGGGCCGAATTCTGCAGAATTTGGTTTAAACTTTAAAGCAGAGCGCTTGTACAGTGAACCAGTAAATACTTTTCAGGACCTGCAGAACCCCCAACGAGGCAGGGCGCCGGGTGAATGGCGGCTATGGTTTTTACCTTCTTTGGGAAGCGAGTTTGGAAGGGGGGCAGCAGCCGTTTGTCAGATACCCGGAGGTGGATGTTATGCGGCAGCATTCCCGCGCGGCATTTCCCCATCCCCCTCCCCCAAATCTTTGATGCATGCTCTATTTATAGCAGCTCGCGCTCTCCGTTGCAGCCCTTTCCCCTTGCATTATTTATCGGTGTTTTAAGCCGAGTGGGAGCAGGACGTTCCACTTCCGGCCCTGCTTTTCTGTCGTGGCCGCTGCTCATTACCTGCCCTCCAGACTCGGGCTGCAGCCTGTTGACAGATTGGGTTCATGTCAATCCGAAGAGGCTCTGTCCACTCTAAGGAAGAGCTCGCCTCTTAGGCTCTGAAAGGCACGGTACGCTTGCATTTTCAAGGGCGTTCCAGTAGGACAAGTGGAGCGTGAGAGAGTGCGATACCTAGTTTTTACTTGAATTCATTATTCGAAGTATTGAAAGCGGCCATCCTCCTGTGGTGAATGAATGCAGTTTTTCCGGCTCTTCACATAATTGCATGCCCGGAATGCCTCAGGCCCCACTTATTTGTGTGCGCCCATTAAGGACTATAAATGCACCACGGGAAGGAACGTGCTCGCATCTCCAGGACTGCTTGAGACGCACTCCGGATTCATGACGGTGGCCTATGTTTTGACGTTTCTCAAGCGATGTGCCATAGTCTGCCAGTAGTTGGGACTCGCCAATGTGTACTCCCACCTACACACTACAAGGTAGATGGTGCTACGTTTGGAATGACTCTATATTGCTAAAGAGCCGCTCTGTTATGCAGGGTCTCTTGGCGCTGGTCTAAATGCATCCTAGCCAGATGGGACAGTCTTGACCTTCTTTCTAAGTTCCAGCAAAGAGGCCGAGCATTCAACATTTCATAGGGAGGGTGTTCCAAATGGAGGAGGCTGGCACCGAATGATCAAATCAGGTGCACAGTACCGGTTTCGACTACAGTGAATCCTGGACTGCATGCGCCCGGCACAGACCGGGACAGTACTCTCAATTCTAGATTGCGGCACAGTGTGCTGAGTGCATCAGTGAAACGTGGAGTCACGGTTTGAAATTGCACCACCTCCTTTTCACTGAAAGTCAACCCAGTCTTTTATTTTTAAGAGTAGGCATGGACCACTCAAGCAGGTGCATTGTTTGGCTCTCCTACTTATGGGCTAATGCTTCTGTGGATTCCTGATACCATGTGCCCCCCCCTCCCCAAAGATCCCTGAGGGTTCAAGATGTGGTGCAAAAGCCCAAAGCGGTCCTGTGGTACAGTGCATATTTTGGCCCCGGGTGGGAAAGGATTAGCCACCCTGAAGTATGTAGTGCGCTTTACCTAGCCTTGAAGCAATGAAATGCCCACAATGGGCAAGAGATCAGGAGGTGTGATTCATATTTACAATGAGGTAATAGCTAGTAAGTAACCAGCTTCTGAGTATGTGTGTTGGGAGGGGGTGGGGGTTGCAGTAGGGAGGAGGGGGTGGGGGTTGTTAATGTTCTCTGAAAAGTCTTGAATTTCTTTGAGATTTGCAGGGGCGAAGCAATTATGATGTTGGTGGAGATGTTATTCTATATCCTGGGTATAAAAATGGACAAAGCCTTGTATTTCTTTTGTTTTTTGTTGTTGTGCAGATCATAACCACTGTATTAATGGGAATGGCCCAGGGCTTCCACTGTTGGTCTGGAAATCGGCTACTAGAAGAAAGGGTTTCAGTTCCCTGTGGCGGCTGAGCTGCTACCATGTTATTTTTATTTTCATACTGACTTGGTCTTTGAATGTGAAATCTGTGTCGAGTTTGGATCCAGGTGATTTGTCTTAGTATGTCAGTCTGAGGTGAAACCATCTAGATACACATGAGAAGTGGGCCTTAATCTGTGATTGTTTGGAGCTGTTGGTGAGCAAAAGGAATTAGATGTTTGATCCAGAATTAGATGTCAAGTGCAATCCTAAATTACAAAAATCCAGAGTGAGGCAGGTTTTAAGTTGCTGAATGTCATTTATTGATGAGATTTTGAGAAAGTCTAAGTGTTGTCTGCGTCTTGATGGATCTTGATGGTGATATGAATCCAGGGGGTTCCATGGCAAGTAAGGTGGGAACTGAACCTTGATATAGTCTGCAAGAGACTGGAGGTTTGTGGGATTGTGTGGTTTCTATTTCTAGGAGGTTGTGGTGGTTGGCGAGATGGGAGGATGAACTATTTCAGGCCTGTCAGATAAGAGTCTACTTGTTTCCAGGTTGTGGATGAGTGCTTGGTGGCGTGAGAGATTCATGAGCCTGTTTAGGATTACGGAGGTTCAGAGGAGGGCTGTAGATTGAAATCTGGTAGATAAGGTATTCAGGAACAGACCTGTTGATACAGGCGTTTATAACTGACACACACTAGCTTACACTAAGTTGCACATTAATCCAGTGTAAGATCTCTTTGTGACGGAGACATGATCTTGTCTCCTTAGCCCAATGATTGCTCAAACTGCCAAATTTTGAACTCTCAGGAGTCTTAAGACGTATTTTTAGGTCTCGCCTGGCGTTAGCAGCGCGCATGCGCTGCTCTCGCCATGCGAGGGCCTCTTGGAATCAATACGGTTTTAGACTTCGTGTCTCTGCTCCGCCTGTAATTTTCATTGGCGAGCGTTGTTTGTCGTCCGTGTTTGTTAAACATCGTTTGTTGATTGCACCACAGTGTCCCTGGCCCCTCCTGTCCACTTTAGGCCACCCCCACCTGGACTGGATGTTTTACTTGCGGCGGGAGACGGTGGGTTTTATATTAACTTTCAGCACTTTTTTTTACTATTGCATGCGTGCGTCTTGCGTGTGGGATGCATTCCCTTCTATTGTTCACGTTCACCTTAATCTGTTCTCGGCTCGAGGCGCGTGGGGCTTGTGCTCTTTTTTTTTTTTTTTTTTCTTTTTTCCATAGTGCATGCGTTTCGTGCTTGTTTATTTATTTACTAAAATGCACAAGCACGGTCCGGACGCGCTTGTTTATTTAATTAGTTGCACAAGCACGGTCCGCTTCACTCTCTTGTCTCTTTCCTGCTCTCTCTCGTGGTTCTGTTTACTATCCGTCTCCTTAAGTCTTGCTCCGTGTTTGCCTTCCACCACTGCTCCGAGATCGAACATAAATCTGAAACCATGTCCTCCGTGTACGCGTGTGCCCCACCTCCTGCTCGTGCTACGGATCTAGGGGAGTGAAGCACATCGTTTCTTCCCGCTTCCTTCTCTCCCTGCCAAAGGTAAATACAGGGGCAAGTGTGGTGCTCCACATTTCATTTGCAGTCTGTCAATGTCCTTTTCAACATTCACAAATCCTCTTATGGAGCAGCTGTTCGTGTTTTCGGAGGCATTCACACATTGTGCTCAACCGCGCCACTGATTGTTTGCTGTGCCTCCCAACCTCACAGTCATGGGGGCGGGGTGAGGTCCGTGTGTCTGGAGGGGCCTGCTGAGTGGCAGATTCGATCAGCCACTTAAAAAGAGTTAAACACTCGTTGCTTGATTCCGCATGGCAAGGTGCGTATCATCTTCGTCATGCTGCCGCGCATGTGGGCGTTAATTTAAAGGCAGTTTAGTCATTCAAATTGCAGCTACGCACATATGTATGGTGTTGATACACAACAATGGAATCAAGCATCAATGTACCATATAAATACAACACCCCGCATAATAAACAAAAATACAAAACTAAAAAACGATACCATTTACAAAACAAATTGCTTTAACTTTAACAAAGGCGAGACCTATTGCATTTCCAATGCTTGTTTAATAGGCTGTTATATAAGGCACTTCAGTAGTCTAAACTTAAGTTTTAGTTGTACTGATCACCAAAGTCTGATAGGCTCTTGGTAGAAGGTGCAAGGTGGATCTTGGAGTACCTGGCTGGAAAAAAGCAGTAACTGACAACTGCCCATGTGTAAAAGAGCAGTTTTGCCCCTAAATTTGAAAACAACCTGCCTTTTCTTCACTTTATCAGCTTTTTGTATATTGCACACCAAATGGCACCAGAAGGTTAAGACCAGTATATTTAGACCTACCTTTTTGCATCTCGACTGAAGACCTCTGTTTTAGAATCCTTTAGTTGCAAAATGTTCGCACTCATTCAGGATTTGATCTTATGCAGAATAAGCTCTCCCTTTACACAGAGATGGGAAATCCAAAAACCTTATGTATTCTGAGCTAGTTCCTTGCATTTCTGTGGTGGAGATTTCCTTATGCAGATCTTCTGCTGGGGGTCTGTAGTCTTCTGGATTTGTGGCGATTGTGGAATAAATGTTTTCAGGGGTAGCTCCATAAGTCAAACCAGCCTTTAGGGCACAAGCAGATACAAGCAATGAAAGATTTTGGTAACTAACAAATATGGGATATTGATGATGCACTTTGCAACAAGAAAGATGCCCCCGAGTCCTGACGAGACGAACAAGTGCGACAAATGCAAATACAGAGAACACAGACACCTAGAAAGAGAGTTTACAAACTAATTGACATTAGGGTTGGAAGTAAAAGGCCTTGTTTTAAAAGAACATTAAAATGTGCATGCAGTTTTTGGAAACGTTTAGATCCTCAAAAGATATTGTTGTGTTTCTCGTTCCCCTTCATTGTTATTATTAGGTCGTGTCTTGGCTACAGGTTGCCCGGGGCAGCTGGCTGTTAGGAGGTTGCACTAAAGTTTTGCACCCCAAGCTTTCCAGGTGCTTCTTACAGACAGCCAAGGAAAGATGAGTCTGCTTGAACAAGGATACTGCTTGCTTGTGGTTGGAGTTGTTCCCTTTACTGATGGTCCGCACTGAATAAGCAGCTCCATGCTTATGAGGGAATGAATCCATTCTCAACACGCCACTACGGTCTCAGCCTGGAGGCTGCAGCGCTAGCTCCGTCGTACATACGGTAGGAGCTGATAGGATCTGATCAAACCTAGATGAATGCTGCACCTTTAGCAGAGCAATCTCAAGATATTCTAGCAGACTAGGTGAAGTAAATATTTTGCACCACCTTTCCTTTACTTTGGCTCCTTTGTGGATACACCTGTGTTCATTGGTTGAAAGAGTAGTAGTACACCCCAGTAGGAAGTAGCATATGTGGCGGCCTGTGTAATCACACGCAATGAAGGCTCAATTATCCTGCAGTCCCTTCAAGAAACCTCCGTGTCATTGCTTGTTTCTATATTGACACATTTTTGACTTCTTGGTAATGCCATCCACTGTCATGCAGGAAGATTTGTTGTGATTTGCAGTGTACGGTACACATGGTCATAAGTTTAGAAAAATGGTCAGGCACGAGTCTCAGTCAGCGGATTGTTCTTTTAACTGCATGTGCTCTGTGACTTGCCCAATTAGTATTGATCACAGCTTACCATGAAATGTTTGGGCCACAGTGTTGAAACCTGTGCTTATATTCCTCTTGTGTTCGTCTAGAGACTTCACCTTACCTAGAATGTGGGTGCTTGGACAAGTTGGTTTCTTAACTTCCATATTGCTGCATTTGTATAACTGCGCAGGCCTCCACTAAGATTCTTTATTTATATCTCTCTTCTTCTGCAGTTTCACCTTTTAAGTTATCCGTATTTCAGGTTTGCTTTAAGTCTCTAGGTCTCTGGGTCACGTCCAGTTTAATTTCTGCTTATTCTCAGATGGATATATTGATGGGATACAATACCAGAATGTGGAGTGCCTAATATTGTGCTACAAAAGAATTGTCAACCAAAATATCGACATGCTAAGTGTAAATATGGTAAAGTATAGGTTTACTGTACTTAATTCCACATATATGTACTTTGAGGTATGCATATATTAAAAGTACGTAGACGTGGAGTTCAGGAAAGTAAAACTGGACTTCCCTGTACATACATAAGTCCATATTATCTTGGCCATTGATCTTTTAACTGATACTTTTGCAACACAATATTGTAATCGATATTCTGACATACAACAAGCACTGATGGATGTAACAACACTCACGGACTAAAGTGCAATACAGGGAAGATATTGAGGGAGGCCTTCTTTGGCAGCGATAATATGATTAAAATACATCTACAACTCATTTATTGTTTGTACCAGTTTAACACCTGAATAGAGCAATCAGTAACCGAAAGGTGACCAATTAACCTTTGCAGACGTCCGTCCCTGCGGCCCCACCTGTGACATCAACTGAGCAAGAGACCGCTTTTTAAAATTCAAATCTGTAAAATATGCAGCAGATGGTGTAAGTGCTTTAAATCTATAATCACGTGGAAAACGCAGCAACCGCAGACTCTTATAATTCCAATAGCGCCTGATTATGGTTTAGCTTCATTATTGTTGCGTTCTTTGTAGGCCACCCAAAACAGTGCTTTCTAAACCACGCCATGCGAATGAGCCTTGACCATGCCTATGTAAGTCAAACTATAGTCCATAACCTGGCTGTTTGCAAATAATGTATTTCAAAGACCTGTGCCATGGTGCCCTCTTCTAGAAATCCGAGACCAAGCCCTTTCCGAGCAGTTTGCTAGACTGATGCAGGAGCCCAATTCAACTATAAAGACTAGCCCCATTCCACACCCATTGCCCACATGTGATCGGGCGATCTGTAAGATGGCATGCAGTTTTAGATCTCTTTAGTTCCCCTGACAACTCTGGAATGTCCTCGTTTTCTGACAAACCAGCACCTTGTTAGGAAACAACTGAAAAGCAGCCGTTTTTGAGGATATGCTTGTGTGTTACTGTTCATGGAGGACCTGGCCTGGCACTACGGACTGGGCTGTTCACATTGCAGCAGTGTCAGGACTTTTGCATACAGCTGGGTCCAAACCGAGGTGGCATGGTGAGCCAAAACAATGGGTTGGAATGTTACTTGAGCAATTGACTGTGGTTAGGCAAATTGCCAGCATTCCTCTCAACACCTTTTGTGTGTTGGATGTGGTGCCCTAAGTGGCAAGGGTAAGCTATACCCGAGTGTCGTTCTTGAGTTGTTTGTGTTTCAGTTCAGGGAGGACCTGGCTTGGCAGTTCGGGCTGGACAGTTTCCATGAGGAACAGGGTCAAGGCTGATTTGCATATGGCTGGGTCCAAACTGGGGTGGCATGGTGAGCAAAAGAATGATGGATTTAAGTGCTACCCCAGTGATTGCCAGTGGCACATTGCATGCATTTCTCCAATCACCGTTGGTGTGTTTGTTCTGAACACAGCCTGTGGGGCAGAAACCGAAAGATTTAACAGTTAATCTGGGATACTTCTCCGCCCCAGTGCACTCCGTCTTTAGAATCGATGTTTAACGGAGTGGTTTACATGGGCTATGTTTTGTAGTGTTCCACCTCACTTCGAATGGTCAGTTTCAGTGCCATGCTGGTACTGTAAACAGCCCAATCCATTCTGTTTGAGCAATCCAGTTAGATGTATCTTGATCTCCTGTGAACATGTTTATTTGTTTATTGTATTAAGATGAAACCCAGATCCATGTTTGCCTTGTTCGCCTTTGCTGTTTACTCGTACTCTCCAGGGCGCATGAGTTGCAAATTATGGCTCCGGTGCAAACGACAAATGGCCAGTTGGGCGTGCTGCAAGCAATGTGACTGCATCCTTGAGGTCCAACAGCGAGTTAAAGAACACTGAACTTAAATTCAGCAGTGCGAGCCCCGCGATTCTTACCGCAGATTAATTACTGCGATCCGGAGAAGTAAGCAGGCCGTGCCTTGCAGGGCTTCTCTGATTTATGGGCAGCACACGGAGTTATCGTTCTCGCTGAACTTCAAATCTGGGACAGGAGACTGCCTGGATACAATCCCTAGTGGTGGCCGCCCTCCCTTGTAGCCCTGCTGGAGATACCCTGATCTAAGACCAGCAGCATAGGCATCAGTGTGACCTCATGAATCCCCTATTTCAAAGATTTGCCGATTTATCCAATATTGGATAGGCCAGTGGCGTTTCTTCTCTGCTGCATTGCCAGTGCGAGCGATGGGTGATTATCTGCTCTAGTTAGTTGAGGTGATGGGTTGCGTGGATAGTGATACAGAGGAGTAGAGAGATTCCTGTCAATGCAGAGCGCAAGCTGCATCCCTTCAGAGTCGCCACTCTCTGACCTCCCAGTACTGAGCCCTTGGCTTTAAATACAACACACCTTCTTTAGGAGTCTCTGTTGTAGGTTTCAGCTCCCTTTTTCTGAAGCATCAAAGAGCCCTTGTTTCGAAGCTCACTTATGTATCTACGTAAAATCTTTGTAAACTGGGGGCAGTGGGATACTCTGCTGCGATTGTCTGTGCTTTTTAAATTCCATGATAATATAATTTCTATATGCTGTTAATATTTCGAAGCTCTCAGAATTGGTTCAAGCTGGGATTGTACAAAACTCACAAATAAGTAAACTACCCGAAGTAAAGTCTTGTACTCAATAGTGGATGCTTATCCCTGATGATGCCATCAGAGTGTGAGCAATAAGTTTAAACGAGTCTTGAAACGTCATCGGGCACTGCTGCCATTCAGTGATATCTTTTAAACTATTTTGTCCTCTGTAATGTAGTTACTTTGTATCTCCAAATCATCCACAAAATCCCAGACCTTTCTGTTTTGAATGTCAAATCTATAATTTAGAGACTGGCAGTTTTCATCTTCTTCAGTTCGTTTCAGTACAAATTCTGTTTTTAATTGTTCCCTTTTCCAGATCTCCGTGCTCTTGGACGAGACTGGCGCAAGAATCTGCGTTCGGAGCAGCCTCGCTGCTGCCTCCAGAAGGTAAGTGGCTCATTCTGCTTTACACCTTCACTGTTCTGCGGACTTGCTCCCTGTCTGGAAAGTGTTGTAGAACGTGCCCATTGAGTGTCTGGTTTAGTTCAGCCACACGTACGACATTGGCAAACAGTTTGACTATAGATGGGCATAAATGTTTTTCATACCTTGTGCTATCTGCCCAAAAATATTCTGAATTGGAAATATGGCTAGCTTAATTTTATGGTGCTGAGAAGAATAATGAACTGATCAGGAGGATCCTTCCAGCAAATCGATTCTTTTGAGCATATTTTCCCTAGCCATGTCCCATGATTTTAACCAGTTTGGTGTGGGGTCCTTTTGCGTTGTGACGTTGAAATCAGTTGTGCGCAAATTGCAATTAAGTATGGCGTTGCTCACTCATTGACTCTCATTGTTGCTATTAGCAGTGGAAGTCTGGCCACCTGGTTAGGAAAACTGGCAACTAACTGACCACAAAAATTGTCTTTTCTAACTGTTGTGGTAGTATTGATATGCACAAAACACTACAAGAGGGGGGGGACAGGGAGCGTTTAGAAAAAAGATAGGTCCAGTACCGTTGTTCCCAAGAACTAACATGTAATCACTGATTGGTAACTGTTCCTAAACAGAGAACCATAACCAACTCGGTTACGTAGAAGAGAAAAAAAGGAAAATGGTCTCTATATGTGGTTCCCAATTGATGAAGGTGGGGGAATTTCTCCTTTAGAAATTAGTGCCCTCACACACTCTTGCGAGTGTCATGCTTCATCATCGGGCGTTGCTCCTCGTGGGGGTGGCGCTGCTGTCTTCCACGGGCCCCGCGAGAGGGCTCTTTGTCGGAGATCTTTTAGGAGACGCCGCAGTTGTGCATGTGGGTGTGTGGGCCTAAAAGGGGTTAGTGCAAGTGTGTTAAAATTACCCCAACGGTACCCTGAAGTCAATTTTTATTTGTAGGTCCGGGAGGTAAGAATAAAAGAATTATACAGGGGAGATGGAGCACCTCTAATAACAAATATCGTAGAGGTCAGGGTATTACTCTGCTGCTCTCAGTGCCCGTGTGTGATTGTGAATGTGAAAATTGGTCAACATGTTTCGCGCTGGGAAATAGGTCCCTAATGGATCCTGGTGCGCTTCGTCAGGACCGTGCAGTGTGAATTCGTGAATAAAAATAGGAGCAGGGAAAAGACACCCTATATTCCTATGATACCTCTATTAGGGTGTAAGTGCGTCATTGCGCTAATGGGAACATCTCAATCGTGTTCCTGTTACTACCCCTTCACAAAGAATGGAGTGCCTCCTCGGCAAATCCCCGCGGTCTCGAGGGGGGATATAAGTAAGCCCCTTCGTTATGGCAAAATACCTGCCCTGCCGCTGGATGGACGTCAGACCTACGAATAAAAATTGACTTCAGGGTACCGTTGGGGTTATTTTAACACACTTGCACTAACCCCTTTTAGGCCCACACACCCACATGCACAACTGCAGCGTCTCCTAAAAGATCTCCGACAAAGAGCCCTCTCGCGGGGCCCGTGGAGGACAGCAGCGCCACCCCCACGAGGAGCAACGCCCGATGATGAAGCAGGACACTCGCAAGAGTGTGTGAGGGCGCTAATTTCTAAAGGAGAAATTCCCCCACCTTCATCAATTGGGAACCACATATAGAGACCATTTTCCTTTTTTTCTCTTCTACGTAACCGAGTTGGTAATGGTTCTCGGTTTAGGAACAGTTACCAATCAGTGATTACATAGTATTGATATGTTCAAGTACTTCAGGCATGTTTTTTTGCCCAGAGCTATCGTATTTTGGATTTCTATCCACAAGAAGCATAGATACTAACACAGGTATCCTGCAAGAGAATACCAGTAGGTCTATTCATGTGCCTTAAGATAAAATTACAAAAGATGTCCTTGACATTGCAAAAGCATTAAGTCTTACGCTAGAAATGCATAACTATGGTCAATCACAGCCGCACACTCACATTATTGGGCCAGAAAGGCTGTAGTTCAATCACAGACATTGTTATTATGCATGTCCTTTGGTAAGATCATAATCCAATCTTTTAATAGTCGCCTAACACTCAAAAAGCAAATAACAACCCACCTGTGTTACATATGTTCAAGAAATTAAAAAATAAAATAATGAAACAACCACTTCTGTCTGACAATCCTTATTATGGAGCTGGAGGGATTCAGTGTTATGGATTGAGGAAAAAAGTGGAGTCATGTCTTCTAACGTAATGTGCTTTCTGGATAATGTGGCTTCACATAGAAAATTCAAACCAGGTACAGTAGTCTACAATTCAATCTGTGGAGTTAATAACCCTAAACTGTATACTAGGTGGTTGTAGACCAAATGCATAAAGATGAGTGAAGATGATAAAAGCAGTTGCAGGGAAGCTGTTGCCACAATACTACCTTTGAGAGCAGAAACATTTTGTATCTGATAGAGACTACTAGCCCCAGATTCCTTAACGTAGAATTATCCCCAGGCGTGAGACTGGATCCGGAAAATTTTGCCACAGCATCCCTGCGCGCCGGGGGAGGGGAGGGGGGGCGTGGCACCACACGTCTCCACCCTGACGCTGTCCGCGGACGTGACGTCAGCGAGGTCACATAAGTCCCACCCCGGCGCGCTGACATCAGTTCTTCTTTTCCGTGTGCAACGCGGATCCGGAGTGAGTTCCCTTGGCCTGTTTTCAGGCCTCTTTCAACGCTTTGCGTTGGGAACAGTGTGCAATGCCTTCGGGTTTCAAAACGTGTGCTTCTTGTGCGCGTCAGATGTCGGCGACGGACCCTCACCCTATTTGTATGTGGTGTTTGGGCGAGCACCATGATTCTGCGGACTGCGACGCCTGTCAGCATCTCAAGCCGAAGTCCCGGCGGGAGCGCCGGATGAAGTTGCTTTCGGCCCGCTTGTCCAGATCGGTCTCGTCCCTGCGTCCGTCCCCTGCCTCGGAAGGGTCCAGGAGCCGCCGATTCCGGTTGCGGCATCGTCCTTCGCCGAGGCCCCACGGGCGTCGCTCGCCCGCCGGTCAGTCTTGCAGTTTGTCACCGAGGCCCTGTCCTCGTTCTGATGAGGGCGCGGGTTCCTCTCGGGACGTGCGCCCTCACCCGTCGCCAACCTATCCGCCGTTTCCTGGCGTTGGGGCGACAAGGGCCCAAATGAAGGCCTACGCTTCGGCTCTGCGGGCTTCTTTGGGCCCCCGCCTCTTCCTGAGACGTCTGTGGATCCCTTGCCACGCGCGGGGCCTTCCGCGGACTCGGGGGCGACGTGTTCAGCTTTAGGTTCTGGAGGTGTGGTGTCGTCTAGGTGCGGCCCTCCGGAGTTCCCCTTTTCGGCCCACGGCGTCCCTGCCTCGCCGCAAAGCCCCGCGGGGCTCCCTGTGGTGTCGCGGGTGGTCGCCGGGACTCGCGGCTCGTCCCAGAGTTCCCCTCGGTCCTCTGGGCAGGCGGCTGTCTTACCGGAGGCCGAGCCGGCGCCTTTCCGGCGCCGACGGCTTTCCTCCCCGGCCCTGGCGGCGCTGCTGGTGGAGGCCGGGGCGCCTCCCCGAGTCCCTCTCGGACCCCTGCACCGGCGGCTGCCTTGTTTGGGGTCGAGCTGGCGCCTTTTCAACGCCGTTCATTGGCCGCTTCGGCTCCAACCCCCCCCCCCCTTTCTCCTAGACTGCATGTGGTGGTGGAGGTCGACTCGGCGCCCCTGGTGGACACTTCGGCGCTGTGCGAGGACACACCGGTGCCGCTGGCGGACACACCGGTGCCGCTGGCGGACTCTCCGGCGCCGTCCCGGCGTCGGAGCGTCGACGACTCCTCTCCGGAGGTTGTCATCTCCTTGTCTCCTCTTCACCGGAGACTGGACGCCGCATCGTTGCTTTTTCCCCGGCGGCTTCCGGGGCGGGCTCTATGCTGTCTCCGCGTCCCCAGTCCCCGGACCCGCTCTCCCGCACCTTGCAGTTGTTGGCCCCGCAGGCTTCTCCGCCTTCTTCGGAGACCCCTCAGGCTCCCCACTCGTCCGTGGGTCCTTCATCCTACCGGAGCTGGCCGTTTCTTCCTCCGGCAGGGCATGGGGACGGGCGGCTTAGTTTGCAGCCTTCGCCCACGGAAGAGTTGCTCTCTCCCCCACGTCGCCCTACGGAGGCGAGTGTAGCCTTTGTCCGGGCCTTCTCCACGGCCGCTGGCATTTTGCAGATGGGCAATCCGGTTGCTCCGCTCCCAACGGATCACTTGTTGGGGATTCTCCACCAGGGCTCTGGTGGAGGGGATCCTCTTCTTCCGTTTGAAGCTTCGCTCCATACCTCTCTTCTGGGGGCGTCCTGCTACGGGGGATCCGGTGCCTCAGCCGCTCCTCCACCGCCACCGTCCTGCCCCGCTCAATCCGGTCTGCCTTTTTTCCCACCCCTCTGCCCAGGGCCCTGTCCTGCAGACTGCTTTCTCCTCCTTGCCTTTGGTGTTGCTCCCTCCGTCACGGGAGGCCCGGTGGTTGGACTCCTGGGGGCGTAACATTTTCGCTTCCACTAGTGCTGCTCTGCGCGCGCTCAACACCCTTTGTATGTTGGCCAGGGCTACCTCTGACCTATGGGATTCCGCGGAGTCCCTTCTGTCTCGCGCCTCCCACGACGGTGTCCATGCTGATCTGCGGCACCATGTGTTGGATGGTCGGGAGTTAGCTGCTTTTATTCTCCGTTCGTCCTTGGATGTCTCTGATTCCCTTGCCCGCGCTATGGCGAGTTCCGTGGCCCTCTGCTGCCATGCTTGGTTGCGGGATAGCGTCTTTCCCGAGAATATTCGGGAGCGTCTTGTTGAGCTGCCCTTTGATGGGATTCTGTTATTTAACACCCACGCGGACTCCGCTATTCAGCGACTCCTTGCGGGGCTCCGTCCTCCTCCCCCTCCGTAACCTTCGGGTTGTCGGTCCTCGGGTGTCTTCTGGGAGGCGTTTGTCCCGCTTCTCTCCTTGGGCCTAGTGTTTCGGTTGGCCCCTCTGTGTGCTGTGTGGGGCTGGGACTGCCTTTCGGGTCCTTCAGTTGGCCCCTCTGTCCTTTTGGCTGCGGGTACGGCCTTTTCGATTTGTGGTGTGTTTTTGGCTGTTAGTGAAGCCGTATGGGTCCTCAGGTTGGACCGTCTGTGTCCCCTTTTTGGCTGATTGGTAAGCCGTCTGTGGTGATACCCACTGGTCTTTCTGTTCTTCACCTCTGCTGCGGGTTTTTCCCTAAGAGGTGTTCCCCTGTTTTGTTTTGGGTGTGCCATACCCTAGGTGGGGTACTTGTTGGCTATTGTATAGCCCTGTCCTAAGCTGGGCGGATGTGGATCCCTTCTTGGGTTCCTCGCGTTTCCTGGCGTTACTGTATTCCGCTTGGTGCGGTCTCTTTTCCCAAGTCTTCGCGCGGCTTCCGCTGCTCCAGGTTCCGTCCTGCGCAGTATCCACTGGTGTTTCGACCCCTCTTCTGCGGGGCTTGCCTGGCGTACGTTTGCCCTTGTTCCCGCGGGATGTCTGCCTCTGTGCGTTTTTTCTTCCCTCCTCAGCCTCTGGATCGCTAGACCGACTTTTGTCATGCCGTCTACGGCGTCGTGTCTTGGTGTTTCCGCCTTATTCTCCGACGTTCGGCCTGGTCCTCTCCCTTGTGTTCCAGGGGGGCCGGGATATTCCTGGTGTTCTGGTTGACGGCTTTAGGTCTGGGCTACATGTTTCCCACTTCTCTTCGTGGGCCGGGTTGTGCCACTGGGACGGTCCTTCTTTGGGGCTTGTGCGGGGGGTCCCCTTGCCTCCGCCCTGGTCTTGCGCTCGGCTTGTTCTGGGCACTTCTTCATAGTCTGTGCCAGCTGCCGGTTGCGCACGCCTGGACGTTATGGTCCTCCCCTGTGGGCCTTGGCGTGTACCCGTGTGCTCCTGTCTGTCGCTCTGCTGGGGCTTGCGTGACTGTGTCTTCCTTCTCACGTCTGCGCTTCTCGGCTGTGGGGCCGTTCCTGCTCCTGAGGCGGGCTGTGCCCCCGTTTCCACCTCTTCTCCTTGGCTTCGAGGGTGGTTCTTTTCTTCTTTGATACTCTCTTGGTGCTGCCTGTCCCTCCGGGTTCTCTGGCGGACACCCTTGGCCCCTCGGGTAGGCTTGTGGTATCCTGGCCTTCCCTTCTCCTTGTTCTTCCGCTGCTTGGTGGGGGCTGGGCCGTCCTTCCTGTCCCCATGACACATCCCCTGTTGGGGTCCTGTGTTCTTCCAAGCTGGTGAGATTCTCTCGCAGACCCTCCTCCCCTCTGGGTATGGCTAGGGTATCTATTCTACGTTAAGGAATCTGCGGCTAGTAGTCTCTATCAGATGTACAAGTTACTTACCTTCGGTAACGATGTATCTGGTAGAGACGATTCTTCCCGCAGATTCCTTCACGGCCCGCCCTTCCTCCCCGTTCTGCGAGGACCTCCCGTTGGTCTTCTGCAATCGCCTCCCTCAGGGTGGCTTGTCTTCTGCGAGTCTCCTCTTTCACTTCCTCCCTGGCGGGATGCTTCGTTCTGTTTCTTTGTTCCACCCCTTCCTTTCTGGTACTTGGACGGTGGGTTTCAATGTCCTTCTGCGTCCCTCCACCCTGGTTGTTCCAGTGTGGGGTCTACTCATGCTCTTCTCCCTTTCTCATTGCTTGGGGTTTTCCGACTCCTCTGCAGTCCTCTGGGTTAGGGTCTCTTGGCTGTGCCTCAGCCCTTGGTTCTTTACAGGGGATGCGACGCTCCTTGGTGGTGTTGTCTTGGGGTCCTTTGTCATTCCTCCTCTGTTCCGGCTTGTTGCCCTTCACTGTTCTAGCTTGTGGTTGCAGACTTTCTGTCGTCTGTTATGGCATTTTTCACCTGTGTTTTTTTTCTGTCTCCAGGGTGGATGTCGCTTTGGCTTTGCAGGGTTGCTTCTCAGAGGCGGTACTCTGCTCTTTCCCTTACATGCCTTTCAGTGACACGGTGCCTGGCACTGTCCCTCATGGTGCTGTCCTTCACCATTCGCTTCTTCCCTTTCTGTTTCACTGCTTTTCGCACACTGTTCCCATGCTTTCCCAGTTTTGTTTTTGATGGCTCCGGGTTGTGGCACGGAAAAGTACTCCAAGGAAAACTGATGTCAGCGCGCCGGGGTGGGACTTATGTGACCTCGCTGACGTCACGTGCGCGGACAGCGTCAGGGCGGAGTCGTGTGGTGCACACCACCCCCCCCCCCCCCGGGCGCGCAGGGATGCTGTGGCAAAATTTTCCGGATCCAGTCTCACGCCTGGGGATAATTCTACGTTAAGGAATCTGCGGCTAGAATCGTCTCTACCAGTTACATCGTTACCAAAGGTAAGTAACTTGTACGTCAGTTTACCAGTCTTTAACTATTTATGTATATGAATGATTTAATTTCCCTTTTTTTTTTTTTTACTTTATTTTCCATTTCCAAAAACAAATATCACACTAATTTCCCTTTTTTAGAATAACAAACCCACTCCACCTTTAGAGCTGTGCTTCAAGCCTGTGAAAATTTTATTTTTGTGGAGAAGAAGATACAATCTTTTAGTGGGACTAATATGGCTGCCACCAAATGCATCATTATCCGTTTAAAAGCTGGACCCCCTTCCACAGTCAGATTGTTGAGAATTCCCTCAAAAATTATATGGTTATAACTTTAACTCAAGCTTCTCATTTGTGCGTCACAATCAAAACATCCAGCTCCTGTTTATCTTCCGCCTATAAGGCATAATGGAGGGTTTGGCTTCTCTAATGCGTCCCTTTTTTATTAGCACAGTTTTTAACCTAGAAGATGCATGTTTTTCTTTGCCTTTTTATTTTCTCTTTGGTGTCCTTGTTGCCTTGCCCTGTGTTACCATTAAAATTGGGGTTCAGTGCATCCCTTATTGAAAGCAGTTCTCTACTGCAGAGCCTCGCAAGGCTGTCATGTCATGAGTTCACTGTGCTCAGTTTAACGTGAGGTCATAGAAGAAGTGACTCCTACCTATGTCAAAGAATGAGAATTCAACTTAAGAGACCTGTACTGAACTTTGCCACAGATAAGACGCTGTTGCAGCTAGGATTCAATACTGTGCATGGTTACGGAGTCTGCAGAAGCTGTGGAAAGCACTAACAAGGTCATCTTCACCATTCTTGGGCCTTTGGGTATAGTGGTAGCAGATGATCTGTTTCTTTTTTTAGGTCAAAGCCTACAAGACAGCACAACGTTCTGGTTGTGAAAGACTTCTTCGGGACATTCTGAAAGATTCCCTGGGAATCCATTCCACCCGTTGCTTATCATTGGCTTTGTAGTTTGCTCAAATTTGTTTGCTTTCTGTTTGTTGGCTTTATTTGTTTTAGACTGTCCAGCATGTCTTTGACCTTACTGTGGAGCATGGTCTGTTTACCTCCTGTCTGACTGGCTCCTTGTATTCTTCCACAAGAGCTTTCTTTGTGGGAAATTTTTCTTTTTACGTGAGGCACTCCAGGGAAGTACATGTGTTTTTAGTTATCTCCTGTATGCTAGTTCACAGCAATAAAATGCTGTATTTCTTTGAAAAGGTTTCTTGCCTCATCTTTCTGTTTGACTGATAGTACTTATCTCTGCCACTACCAGATGCCTTTCTACAAGCTTGTTTATTTTGGTCAGTGCTGTTTACTGATTGTATAAATATTCTTCCTCAGTATCCTGCCTATGCCATAGACACTGGAAGTAGGGGATTGTGGTTGCTGAAACACCCCCACAAAATAGCCATTCTGGAGTTCAGAAGTGATTGAGCAATAAATAGGCCTTTACATTTTGTTTTTATCTTGTCACGTTTGTTGTGCATTCAAAGACAGACGTCAAATGTAAGGCTCGGTCTTCCAGGGAGCTTGTCATTTACTTTTCTCCACTGCAAGTGAGAGGATTGATGTGACAATCTTGCTGGGTATGGGAATGTAAAAAGGCTGTAGGATGCTAATTTTTTCTAGCACACAACAAAGTGTATATTAACTGTACAATTATTTCAGAATATATCAATTAGGAAACCACAAATATAGAAAAGGTTTTGTAATTCTGAAGTGTGGTGAAAACAAATATTTTAATAGGGTCAAAACAAATCAATACACTAGGTAATGCTAATTTCCACACATTATCAGTTGCACTCTGTATAGTTTTATCAATAAAACTGTAGGTGTGTGCACATGCTATGGACTATTGTAACGCAATCTTGGCTGTGACAAGTGAATCTCTATTGAATAAACTCCAGATGCTCCAGAACACAGCGGCCCGACTAGTCCAGAATATGCCAGCCAGAACAGCTTCTCTCACCCTCCTGCGCTTACTACACTGGCTCCCTATACGCAAGAGAATCAAGTTCAAGATCTGCTGTATTGTACATAAAGCACTGATTGGCAGAGGACCCAGTTATTTAACAGAAAAACGTATCCCGTACCAGCCGATCTGGGGAGAAATCCCTCCTTACTACTACCTGTTTTAGGAAATCTCATTCTGGGGGCAAAGCTTTTTCCTATCTGGCTCCCCATTATTGGAATCACTTACCCTCTCACCTTTGGCAGTACACGGATCATCTTCATTTTAGAAAACGACTTAAAACTGAGCTTTTCTACAACTAATACCTCCTGCCGGTGTCTATTCTTCAGTAGAGCAGCGATACACCTTCGGTGTGATTCAAGCGCTTTACAAATCAAATGGTACGTTATTTTCAATTGAAAATGTGTTGGCTGTAATGATGGTGCGCTACCACACCATGCCTACTACATTTTACGCAGTTCTACTCTACGCAACTGCACTGACACTACACCACTCTGTGCCAGGCCACTCTGCTACGCCACTCCACTGCCTCTGGCAGTGTTGGTGATAAACAAGGGCATACAAATGCCCATGATGCTGATCTTAAAAGCACCACAGTGAGCAAGACACACCTGGTTCTTAGACCAAGTGGAGAGCTCGCAGGGGCCAATAATAAAGCTTCCTCCCTCACTAGACCACCGACCGTCCAGCATAAATGGGTTTGCCACCTGGAGTCATCCAGTCTCAATCTGGTGACCTGAACTTCTGAAAACTTTGAATTTCACTCATGGGTCTCCCACAAAGAAGCGTGGAGGTTCTCGGGGAAGCCAGACTACCAAGCACACACAAATGCTATACTGCTAATAGAAACAGATCTATTCACTGGTGTGACATGGAAGATGTCATGGATGGTAGAATACAGGATATTACACTCATTAGGTACCTCAGTTACCTTTTCGATCATGGATACTCACGAACATTTTCCCTGGTCTTTGGTGTGACCGAGGGCTGCACTGATGCCAGCGGGGGTTGGGGGGTGTAAAGTGGGTGTAGGGGAAGTGAAGCATTTATGTCTAGTGGCTAAACTCAATTGCGCAATGAGAAACCAGAAACCCTGGGGTGAAGCCCTGCTTCTCCACTTGACCAAATTGTGTGACCCAGGGAAATTGTTTTATTTCAATTTCCGCCCTTTTTTAGGTCGAGCCTCGAGTAGCGCGCAAGCGCTGCTCTGGCAAGACTTTATGTTAGGGGGTTTGAAAAGCTGACCAGACGCTCGTGCGTCATGGCCTTTTCCCTGCGGTTACGCGCGCGGCAGACATCTGTTTCCAATTATCGTGCCCAGACGCGTGCGCGATAATTGGAAACACATGCCGGCCGTGCGGGCAAAAGGCCATGGCGCACGAGCGTCTGGTCAGCTCAGCAGGCTGCCGCGCTCGCTCGCCCCCGCTCCTCTCTTGTTTAGTTTGGAGTCCTGCTCATAGAAAAGTGTGCAAATGCCGTTGTAGAAAGTAGGTGCAGTGCTATGGAAACACTTTTACTTCACAACCAACGTTGCAAAACTGAAGAATTGACAGATTTCCACTTTTGCACATCTTAATGAAAGCTCTGTATTGTATTATTTTTGGGAGATAGTTTTTGCATACAGGAATGATGGGAGAAAAAGTTTGAAACTTACCCACATCCCTGTGTCGTACCTGGGCACAGTTATACTCATTAGAAGCAAAACTGACTGACCCAGGAGTGATCTTTAATTCTAGAGAGCTCTGAGCCCTGCAGCCTGTCATTACAGATTACCACAGGCCTCTCGGTGACCCGGGCCTCACCCGCACTTGGCGCACATAAAACCAGCCGCACGGGAAGTCCCTGATTGCAGGCCCCGCTACTCCAGCCAGGCACGTTCAGGCACAGCACCGCCCTGCTTCCGCCGCGGAGCACCAGCGAAAAACAACATTATTGGAGAAAATAAATAAGCATTCCAGTCCATTGCCAAAATGAGCTCCATTGGATAAACAATATCGAGAGACCGCCTCAGACCCGTAACATGACATGAAGATGCCCCAAAGCATCCCCAGGCAGCAGCAGCGGTGGAAATGTAGGGTGACGTGTGCAACCCATGACCTCATCAAGAGGCGGAATTGAAATTCAGCTGTAATTATGGTGATAGCCAGGGCTTTAAGTGGGCCGGGTCCTGTCGGGTCTAAGACCAGAGGATAATTAAAACAGACTCTGAAACGGGTCCTTGTCGGGCTCTGTACTAATCTCCTTAACTTTACTGGCAAAAGACTGATTGCTTTCCAAGTAATTAATGTAAATACCCTTAAGGGATTGCAGTATTGTATCTCCGTGATGGAATCAGTGTTTACATTTCACATTTTATTTCATTTTGCATTCCATTTTTTTCCAAGATGCGTTTCTGTAGTTTTTGTCTTTCAACAGTTGACTCTTGTATAGTGAATATTTTGAACTGAGGGTTATGAGCGACTTCAGATTGTTGGCAGCTATTCAGAAAGGCGTACGATTGAGAGCTCGGAGGTTGAGGCTGAAGGCTGTGCGAGCTTCTCTCAGTGCCTGTCAGTTAGTCATACAGGAGTGCAAACTTCATGCACATCCAATCCTGGGCGCCTCTGCAGAGCGCACAGAGCGATAGTTGAACATCTGCCAATGGTAACTGTGGGAAAGAGTGAGGTGGCAGTTGAAAATATAGGGAGAACAAGCATTTGCAATGCAATAGGTCTCGCATTTACATGAGTTTTAGCTATTGGCATTGTAAATGACAATGACTTTTATTTATGTTTTGGTTTTTAAAATGTAAATAGAAGGCAGTCATTTACAATGCCAATAGCTTAAACTCGCGGAAATGCGGGACCTATTGCATTGCAAATGCTTGTCTTCATTATCGCATATCAGAGGACCTCGAAATACATGAGTTCAGGATGCGTGCTGTACAAAACTATCTCCTGTGCTTGGATGTAATCACTAATGCCATTATTGTCTGGCCGTAGGGTAGGGTAGGGGTGGGAAGCATGAAAGTTTTTAAATTCATGTTTGAAAACCATCACTTTAAAAAAATAAATACTTCTGAATGCACTGCTATAATTTAATTTACTAAGTTGAAATGGTTCTACAGGTCAATGAAACACACTTTTTGAATTTTGAAAAGACTATCATATTTTTACACATTTGCTGTCTTTAAAAATGAAGGTGTTCATAAAGTTAAGAGCCTAGTTACTTCCTTTTCCTGACTACAATTAACCTTTTAAATAACTGCTTGCTGGATATAATTTTTTTTTAATGTTAGTGCTGAGTCGAGTTAACAGTATCCCGGTGCTGCTGCCCAGGGGGCCGCATGTAAAGGTCCGGAGGGCCGCATGCGGCCCCCAGGCCGTACTTTGAGTATCAATGTTCTAGATGATAACCTCATTGACACATCACTCAATGTTAACCTGGCAGCCATAGTGGCATATACTAGGGATATATATTGAGAAATTTCTTCACTATGCCAACCATCAAGAGATTCCTAGAGGTGGCAAAAAGAATAGCACCACCATAGAAGGAAGACCCTTGCCCATGTGGAACCTAAACATGGTGCTCACACAACTAATGAAGGAACCTTTTGATCCAATGCATAAGGCAGAACTCAAACACTTAACACTAAAAATAGTCTTTGTGGTAGCCATTGTATCGCTATTCAGGGTCAGCAAGCTGCAAGCACTCACAACGCAGCAACCCTACTTACAGATTCATCGGGAAAGAGTGGTAATGAGGACAAACCCACAGTTCCTTGCGAAGGCCTTCAATATTAGTAAGGCTATTCCACTGCCAAGTTTCTTCCAGCATCCAAAGACATGCAGGAGCATTGTAGACTTTAGGTGTATAGAGTGCAGTCATGTACTACCTGCAGGAAACAAAAAAGATCAGAAATGGGAGCACATTCTTTATTTTCTGTGCACCAGCAAATACAAGTGTCCAAAGAGACAATTGCACGATGGATCGTACAGTCACTCCAGATATGCTAAAATTAGAAAAAAATAAAACGAGTAGCACTAGATGAGAAACTGAGAGTTCACTCCATGAGAACAAAGGGGGAGACACTTTCCTTTTTACATGTCTTAACAGCATATGTATGGCAGCACATGGTCATTTATACATACCTTCACCAAACACTACTGTGTGGACATTCAAGTGAATAACGAAGCACAGGTGGGACAGAAAGCATTAAAACACCTGTTTGATAGCACAAAATCATTAAAACCCAACCTCCCCAAGGGGGAAGGATGCCACTACCAAATCAATACCCAGCAAATGGATCCAGAAAAAAAAACACGCTACGAAATGCAAATGTAGTAGTAGTAGTAGTACTTTTTGAAGTTTGAATAGTTTTCTTAATTCATATGTGACCCTACCACCCCCCAGAAATGAATTTTTTTAAGATAAAGGAATTGAGGGACTTGAAGATTGCGAAAAGAGTAAGTCAAAGAAATAAGTAATTCGTCAAGCGGGGAAAAAAGAATCCGAAAATAGCAACCATGCACAGAGGCTTCCTAGTTGTAAGTCTGACATCTAAAAGGGAAAGGATATACCTCCAAATGGTGCTCTGTGACTCCCACAAAAGAAAGAAAGGAAAAAACACAGGGACTACAGAGAATTCTAGCCTCAACCACTAGATAGCTGAATCCTGCACAGTTTGGTGCCAAAACTTCGACTCGACCTTCAGTCAATTCCAGGTCGTCTTCTGGACCTTGGGCTGCAGATCAACACTTCAGTGTCATGCCATTGTAATAGTCTATTTTAAGCATGTGAGGTCTCTGAGCCACATTGGATGCTAGTCTGACAAAAGCTGTCCTAAAGAAAGACGAAATACCAAAACCAGTTTTTTTCTCTGAGACTGCATCTTCCTAGTAGTTGACGCTAGATTACATATGCGTCCTCTTCAGGAGTGTTAGGAGGAATAATGGTCTTGAAAATTGAGGATCTGTGATGAAATATTTAGGTATCCAACAGTGACTTTCAATGTGGTGCAGGAAATTAACCTGCCTTTGGGATTTTCTGCTCCAAAAGCTCCTTTGATGCTAACTAGGTGTTCGAGTCATGTGTGGCTGTAGATGCATAAGCTGTGCACACTCCTGCCCTCTAGTGTTGGGTCGGATTGTGTGCAAGATGTTTTTCTTCGAAAGTCTTTTGAGTCACGAGGTAAAGTGACTCCTCCTCTTGGTGATAAAGCGCATGGGCATTGACTCCATATTTAGATTGTTTTCTTTCCGCTGTCTGGTTCGGACTGGTGTGCCTACGTGCCAGGCCGAGACTGCTACGGTGCTATGTTCGGGCCCCCCTTCGTCGGTGTTGTTTTCTTTCGCATATTCCATCTTGCGTCTTGAGATACAGAAAACTTTATCGCTCGTCAAATCGACACGCTTCAACTGCGGCCTTCAAGGGCCTCCCACTTCAAGGTCTCCAGTTCATTTTTCACCAGAGGATGCCCTGCTGGTGATGAAACGGACGCCTTTCCGTTTATGCCTGAACTGTCACGCAAAATACCCCTAGACCGATCTCCATCTGGTCAGTAAATCTGTGTTTGTTACCGGAACACAAGGAGAAGTGTTGCGAAGCCCGTCCATCTTTCCGTTCCAAAAAGACTCTTAGAGATCGTTGGGCACGTTGACGCGATCTGCAGCGGAGATTGAAGACCCTCCCGACATCTTTGCACATCAAGATGTCTAGGACGAGTAGGAAGAACTCCCCGGACTAGTTGTGGTAGAGGAAGAGACATTCTCTGTTGAGGGCAGCTCTGGCTCCGATCTCGAAATGGAGATGGAGGACATTTCACTGGCTTGACAATCGGTGAGTATGGTAGTCCCTGTCCCTCAGTCCCATCTCGATCAACCTAATAGATATTCAATGCCTACCGACCAAAAGGCCCTCACACCCCTGCTGCCTTCAGGCCATGGTCGGCACTGAAAGACTAGATCCGGACGCCCTGCCGCCGAAACACCAGACAAAGCTTTCAACATCGTTCACCTCGGTGCAGAGTCTACCTTCGATACTGAGCTGACCAGCTCCATCTTCGACTCTGACCGTACCTTTGACGCTGAAACAGCAACACACCTCGACTCAGAACCCGTCTTCGAAATCTGATCATGGCAAGCCTGTGGACCTATTCTCCACAAATTATAAGAAAACTTGATGCTCGCCAAAAGCAGGTGAACACCCAGTCCCACACAGGGTGCATTCTTTCCAAACCGTTGGTTCCGGCGCCATCAAAGAGACAACTCTCCTTCGAAGAGGCTATTGATATACCAGTCCCGGCCAAGCAGGAAAAGAAGGTGGACAAGGCCACCAGACCTTTACCGCCTTCTTCATCTCCACCCCTCCCTCCTCCTCCACCACATTCACCTTCTCCAACACACTGAGATGAAGATCCCTTAGACATAACACCTCAAGGGTATCCACACTCTTACACAGGTGGACGTGGAGCAGGGGATTACACTTTTGGTACACCACCACCCTCAACTGACCCCTGGACTGCATAGGATTTAGACCCTGCAGGGGACACCGATCTAGACCTATATCCTGCTCATCCAACTGCTCCTGATGATTCCACATCTTACCAGGAGTTCATTGGTAGAGCTGCTACTTTTCATGAGGTCCAGCTACACAAGGTACCTCTGGAAGCGGACTTCCTTTTCAAAGCACTCTCTTCTACACATGGGGCCACCCAATACCTCCCTATGTTTAAGGGTATGTTGCGTCATACAGAAGACATTTTTAAAGATCCGGCTAGAGCCATAATTATCACTCCGAGGGTGGCTAAAAAATATAAAGCCTCTCCGTCCGACCCCATATATATCAAGGGACAGATTCCTCCTGACTAGCTTGTTGTTATCAATGCTCACAAGCAAGCTAACTCCCAAGCTGCCAGTGATGCACCACCTCCTGACAAGGAAAGAAAACTCATTGGCGCTTCTGGTAAAAGGGTGGCAGCTCAATCCGCCAGCCATTGACGTATTGCCAACTCAGTGGGTTTAGGTGTAAGGTATGACAATGCCCACTGGGATGAAATGGAGGAACTCGTCCAGTATCTTCCAGAAGAGCACAAGAAAAGGGGTCAGAAGCTTGTCTCCCACGGCAAGCTTCTCTCCAACACCTCTCTCGGTTATAGATTCAGCAGATAACGCTGCTAGGAGTGTTCAATATTAGTATCTTGCATGCCTGGCTCTGCATATCGAGCTTTAAGCCAGACGTCCAACAAAATCTATCTGATAGAAACATCTAGCCGCAGATTCCTTAACTTTTGAGTTCTCCCCAGGCGCCAGTCTGGATCCTGAAATTTTTCAGCAATACCTCTGTGTGCCCGGGGACGCCGTTGTACGGCTCTGCAATGATGTTGACTCCGGTCATGACATCAGTGGAGCCATACAAGTCCCCTCCGGCACATGGACGTCAGTTTCTTCTTTTCTGCGCTGTAACTCGGATCTGGAGAAGCGGTTCCTCAGGTCGTTTTTTCTCGACCTACTTCGACACCTGGTGTCAGTGGAACAGTGTGCCTTTGTCAGATGTCGACAGATTTCAAACCTTGTGGGTCTTGTAGCCGACATATGTAGGTAACAGACCCGCATACAATTTGTATGTGGTGTGTAGGTGAGCACCAATGCTGAGGATTGCGGTTCCTGCCTCAAGCTAAAACCGAAGTCGTTGTAGGAGCAGCATTTGAAATTGATGGCGGCGCATGTATCGCGATCCTTGATGGCTTTCCAGCCTCGGTCTTCGTCGTCCCGGGAAGAACATTTGCGGGCTCGAAGCCGGTCTGGAGGACGTCGTTCTCCAGGGAAGTCAAAAGGTAAGGGGCGGTTGAGGTCACAGCATTCTCGGACTTCACCGCGTGGAGACTCTCTCACTGGGCTCCTTCCGCTTGACTTCCGGCTGAGGAAGCTGTACGCGACTCTGCACCGCGTCTCCCCGTGTTTCCGGGAGCCGATGCATCGATGGCTCAGATGAGGGAACATTATGATTCCTTACACCTCATCTTTGGAACCCCATCTCCCTCCGGAGCGCCTCTAGGCCCCAAGGTGGCAAGTGGGGCACCGTCGGAGGATTTGTACTCTGACACGGTTGGGCCATCTGAGTCGATGGATCGGCACCGGTCGACGTCTATTGACATCGCTTTGGAGCAGGCTCAGAGTCCTTTGGGATCTTTGCCTACGACGCCGGTCTTTGATCAACCGACTCCGACATTAACGTTGCCGGTGCCGTTCGAAGTCGCCTCTCCTCCCCCAGTCTGTCGTGAACGTGACGCTTCGGCGTCATACGGTGTTGGATGCGGATTCGGCTGTTCAAACTGAGGGCATTGTTCAATTTGTGGCTCCTTTCCAGAAAGAGGCTTTGGAGGTCCACCTGTATCAACTGGGGCTCGACTTCTTCTTCAGTCCATTTCTGACGCCAATGTTTTTCAGGTGGAGGAGAGCTGGCTTACAGCTCTTGGTGAGACTAGTGGGCTGGATTCTTCGCCAGCCTCGGGGTTGCTTTCTCCCCCTAGTCTTGGCACAGAGGCAAGTTCCTTATTTGCAGACCTGCTGAAGAAAGTGGATGCAGTTTTAGACTTGTCACTGCCCACAGTGCAGAGGTCTACAGACCCTTTGTTTGAAGTGCTGTGTCGGGGTCAGACGGGAGAAGAGCCTGTTCTTCCGTATAGTGAGGCCCTATTTGACGTTTTATTAGGTGCTTGGGCCAAGCCTTAGTCGTGGGTCTCAGTGGACCGTGATGTTGCACGTAGGCATTTGCCTGCACCTGTGGACCCAGTTTATTCACGTAGACATCCTTCCACTAGTGGCCGGTGACTCAGGCTGCAACGTAGTCTTTTAAGGATGTAGATTCTACTCCTAAGACTCCAGTGGGTAAGGATTCTAGGGGTCGTGATGCTTGTGGTAAGCAAATTTTTGCTTCAGTCAGCTCAGCATTGAGAGCCACCAACACGTCTTTTGTGCTGTGGCGCTTTTCCTATGCCATATGGGATTCTTTACAGAACATGCTCCCATCTCTTCTGGATAACCTCCGTGCTGAGGTAGGCAACTTGATTAGAGATGGCCAGCAGGCCCCTAGGCTTACCATAAGGTGTGGCATGTACACTGCAGTGGCGCTAAGGCGTCTGGCTTGGTTGGCATCTTGGGGTTTCTCAGAGGCTGTCCAGTCAGCTTTGGTCGATATACGATTTGATGGTGCCCCTCTGTTTGGCGATCAGGCAGATGCGGTATGAAGACGCTTCAATGAAAGACTGAGAACTACAGAGTTGTAGTCCTGCATTTTCTGTGTATGTGTGCTTTGCTTATAGATAGGCTTGGGATATATGTTTTTGTTGGTCAAGGAGTAACCTTATTAGAACGTTGGGTATGTCCATTTCGGTTTCAGTACTACCACGTGTACTCTGGGAAGGAGTAGTGGTTATAACCTTAGTACCATTTTATTTTTTATTTTGTGTATTGATTTAAATGACTAAGGGAGATTCCCTTTGTTTCCTGGCCTCTGAGGAAGAGCTTTCTGCTCAAGAGGCTATTAAGAGAGGTGTCTTCCTGTATGGAAGCGGGTCTGTTACATGCTTCTTCGAAGCAGTTCAGTATGCAAGTTGCATGGTTTTCTTCTTCAGTGCTCTTTTAGAGGCATATGGTTATGGCAATCAATCAATCAATCATGTCACTTATAAAGCGCACTACATACCCGCGAGGGTCTCAAGGCGCTGGGGGAAGATGGGGGTGGTGCTGCTACTGATCGAAGAGCCAGGTCTTGAGGAGTCTTCTGAAGGCCAGTAGGTCTTGGGTCTGCTGAAGGTTGGTGGGGAGGGTGTTCCAGGTCTTGGCGGCGAGGTGGGAGAAGGATCTGCCGCCGGCGGTCGTTTTCCGGATGCGGGGGACTGTGGCGAGGGCGAGGCTGGTGGAGCGGAGCTGGCGGGTGGGGGTGTAGAAGCTGAGTCGTCTGTTGAGGTAGGCTGGTCCGGAGTTGTGGAGTGCTTTGTGTGCGTGGGTGAGGAGCTTGAAGGTTATCCTCTTGTTGACAGGGAGCCAGTGCAGGTCTCTCAGGTGGGGTGTGATGTGGCTGCGTAGGGGGATGTCGAGGATAAGACGTGCAGAGGCGTTCTGGATGCATTGCAGCCGTCTCAGGAGCTTAGCCGTCGTTCCTGCGTAGAGGGCGTTTCCGTAGTCCAGCCTGCTGGTGACGAGGGCCTGGGTGACTGTTTTTCTTGTTTCGGTGGGGATCCACTTGAAGATCCTGAGGAGCATTCGGAGGGTGTTGAAGCAGGATGAGGAAACGGCGTTGACCTGCTTAGTCATGGAGAGGGTGGGGTCGAGGATGACCCCTAGGTTGCGTGCGTGGTCGGTGGGTGTCGGGGCTGTTCCCAGTGATGTTGGCCACCAGGAGTCGTCCCATGCTGAAGGGTTGGAACCAAGGATGAGGACCTCCGTCTTGTCCGAGTTCAGCTTCAGGCGGCTGGTACTCATCCATTCGGCGACGGCCTTCATTCCTTCATGGAGGTGGGCTTTGGCGGTGTGAGGGTCTTTGGTGAGGGAGAGGCAGTTGTTGACTGGTGTATAGTGACTCTTTGATCTACTCTTGGAGTTATCGGGTGCTTCAGCAAGTTGAAGCGTTGCTCTGACTCATTGTATATGTTTGCATTGTTTGAATGCTACTTTGCTTGCAAGTTCTTACTTTAAGGTAAAGGAACAGTGTCTAGTAAAGACATTATTTCCTCAATTGCAGGCATTTCCTATCTCTGCTCCATATTGTGATGCTGTAAATTGGCAGTGAAAGGCTTATGAAGCTTGGGTTGGACCAACTTGTCCCAAGACCAAAGTAATCTGGATGGCTTGTTGTCCTTGACTTCATACAATATGTCCTAAGGTGTTGGGCCGTTTTGGTTGCCTTCAAGGCTGACAATCGCTATAAAAAGTCTTGGGAGACACTTTTATAATAGGAGGATTTTTTACTTTATAGTAAACTTTTCTTCCTCCTATGATATTCTTGATATGCGTGGTTCTGTCTGATGGGCATTACCTGTCTTTTGGAGAGGATGTACTTATTGTTTTCTGTATTCCTTAATTCGTGAGGAATCGTGACTATTGTTTCTTGTGGTGTCTGTTCTTTATGATACCGTTTGACAGGCAGCTTTTTCTTACGGCAAGTCACCTACGGTGTTGTATTGGTGGCATACTACCCTTTTTTCACTGGGTTGTGTATTCTTGCTGAACCTCTTTTCAGAGTGGCTTTTTGTATACGGTGTATACATGATATATGCTGCTGTTTTTCACATAGTTGTTGGACTGACTTATGATCATATTTGTCTTGCACCATAGCTGTGGTCGTATGTGCTTGTTGTTGACAAGTGCACTAATAGGGGTGTTGACACTTTCAAAATTATTGTAAAGCGCTTTCTGGAAGTGTCTCTCAGTTCTAGTTAGTTATTAGGTATACAGAGTATGCATGAATGTGTCATGTGTTTTACTTATTTGTTCTTAAAAAAAAAAAAAAAAAAAGGGGAAAAGAAAGTGGTTTTAATCAAAGAAGTGCTTGATTCTCTTTTTCTCCCTTGCATTGGTGTTTCGAGCTTATCTGCGGCTCGAAGTTATGCTCAGTCTTTCAGACTATGGCACTGAAGGCCGTACGAGGGCAAGCTTTATACGTCCTGGCAGTTATTGGGCAGTGAAATTCTGTGAATCGCCGGGCCAGTTGGAGTATCTGGTGACACATTTATATATATATATATATATATATATATATATATATATATATATACACATACATACACATATATATATATATATATGTATATATATATATATATGTGTATGTATGTATATATATGTGTATGTATATGTATATATATATACCCATATATACATCTTTGTGGCAAGATGTTATACAATTGGTGCATTTGATGAATATGAATGCTCATTTTGTCCAAACTAAATTATTTATACCAAGAGGTGGTGATGTTCAGCTTTCCTTTGGGGAAATGGGTTCTGAAAGTCCTTCTTTGGGATTTTATCAGGACAATTCATTCTCTGATTTTCTTTGTAATGAGCAATGCAGATTACATAGTGGTTGTCATTTGGCCTTTTTTGGTCTTCAAGTTTTCTTTCCCCTTTGGGGGATAGGGGATAATGTCTATTATCTGACAGATGGTTCTTTAGGTTTTTTTTTTTACCCCTTTTCCCTCAACGGCTGTTTCTCTCGGACCTCTAAGATTGTTTTTTATTTATATGTTCTGTGACAGTGATCATGGATTCTATTAAGAGCCAAGCTCTTGTTCTGCTATTCCTACGTACATTTGGTCGGTTGTTGGTATTTGGCCGGCTGGTTCTGTTTGAGAACTTTTGTGGGATTAGTTCGCAGACCCTCCTCCAGTGAGGTATAGCTATGGTATTTAATTCAAAAGTTAAGGAATCTGTGGCTAGATGTCTCTATCCGATGTAAAAGTTACTTCCCTTCGGTAACATGATATCTGGTAGAGACAGTCTAGCCGCAGATTAATTAACTCCCCGCTTATCCTCCCCACTCTGCGAATGACCTATGAGGTAAATAAGGGTTATACCCTTTTTTCAGTACTGGTTTTATATACCGGTATCACATTCTCAACCTATGTTGGGATTCAACAGACCGCTTGGCCTGGCCACATGGCTTTTGTTAAGATGTTGCAATACCATCCATTTCCAAATGTGTGTTGTCGGTAGGGGGTATGTGTGTGTGTGTGTGTGTTTTCTCTATCGCACTGGATTAGACACCAGTGGAAAGTATTGATTTATTTGTTCTTTTCTTTGAAAGTCTTTGTTTGCTATCATCATACCTTGAATTGACACTATCAATATGTCACGTAGTGGTGTGTTTCAACAAACAGTTCGGTGTTGTTTTTGTAGTTTTTGTTTTGCTATTGCCATGCCATTCATTACTATTGATGAATGGTCTATAGAGTGTATGGTTTTCTTCCCTTTCATAGGGGTTATTCACCATGGCATAGGGTTTCATGAAGCCCTGTGTTTTGTTGGGGTTTTTTTTAAAAGCCATGTCTAGCATTAACATATCATTTGATTTTTCTTCTTTATTAATGTTTTTGATATTTTTGGCACTGTTTCCACAACCAGTTCGTGGAATGTTTCACAGAAGAAACTGACGTCCGCGCGCCACAGGGGACTTTTATAGCTCTACTGACGTCATGACTGGAGTTGACGTCATCGCGGAGCCGTATGACGCCTGAGGCACAGAGGTACTGCTGAAAAATTTCTGGATCCAGACTGGCGCCTGGGGAGAATTCAAAAGTTAATGAATCTGCGGCTAGACTGTGTCTCTACCAGATATAACGTTACCGAAGGTAAGTAACCTTAACTTTAGGTCCGCGGGTTGATCTGGCCCTGAAAAAAATGAAAAAGGATACGGAGACTGCCAAGTCTATTTCAGACACATATACCTTATGGCTCCTTTCACCACTCCACCTACCAGGCGGGTTAAAAAAAAACCTCCTCAGATGCCTCTACCTCCTACCAACGTGGCCAGGGTCACCACTGCTCTCCCTGAGGTTACTATAGAGGCCGCTATAGGGGCAACAATGCCAAAGGTAGAGGCAGAGGTGCTACCCCACGTGATGTAGCACCCACCAAAAACCGTGAGCCCCCCCCCCAAAAAAACACTCAACACCTGTTTGGGATGATTACAGGATTTTCTGCCCACATAGCAATCAATAAGATCAGACCAGTGGGTGTTGGACATTATCCAACATGGTTATTGTCTGGAGCTCATTTCCACCCCCCCAAACATTCCACCTCGCACTCAGACTCTCTCTGGAACACCAAACTCTACTCAAACAGGAAGTTCAAGCTCTCTTCCTCAAAGGAGCTATAGAACCTGTCCCTATACAACATCAGGGATCAGGATATACTCCCTGTATGTACTTCCTTTCTTAATCCCCAAAAAGGATGGATGTTTACAGCCAGTCTTAGATCTACGGACGTTAAATCATTACATCCTGTCAGAACATTTCCATATGGTCACTCTCCAAGATGTGATCCCACTCTCCAGCAAGGTGACATTCTGTAAATCCTAGACTTAAATGACACCTGCTTACCATTCCCATACATCCAGCACATCACAAATACCTCAGATTTGTGATAGCAGGCAAACATTACCACTTCAAAGCCCTCCCATTTGGGGTGACTTCTGCATCTTGAGTATACACCAAATGCCTAGCAGTGGTAGCGGCACATTTACGCAGACAAAACATCCATGTCTTCCTGTATCTCGAAGACTGGCTGATCAAAGCCAGCACTCTTCCTTTGTGCCATTAACTCATTCCAAATACCATAGACCTTCTCCATCAACTTGGCTTTCACCATCAATGTCCAAATATCTAATCTTCAACCTTTCACAGGTTCAACTGTATCTGTGGGCTATCCTAAACACACAGGTGGCATTAGCCTATCTCAATACAGCAAGAATCCAAAATGTCCAAATGCTATTACCACGTTTCCAAGTCAATCAACAGCTGACAGTCCGAACTGTCATGCGCCTACTGAGTATGATAGCCTCATGCATCGCCATAGTGCCACATGCACGGCTACACATGCGTCCGCTTCAGGAATGTCCAGCACAACAGTGGTCTCAATCACAGGGTCAATTAGAGGATCTAGTGTTGATAGACAGCCACACATCGCTCTCTGCAGTGGTGGAAGACAGACTGTTAAGGGCGGCCTTTCCTCAACCCTGTTTCCCACATCATCCTGACAACTGAGGCATCACTGACAGGCTGGGGTACTCACTTACAGAATCTCACAGTCCAGGGTCAGTGGGACTCCAAACACCAGGGTCTCCACATCAGCTACCTAGAGTTTCAAGCTGTTCACCTAGCGTTGCAAGCGTTCATACCTCACCTAATCGGCAAGGTTGTCTTAGTCTGGACGTTCAATATGACAACCATGTATTATTGACAAAAAACAGGTGTGGGACAAATTCTCTACAGTTATCACGCCTATCTCAGACCATTTGACGTTGTGCTCTACATTACAAAATTCATTTGTTAGTTGAACACCTCCCAGGAGCAGACAAAGATTTTGCCGATGCAGCAACGAGTCCATACGTGGATCTCCACCCCGAAGTTGTCCTCCCTTACTTCTACTAGTGTAGATTCCCACAAATAGATCTGTTTGCAACTGCGGACAACGCAAAATGCCCAGACTTTGCCTCCAGGTTCCCACACCCACTATCCAAGGGCAATGCTCTATGGATGAACTGGTCAGGAATACTTGATTACGCTTTTCTGCCACTCCCTAATCTTCCATTTCTGGTTCGGAAGCCCAGGAAAACATCTCACACTCTTACTAGTGGCTCCCACATAAGTCCGAGAGCCCTGGTTCACAACACTACTAGAACTATCAGTAATTCTCCACAAAAAGCTTCCCCTCAACCCAGACCTTCTCACTCAGGACCATGGAAAAATCAGGCACCCAAATCCCAAGGAACTCATCCTAGCAATTTAGCTCCTGAGATCATAGAATTCAGGTATCTCCGTCTCCCACCTGAATGTATGACCATTCTCAAAGAAGCGTGCAAGCCTACTACTAGAGCATGTTATGTAGCTAAATGGAAAATATTCATCAGTTACTGAAATAAGAATTTCAATCCATTTAGTGCTGCAGTACAAAACATGGTTTGTTACCTGCTGCATCTACAGCTCTCAGGCCTTGCATTCACATCCATACGCTTACATCTGGCTGCAGTGGTTGCCTATTTGCAAAATAGACAACACCTGTCTTTGTTCAAAGTACCAGTCATCAAAGTCTTTATGAAAGGTGTTAAGAGAGAGTTTCCACCCCGCGTTCCACCTGCACCTACCTGGAATCTTTACATTGTTCTCACAAGACTTATCAGTCCACCATTTGAAGCACTACATAACTGCTCTCTTCAAGTTCTGTCTTGGAAGGTCGCTTTTTTAATTGCCATTACTTCACTTAGACGTGTTAGTGAGCTTCAGGCACTAACCTTAGAAGAGCCTTTCTTCCGGCTCCACAGAGAAAGGGTGGTCCTTTGGACGAACCTAAAATTCCTTCCAAAGGTGGCGTCTCATTTCTACCTTAATCAGTTGAGTTGCCTGTGTTCTTTCCTCAACCAGACTCGGTTGCGGAAAGGCCTCTCCATACATTAGATGTTGAGAGAGCCCTTATGTACTACATTGACGGAACTGAAGACTTTCGCAAAACCAAACGGCTCTTAATTGCTTTTTCTCCCCTTCATAAAGGAAAGCCTGTATCCAAATCAGGCATTACCAGGCGGATAGTTAAATGCATGCACACATGCTATGCTAAAGCCAAAAGGAATTTACCTACATCCCCTAGAGCACACTCTACTCGCAAGATAGGTGCTTCTATGGCTTTCCTGGGCATTATCCCACTACTTGATATACGCAAAGCAGCTACATGGTCTATACTTCACACTTTCACTAAACAACATTGTGTGGATGTTTTAGCATGCCAACAAGTGAATGTAGGTCTTGCAGTTCTACGTACACTCTTTCAAACAACTGCAACATCCTATAGGTTAGCCAACTCTTTGGAGGGCACTGCTATGCAGTCTATGCGAAGCATGCGTATATACATCCACACATGCCTCGAACAGATTGTTACCCTGTGGGCATCTGTTCTTGGCATGTAGTTCTGTAGATCCACTTGCGCCCACCCTCCTCCCTGTACACCTGTGGCAGTTGTAGTTCCTTTGCCTTTTCATATGCATGGCATCTCTTTACTTACTTATTTTACACTGCATTCTCACCAGCCTACGGGAAAACAATCTAACAATGGAGTTGATGCCCATGCAAATTATCACGAAGAGAAGTCATCGCTCTACCTCGTGACTCAAAAGACTTCCTCGAAAAAAAACAACTTGCACAAATCCGGACCCAACACTACATCGCAGGAGTATGCAAAGCATGTGGATCTACAGCACTACATGCCACGAACAGACGCGTGCAGGGTAAGTAACAATCCACCATACCTTACTTATATAGTGCAGCTTATCCAGGCGCTGGGCTGCAGGTTTCCGTCGTAGAGCCGGGTCTTGAGCTTATTCCAGAAGTTTATCAGCATGGGGGGCTGTTCGGAGGTGGAGAGGGAGGACGTTCCAGGACTTTGCAGCAAGGTCAATGGGAGTGTCCTCCGGTGTGGCAGCTGCGGATGTGCGGTGGCGAGGTGGGTGGAGCGGGGGTTTCTGGAAGTTTGGTGGAAGTTCAAGTGACGATTCATGTATGCAGGTCCTTGGTTGTGAAGGGCTTTGCAGTCGTGGGTCAGGAATTTGAAGAGGCATCTTTTCTGGATGGGAAGCCAGTGGAGGTCTCGTGGGTGCTAGGTGATGTGGGTCAGTCTGGGCAGCTGGAGGATCAGTCTGGCTGCTGCATTCTGTATCGTCTGAGGTCTTCTCATGAGTTCGCTGGTGGTGCCTGCATAAAGTGCGTTGCCGTAGTCCAGATGGCTGGTAATGAGGGCCTGCGTCACTGTTTTTCTGGTGCTAATGGGGAGCCAATTGAAGATTCTGCGGAGTGTGTGGAAGCAGGCTGAGGAGACTGCATTGACCTGTCGTTTCATGGAGAGTTTGATGTCCAGAATGATGCCGAGGTTACGGGCGTGCTCTTTTGGTGTAGGGGTGGTTCAGAGTTCCGCTGGCAAACGGGAGACGTTCCAGACGGCGATGTGGCTGCCGAGATCAGCACTTCGGTTTGTCCGTATTGAGCTTCAGGCAGTTGTCCTTCATCCAGGCCGAGACGCATGCAGTTGTAGAAGTTGGACTTCGTGGTGGTGGTGTCAGCGGAGAGCGAGATAACGAGATGTTTTTGTGGATTCTGACGATGTCTGGTAGTGACGTCATGTAGATGTTGAAGAGGGTTGGACTGAGAGACGAACTTTGAGGGACGCCGCAGATCAATCAATCAATCAATCAATCAATCATGTCACTTATAAAGCGCACTACATACCCGCGAGGGTCTCAAGGCGCTGGGGGAAGAGGGGGGTGGTGCTGCTACTGATCGAAGAGCCAGGTCTTGAGGAGTCTTCTGAAGGCCAGTAGGTCTTGGGTCTGTCGGAGGTTGGTGGGGAGGGTGTTCCAGGTCTTGGCGGCAAGGTGGGAGAAGGATCTGCCGCCGGCGGTCGTTTTCCGGATGCGGGGGACTGTGGCGAGGGCGAGGCTGGTCGAGCGGAGCTGGCGGGTGAGGGTGTAGAAGCTGAGTCGTCTGTTGAGGTAGGCTGGTCCGGAGTTGTGGAGTGCTTTGTGTGCGTGGGTGAGGAGCTTGAAGGTTATCCTCTTGTTGACAGTGAGCCAGTGCAGGTCTCTCGTGGGGTGTGATGTGGCTGCGTCGGGGGATGTCGAGGATAAGACGTGCAGAGGCGTTCTGGATGCGTTGCAGCCGTCTCAGGAGCTTAGCCGTCGTTCCTGCGTAGAGGGCGTTTCCGTAGTCCAGCCTGCTGGTGACGAGGGCCTGGGTGACTGTTTTTCTTGTTTTGGTGGGGATCCACTTGAAGATCCTGCGGAGCATTCGGAGGATGTTGAAGCAGGATGAGGAAACGGCGTTGACCTGCTTAGTCATGGAGAGGGTGGGGTCGAGGATGACCCCTAGGTTGCGTGCGTGGTCGGTGGGTGGCGGGGCTGTTCCCAGTGATGTTGGCCACCAGGAGTCGTCCCAGGCTGAAGGGTTGGAACCAAGGATGAGGACCTCCGTCTTGTCAGAGTTCAGCTTCAGGCGGCTGGTCCTCATCCATTCGGCGACGGCCTTCATTCCTTCGTGGAGGTGGGCTTTGGCGGTGTGAGGGTCTTTGGTGAGGGAGAGGATCAGCTGGGTGTCGGCGTAGGAGATGATGTTGAGGTTGTGCTGTCGGGCGACGTGGGCGAGGGGTGCCATGTAGATGTTGAACAGCGTTGGGCTGAGGGAGGAGCCTTGGGGTACGCCGCAGATGATCTTGGTGGCCTTGGATCGGAAGGGGCGAGGCGGACGCTTTGTGTTCTGCCGGAAAGGAAGGATGTGGTCCAGTCCAGGGCCTTCTCTTGGATCCCGGCGTCGTGAAGGCGTGTTCGTAGTGTGTGGTGGCAGACCGTGTCGAAGGCGGCTGATAGGTCCAGGAGGATGAGGGCTGCTGTTTCTCCGTTGTCTAGCAGGGTCCTGATGTCGGTGGCGGCGATGAGGGCGGTTTCGGTGCTGTGGTTGCCGCGGAAGCCGGACTGGGAAGGGTCCAGGATGTTGTTCTCCTCGAGGTAGCGGGTCAGTTGTTTGTTGACGATTTTCTCGGTGACCTTCGCGGGGAACGGGAGCAGAGAGATGGGTCGGAAGTTCTTGAGGTCCTTGGGGTCTGCCTTGGGTTTCTTGAGTAAGGCGGTGATCTCGGCGTGCTTCCAGCTTTCCGGGAAGGTTGCTGTCTCGAAGGAGATGTTGATTATTTTCCGGAGATGGGGCGCGATGGCTGTACTGGCTTTGTTGAAGATGTGGTGAGGGCACGGGTCTAGCGGTGAACCGGAGTGGATGGTGTTCATGATCTCGCTGGTGTCCTCGTCGTTGATGTTGGTCCAGGAGAGCAGGCGGTTGGTGGTTGTGGGGGCAGTGGTCTCGGTGGTTGCCGGGGCGGTCGTGGTGTTGAAGCTGTCGTGGATGTCGGCGATTTTGCGGTGGAAGAAGGTGGCCAGTGAGTCGCACAGGTCTCGCGATGGCTGGATGTCGTTGGTGTTGGAGCTGGGGTTGGAGAGTTCCTTCACGATGTTGAAGAGCTCTTTGCTGTTGTGTGCGTTGTTGTCTAGGCGGTCTTTGAGTGAGGCCCTTTTGGCGGATCTGATGAGGTGATGGTGACTGCGGGTGGCGCTCTTGTGGGCGGCGTAGCTGTCCGCTGTCCGTTCGTGGAGCCAGATCTTCTCCAGTTTTCGGCATGTTCGTTTGGAGGTGATGGTGCGCTTGGGTTGTGAGGTGAAGGGAGGGAGGCAGATTCTCTGGGTGCGCCCTGTGAGGAATAATGCCATCCATCTGAGAGTGTCCTCTTTGATTCTGATCTGGTGTAGATGTTTGAGTGTGTGATGGGAGACGGTATGGAAGGAAGCAGAGGTTGAGAAGGATCAGTGTGGCCTGTTCTTCTCTGTCGAGTAGGGTGCGGATGTCATCTGTTGCGGCGATCAGGGCTGTCTGTGCTGTGGTTGGGTCTGAATCCTGATTGGGAGGGGTCCAGCTGGTTGTTTCTCTCCAGGTGTTCAGTGAGTTGGAGGTTGATGGTCTTCTCTAGGA
The DNA here is from genome assembly GCA_963921515.1 of Calotriton arnoldi. Lineage (NCBI taxonomy): Eukaryota > Metazoa > Chordata > Amphibia > Caudata > Salamandridae > Calotriton > Calotriton arnoldi. The sequence continues at coordinate 609,650 of CAWUFW010000262.1, forward strand.
CTTTGGCGGGAATGGGAGTAGCGAGATGGGGCGGTAATTCTGGAGGTCGCTAGAGTCTGCTGAGGGTTTTTGAGGAGGGGTTCTGACCTCCAAGTGCTTCCAGGTGTTAAAGTTGGCTGTGGTGATGAAGGCGTTGAGGGTGGTCGTGAGCTGGTGGCTGATCTTGTCGCTTCCTAGTTTGAAGAGTCTGTGGGCAGAGGTTGGAGGGTGCTCCTGAGTGGATGGCGGTCATTAAGGCAGTAGTGTTTTGGGTGTGGAGCTGTTCCCATGTGGTGAGCGGGTGGTCAGTGGAGGTCTTTGTGGGAGTGGGGAGGCTGGAGAGGTCGGTGGGTTGTGGGGGGGTCGAAGTTCCTGTAAATGGTGGCTATCTTGTTGTGGAAGGGGTCTGCTAGAGCGTTGCAGAGTTCCTGTGAGGAGGGTATAGAGTTTTCGGTGGTTAATGGGCAGGTGAACTCTCGAACGTTGGTTAAGAGTTTCTTGGTCTGATTTGCATTGGCCTTGATGCCGTTTGCCAGGGCCTTCTTTTTGCCGTCTTTCAGTTGGTGGTGGTAGTTGTTGAGGGCGGACTTGAAGGTGGCTTGATCAGTGTCTTTTCTGATGGTGCACCATTTTCTTTTCTAGTTGTTTGCATCTAATGCCGCCCGGTTGTGCTACAACGCCTGATTACAGCAGAGCTGTAATCAGGCATTAGGCCACCCGGTTGGGACCCCAATGATGAAGCATGACACCAACCAGGTTGGTGTGTGAGGGGTCTTTTAATAAAACCTAAGGGTTGTGTGACACTGCTACTAGCACAGTGAGTCCCGATTCTTTGTTTCTTCAGTGGGTACGTCCACATTGTTTGCAAATTGAATTTGGGGATAGGGACGTTCCCTTGACCTTTCCTCGCTCTTCCCCCCCCCCCCCCCTTTCTTGTTGTATTACTGGTTTTTTTATTTACCCATTCATCTTGGATGGGTAAATAAAAAAAATAAAAAGTGCCTACCTAATTTTGTAGGCATGCGCATGTCTGTCGGTGCGCTTCCACAAAATGATGAGGTTGGCCTATTGTAGCTTTAAAAAAATATATAGCTTTGCTGCATAGCAGTCGTGCTGCTGTGCAGCATAGATAAATATTGCCAAATCCAATAGGTCTCATTGGTGACACCCATTGGCTTTGCCAGTGCCTGTCGTTCCTTACCAACATCTGATTTTTATCTTTCATCTGTAAAAGTACATGTGGTTTCCCTCTGAGAGAAAAAAAGGACATCTCATGCATGTGTTTTTTCACTTTCCCTGTGGTCAAAAAGCATCTGAGAAGTCCTTTGGAAGGTTTTATGTTCTATTGTACATCGTTTTACTCCTTGTCAACTAAGCATTTACCCATCTTTGAACCAGTAGTCAAATGTGATATCCAACTTTTGTCATAGAAAGGTAGTTTTCCTGGTGGCCATCACTTTGACTAGAAGAGTGGGCAAGATCCAAGCTGTCTGCACAGAATGATAATGCATAATGTTTCATAATCACAAAGTATCTTAAAGAACCCATCCTTTCTTCCTTTGGAACATTACCAATGAACAATAGCCTTCCAATATTCTTCCCAAACCATGTTCACCGGCAGAAAGGTTATTTTTTTCATGAATTGTTCCTTCGTTCAAAAACAAATATTCACATTATCATAAGTCTTTCGCCTTAACTAACGGGCCTATTCGCATAGCTAGCAATTCCTCAAAGCAGACCATAGCTTGTGAACAGTGTCTTGATACATCCATGCTACTAGATGGCTACATCGCCAGATAAACTGATGCCCTGTTCTAGCTGACAGAAAGCAGCTGTTTTGCTCTCTTGAGCATGGTCTCCCATCCAGAACACCTATCCGTGTCCAGTATCTTGACTTATAGTTTCTAGGTAAGAAAAAAAAGTGACCGGTGAGATGCTTAAATTAATCATTAGCTGTGTGTTGGGCTTCAATCCAGCCCGTCAATTTTGAATGCCCTAAGTAAAACTGGTATGCTCAGACTTGCATCCTGTGCTCTTGAATTCAAGCTGTAGCTGGTCTAGTAGGCCCAAGAAAACTGAAACCAGTTTGCTGTTGCTAATGTTCTCATCTGAAGGGTCCCTGGCCTGCCAGGACTGTCTGGCCTGTTACTGTTGGGGCAGTATCTCATCCGATTTGCATGTGCTGGTGTCTTTTTGGAGTGGCATAGGGAGCAAAGAAAAATGGATTAGAACGCGGGAGGATGAATTACCAATACCTGAGAATAATTCAAGCATTCCACCGTCACTTGTTTCTCTAGGTGAGACTTCTATGCCTGTAGCAGTCCTGAGTTCTCCAGAGTCTCCTTCAGGCAGAGAAATTCATCTCTGGGGAAAAGGACTAGATTTGTCCTTCTCCCCCAAAGAAGTGAAAGGGTAAAAAGTGACATTCAGGGATATAGGGGGGCGTGGCCAGCAACATGGCAGGCTAGTCGCGATCATCGGAGCTCCGACTGCCCTACATTAATCCTGACTATAATCCTACCTTATTCGCCACCATAGATGTCGGATTCTTGCTGCTCTCTACCACCGGTATTGTAGGAGAGTGTCCAGTGTGGTTTGTTGCTGCTGACCGCCGCAATATCCTGCGGCGAAGATACGGCCCAGCGCGGAGAGCGGTGGCGGTGTAGATGGGCGGCGGAGATGCGCCGCACTTCTGGAACATCCCCCGGAACTGCGCTGGTGCCAAATTCTCGAGACCATCTGCGACACGGAGGGCTGGCAGGAGAGGCGACTTGCGCGACTGGAGCCCGTCCCTGCATGCTGACGGGCTGAGACCCGAGGGACTCTAGTGGCGGCCTCTCCCTGCCGAGCCGAAGGCGCTACATCTGGGTGAGTGCAGGCCCGGAGATCCCTATCCGGTGAGGGTGGATCGGCCTCTGGAGACATCGGGGCCCGGGGGGCACACGAACTGAGGGCAGACTGGGCGAAGACACTGGATAAGAGCGGCCTTGCCAGAAAGGCCTCAGGGCCCACACGCACATCAGAGACGCGACGGCGCCTTCCGAAGGGTTAATTGAAGCCCCCATAAGGGGGGACACTAATGCACCGGTCGGATAGTGAGCACAGGGGGATTTTGCCGCCCACGCCCAGTTTGATAGAGGCAAGGAATTTAGTCTCCCCAACAAAATAGGAGCCCTAACCGATCGTAGCTGAAAGAGCAAGCAACGGGGCAGGAGTACAGAGGGGGAGGAACTTACCCCAGAGAACGAGTGACCCGGGATAAACAGCCCAGAGACCGAGATTTCCACCCCCTGCGCTGAGAGACTAGCGAAACGCAGGTCCCGCTTGCACATTTTAAAACCAGTGCCATATTTACAAGGCAGGGGTGAACAGCCCTACATCTTCCTTGCTGAACAGTCGAGGACACCTAATAACAGGAGACAATTAGGTTCCCACTGTGGAGAGAGACCCAGAGGAGGAAAGGGAGTTACCACACGGCCCATAGAGTCCGGCACCGGAAAGGGTTAATGTGAGTACCCCTGCGTGGACAGCGACCACAAGATAAACATTGCCTCACGACGCTGAGAAGTAAGGGGCAGACAGCTGATATCCCAGGTCAGAGGCCGGGACCGTGCAACAGTGGGGCAGGAAAGGGGAAAGGAGACAGCACCAACGGACATATTATCCCCAGAGAAGTTGGGGCAACAACAGACACAGAAGTTACGCAGTGACGCCGCATAGTGGAGTCTCCGGTGGGAGCTGCAGAAACAGCAACCAACCCGCTGACAGACTCCACCTAACCTCCAATGAAATGGCAAGGAACCAAAAACCCAGAAACAGGGCAAGATGGACAAGTATACGAAAGTGCTCCCGCCACCCACGGAAACAGAGGGAGAACCCATGGGACCACCAGATAATTCAGCCCTCCTCCAGGCGATCAACGCCTCTAGAAATGCCATCGAAGGTAAGATGGCAGAAATTAGATAAGAAGTCTCCCTCATATGCCAGGACATGCGTAACATCGCGGAAAGGGTGACACAGGCTGAAACTCGTATCTCAGAGGTGGAAGATACGACGCATAAACTACACTCCGATGTTAAAGACCTAAAGACAACCATGGGGGAGATTGCCTGGAGAGTCGACGATGCTGAAAATAGAGCACGCAGAAATAACCTCAGTTTTATTGGATTTCCGGAAGGAACCGAGGGCCCCAACCCAGTGGCATTCCTGCTGTCATGGCTGCGGGTTCTCAACCTGCTTTATCATCAAACGGGCCTACAGGATGCCGAGTATGCGACCACCGCCCGGCGCCCCTCCGCGACCCCTGATCGCACGTTTTTTCAACTATCAGGTCCGTGACATAATCCTCAGGGAGTCGCGACGATTGGGAGAGATCAAACGAGCTAATACCAAGATCATGATTTTCCCCGACTATTCAAGGGAAGTGCAGAAAATAAGGAGGTCCTTTGACTCTGTGAAGGTAAAATTGAGAGCTATGCAGATTCAATATATGCTACTCTTTCCTGCAAACTCAAAGTTGTATTTCAGGGTACCTCGCAGTTCTTCCAGTCTCCATAAGAAGCATGGGCCTGGATAGAGGAGCGGCCCATGCCACGGCAACGCAATGTAAGACCTAGTGAGACACCACCTAAAGACACAGCATCACAATGGGAACCCAGGCCACAAAGAGTAAAAAGGTGACGTCTACTTAGGGGACGACACGGTAAACTGACGGAGACCCCACGAAACAACTCGCAACACAAAACAGGGACACAGCACTGTTCGGAATCAGAAGAAGAGTCGCCCCAGGACCAAGCCCGAAAAAAGCACTCCAGTCAGAGAGACAGTACTCACACAGACCACTCGGATAAAGAATCCCAAGCAGAGACCGACTGTGACCATCCACTTCTCAGGAACATTAATCGCCTCGAGGAACAGACTGCCGGGGAACGAAGTAGAGATGACATAGGCCAACACCAAGAAAAAGGTGACGAAGAAGGCTAGGATATGGGCCACGCTGCCGGCCGATAGAGGGTAGAACTGCAACACCCCCTCTAGACACTATTGCGCTCTACGTTTTTTGTGAATCTTTGTTTTTGAAGTTCATATCCTTTACTGTGTTGATTAAAACATAGCAGGTTTGGGAAAGGGTGGGACGACAGGCCTCTCAAACAAGTCTTACGCCACAGTTGTCATGTTGACGGTTTTGAGAATGGGCGTAGGGTGGGAGAGAGAGTGGGGTGGGGGGCATCGGGTTCGAATGAAAAGGTTTTGTTTTATTGTTTGTGTATTACACATGTTTCTAACATAAGCAGAAGCATTCCATCTCACAGACAGAAATAGAGATCAAGTGACCAACAGGCAGACCCATCCTGCGATAAAGACAATTCCGCACCATGCATACAGATAATGGAACATACACGGCACTGACATGGAATGTTAATGGGTTGGGCAGCAAAATCAAAAGAGGTCTGGCAACCAGATACCTTAAGCGACTTAAGCCAGACATCGTCTTCCTACAGGAAACCCATCTACGGGGCTCACAGTGCCTTCATCGGGAGTGGACCTATGTAACCCTAGCCCATGCGGGATTCTCCCCGGGGGCACGTGGTGTCGCCATTCTCCTAAAAATACAAATAAATTACCCTTCCGCACGACCAAAACCTGGGTAGACCACAACGGGACCTATGCGGCTGTCCAGGGATACTGGGGGAGACGCAAAATTACATTAATTAGCGTCTATGCTCCGCCGCGACTGCAAACTCAAACCTTAGAGGCACTTGCCAAGATATTATTAGATTCAGACGCACCTACCCAGCTTATTGGAGGTGACTTTAATTATGTAATTGATCCAACTATAGACCGAACGAACATAGCCACAGGAACGCGTGTTCCTACCCCGCTAGTGGATTTTGTGAATTCGCTGGGGCTGGTTGACCTTTGGCGGCAACAACACCCACTAGACCGCACATATTCCTATTTCTCTGGGGCGCACAAAGTTTTCTCTAGACTAGACTATTTCCTGGCCCCGGCAGGTGAGATACGCACAGTAGACAAAGCAACGTACATGGCAAGAGGTATATCGGACCACTCGCCCCTCTGTTTGACGGTGAGAGGCACGGATAACAGACAGAGATCAGACTGGAAACTGAATGCGTGGGAGCTCCGGGATCAGTCTGTCAGGGGAATAATAAGAGCGGAAACTGAGATATATTTCCGGGAGAACGAGGGCTCGGTTACCTCACACACTACCCTCAGGGAAGCCTATAAGGCGGTGCTCAGAGGTAAAATCCAAGATGTCATAGCGCATAAGCATAGAAAAGAAACTCAACAAATAGAATCCCTGGAGGATAGACTCCTGGAACTTGAGTCGCATAACTCCCGACACCGAAGCCGCCCACCTGAGACAGCTGGCAATTACACGCAAAGAACTACGGGACCTGACTGAATGTGAGGTGCAAATTCAAATCCAAGCCACTCATCACAGACTTTATGAAACAGGAGACAGGGCGGGTAAACTCCTAGCCTGGTTGGGTAGAAGAGAGAGGGAGGCGAATTGGGTGTCCCAAATACGAGAGCAGGGAAGGCAACACACCGTTGCACAGGCTATAGCAGACGCCTTTGCACATTTCTACACGGGGCTATACAGAGTGCAACCTCTAGCAGATCATACACGGATAATGGCCTACCTTGGCAATATAGCGACTCCTATCCTAGAACAAGATGAAAGAGATGGCCTGGAGGCAGAAATCACTTTAACTGCAGTGCAGGATGTCCTAAATGGACAAAAGTCGGAGAAAACCCCAGGACCAAATGGACTCCCAGCAGAATTTTTCAAACAAAACGCGGGGCTATTGGCTCCCCATCTCTTAAAGATGTTCCAAGCTGCACGGAAAGAGGGGATGCTGCCGCTAGACCTCCGTCAGGCCACAGTGGTTGTTATACCAAAGCCAGGCAAGCCCCCCAGAGTGTTGCAGATCTTATCGCCCGATCTCACTCCTGAATATTGAAACAAAGATCCTGGCTTCTATCCTAGCAACACGGCTTATACCCGTAATTAAATCCCTGATACATAGTGACCAATCAGGCTTTATGCCTGGCCGCGCTACACGTTTTAATCTCCGCCGACTGGCCAACTGGCTAGATACAGTAAAAGATAGAGCCACCCCACACATGCTGCTGTCCCTAGACACAGAAAAAGCTTTTGATACCGTCCATTGGCCTTTCATGAGCGTCCTTGCGAGCTTTGGGTTTGGGCAGAACTCCTATACACCCAACCGAGAGTCCGAGTAAATGGAGTGAAATCAGTCGAATTTCCCATCCAAAGAGGAACCCGCCAGGGCTGCCCCCTCTCTCCCCTGCTCTTCGCCCTAGTCCTGGAGCCGCTGGCTTGTCAAATCAGGGCATATCCGGGCCTTAGCGGATTCCAAGACATTAGTGGACAGTTGGTAGACGAACGGATCTCCCTGTATGCAGATGACATTCTGCTCCATGTCACTAACCCTGGTACGTCTCTTCCCTTGATACTCCAACTAGTCGGGGAATATGGTAAACATTGCGGGTATAATATCAATTGGGGGAAATCAAGCCTATATCCTGTAGGACACCCTGGAGATATACACCCACTACCAGAACACTTAACCATTACTGTAGAGGGCTTTAATTACCTGGGACTATTCATCTCGACGAACATGACTGACTGCCTCAACCACAACAATAAACGAGTCCTTGCAGAATTCCGGGATGACGTGACCAGATGGAGGCGACTCCCCTTCTCCCTATTTGGGAGAGCAGCCATGTACAAAATGGTAACACTCCCCAAACTACTGTATATACTCCAAAACATGTATCATAGGATCCCAGACAATGTCTTCAAGATGATCAACAGTGAATTGCGGACACTTCTGTGGGATGGGGGACATCCTAGAGTGGCCTTGCAAACACTGCAACGTGGCCAGTACAACGGGGGTATTGCCCCACCAGACATTCAAGCTTATTATTGAGCGGCACATTTAATCGCTATTAATGAATGGTGCCATGCTCCCGGTGACCACCCCACTTACGCCCTTGAGAGACTCCAGTTTCAGAAGTCCTACCTACATTACCTATGCGGATGTGCGGGGACACGGAGCCTATTACCCGCTACGCAGAGGGCGATCGAGGCGTGGAAAGGAGCAGAAAAACAGATGCGCTGGGACAAGAAATTAACCAAAGCAACACCGTTGTGGGAGGGAAGGAGACTACCAGAGCTGACGAAGCTGCAGGGCTTCAAGGGCTGGGACATGGTTGGGATCACATCGCTAGGAGACATTATTAAAAAGGGGGAGCTAATTACGTTCACAGATCTCCAAACAGATTATCAATTGACGCACAAACAATATAAATATCTACAACATGCTTGGAGAGCGCAAAAGCCTGACCTACTGGACATCCCGGAATACGCACCACTAGAGGGGAGACTATTACAGGAAGAGATGTCCTCGAAGGCAGTCTCCTGGACATATAGAACCTTAATAAATAATATCCCCGATAGATTGCTAGCTCTTAGAGGCAAATGGGAGGAAACTACAGGTACACTTGAAGACATTGATTAGGAAGCAGCGCTGATGCATCCTAGGAAGGTGGCAGTTCAGCTTTGCCTCCGATTAATACAGTTTAAAATACTGCATAGGGTGTACTATGACAGAGCGAGACTTCACACAATGGGTAGGGCTGAGACACCCAACTGCCTGCGCTGTAAGACAGAGCAAGGAACATGTATACATACCCTGTGGGAATGCCAGCAAATACAAAGGTACTGGTCACGAATAGTCAAGGAGTTAAATGACATATTGGAAGTGCAAATTCCTATGGACCCCAAATACGTCCTGCTTGGCATCCCCACAGATGTAGACATCCCCAGATACAAACTCCTATTGAGTAATCTAGGATTTATAGTGGCCAAGCATGACATTGCTAGGTATTGGGGGGAAAACAGAGTCGCCTAACATGGCAGAGTGGCGGGCCAGTAGGGACATATACATGGGGGCAGAGAAAACAGTTTATGCGGCTAGGGGGTGCCCAAAAAAGTTTGGAAAGACTTGGAAACCATGGTTAAAGTACTACAATCTGGAAATGTCTGGGCCGGAAACGGACAATACATGCCCCTCCACGTTAGGCCCATAACTTGTTGATCGACATCCTGGTCTCCCAAGAGGGTACACTGGGGGTGGGGATCTGCTTATCCTACAGTGGGGGAAGGGGGAGAGACACCAGTCAAGAAAGCATTGTAACGTAACCTCGGCAAGTTTGCATGTAAAAACTATTAACAAAACTGTTGAACTTGTGATGTATATGACTCACCTGCTATTGTACTGGCTAAGGTTTAAAAATAAAATTAAAAAAAGTGACATTCAGGCCCTTGAGTCTGAGATTGAGCAACAACCTTGTACATACTACCGGATGTTTCCACCCTTTAATGTGTAAAGCTATGGCGATTTAAAATGTACTTTAGTTTTCTGAACCGCTTTCCTCTGGTGTACATTCAATGTTGGCTACCTGCACTCGAGAATCTATTATGAAGTGTGGTAACTTCATTAATGGATCAATCGTTGTCAGTTTGATCTAGACCAAAGTCAGAGCAGTCAACTTCATAATTCCTTGATTTGAAATACGACTGCAAAGGTTAATCCGTTGTAGTGATAGGTAATGTTTCTTATCATTAAGCAGTCTACTGTAGCTCTGAGATAGAGAGGAGATCCTGCTCATCACTCATTTGTACTTGATAAAGAGGCTATGGCGTGGGAGAGCTAGGGCAATAAAGCATATCAGAATTTACATCTTGCCCTTCGACAGATGGATGCAGTTTGTGCAATGGCATTTTATAACTTTCTGAATAAGGTGAAATCCCACTGATTCTGCAGAGGAGAACCTCTCCTTATTGGCTGAAGAGAAGGCAAATGGAGTGCTTCTCCGATATCAAAGCCAGAGTAGTTAAAGGGTCTCTCTGTATTCAGACATATTCCTGACTTCTTCTTTGTATGAAGTAATGAAGGACAAATTAAGTGCTCTTCCATTTCACTGCAAAGCATGGAAAATGTTTTCACCATCAACGGATAAGGTGCTTCAATAGTTTAATACTGTAATGGTCTCTGCAAAGTTCTTGAGTATTTTATCCTTTGCCCCAAAGTCATTTGGGAGAGTGGAGCTGTTTCTTCAGTGTTGACTAAGTTCTGTGATGCATATGGTCGACAACTTCTCCACTAATCCCACCTTTGTACTGGAGCTGAAGTCTGCCGAGATGTACGCATGCTGTATTTATATACCACAAATCTAGCTGAAAAACAGTTGAGTACTGAGGTGGAGGAACAATCGGATAGAGGGTGAAGGCAATTGCTGCTGGGTTCTGAGAAGCGAAATTGTCTGTTTACTATGTTACTCTTTTGCTTTAGTGTTATTCAAAGAGGTGCGTCATCAGTTTGTTCCTAAATTGAAAAAGTATAGTGATCATCCTGGTAACTATAGTGATGTTGCTTCATATACTGGGCATGTACTTGGAAAAGGACAGTTATATATATTTTTTTCTTTCTTGCACTTAATCATTGCCATTCTGGAAGCATGTGTAGTCAAAGCCACCAGAGATGGCCAGCTTGTCAGCTCGGAGGAGAGGATGTTTGTAGTGGCTTTGCAGATTGTGCAGGTGTCCTTTAGTAGCATGGTTCATATTTCTCCAGGTCCTTGAGGTGTTCTGTAGCTTGCTGGATTCCTTAACAAGGGACTAGTGTGAAATCCTGGAGGTTGTGGAACAGGGTGTTGCTGAAATCCAGATGAAAGAACACAAGAGTTTGAATGACTGTTCTTAAATCGCATTCTGATAGAAATAGTTTCACTTTCTTCAGTAGAGAAAGTTTGGTTTTCTTTGCAGCGTTTTCCTTGAGGTGGAAGTTGGTGTCAAAGGTGTATCTGAGTGACTTGGTGTTGATTAAAAGTTTGCCAATGAAGTTTCGTTATTTTCAACCAAAGTGGAGTGTTGACTGTTTTGATGGTAAGTTGAATGAATTTGGTTTTGGCGTGGTTAAAATTAAGGTAGCTGCTGGAATCCATGTCTTGGATGTTTAGAGTGGAAGAAACTGCCAGGTAGTGTTGTCTCATTGGCATAGTCATTGATGTTGATGCTGTTATTGGTGAGTAGAGTTCTCAGGGGTCCATGTCAAGGTTGAGGTTAACTGGTCATCCTCGGGGACTCTGCAAGAGATTGGGAGCTTCTGGGATCTGGTAGAAACCATGCGAACAAACTAATGTTTGATTGAGAAGTAGGAAGATAACTCTGAATTCAAAAAGTGTATTTCATTAACAGCAGAAGCGTTTCACCTTAGTACATCGGGTTATATCCATGCATTGAGAAGTATTTTTTTAAGTGATGCTTACAGACAAGAATTTAGAAACATTCACACTTCACTCAACATCTAGCAACAATGCAAATAGTGAACGAAGAGGCAAGTCAGTTATGTGCACCCTTTGTGTGGCCTGGGTTGCTATTGTACATGGACAACATTATAGTTTGGGCTAATAGAAATGTGCGGCAGGGGTGGGCCAAATTATGCAGCGAGGTTGGCTAAATTATGCAGCAAGAAAAAGCAAATTATGCAGCGTAATGTGGCACATTTTGTGATAGTTTTACTTCATTATTTTGCTATTTTTAGGTCTAGCCTGGGCAGCACATGCGCTGCTCTGCAAGGCATGCTTTATTCAGTTAGGGACTTGAAGCTCCGCCCACACTTTTCATTGGCTTGTCATTGTCCACTGTAAACTGTGGCTGTTCATTGGTCAATAGGCTTAGTAGTCCCTCCTTAGTACCGCCTTGTCTCATTTTGTAACCTCTCATGGCGACACCCCGTTACGAGGGTTGTTACTCTAGGCTTTAATTACTGCCTCTGAGCACTATTTTTTCAAATTGCAATAGGTCTTGCATTTGCGGGCTTAAGCTATTGGCATTGTAAATGACCATGCCTTTTATTTATCTGTTTTAAGAACCACACATAAATAAAAGGCATTGTCATTTACAATGCCAATAGCTCAAACTCTTGTAAATGCGAGACCTATTACATTGTAAATGCTTGTTGCACTTGTTAACACTGTCTGGGCATAGGCTGCACCTTCTTAGTGCACGTTTAACACCCAGATATAGCAGTAAGCAGCAGAAAGGGGACCAGTCAACCTTTGCAAAGGGACTTCCTCTGAACCGTTTGAGCTAGAAACACATTGTTTCATTAAAATATACAGATTATGCAGCAGACGATGGGTTAAATGGCAAATCCATAACTAAGCGAATAACGCTACAGCCACACAGATGCATAATTCCAGTGGCCTTGATTATAGTTTAATAAATCAAATTCAAGAGAAGTTTGCACAGTACAAATCCTGAAGTAATGTATTTCTAGAATATTTTATATGTGATAACAAAGAAAAAGGAGGCAAAGTAAAACAATTGCCTATGTTCACACACAATTTGGTCAAGTGAGGAAGCCAGGATTGATCCCAGGATTTCTGGTTTCATAATGTGCAAGTCAGCCTCAAGATGTACATGCTTCGCTTCCCCTATGCCCACCTTACACAACACCCCCCACAACTCGCTTACAAATTGCCACCGTGCTGCATCAATGCAGCCCTTGGTCACACCACAGGGCAAACTTTTGGCCCCTGGGAAAATGTTTGCATGCACCCATAGTCTAGTAGATAGATTTACATGTGCCTGTCAGATGAAAAGGGTCGTGAAGAGCGAGACTCATGCATTTTGGAAGACACATATTTCTTGTAAAAGCGAATCTTATGAATTTGTGTTACATTGTGCTTTTTTTTGCTTCAAAATCAGAATGCTAATAGTTTGTTGTTTCTCTGAGATATTCACGTTTCCTAAATGTAGCCCCCTACCAAATAAGTACTTGAGCTACTGTGCGCTAAACCATTATTTGATCCTAGGCACTTTATTGCGACAAAAACTTGGCTTGCCTCACCCGTCCCCTTGCTCTCTGGCCTTGTTATACCTCTTTATTTTCATGTGCATCTTCAACCCTTAACTTGTATTTTGCCACGTTGTAAGTTTTTGTCAATAAGCTACCTAGTGGCTAAAGAGATCATAGCACTGCTGTTTACTAGGATACATTGTTGACGTTCTCGTCCTTTAAGAATTCCTGGAAGAAATAATATCATCTTGGGGACATCCTGAAAGCTTCCCTGTGATTGCATTCAGCCCATTGTTTACCATTGGCTTTGTGTTTTTTGTAACTCATGTTTGCTTGCTTTCTGTTTTCTGGCTATATTTGTTTTAGGCTTTCTAGTTTGAGTTTGTCCCTTAAATGGCCAACATCCTATTTAGTGTATCCTTCCACCAATGCTCAATTTCTGTAAATGGCCTTTAAATCTTTTTATCTTTTCGCATTTGCTGTGCATTCAAAGACAGATGTCAAATGTCAGGCTCCGTCTTCCGAGGGAACTTGGTGTTTAGTTTTCTTTCTCTGACTTCAAATTGAGGGTATTTCTGTGACAGTGCTGGCTAATGGTGGTGTGCTGGACAGAAGGCTGTTTGATATTTTTTTTCTAGCACATACAATTTAAATGTCTGTAAATAAACTGTGTAGATATTTCAGAATATATCAGAATTAGGGAAGCACATTTTGGGGTAATTCTGAAGTGTGTTGGAGAAATAAATACTTTCATATGATCAAAAAAAAATCATTACAATAGATGATAGTTCCACACACTGATGTTTGTGCGTTGTATAGTTTTATCAGTAAAACTATATGTTCAAATGTATTGGTCGCTTCAATTTAAGATATGTTGTCTGTAATGGCAGTTCGCTACCACACCATGCATACTCCACTTTACCCTACTCCACTCTTCACCGTTCCACTCTACTCAAACATTCTACTCTACGTCACTCCACTCTGCTCCACTCTACTTTGCAACATTCTACTCTACACCGCTGTGCTTTACGCCACTCTACTCTAAACCACTGCACTCTGCCAGTGCACTCTACATACCTTTACTCAAAACCAATGCATTCCACACAGCTACTCTGTGCCACTATCCTCTACAACACTCTACTGTACGCCACTGCATGCTATGCCCCTTTACACCCCATTGCACTCAACGCCATGCTATTCTACTCTGCACCGCGTCACTCGGCGCGGCACCAATATACTTTACAGCACTGCACTCTGTGCCACTGTGCTCCACACCACTTTACTCAAAACCAATGCACTCTAAGCCGATCTACTCAGTACTTTACTCCACTTCACTCTAGGACACTCTACTCCACTTTGATGCTGTACTCCATTACACTCTACTCCATTCTATGCCACTCAACAATAATCTACTCAACACACGCCACTCTACGCCACTCCACTCGGACACTCTACGCCACTCCACTCGGACACTCTACGCCACTCCACTCGGACACTCTACGCCACTCCACTCGGACACTCTACGCCACTCCACTCGGACACTCTACGCCACTCCACTCGGACACTCTACGCCACTCCACTCGGACACTCTACGCCACTCCACTCGGACACTCTACGCCACTCCACTCGGACACTCTACGCCACTCCACTCGGACACTCTACGCCACTCCGCTCGGACACTCTACGCCAGTCCGCTCGGACACTGCGCCAGTCCGCTCGGACACTGCGCCAGTCCGCTCGGACACTCTGCGCCAGTCCGCTCGGACACTCTGCGCCAGTCCGCTCGGACACTCTGCGCCAGTCCGCTCGGAGACACTGCGCCAGTCCGCTCGGACACTCTGCGCCAGTCCGCTCGGACACTCTGCGCCGCTCCGCTCGGACACTCTGCGCCGCTCCGCTCGGACACTCTGCGCCGCTCCGCTCGGACACTCTGCGCCGCTCCGCTCGGACACTCTGCGCCGCTCCGCTCGGACACTCTGCGCCGCTCCGCTCGGACACTCTGCGCCGCTCCGCTCGGACACTCTGCGCCGCTTCGCTGGACACTCTGCGCCGCTCCGCTGGACACTCTGCGCCGCTCCGCTCGGACACTCTGCGCCGCTTCCGCTCGGACACTCTGCGCCGCTCGCTGGACACTCGCGCCGCTCCGCTCGGACACTCTGCGCCGCTCCGCTGGACACTTCTGCGCCGCTCCGCTCGGACACTCTGCGCCGCTCCGCTGGACACTCTGCGCCGCTCGCTGGACACTCTGCGCCGCTCGGACACTCTGCGCCGCTCCGCTCGGACACTCTGCGCCGCTCCGCTCGGACACACTGCGCCGCTCCGCTGGAGACACTGCGCCGCTCCGCTGGAGACACTGCGCCGCTCCGCTCGGAGACACTGCGCCGCTCCGCTCGGAGACACTGCGCCGCTCCGCTCGGGAGACACTGCGCCGCTCCGCTCGGAGACACTGCGCCGCTCGCTGGAGACACTCGCGCGCTCCGCCGGAGACACTGCTCCCCTCCGCTCGGAGACTCTGCTCCCCTCCGCTCGGACACTCTGCTCCCCTCCGCTCGGACACTCTGCGCCGCTCCGCTCGGAGACTCTGCGCCGCTCCGCTCGGAGACTCTGCGCCGCTCCGCTCGGAGACTCTGCGCCGCTCCGCTCGGAGACTCTGCGCCGCTCCGCTGGAGACTCTGCGCCGCTCCGCTCGGAGACTCTGCGCCGCTCCGCTCGGAGACACTGCGCCGCTCCGCTCGGGAGACACTGCGCCGCTCCGCTGGAGACACTGCGCCGCTTCCGCTGGAGACACTGCGCCGCTTCCGCTCGGAGACACTGCGCCGCTCCGCTGGAGACACTGCGCCGCTCCGCTGGAGACACTGCGCCGCTCCGCTCGGAGACACTGCGCCGCTCCGCTCGGAGACACTGCGCCGCTCCGCTCGGAGACACTGCGCCGCTCCGCTCGGAGACACTGCGCCGCTCCGCTCGGAGACACTGCGCCGCTCCGCTCGGAGACACTGCGCCCCTCCGCTGGAGACACTGCGCCTCCGCTGGGAGACACTGCGCCCTCCGCTGGAGACACTGCGCTCCGCTGGAACCTGCGCTCGCTGGAGACACTGCGCCCTCCGCTGGAGACACTGCGCCCCTCCGCTCGGAGACACTGCGCCCCTCCGCTCGGAGACACTGCGCCCCTCCGCTCGGAGACACTGCGCCCCTCCGCTCGGAGACACTGCGCCCCTCCGCTCGGAGACACTGCGCCCCTCCGCTCGGAGACACTGCGCCCTCCGCCGAGACACTGCGCCCTCCGCTCGGAGACACTGCGCCCCTCCGCTCGGAGACACTCTGCCTCGCCGGACACTCTGCCCTCCGCCGGACACTCTGCTCCCCTCCGCTCGGACACTCTGCTCCCCTCCGCTCGGACACTCTGCTCCCCTCCGCTCGGACACTCTGCGCCCCTCCGCTCGGACACTCTGCGCCCCTCCGCTCGGACACTCTGCGCCCCTCCGCTCGGACACTCTGCGCCCCTCCGCTCGGACACTCTGCGCCCCTCCACTATACACCCTTACACTCTAGGACATTCACTCTCTCCACAACACTACGCCACTTAACTCTATGCTACTCCACAGCACTCCACTTTGCGCCACTCCACTCTCCTCTACGCTACTAACTTTTAGCCATGCTGAACAGCAGGCACGTTGACATGGCTAAAACATATTGGCAAAGCCAATAGCTCTTGCATAGGCGAGACTTAGTAGCTTTCCAATGCTTGTTTTTATTTGTTACTGTAGACACGGGTACTTTAAGAAGGATGACTTGACTTTTACTGATAGCAATTTGTGCCTCTTCAATAACAGTCAGACTGGTGGGTACCCTGCCAACCATAGCAATGTAAGATGAAGTAAAGCGTCAATATTTTCTTTTTTAGGTTCCTTGATATCTGGCCTTGTGCAGCTTTCAAGAAGTGAATCATTGGCTAGGAGGTGCATGCGGGGCACGAGGAAGCATATTTTTGGGGCTTTGGTGGCGCCCAGAGGCAAGGAGCGATAAAGCAGATAAAACGCTTTGAGGTCAGCCAGGGTTTGCTGAGTTCCCTGCTCAGAAGCTGTAGTAGTCGAGGCCCGGTTGGGTTGGAAGGGACCTCACCCTCTCTCCCGGGTGATGTCACAGCACCAGCTTCAGCTGCTGCTGCTGCTCCGCAGCCTCTAATATATGCAAGGAGGAATCCCTAGAGTGCAGCCTTTGCTATTTAAAGACCCAAACCATTGTGCATGGAAGCTGGGGCAGGGGGAATCAATTCAAAGCATCGCGCAGACGTGCTTCTGCGACGGTGGGGGCTGGGCAGGCTCTGAGGCAGCATATCAGCCCAGCTAACGTGTTATTCAGTTGCTTGAAGCCACGCGATATGAGATCCTTCCTGCGTGGGCACACAGCATCGCCATTTTCCACACAAGTGAGCATATGGCGCCGTTAGCAGCTTGACATGCGTACATTACCCCCCAAGACGTGCTGACAGTATACATGGGGTGGCTTTTACTTTACAGGAACACACATTCCGTTACTTCACCTCGTTGAGCATGTCGATTCGGTTTGCAGCCCGCGAGACTTTCGGATGTGCAGAATTGCAAAGTAAGCCTTCTTCGAGGAATGATTGTGCTGCAGAATGCCAAAACCTTGCAAGTGTTCGGTGCTGTGCAGTCTTTTATAGTGAAGTTTAACCAATGGCCAGCTTGCAGGCCTTTGCAAGCGAAGCCATGTCTTGGCACGTTTATAGCAGAGATGCCTGGTTAAAAGTATGCAATTACTATACCCACTCCACAGTGATACTAGTTTGTGGTATAGGAATTCAGTTTCATGACGTCCTAGCAATGACATCATGCCTTTACAGTTGTAGTGTACGGATTCCAAGTTTCTCAGTTAAGTCTGTTTGAAGCTGGTGACTGCTGCGTTCAGCCCACCAGTTACTCTTGTACATGCCGTAGGCTTTTTTTAATAATGTAACTGAATTCTCTCTCTCTCTCCCTCTCCCTCTCGCGCGCTGATCAGGGTGTGAACAATAGTTTATTAGGACGCCAGCCTGATGGGAAAAGCGGCGAGTGGGAGCTTTCCTTTTTACAAAAAATGAACTTTAATTGCATGGATTTGTTAGCAAACGCGTTAAAGATTGACAAAGGCTGAAATTGCCGAAACGCGTCTGAGGCCACAGTTTTAAATAAAGTTTCTTTTTAACCACATCCCCCACTTCAGTGACTGGACTTCTTTGGGAGACAAAAGGAGGTGTGTATATATATTTATTTTTATATTTTTTTATATATATTCACTGACAAAACCATAGGTTTTAGGGACAGTTATAGTTAGTTGGACATTTCACTCGTACAAAACCCGTGAAATTCCCACGTTATAGTTAGTTCAGCTAACTATAACTCGCGCCCCCGCAATGCACTGCTGATGACGTCACATATTACATCACTCATGACATGGTCAGTGACATCACTCATGACATCATCCACGTAATAATCTGATGCACCTCCTTACACCCTAATATAACCTTTGATACACCCACTCTAAATTACAGACTGCCATTCGCAAAACCATAGACACTCCAACACCAATAACTACATACCCACTCACTGATTCTTAGGTCTACACACACATCCACTCACTCACCCGTACAGTCACTCATACTTACGGTCACTCAGTACAGGACTATCATATGCACTCATACTCCTATATAGACACTCAAACACCCCCACTCATCCATAGAGGTACTCACACATCTCGTCAGTCATGCAAATGATTAAACACACTGCCATTTACTCACCTATCCAGTTATACACACACCAGCTCACTTACTCATACAAATACTAGCACATTCTTACGTTCTTATACAATCACTGATACAAGCACACACTCATCCATACAGTCACTCTCACAATCACACACTCTCGCTTATAGCCATTTATATACTCCAACACACATATATACTGCCTTTCACATATGTAGTTACTCACACTTGTACCACTGAGATATACATTCACTCACTAACACACCCATACACACTCACCCACCCATACAGTCCATCACAGATGCACTCTTGAAACCATCCACCCAGTGAATCACCCACTCACACATCTATGCACAGTCGCACACACCCCACCCACACAAACACTCAGGCACCCATACAGATACTCAGACAACAAATCAATAACTCATATAGACACTCATGTAGCTATTCACAAACCCATGTAGCCACTTACACAGCAACAGACAGACGGATACAGACATTCACCCAGTTTAGTCACTAACCCATGCATTCAGTAAGATACGTTTAATCACTCACTTATAGAGTTAGTCACGCACCTACTAAATCATCCATACAGACACTTATACACCCACTCATTCTTCAATACGCTTTTCCCTTTTAAACTATTTATTTTTAGATATTTTATTTTTTAAAATACATTGTAATTACATTATACATTACATTACAAAATATACTTTCTCAGAATGAATTACTTTAATTTAAATACTTTGCAAATAGGCAATAGACTTTTAAGTACAGTAGTTACAGTTGTTGCAATGGGCAACATAATTTCAAACACAATGCAACATTGAGCTCAATGTGAATTTCTAGTTAAATGCAATTAGTTACTTTATGGATTACTTTTCTAACCACAGGACTGGATCCTAGATTCAGTCCTGGGACATCTCCTGTAAACAGTTGAGTAAAAGCGTTTTGGTTACAGTAGTGATTTTTAAGGAATATTATTGTATTTTAAAAGTTGACACTTAGAAACTTTTTCACATAGAATCACCAATGTTATCCCATGGGAGGAAATTCACTTAGCAGGTAAGTAATGTTATCGTTACTTTTTCTTACTCAGTGGTGGATCCTGGATCCAGCACTGGTGCATCTCCTGTAAACAGTTGAAAGAATGCGTTTAAGTCATACAGGCGATTTTTAAGGAATATTTGTAGTTTGTAAAAATCGACACTTTCAAACTTTTCTGCTGAAAACCAGACAATGGATTCCTATGGAAGGAAATACAAGTTACTGTTAAGTACGGTTAGAATTACTTTTCAGGATCTGTACTGGGCTCAAAGATGCAGCACTGAGGTCTCTCCTGATAACAGGTGAGTAAATCGGAATTCGTAGTTCGGCTGATTTTAGAGGAATATTTGCACAATGGTGAAGGAAGGGGGTGGGGCCTGAGGTGACATGTCTGCAAACACGCCCTCTGGCGCGTTTTAAGTTGGAGAATTAATTCCTCCTCAATCCCGAGGGTCCCTAGGGGCCAACTAGCCAACCAGGTACCTCCAGTATGTGCCAGAGAGCTGCGTTGCAGAGAGGTGTAAAAAGGGGTGTGGCCTGGACCACCTCTCTGCAACCCAGCCCTGTGGCGCTTACTGGAGGTACCTGGTGGGCTAGTTGGCCCCCAGGGACCCTCAGGATTGAAGGGGATTTAAATCCCCATCTTAAAACGCGCCACGGGGCCTGTTTGCACACATGTCACCTGAAGCCCCGCCCCCTCCCTTCACCACTGTGCAAACGCGCCCGTGGCGCGTTTTAAGTTGGGGGATTAAGTCCCCTTGAATCCTGAGGGTCCCTGGGGACCAACTAGCCCACCAAGTACCTCCAGTAAGCGCCACAGAGCTGCGTTGCAGAGAGGTGTAAAAAGGGGTGTGGCCTGGACCACCTCTCTGCAACCCAGCCCACCTCTCTGCAACCCAGCCCTGTGGCGCTTACTGGAGGTACCTGGTGGGCTAGTTGGCCCCCAGGGACCCCCAGTATTGATTGGGAATTATTTCCCCAATTTAAAACGCACACCGCGCGCGTTTGCAGAGTGGTTAAGGGAGGGGGCGGGGCCTGACGCTCGATCGCGTCTTTCTTTTGTTTTTTTGAAGGGGGGCTGTGTGGCCCCCCTTCTTTTTTAGTTTTTGGGGCCCTGGGGACCCCATCCCCCAGGGCCTGATGCCTTTTCCCTTTTTAAAAATAATTTTGGAGGAGGGGGGCTACGTGGCCCCCCTCCCGGGCCACTACTTGCCCCGGGGACCCCATCCCCGGGCCTGGCCCTATCCTTTGGGGTCCGTGGGGGACCCCAACTCCCCCACGGACCCTGCCGGCTCCCCGCCTCCTGCGGGAGCCGGCATTGCTTTTCCACATGGGGAGCTGCTAACATGCAGCTCCCCGTGTGGAAAGCAATGTGCTTTGGATATTGGAAGAGAGAGCAGGTTTCCTGCTCTCTCTTCCAATATCCAAAGCAGTTTGCTATGACAGGACGGGAGCCGTGAGGCTCCCGTCCTGTCATAGCAAACTACAGTGTCCCGGGGGTAGGCACCCCGGGACACTGCAGGAGCCGGCCCTGGGGGGTGGTGGTCCCCAGGTCCATCAAGGGCTCCAGGAGGGGGGCCGCGCGGCCCTCCTCCCAACTTATTCAAAGCCCCGGGGAGGTGGTGGTCCCCGGGGCTCTGGGGGTCCGTAACGGACCCCCATATTTAAATCTTTAGTGCCCCGGGGAGGTGGCGGTCCCCGGAGCGTGTGGGGGGGCTGGAGCCCCCCCCACACAGGCGATTTACATTTTAAAAAAGAAGCCCCGGGGGGTGGCGGTCCCCGGGGCTTGGGGGGGCCTTAGAGGACCCCCATTAACTATAAACCCACCCCCCGCATGCCCCCGGGACTTGGCCCACCCGGGGGCAAAATAGCATCTGAAGCGCGGGAGACCGCGCTTCGATTTATTTATTTTTTTTAAACATTTTTTTTTGTTTTTAAAGAAAAAAAAAATGCTTTGTTTCTGCCCAGGGGGTCCTTGTGGGACCCCCTGAGCAGACCTAGGGGGTCAGGGTGTTTCTACCCTGCCCCCTTTTTGCGCTTTGCGCACTCGTTTTCTGTCCCTCGGTTCTACCGAGGGACAAAATGGCTGCCAACACTTCCTGATTTGGAGTGTTGACAGCCAATTAGCATGCAGCTCGTGATCGGGAGGGTACGCGGACCCTAAGCGGCCATAGATATATATGTGATTTTACTTTTGATTTTCTCAGCAACTACTGAACGGATTTACACCATTTAACAAAAAGGGTTCTTTCTGAACCAAGAACTACCTCTTTGCCAAATTTGGTGTAATTCCGTTCAGCAGTTCGGGCTGTAGCCGTGGCTAAAGTTTCCTATGGGAAAATGAATGGGGAAAACACGTTTTGGGACCCCCCCTTTTTTCTCGGCCCCCGCTTGACGAATCACCCCGAGACTTTCAGGATAGGAGCGGACCGGAACGGGCCATAAAGTTTGAAAATTTCGCGAAGATTCGTCAACCGACGCAAGAGTTTTTTCAAATAGAATGTCGCGGATTTCCTATGGAAAATAGGTCCTAACTATAACTATCTACTGGCGACCGCCAGTAGATAAAATATATATATATATATATATATATATATATATCTATATCTCAGAGGTTGCCTGTCGGGTGAGAGGCACTCTAACGGCAGTGCGGAGGTACACGCCCTTCTTTAGGTCCAGGCGGCGTCCGTGTGCAGATAAAGTTAAAACAGTGGTTCCGTGCCTCCCTTACGCGTTTCGAAGTTCAAGCTTCTTCCTCAGATGCTTGACGGAATCATTGCGTGCATGTCCAGTCACTCCCTTTTAATGACACGTCCCTGGATGGGGCAGCTCCGATGAGACTGCATACTGCCTGCTGGGAAAGGTAGTGCCGGGTATTAACGTCCACAAATGGGTGCACTTGATAACTGTAACAATGAATTACTGGCACTGGATGGGCCTCCGCAGACAGACCCGTCTTACATCCTGCACTGCAGCTCCACAACAAGGATCGGTACATACCGGTCCTCGTGGCCCCCTTGAAAATCGTGGGCTGGTGCACTCTCAGCGGCCAGGCCGCCGCCTATATATGCTGCTCAGAGGTTGCCTGTCGGGTGAGAGGCACTCTAACGGCAGTGCTGAGGTACACGCCCTTCTTTAGGTCCAGGCGGCGTCCGTGTGCAGATAAAGTTAAAACAGTGGTTCCGTGCCTCCCTTACGTGTTTCGAAGTTCAAGCTTCTTCATCCGAGGCTTGACTGAATCCTTGCGTGCTTGTCCAGTCACTCCCTTTTAATGACACGGCCCTGGATGGGGCAGCTCCGATGAGACTGCATACTGTATATATATGTGTGTGTATGTGTGTGTGTGTGTATATATATATATATATATATGTGTGTGTATATATATATATTTATATTTTGATGGCAGTCGCGGCTGCTCCCCACGAATCAGTAATGGGGGGGGAATACAAAAATCACTTACCTGCTGGCCAGCCACCTCTCTTCCGTCCTCTTCCTGGCTTCTGTTGGAACAGGAAGCAGAATAGGCTTCCTTAAGCCAATCACAACACTGCAGCGTTGTGATTGGTCTGAGCGCTGTGGTTCGGCGCTCAGATAGGGAATGGGAGCCTGGGTATGTTCTCCACCCAGGCTGCAATACAAGTGCGCATGAATGTTTGGCCGGCCAAACATTCATGCGCACTTAGGAGGGTGCCACCACTCCTCCCCCTGCGCAGCATAGCCCCTCCCCACAAAACTGCCCCAGCACAGAAAAATAAAATGATAATAACATTGCGTTATTTTCTTTTTGGCAGTGCTGAAAGGCAGTGGTGCGATGCTCCTCCGGCTTAGCAGAGGAGCTGCCCCTGATTGGATGTGTTGATCTCTAAATATTTTAAGCTGATGCAGTCCGAGCCCCATTGCACCTTTGGGCACTGGTGCACCAGAGGCACCACTGATAGCTATGCCCCCTGAAAATTAGCTCATCATTATTGGCCAAAAATCTCACCACTCATACTAAATATTCATTTAATGCAGTCTCCCCCATACCTCTACTTAAGGCTTTTCTGGCCGTCGTCTGTACTACTTAACATAACTGGATCACCCAGTCTGTGGATAGACTTGTCTCATCCCAGAGTTAAGCCAGAACCCAGTGCATTAAGCCTGTACCCTGCAAGTTGAAAACTAAGGTCTGTCAAGAAGAATGCTCTTGCTGCTGAAGTTATGATTTGTTATGCAAAACTAATTGTAAACAGGCACTCCATGCTTATGGAAAACAGACATGAGATTGCTGTAGGTACAGTAGTTCAGTCAAATCTTCTGTACATCCTTCTCTGCTAGACTGGCACAGGATCTCTGTGGTTCTTTAAGCTTGTGCTTTGACGCAAAAATGTCTTCGTGAGCTATTTCATTAAATTTTCTTGTCTTGTGCCTCCTTTGTGTTGACAGTATAATAAAATGTATGTATGACTCAACAAAGGATAACGCACATATTGTAAGTTGAGATCAGCTCAGTAGTTATTGAAACACTAGTTTCTATAATTGATTCTTTTCCTACTCCAGGTCTTTCGATTAGTTCAGGCAGGCCATGTGCTCTTTCCTAGAAGAAACTTGGAGCCAGTCCTACTGAACTATCGTCTAATCTTATTACTGCCAGCTGCAGCTAAAATCATAAAAGACCACCTGGCAATACAGGTGAGTACTTTATGGAATAGTCAAGTGTTCTCAATCTTGGACGTGCATGATTTTGATCTGGTCATAGCACCCTCTGTGCTTCTAGCTGCCTTGGACAATCTGAGGCTTGAGGTGGATGTTGGTGGTGTCCGTCCATGACTGATCATAATTTATCACAGTTATTTGTCATTGACGGCCTTTCTGTACAACCCTCCTATATAGTCAGCCAGGATAGCTAGGTCAGCTCTGGCTTGGTTCAAATCTTATTTTTGTCTGATTGGATTCAGTCATGTAATTTAACACCTTTTTCCTTTGTTGCTCATTTTTGTACCCCCAGTGCTCTGCCTTGAACCCTTAAATTAAGTTTTTGACCAAGCTCATCGACTTCTGTGAATTGTTTCTCTAATATGCTGCTGACATAAAGTTATCAGCTGTCTGGTCGACTTTTAAAGCTATTTGAGACATGTCATTGAGAGGATCATGGGCTACTGACTTCTGTAGAATACAGCAGTGAGGAGGTGCTGTGGCGGTAGGACGCACACCAACAACCTCCTCCTACAGTGTAATAAGGAGGACCAGAGTCGGGCTGAGAGTCCCCTCTTCCATGGGAGCCCTATCTTAAATTAGGTAGGGTTGTACATCAAGTTATAGAGAGGGAAACCTGACGTGATCTCACCAGTAGGAGGTCTTGATAAGTACAGCACCATTTAAATTTAGATATGATAGAGACATCAAGATGCATATTCCTTATCTTAGAATCCTCCCCAGATGCCAGACTGGAACCATAAATGTTTTCAGCAGTACCTCTGCACGTTGGTAGAGGGCGTTGAGCGACTCCTCAGCGACGTTGTCTCCCGAATGTGACGTCAACGGAGTCCACATAAGCCCTCCCCCGACGTGCTGATGTTAGTTCCTTCTTTTCTGCTCTAGCAACGCGGATCCACACTGCAGTTTCTCCGGCCGTTTTTTGGCCTACTAGACGTTTTTTCATCAGAGCAGTGTGCCCTTTTTCTACCCTTCTTAAATTTCCTCGGGGATCAAGCCTTGTGAGCACTGTGGACGACAAATGTCCGCTGCTGACCCTCACTCTGTTTGCATGTGGTGCATTGGTGAGCACCATGACTCCGAAGAGTGCGACTCCTGTTGGCAGCTCTGACCGAAAGTGCGCAGGGAACGTCGCATGAAGCTCCTTGCGGCGCAATGCCAGTCATCAAAGTAGTCTTGTCATCCTCGGTCCCCTACACGCTTACGGACCAACCGCGCGTTCGCGCTAGGATCCGTTCCCGCGGGTGTCATTCTCTTTCGACGTCCGGAGGTAAGTCTTGGCATTGGCGGTCGAAGTTGCTATGTATCCCGCCTTCGTCCCCTACTGCTGATCTCCCCAGTCCTGTTGAAGTGTCGGAGCATAGGTCCGCCTGTGTCTCCCCACCTATCCTGGTAACCCGGCGTCTTTGACCCAAATGAGACAATATTCTGACTCTCTTCATTCTATTCTTGGGTCGTCATCTACCTCTGGAGCGCCCTTGGGCCCCATGGAAGTGCATAAGGCCATGCCTATGACCCCACCAGTGAGTTCTCCCCCGGCTTCAGGTAGGCCTCCTGTATCTGACACCTTAGCGTCGTCGAGGCTCTCCCCTTCAGCTCCTGCTTCTGGTCTGCTGTCTCAAATGTCTGCATCAGGCCCTTGTCTGCTGGCTCCCATAGTGGAGCCATCGACGCTCTTTCTGACGTCGAGGCGTCGCCTTCTTGGCTTCTACAGGTGTCAGTTATGGTGCCAGATTCAGCACCGATGGAGCCGACCGTCTCAGACTCCCTTCCTCTGGTTTTTCCTTCTGAGAACCATGGTTGTGGAAGTACTACAGACGGTGTGGTGTGTTCCCCTCCCATTTTGGACACGCTTCCACCTCCTATGCATTCTAGCTGGTTACTTCACTTGGGTGACGCTAGTGGCTTAGAATTTTCTCCAGCCTCCTGTATCCTCCTGGTTTTGCTACAGTGGCTAGTTCCGCTCTGGTGGACATGCTCAATCGATTTTCGGTCATACTGGATTTGCAGCTTCCTTCTGTGTATTTGCCAACAGACCCTTTAATTGTCATTCTACATCCTGACCAGTCTAATGTTGAGCCTGTACTTCCTTATAGTGACTGTCTTTTCGATAACCTGCTCTGTGCTTGCGCTAAACCTGAAACGGGGCTCCCTGTATTTCACTCCATTTCTCACAGGCATCTTCCGGCCCCGGGGGATACCTCCTATATTCTTAGACATCCCTCTACTAGGAGCTTTGTGGTTCAGGCTGCTTTAGCTACCCAAAATATTGATTTGTTCCCTCCTGACCCTCCAGAAAGAGAGGCCAGCAAATTTGACGCTTGTGGTAGGCCTATTTTCTCTTCTTCTAGCTCGGCACTCTCTGAACACTTCTTGTGTCCTCGCCCTCTTCTTCCACGCCTTGTGGGACTCGGTGGCACGGCTCTTGCCCTCCCTTCTGTAAAAAGACCAGAATGCTTTTATTCTCCTGGTACGAGATGGGCAACAAGCTGCAAATCTTAGCATCTGCTCTAGTATGGATACCACCTATTCTGTTGGTCGGGCTATGGCCTCTTCCATAACTCTACGTTGGTGTGCATGGTTGCGTACTTCCAGGTTTTCTGAGGCTTTTTGTTGGGCATGCCGTCTCAGCTTTATGCCGGTTCAGATATAATCATGGTGGTAACTCTGTTGTTGTACTAGGGTTGTCTGAGACAGTTTGTTTCCCCTTGTTTTGACTCTTGTCTGCCTTCATAGGGCAGAATACTCTCTCCCTTCCAGGGTTACCCCCGGTGTGGTGTTCCTGCTTTCTGCAAGTACATTTCGTCTTATATCTCCGGTCAGTGACCATTTTTGTTTCCAGCCATCTGGAAGATCTTTTTCTTTGCAGTCTTGTGGGATTCTGTTCTTACAGCTTCTTTTTGCCGCTTGATTTTGCCTACCCGAATACTTGCTCTGTGGCAGGTATTCTGTTTGTTGTGTGGATGCACTATAGCCTTGTTCTCTATTTTCGTGGATCTTATTTTGTATGCCTTAGAGGCATTTTGTGAGTTATCTATGCACTTAGTATCCCTTATAGGGACTTTAACTTAATCTTTTCAATGCCCCCTCCATATGGACTTTACTGGTACTACAGGCAGGCACACTGTTGGCCTGGTTTACTTTTGTTCCGGTCTTCAACCCTCTTCAGTGTAGACCTTCTCTTTGTTCTGTTTTGCTCTGTGGGACACATGTTTTTTCTCCTACTCATATATTGTGTTCCTATTGGTTCGGACCTGGGTTCCACATCTGTACCTCCCTAATGCTCTTGTGGTATCTGCATCTTTTTGCCATATTATTTCGATTTGTGCCTGGGCACTGCTTTCCTGTGTAGCCCCTTTTCTACTTATCGTGCTCCTGATGCTGTTTATCTTCAGCAGTCTGGTGTTCTTGTATGTGTTTTAACCCTTTTGGTGTTCTACCTACCTACTTGGGTTACAGCTGCTGCCTCCTGTTGTCGGGTTTTACACATCGCTATCGCACCGTGGGGTAGCTGGTGTGTCTTTCAGTTTTCTTAACCCGGGCTTCCAGTCCCCTTAATTGTTTGGTTTCTTGTCTGGTATCCTTGTTTCACAAGAGGCTGAGTTTTCCCTTTCTTTCCTGTATCTTCCTCCCTCCACTCCCGCCTTCGTGGCGTCCCTTTTTCTGTTGGAGAGGTTCCATTTAACCCCCTTCTTTGGTGGGGTATTTCATTACTTTTTCTTGTGGCATATCCTATCTTTCCTGAAGTTTCCATGAAACTCTGGTCAGGTTTCTTACCTGTTTCACCTGCTTCCATAAGTTGGACAATGTGTGATTGTCATAATCAACTATCTGTTGCCCTTAGAATCCCCCTGCCCTTCGTTTCCCATGGCGGTTTTCTTCTTCTTCTCTTTCGTGGTGGACTTTCCAAATGCTGTTTATTCTTTGCTTCTCCTACTACCGCCTGCAGGCATCCTTCCTCAGTCCGTGGTGGTTGGTTCTTGGACGGTTGCCCTTGTTTACCTGTAGTGGGCAATGCCTTCCATTACCTACACTTATGTATTGTATTGCAATTGCATTTATATAGCGCTTACTACCCCTGATTAGGCGTTGAAGCGCCTTTTCGGCGAGTAGCACGCTACTCCGGGACCCATAAAGGATTAGTGTTGAATTAGTATAGTGAAATATGAAAGTAATTAAAGTGGTGGATAGGTTAGTCAGTTATTTGGATTCGGAGGATAGCGGAAGGATAGAAGAGGAAAAAAAGGTTTGTATTTATATAGCGCTTGTTACCCCTGATGGGGTGTTGCAGCGCCTTTTTTTTGGGCAGTAGCACGCTTCTCCGGAAACCCATAAAGGATTAGTGGTGAATTAGTAAGGTGAAATATGAAAGTAATTTGAGTGGTGGATATTAGTCAGTTATTTGGAGTGAGAAGGATAGCGGAGGGATAGAAGGGGGAGAAAGGTTTGCATTCATATAGCGCTTGTTACCCCTAAAGGGGTGTTGAAGCACTTTTCTGGCGAATAGCACGCTACTTCAGAGCCCATAAAGGATTAGTGTTGTCAATTAGTATAGTGAAATATGAAAGTAGTTTCAGTGGTGGATATGTTATTCAGTTATTTGGATAGAGAAGGGTAGCGGCAGGATAGAAGGGGGAAAGAGGTTTGTATTTATATAGCGCTTGCTACCCCTGATGGGGGTTTGAAGCGCTTTTTTTGGTGAGTAGCACGCTACTCTGGAACCCATAAGGATTAGTGTTGAATTAGTATAGTGAAATATGAAAGTAATTTAAGTGGTGGATATGTTAGTCAGTTATTTGGATTGAGAAGGGTTGGGGAGGGGTAGAAAAGGGGAAAGGTTTGCATTTATATAGTGCTTGTAAGCCTGATGGGGTGTTGAAGAGCTTTATTGGCGAGTAGCTCGCTACTCCGGAACCCATAAAGGATTTGTGTTGAAAATTAGTATAGTGAAATATGAAAGTAGTTTGAGTGGTGGATGTGTTGTTCAGTCGGATAGAGAAAGGTAGCCGAGGGATAGAAGAGGGGAAAAGGTTTGCATTTATATAATGCTTGCTTACCTCTGATGAGGTGTTGAAGCTCTTTTTTGGCAAGTAGCACGCTACTCTGGGACCCATAAAGGATTAGTGGTGAATTAGTATAGTGGAATATGAAATTTGAGAAGTGAACATGTTAGTCTGTTATTTTGATTGAAAAGGATAGTGGAGGGATAGGAGAGTGAAGGATTTTGATTTTTTTTTTTTTTTTTTTTTGGGAGGTCATAGCAGTAGGAGGAGGCTTTTGGATGAGTAAAAAGGGGTTGTGGAGGGGAAGAGTTTAGAAAGGTTTGTTTTGGGGATCGGTATAGTAAAAAGGTGTCAGATGCAAGGAGGGGTAGAGTAAGGGAGAGTCTAGAAAGGGTTATTTTGGGGATCATAGTAGTGGTATGGGGTTTGGGATAAATGAGCGAGTGGGTGTAGAGGATATATTGATAGATGTATAGGGTGAGAAATAGGGTAGTGCATTGGAAAGAGTAGTAGAAAGAAGTTTGAGATGAGTCAGAAAGTTGGGTTAGAAGATATGAGAGAAGTATAGGGTGAGAAATAGGGTAGTGCATTGGATATGCTGAATTAGAAGAAAGTGATAAATATATAGATCCATAAGTACATTGAAAGTATATAGATGCATAAAGGAGGTAGGTATATGTAGCTTAAAGATATTGATAGAGGTACAGGATGAGAAATAGGGTAGTGCATTGGATATGCTTTTCAGGAGGAAAGTAACAAACACACAGATCCAAGTACATGGAAGGTACGTAGATGCACAATGGAAGAAGTACATGTAGACTAAAGATGCACCAGATAAACTCTGGTTTTCAAGTGTTATTGTACTTTAATTTTTTTTAAATTGTTTTTCTAACATAACTATTCTACATGTTTATACAAAGCAATACACAAAGATAGGTACATATCTATAGTAAAAGTAAATGATTATATACAGAGGGATATGCTGTGAATTTCTCTTTGCATATGGTGCTTTATGTGGGGAAGAGCCAATTCTTGAGTAGTTTTCTGAAGATAAGGTGGCTGTCCGTGGATCTTATTTTGGGGGGTAAAGAGTTCCATAGTTTGGCTGCTTGAACAGAGGATGTGCCACCCATGGTTTTTTTCTTGTATCTTGGGATTTTGAGACGAGGTGCCATTTTAGAGCGGAGGTTCCTTTGTTGAATGTGTTTGGTGATTTTATTCCTGATGAAGAGCGGTCCCATTCCGTGTATTGCTTTGTGGGTGATACAAAGCAGCTTGAACTTGGATCTTCTGGCAACCGGTAACCAATCCAGGGCTTTCAAGGCAGGTGAGATGTGGTCTCGCGGTTTCATTTGCAAGAGTAGTCTGGCAGCCGAGTTCTGAATCCGTTGTAGTCTTTTCATGGTTGTTAAAGGTGATCCGTGGTAGAGGCTATTGGCGTAATAGAGTTTGGACAGAACAAGGGAGATGGTAGCTTGCACCTTGTGTGGAAATCCCAAATGAGGGAAAATTTGTCGCAGCGTTTTTATAGTGACAAAGCTTGATCTTGCTAGTTTGTCCACTTGGGCATTCATCGATAGCTCGGAGTCCATGGTCATTCCGAGGTTTCTTACTTCCTTCAATACTTTAGGTGGTGATCCCACTTCATCAGGCCAGGCGGCAAGCGGGTCATAATGTTTCCAATCGCCACACGTGAGTATTTCCATTTTGGAAACATTCAATTTGAGGTGTCTCCAAATCATGCACTGATCCCCAGCTCTGAGACAACTGAAAATTGGGGTGTTTCCAATGTCTTTGGGGCATTCCAGTTGAAGGAGTATTTGTGTGTCATCTTCATAGTTATAGCACGTGAGGTGAAATTGATTGATCAGTACCGGTAATGACTTCATGTAGATGTTGAAAAGCATGTTCGAGATGATAGAGCCTTGAGGGACCCCTGCTTTTGTAGATTATGGTTTGGATGAGAAAGGTGGGGTATGGATGACATTAGTTCTGTTTCGAAGGTAGGACGCAATCCAGTCTAGAGCAGTCCCCTCTATGCCGGCTTCATAGAGTCTTTGTATCTGTGTTGCGGTTTCCCAGCTTTGTCTTTTTGTCTCCACCTCAGTTCCTGTTGTAACTTCTTCGTTTACGACAGTAAGATGTATTCTCCCTGTCCTTTCTTGGTTACCTCTGTTCTTGGAGTGTCCTTCGTTCCTCCACTTCTCATCCTCCCTCTCACAGGCAGAGGACGTGGTTAACCTTCGGAGTAGTGGATATACTTTTGCAGTACCCTGTATTACTTGTGTCTCTATGGGAATTTCTATGTTTTTATATGCAAATTTATACTTGTATACATTTATTTTTGGATGTCTCTGCATGTATATACCTTTCTCTTGAGTGGATCTCTTGTAGATGTCTTACTTCAGAGATATATATATGTGTGTGTGTATATATGTGTGTGTGTGTGTGTATATATGTGTGTGTGTGTGTATATATATGTGTGTGTGTGTGTGTATGTGTGTGTGTGTATATGTGTGTGTGTGTGTGTGTGTGTGTGTGTGTGTGTGTGTGTGTGTGTGTGTGTGTGTGTATATGTGTGTGTGTGTGTGTGTGTGTGTGTGTATATGTGTGTGTGTGTATATATGTGTGTGTGTGTATATATATATGTGTGTGTGTTTTGCACATATGATCGTCTGGCCTTCTATACGGTGTACGTCGCTGCCTTTTAACTACACCCTTCTTGGTGACCTTTTTCAGCCTTCTTGGTTGTACTGGTCTGTTTCCTTCCTTCTCTTCAATGAGCGTCTCTGTTACATTATTACGGAGGATGCCTGATATATCTATCAAGTTTATCAGTATAAGAGCAAAGTGATGCTCTTCAGCATTCTTTGTTCTCTTTCTCCATCATTCTATGATTGGAGGTCCCTTTTTTCGAAATCTGTTTCCCAGGATAGTTTCCTTGATCGGTGTGTGCTCTTATTCGTTGTATGTGTTATCTGTGGCTGAGCATGCTGTTTGCTAGTTCTACTGATTTTGAGCCTGGACTCCATGGACTGTTGTCCTTGGTCCCTTTGCAACCCCCAATCGTCGGTTACATCTCTTTTTTGGCTGCCTCTTTTACTGGTTCTATTCAGATTTTCACACAATCTTGTCGCTTTCTACTCCCTACGGGCTTCACGTAGTCCTTCTTGGAGATCAGTCCTTCAGTGAGCAACTTTGCTTCACCTATAATTTTTCGGATAGTCTGGTCCCTTCTGTCTTTTAGGCAGTTTTTATTTTGAAGGGCCAAAATATCCTTGAACCAAATTCTGTCACCACTCACCCTTTTGGGTGTTGGGTAAGGTTGGAGACTACAGCGCTCTGCTGGCTCGAGAGCGCCACTGCATATGTAAGGTCAACCCTTTTAATTGTTGATCTTCTGTGGGGTGAGAGGCAGACCCTATGAAAAAGTAAGAC
Source organism: Calotriton arnoldi (assembly GCA_963921515.1). Taxonomy (NCBI): domain Eukaryota; kingdom Metazoa; phylum Chordata; class Amphibia; order Caudata; family Salamandridae; genus Calotriton; species Calotriton arnoldi. The sequence goes on from CAWUFW010000262.1 coordinate 642,490, forward strand.
ACCAAGGCTGTGAGCCAGGGCCCATCATTGTAAAGATTAGGCCTCTTCTCCACCCCAACCAGCGACTATAGCTTCCTGACCGGCATGGTCTGTTCTTTCCTGTTAGCCCATATAGTTGTAGCCAAGGGAGGAAAAGAATAGACCTTTAAAAAAAGCTTCCTCTTGCTCCTTGTAATGTTCTTTTCCATTAGAATAAAGACTTGATCTAAAATTATAGTGGTGGGTTAGGCAGACCCTATTCAGTTGGAACCATTACCTCTCCAATTACTCATTGACTGCATCTTTCTCTTTGACCCTGCAAAGAGCTTTGCTGCTGTTGTGTAGGTTTGCACTATACAAATAGCACAGACATAAATACATATATACAGCTGTGATCCCTTGAAAGGGTCCTATGCTCTACTCCTGAATCGGTCTGTATCTCAAAATGTAGGTGTCCATGTTGATGCCAGTTCCATGTTGGCTCGCCCATGCATTCTCTGTGACTATGACAAGAGAAAGAAGATACTACAAAGTGATACCCTTCCTCAATGAAGATGGCAAGAGACAGGCCAGGACCACCATTGTATGGGTGGGACTTCATTATGCCAACTCTCTGTACTTGATATTGCTCAAGTTTTGCATTTCACATTCAGTTGATACAGAACTATGCAGTTGGCATAGTCACCCTAGCTTCTGTTTTTGTTGGGCAACTCCCTGTTAACGAATCTCCATTTGCCTTTAAAGAACTCTGCAGCTCGTTAAGCTTGTTACTGTACATTTATCAAACATGTACATGACCTATTTGCCTGCTGAGATATTACAATTGTATGTTCTTGAAATACCCAGCTTTAGCTTGAGTACATATTGGGGATTAAGATTTTCCTTCCTTGCCCCTAGGTTATAAATAATTCTCTATTCCTTGGGCTGTTCTGTCCATTTCATCTTGTTAGGTTTCCGTCGAGCAGTCAAAACTTGGCTCATAAAATCTCCGTCATTGTCCTTTCAACTGCAGTTACTAAGATGCTTACTTCACGGTACCAAAAAAACTAATAATGCTGTACACACGCTTTAAGAAGTAATATTTAAATATCACTGAGAGCGCATACCGGAACCAAACAAAACAGTATGCTTGCTAAGTGTCAGGAGAAGCTTGGCACACATGCGTTGAAGTGTTCTAGTTCTGTTAGTAGAGAAGCAGCATGTGAGGCCGTGTGCATGCGGTGCTTTTGAACCGTGAAAATAGAGGCGACTGTGAAAAAGAGTGTAAAGTATAGCGTGCTGACGTTTATGGAAATTGAGCCTAGCTATTGGAGCAGCTGCTCCCTCTGCTCTGGAAGTGTTTATGGCCCATCCAGCAATGGATGGCCACAATATTCATAACATAATGCTAGTAAAACCCAGCTGCTGGTGATTGGCAACCACAGAGCCTGCAGGGATCGTGTGACTCATAGGTATGGGTTCTTCTCCTATGAACGAAGTGAAGTTGCTAGGGATAATTTCAGTGACTGGCCAAGACCCCTAGAAGCCACACAGTAGTTGACGCAGCAAACGCTTGGTTTGGGAGGTACTCATTTTTTAGCATTGAGACTTATGAGTGAGTCGAAACTCCTTTATTGTTCTTTAAACATGTCATTTTGCAAACATTAACACATTTTGCAAGGTTAAGTGGTATAACAATGCTACAGTTGGAAACGATAGGACAGGCTATTGACTACAAAAAATGTTACAGTGGAACAGAGACTAAAATAGCAAGAAGGTGCAGCAAACCATGTATTCTCTGACAAAATTGAAGAGAATGGTTAGTGCACAAGCTGAAGTTTGTGATCTATACAGAAAGGATACGTAAAAAAGCATGGGATGTTGTTCTAGGTACAGAAGTGGTTTGCAGTTAAAATTAGGAAAGGCAAGTACCAGGGACCAGCAAACTAGTCCATCAGCCTTTTGATATGTGCTACCACTGTGACTTCAAGGCAAATATAGAACATCTATAAGGATGTCTTGCTGTCGGTGCTGAGGAAAACAAAGGCGTGATGGGCGGAATGCTTGAATTAATCTCAGCCACTGGTAATTACTCTGGACTGCATTCCAGCCCACCATGCCACTCCGACCGGAACCAGCCATATACAAATCAGCCTTGGTTCAGCTCTACCAGGATCAGGCCAGCCCGAACATCCAGGCCAGGTCCTTGTGCACCAGAACACACACAATCCTAGAGCTGGTTTGGACTATTTAGGCCTTGTCTGTAGGTTGCAGCTTGGTTCCGGTGACGCAATGAGCAAGGGATCCACGCCTGAAAACCCCGTGATGATTGTAAGAACTGTGGAAAAGTGGGCCATTTTGGATAACTGTCTTCATTCTGGGAGTAAAACTATAAGTGTGATACAAGAGCAAGCTAATGAAAGATGTGACCAGTCTTTGCTAACGATGAGCACTAAAAATGTCCTAGCAAACTGCCATATGTTGGGTGGGCTTTAATAGTCCAGAAATTACCATAATCTGCGATGGTGTCAGGTTTTATCCTGGGAAACGGCTGGAACAATAATTATATTATTATATGTATACAGTGACGAAACTGTTTGGGCAGTGGTTTACATTTTAACTAAGATTTCTAGAATTTAAATGTTTACATAGCGAAAAACGGTCGGCATAGTTTAAATATGTCTGAAAAACTTTAAAATGAAACTAGATTAGTGTGCCAAATAGCAGGTGTCAACGTTTTTTTAAGTCCAATTAAGAGAAATTGTTAACTGCCCTCCCCTGCGAAACATTTGATATATCAGGATCTGTAAAAGAATTGGGGCATGTCAAACTCTGATTCGTGAAAATGGTTTTGCTACACATTATGAATCACAAATAGTCGTTATTGTCCCCATCCAATTCGGTAGTTGCATAGAATAGATCAGTGCTTTGCAACTGGAGTTGCGATTGGAAACCATTGAACAGATCGATATTTCAAAGGGTTGGTAACTGTTCCCAAAGAGGATTTTTTTAAATAAAAAAATTAAGCTGCACCTGCCCTTTGCATGGGCTCTTTTTAAAGATAAATGTTTCTCTTCTTTATTCAGCCCTCCATAGGATGTTACAAATTCTGACCTGCCTAATTAGCATTCATTATGCAACTCGTTTTTCAACCTCCTGCTATTGTTTAATAACGTGTTCGAACACATCGCATCACAAATTTTATATACCCATTAGCAAACCAGTTGGTGGATGTATGCATGTCTGTATGTAGTATTTGTATAGTGCAAACTTAGCCAGAAGGTAGTAGAATGTTGTACAGGGTCAAAGTCGAGCATACAGTCAATGAACAATAGGTGAGGGAGCTGGTTTGTGGACTGGTCTTGCATTGTTACACACTGTTCTTTAAAGAGGTGCATTTTCAACCCTTTCCTAAATTTAAGCAGCATTGGACATGATTGATATGGGGATGCTGTTCCAAATGCTGGGTGCATAGATGACAAAAAGCCTGCTGCCTCGTTTTTTAGGTCACGCCTACGCAGCGCTTGCACGGTCTCTTCGAGATATGCTGTATCTAGGATATGGGCTTGAAGAAACACCCATCTTTTTCATTGGTTCCTGTTCTTTAGAAAGGCTGGCTTTTCATTGGTGAATACATTTAGTAGTTCCTCCATTTGGAATTTTGTATCCTTCCATGAGGACTCACCCCCCCCCTCTCTTACATGTGTTCTTACTGTTCAAGTTATTTATACTTAGAACTATTTTATTAGTTGGCCTGCCTCTTTGCTCGTTAACTGTTCTGTTTACTGGTGAAGTGAAACTTCTGTTGCTTTATCTCCTATGCCTCCCTCTCACCCCACCCACACCTCACCCCACCCACAACACTGCTGTGCTTCATATCCCTTAATCTCCCCATGCCTCCCCCCACCCCTCCCAAAACAATGCTCACAGGCCCCCACCACTCCTCAGAGGTCACTGCTGTTTTGCTAGTTTTTTGGTACTTTACAAATGCTTTTATTTCTGTAGTGCACCTAGCCATGGGCTGGGGGAAATTAAACAATCAGCCCATTATCACAGGATGTTGAGCCTGACAGCAGATTCGAGCCGGGATCCCCAGCTCACCAGTCGGCAGCTCTCACCACTATGCCACATCCTTTGCCTAGTCATGTTACAGGGTGCACTACCATATGTGGCCGGAATAGGTCCCAAGGGACACATAGTGACAGCCGTAGTTACTGCACTCTCACAACACTGCTTTTTTGAATTTGAGAATGCACTCTTTAATAGCTTTTGAGCATTTCAAATTGTTTCGAAGGACAGTTATCTACACGATTTTAGCAGTCGCTGTAGTGGGAGGAACATCTAGCAAGAAAACCTCTTTGGCTCGTTCCAATTAATTTGGCTCCTTGGGTTTGCATTATTAATGTTTCAGAGTCATTTAGCTAAGTCTAAAAGTTAGCAAAGCTTGCTCCTTAGTACCTCTGGAGAAATAAACGTGTCAAGATGTTGTCGGTCCCTTTTAGGTAAAGCTGATGTGTTAATGTCACTGTCATTCTTGTTTAAATACGTTTTGAAGCTTGTTAGTTTGACCTTTGCCCATGAATCCGCTCCATCTCTAGGTTGTGACATGCCTCTAGGGTGTGTCCACTTGCATTTCTTCTCGCATCTTTGGACTTTCTTTAATTAAATGCTCCCTGCTGGGCAGATTATGTGGTTTAGTAGGTAAAAGTTGAAGCAAGATTATCTTCTGGGCTCCTCTCACGTTATATACTGTTCTCTCAATCCAATTATAAAGGTGGAATAAATAGTTTTATTGTTTACTGTAATAGGAACTCCCACTAACATGGTTTTAGATAAAGTTGTTCGCTGCATTTCAATAATGAAGTGTATAAAAATGCCCTCTGCCACTTAAAATAAACAAAATACGATATGACTTTTATGTAACGCCAGTCTCAAGATCATAATGTGTGCTGGTGCTTTCGAAGTTACTTTTTGATGTTGTATTTTTTTTATTGATATGTGATGTAGCGCAACCCCTAAATTCTGAAACCAGGGACCAAGAGAAATCTCCTCACACAGAAATTGCTTTACCAATCAACGGGGCCTATCACACATTACTCATAAATGATCCCTGAGGACAGGCGCTGGATTTGGGGGGTTTATTGTGTCAGTTTTATTAAGTACAACACTACACTTCTCATTAATAACATTTATATATATTTCTATCTATTTGTAATATCAACTTCCTTCTTCCTTTGGTCGATGGACCATTAGTTGAAGAGTTGATGGTGACTATGATTAACTAAACAGTTTAATATTTAACTAAATAACCACTAAGTCACTTTTTCGGTTAATGAATTTATATTATTAAATGCTCTTGAATTAATCATCAGTGCATACACAAGATTGCATATAAGAGAACAAATTATCAAGCAATGTAATCAAAATGAATCATTTGCATCGAAATCAAAGCGCGCACCAGGAATGGGGAAGAGAAGGAACAGCATAAAACTTGCAGAAATATACTTGCAAATTAAAGCAATCAAGGAGGGTAATACCCACCAAAGGATCAGGAAACCCACTTCCTTGGCCGAGGTTGTGGCAAGAGGTCCCCAGAGATAGGCTCGGAGGACAAAGATAACAGGACAGATGCAGCAAAGTTTACTATACTAACAATTACATTTATCTCCCACTTAATCTACCTCCTCGGTCGCAGTCTCCTCCCAAGCACTCCTGTGACGTTCTCGTACCTAAAGATTCTCTGTCTCTGTGCAGGTCTGCTCTCTCTGTCTTGGATCTTCTCTCTGATCTGTCGCAATCAGACTACTCTGCTATACAGGACCGCACTGCTTCGCCATACTGCCTTGCCACACCCCTATTGGGATATCAATTCTACTTTTTCTCCAGCACACTATCTTACAATGTTGCAGTATTGGTAAAAACTCTGACTGTGATTGGTTGTCGTAAATCATACTAGGGTCGCCTCATCCAATTCTCGCCACAAATCCATCCTATACCGGTTCTAACAAAGGAAGGATTTAAGACAAATTCAATTCATATACTACTAGCATTCATATTTATACATTCGGCTACATTGTTAATATCAACATCCGTCTTCACATTCAAATTGCACGTAGTGATGGCTGTTCCCACAGTCGCTGTCGCATTTTGGCACATAAACAATAAGACGCAGGTCAACCTGGCCTTCACACGGATTGCATCATCGGGAACACTCTGTAGTCTGCGAGCAGGCAACCCAATTTGGCACATGCGCACTCCACACCGACTTGGCCAGCCACATGCTGGTTTCAACGAGAGGCCATTTTCATGCAGGCCCAATCCAGTACTAAAATAAACCAACACAAAAGAATATTAATTCATGAAAATAAACCCATTATGTTTACTTCCCACCATACTAATGCCATATGTTAAATAAATCCTAGCGAAAGCTACTAGTTTAAAGCAACCTTTTCGTTAATTGTGCACAGCATGCAAAATGTGCATTGTACAACACAGCATAAACATGCAGTAGTACGGGTTTTTAATGCGCAAACAATTAATACGTACTCATGTCAACGTGGTTTAGTATATTATATAAAAATGTGTTTGCCCCCTGTGTAGATGGGTGTATCTGGAGTTGATTAGTTCATGCAGTCAATACATTATTATAGAGTTGCTTGACTTTATGAGGATGTATTTTACAAACCTCACTCCATCAATCCCCCTTTGATGGTTTTACCATCATAAAATCCCAAACATACGGTTTTTCAAGTTACATAGTTATTTTGTCTTTTGACCCTTGCTCTTTACATTTTTCATACAATTTTTCTTTAAACTCTTCCATCTCTATCTCCTCTATCTCTTTCCCTTTCTTTATGTTCCTTACTCAATTTCCTTTCTTTCTTTTCTGTGCGACTCTTCTTCACACAAACATAAGTCATTCGTATCATAAGTACCATGATGACTACAAAAGCTACTGGTACTATTATTTTTGCAACTAGGGAACTACCTATAGAAGAAAACCAATTGCTTATAGTAGAGAAACCTTTACTTAGTCTCTCCCAAACACCATCAACCTCTAGTTGAGTTACTTCCTTATGCAATTTAGTAATATTCTGAATGTATCCTTCCAAATTCTTACTTTTATCTGGAATGTAAGTGCAACAATGTTGAACTTTTAGCATTCCACAGACTCCACCCTCTTTTGCCAACAATATATCAAGGGCAAGTCTATTTTGCATAACCATAGATCTCATGGCAATCATTTCGGTGTCAATCATTAAGAATTCTCCAGCAGTATCTGTTGATAAGCGATCAACCACTGTGGACAATTGTCGAATTTTGTATGCATTCAGTGTAACTCCAACTCCAGGTACCAATGCTCCAAATATATCGCCTACAATTTCTGAAAAACGTTCTCTTTTTACACAGTTTAGTCCTTGCCTTACTTCATCGATTCCATTTGTATTTTTGTCTACATGATAGACTTTTGGAAAGACAATCCCAAGGTAACATGTCCCATACCAGTGATCTGGTAATCGATAATAGGCTTTCCTCCCACAGACATAATATATACCAGGCAAGACAGGGTCAGTTCCTCCCTTTAATCCCCAACCCCCAATAATTTTATAGGTATCTTCACATTCACTGGAACCGATGAAGTAGTGGTTTTAATTAGTCTTATCCCTACGTAAGCATAATTTTCCCTTCTGTGACCAATCCAAAGCCATTGCAGCATAAGTCTCACTTTTGTCATAGTTGCCTTCTCTGAAAACCCAAGGTAGTGTTTTGAATTTCTCTTCAGCAGCTTTTCTCTGAAACTTAGCCCTTCTTTCCTCTACCATCTCATCTAAATACTTTGTTGTCAAGAAGAAATCTCCCATGACATTTGCATGTGCTATCTTATTCAATTCAGGTACTACAGGAACCTTAGAAAATATTGTATCTACATTGGAATAATAATAGTCTAATTTACCTGTTCTATACAACAAACTTGATAAAACACTACAAGTCACACCATAAGTCAAAGGAAGGTGATGGTAAATCACACCTTCAGAAACAGACAATGGTAACTGTATGCATACATAGCAGTCTTTCATATCCATTGTTTCTACATATTCATAGAGTAGTTTGGTAAAAACGTTTGAGGAAAAAATTAGTAACTAATCTGTTGTGATGTAAACTACTAGCATCTATTTGATTCAAGTGAGTAATTTGTGTTTGTCTAATATCTGTATCTATCCTTGGACTTGTTAGATTGCTAGGATGTGGTGTATCTTCTTCTATCAAATGTAAAGGTATTACAATTGTCAATATTATCCAGAATACTATCAATATACACATTAAACATAAGCAAACCTTATAGCATCTACACATAAGGCTACATCTAGGTCTAGTTACTTGTGTATCTGCCATGACAATATTAATAAAATGTAGTGCGATCCCACACTTCAAAAGCTTTCTTCTTTACCCCTCCTTTTATTTTAACTTAATCCAATTTCCAGGACGTCTTCTGAATCTTCAGAGAAACTTTTCAGTTCATAACGCAACACCTTAGTTCGTTTACAGTCTCTTAAGGCGGATTTAGATCACTTTTCTCTTCTTGTTCGTTGTCAGTGCTGTTTCTTCTTTGGTTTAAATCTTCTTCCTCAATTTCTTCTAACCCTATGTAAATCCAATCAGGTGACCTGAACTTTTTGTTTGGTTTTCTCACTTGTTGCAGCACTGATTTGTCATCTGACTCTCCCTGTTCTAGCTGATCTGAAGTTTCACTTATTTGTTCTAACCTGTTTTCTGGTCTTCCTTTCACTACTCTATATTTCAGTCTTTTAACTCCACTTGGCCACTGCTCGTCTTTCCTTGCTCTCTTTTCTAAACTACTTCTTCTTTATTCAATTCGTACTTCCATTTCTTTGTACCTACTCTAAGTTTGCTTTCTTTTTCTTCTTCTTCGGTATTTCTTTCACCTACTTCTCTACACTTTCCCTTTTCACCTAAAATTTGTCTTTCTTCTTGTTCAACAGCAGTTTCTTCAGTCCCAGTAGCTGGTGCCCACTTTACTTGACTTGTGCTAAGCAATTCATCATCAAGCTGCTCTTCAGAGTCTTTTGGTTCAGGTTCGCCAGTTTCAGATTCTATTGCTCTAACCTCACCAATTTCTTGTGCTTCACCCTCTGATTCAGAGCTTGTACTTGCAATCTCCAGATGCCGCTCTACTCGTGGTTCAAGTGGACTTGGGACTCGCTGAGTGTGACTGGCATGGATCCAATTTGTTAAACCAGCACACTTTACTGCTGTAGTCGTCGCCAATATAACCTGATATGGCCCTTCCCAGCGGGGCTCTTGGCAAGTTTTTCTTCTATGCCTTTTCACGTAAACCCACTCACCAGGGCTTAGATCATGCTTCAGTCTGCTGTGTTGTGGTCGCGTCTGCTCCAGCCTGATGAAACACAGAACGTACCACATCAGCCAATCCTTTGCAATAGTCAAGGATGAGATCATCAGATATATTTATCAATTTGTTCGCAGGTACAAATGCTGGTCTCATTGCTCTTCCCATCAATATTTCGTACGGACTCAATCCTGTCTTTTTGTCAGGAATGCTTCTGAGACTCATCAAAACTAGGGGTAAAGCGTCGGGCCATTTCAGTGCTGTGGATCTACACACTTTACCTAACCTGTTCTTGATTGTGCCATTTATCTGTTCTACTATTCCAGAAGCCTCTGGACGATAGGCACAATGAAGCTTTGGTTGAATGCTCAAGGCTTCACAAATCAGTTTGATCAATTCACTAGTGAAGTGTGTCCCTCTATCTGTTTCCATAGTGACTGGGAAACCATATCTAGGAATGTATTCTCTTAACAAAAGTTTTGCCACTGTTAGGCTGTCATTCCTTCTTGTGGGATAAGCTTCTACCCATCGGGAAAACAAACACACAATCACTAACACGTATTTGAACTTATCACATGGAGGTAACTCGATAAAATCGAGTTGTAGTCTGGTAAAAGGACCACCTGCCCTCCCTATTGTTCCCAGACTAACTATTGTCTGTCTTCCTGAATTTTGCTGTTGGCACGTTAGGCATCTCTGACAAAGGCTCTCTGCAATAGTTCTGAACCTAGTATTAAATAATGTTTGTTTGAACAATCCAACCATGGCGTCTCGTCCAACATGTGTCACTCCATGGTACATCCTTGCCATATGAGAAAGTAAACTATCTGGCATGACTGGTCTTCCATCAATATATACCCATACATCATCATCTTCTCGCCTTCTACATCCTGCTTTATCCTATTCCTGTCTTTCCTCATCGCTTGCCTCTTCCTGCAGTTGTCTCACTTCATCCCAAGTTTTAATAGTGTTAGTAAAAATAAGTTGACAAACCGTATGTTCTTTTGCTTTTCCCCGATTTATGGAAGTCTCATTCTTTGCACAATATTGTGCTACTTGGTCAGCAAATCTGTTGCCTTGAGTCACATAATCATCTCCTGACTTATGTGCGGCACATTTGACCACTGCAATTCGTTTTGGCAATTGTAATGCTTCCAGCAATTCTTTTACAAATTGACTATTCCTGATGGGGGACCCCGAAAAGGTCAGGTATCCCCTCTGCATCCATAGTTCTCCAAAATCATGCACAATGCCAAAGCCATATTGACTATCAGTAATTATGGTCACTTTCTGATGTTTTCCCAATTTGCAGGCATGAATTAGAGCTATCAATTCAGCCACTTGTGCAGATTTTACCCCTTTTAGACAGGATGCTTCCAGGATTTCTGCTACAGTACAAACAGCATAAGCAGAACTCAATACACCTTTTTCAGTTTGCAAACATGAACCATCAACAAACATCACACAATCTGATTCCTCAAGAGGAACATCCTTGATGTCAGGACGGGGCTTGGTACAAAATTCAGTCACATCCAAACAATCCTGTTCAGCTTCATCCTTTACTTCTTCTTCCCATACATCTGGCAATAGAGTAGAAGGATTCACATTTGTACATCTCACTATGGTCACATTTTCTGCTCCCAGAATCACGCTCTCATACCTACTCAGCTGACTATAGGTGAGGTGCTGAGTCCGTGTTCTTGTTAAAAGGATCTCAACTGAATGTGGCGCATACACTCTCACAGGATGACCCATTATGATCCCTTCACTCTGTTCCAAACTCACACAAATAGCAGCTACTGCTTTCAAACATCCACGTAATGCGGCAGCCACTGAATCTAAAGTTGCTGAAAAGTATGCCACAGGTCGTCTTGACATTCCATGCCTGAGTTAAAACCGCAAGTGCACATCCATCTCTCTCACTGCAATATAATGCAAAATCCTTTGAATAATCAGGCATTCCCAATGCCGGAGGCTTACACAAACTCTCTTTCAGTTTAACAAAAGCATCCATACTTTCTTCATCCAATTTAACTGGATCTTTCACATCATTCCTTGTTCACCTCTGTAGAGGTTTTGCCATCAGGGAAAATCCACTGATCCACTGTCTGCAATATCCAACCACTCCCAAAAACATTCGCACTTCTCTCTGTCGTTGGAGGCTTCATATCCCTGATCACTCGAATACGCTCTGACGTTACTTTTCTGACTCCCTTCTCAATCTTATGACCTAAGTATTGGACTTCTTGTTGGCAGAATTGTAATTTAGCAGGGGACACTTTATGTCCACCCTCTGCCAAATGGTTCAGTAAAGCAACTGTGTCTGCAACACAGGCTTCTCGAGTCTTTGATGCCACCAGTAGGTCATCAATATACTGAACCAAAACAGACTCTTCAGACATTCTCAATTCCTCCAAACACTTTTTCAATATCTGATTAAAAATTGAAGGACTCTCAGTATAGCCTTGAGGAACTCGGCACCATGCCAAAACACGATCCCCAAACCGAAATGCGAACAAATACTGGCTATCTGGATGCAGGGGATTCGAAAAGAATGCATGACACAAATCAATCACTGTATACCATTCCGCATCATGTGGGATTTGGTATAGAATCACTGCTGGGTTTGGCATAACTGGACAACAAGGCACAACAATTTTGTTTACCTTTCTCAAATCTTGTACTATTCTAGAAGTTCCATTTGGCTTTTTCAATCCCATAATAGGTGAATTACAAGGACTACTCATTAATTCTTTTAAAATTCCTTGTTCAATCATTTGATCAATTACAGGAGTTATTCCTGCTATTACTTCTGGTTTCATTTTATACTGTGGTGTATTTGGATAGTCAACACCATACTTCATTGTAATTCTAATCAGATCCACTTTCTTCAACCCAATCTCCTGTCCTGTGCAAATCCCATACTTCCGGATTCACTACCTTCATTAATTCTTCAGGCACTCTTTTGTCTGTAAGAAGCGAATATAACTCATTCACTTCTGTTCCTTGCTTTGCTAACACCATTTTAAACGAGACATCCTCATCAGGTGTCTGGAATGCAATACCATCCGGTGTGCAGTAAATTGTGCAATTCATCATGCACAGCAAATCCCTTCCTAACAAATTCACTGGACTCGAGTCACACACTACAAACCGATGCATGTCTTTGAAGGGACCAATATGTACTTCAATTGGTTTAGTAACTGGAGTATTTATCTGTTTGTTTGAGACTCCTACTACCTGGATAGTTTCTCCCGAGAGGGGTAGGTTTGGAATTTCTGCTGCTCTCACAGTAGAACGGGTAGCACCAGTGTCCTCAAGAAAGGTGATATCATTACCTTCCACTTTTTTCCATCAACAAATGGACCTGACTGATCTACCTCTAGAGTAGCCCCAAGCACGCACTCTTCCTCCCCCCTCAGGCACCGTCATTGACTCGACTCAACATCACTTCCATTACATTGCATCCAAAATTGGGGAATCACATTTGTGTTAGTATTTTTACCAACCTGGTCTCCTCCGTGAAACCCTGTATCCGCACTGTATCTTTGAGCATTTACACTATGTGGTAACGGTGGTTGCGGGACCGGATATTGGGTAGTGACTACCTGCTGTTGTGGTGTCCGCTGCACAACTATCTCACTCTGCACCTGTGGGGTGCAAATTTGATTTTCTCCATTAGTCCTCTGCACTGATCTACACTAATTCTTCCAGTGTCTATACTTTCCGCACCCATGACAAGGAAATTTCTTTTTCGCCTCTTCTCTGCTCATTTGTCCTCTACCTCCAGCAGATTTCTGGGCATTCTGACTAATGCCTCCCATTTGGTTTATAGCCTGAGAATTCAACTGAGTTTCTTGCTGCTCCGCTACCTTTACTTGTGCCCACATCATCTTTTCTTTTAATTTGCGATGGCGAGACTCAATGTCGTCGCTGCAATACTTCGCATACCTCAAGATTTCGTCAATCGTTTTGGCTTGCCAACACAACATATGCTGCTGTATCATCTGACTAATCTCGGGTCTTAATCCATACACAAACCTATACACAAAATGACCCATATCTTTGTCTCCAATATTCTCAAAACCACTATATTGCTTAAAGACTTGTAACAACCTCTCGTAATAGGCATGTACAGATTCTTTCGGCTCTTGGGTTGTTCTATCAATTTTTACCCAATCCGTTTCCTTAGGGGAAATTTTGCTTTTCAAGAAAGTAATCACTTGTTGATATTTTTTCATCACCTCATCAGAAGGTGCTCCTGTTTTGGCATCTCTAGGATATTCGTCTTTCGGCCAATCTACTGTAATCTTGCATTCAGTCCATAAATCTGCAGGGACAACAATTTCAAACAATCCATCTAGATCCTTTAACAATACTTTTGATACGTTCACAAACCTCTCAACTTGTTTATACCATTTCACAGGTTTTTCTCTCAACCTAGGAAACTCATTGGTAAAAGACAATATATCCTGTCTAGTCCAAGGAACATGCACATAACCTCCTCCTGGAACTTCTCTCATGGGACATTCCAGAGCTACATTTTCCACTTCTCTTACGGGATGCTAATGTATTTCTTTAGCAGCTAATTCTTCTTTCTTCCTCATCCATCTACCTTTCCATCTTTCCACGTCTCCCCATTTTCTTAAAACAACCATTAACTCTTTTATCTGCAATCGCCTACCAGACTTATTCATATTTTCTATATCCTTTTCAGTAAAATCCACTCTATATGTCTTCTGCAACACCTTTGATCTTCCTATATCCATTCCCAACTCCTCTGCAGCTTCCACTAACCTTTCATGTAAATTTTTCGCTTTCCAAGTAATACTCTTACACAGATACATCAATTCATCATCTTGAAACGTCTTTAGCCTGTCTGGACTTATGGTTCCAATGATCATTTCTTCCAGATCTACTCTTAACTTACATACATCTATAGGCTGTGGTTGTGTTTTTCTCCTTTGTAACCCTTTCACCCAATCATCTAATTCTTCAGTGGTTGGACCTATAGAAACCTCACTTCTGGGAATCTCATCCAACTCTATCCTTTTGGGCTGTAACTGCTTTATTTCCCTAGGCGTTTCAATAATCGTTAAATTAGTCGGAGGTGTAGATCTAGTAACTGAAGTGGCTGTTCACTTTGGACACTTACAGCATTAATTCTACTACTAGCTGATGTTATAGCAGAATTTAATGGGACAGTTCAGGAAGGTTCATGGACAATTCTATTTTCAAATACAGGTATTGCTGGACCTATAGTTACTGGCACAGGTATTGCATCTATTTTCATAATCATCTGATTTAATTTTTCAACTAATTCTTTAGTTTGCATGGCAAATTCTACTTCTCCTTCCTGCTCTACATCACTTACAGTTGGACCTGGTGTCGTTTGAGGTGTCATTGGGGCTTCCATTGACGGTGCATTTGGTGTCACCATCACAGAATTCTCTTGATAAGGTGGTGGTCGTTTAACTAATATGTCATCCAGCAGCTCATCATCAGTTTCATTCGGGTTATATCCATAACCAAATTGCTCTAAATGTCTCTTCTTTTCCTTACACTTATTTCCTGCAGTCTCTCCTACCATTAAAACTGGATACAATCCTTCAGTTATCTCTCCATTCCTCCACCTCTTCATTCTGTCTTCGTGTTTTTCATCATGAAATCTTCCAAACATAAATCTATGAACTCTACCACTTCTGTCTCTCTCTCTTTCATACATTTCATCTTCCCATTCTACTTGTGCTTCAAACTGTGTAGGTCTAGGTCTCGGATCTAATGCCATCATTTTATCTCTTAAATTACGCAATACTGCCAAATTAAAAGAACCATGCTCTGGGAAAGCTAGTGTACCATCATTCTTCGTATATCCTACCCAGTTTTCTGACCACATACATGTGTGATGACCATATTTTAACATCCTATAAGACGCTGATGTCTTTGGTGGAGGGATAGGAACTCCTTCTCTCGTTATTACTGGTTTGTCCTTTTTAAAGAATCTTTTAATTTTGCCAAACAAAGTCAATTTCTCCTGTCGCGGTGGTTCGAAATACATTTTCGCTACTTATTCAACACCTTCACTCGATAAAATCTTTATCAACACAATTCACTATAATTCACCAGTCGAACTCTTATACTTCCTTAAACACCTGACCAATGTCAGCGCGTCACACTCTAAACTCTTCCAATCTGAGCTTTCTACTTCTCTGCTATTTTGTCCAATACCAGCGCGGCTCACACCAACTAACCAATCGGTGCTCGCTCTGTTTTCACAGACTGACCAATTCTAGCGCGGCTTTCTGTGACGTTAGCTTCTCCTCCTGCTGCTGACCCTCCCTTTACAAAATTATCGGCACTTTTCTAAATTCAATTTTCTTTAAAAATAACTTATTAGTCCCAACATTTAAACAATACCACACTGTCTGTTTACTAGATAGAGAGTTTTTCACTCTCAAGAATATTTCTTTCAATACGGGCAAGTATAACAATTCCGCTATCCTTCCCTTAACTCAAGCTAGGAGAGGACCTGTTACTTCCTTAGGGATAAGGCCAAAATTTCATAAGAGGACCCTTTTGTTAAAAAGGAGGTCTCACTACTCTTCTGGGGATAAGGCCAAAGTTTCACAGGTGGACCCTTCGCTTATCACATACACACTCAATAGTCCCTAAAATAACCTAAACAGACACTGTACCTATTCCCGTGTGATTTCACTTCTCACACTTTTCCTCTGCCTTATTTCAGGCTAACTCTTACTCTGCCGGCTTCCCAGATAGCCTTCCGTACCTGTGTTCCAAAAACTACATAAAAACGTAACACTGACTCACTTTACATAGAATGTTAACATATAATCAATAATCAATAAATCACCAAACTAATCAATAACAACCATCATTCTGCTACCAGAAAAACTGGTCCAGCGAAACACCTAAATTCTGAAACCAGGGGCCAAGAGAAATCTCCTCACACAGAAATTGCTTTACCAATCAACGGGGCCCATCACACATTACTCATAAATGATCCCTGAGGACAGGCGCTGGATTTGGGGGGTTTATTGTGTCAGTTTTATTAAGTACAACACTACACTTCTCATTAATAACATTTATATATATTTCTATCTATTTGTAATATCAACTTCCTTCTTCCTTTGGTCGATGGACCATTAGTTGAAGAGTTGATGGTGACTATGATTAACTAAACAGTTTAATATTTAACTAAATAACCACTAAGTCACTTTTTCGGTTAATGAATTTATATTATTAAATGCTCTTGAATTAATCATCAGTGCATACACAAGATTGCATATAAGAGAACAAATTATCAAGCAATGTAATCAAAATGAATCATTTGCATCGAAATCAAAGCGCGCACCAGGAATGGGGAAGAGAAGGAACAGCATAAAACTTGCAGAAATATACTTGCAAATTAAAGCAATCAAGGAGGGTAATACCCACCAAAGGATCAGGAAACCCACTTCCTTGGCCGAGGTTGTGGCAAGAGGTCGCAGAGATAGGCTCAGAGGACAAAGATAACAGGACAGATGCAGCAAAGTTTACTATACTAACAATTAAATTTATCTCCCAATTAATCTACCTCCTCGGTCGCAGTCTCCTCCCAAGCACTCCCGTGACATTCTCGTACCTAAAGATTCTCTGTCTCTGTGCGGGTCTGCTCTCTCTGTCTTTGATCTTCTCTCTGAACTGTCGCTTCAGACTGCTCTGCTATACAGGACCGCACTGCTTCGCCATACTGCCTTGCCACACCCCTATTGGGATATCAATTATACTCTTTTCTCCAGCACACTATCTTACAATGTTGCAGTATTGGTAAAAACTCTGACTGTGATTGGTTGTCGTAAATCATACTAGGGTTGCCTCATCCAGTTCTCCCCACAAATCCATCCTATACCGGTTCTAACAAAGGAAGGATTTAAGACCAATTCATATACTACTAGCATTCATATTTATACATTCGGCTACATTGTTAATATCAACATCAGTCTTCACATTCAAATTGCACGTAGTGATGGCTGTTCCCACAGTCGCTGTCGCATCTTGGCACATAAACAATAAGACACAGGTCAACATGGCCTTCACACGGATTGCATCATCGGGAACACTCTGTAGTCTGCGAGCAGGCAACCCAATTTGGCACATGCGCACTCCACACAGACTAGGCAAGCCACATGCTGGTTTCAACGAGAGGCCGTTTTCATGCAGGCCCAATCCAGTACTAAAATAAACCAACACAAAAGAATATTAATTCATGAAAATAAACCCATTATGTTTACTTCCCACCATACTAATGCCATATGTTAAATAAATCCTAGCGAAAGCTACTAGTTTAAAGCAACCTTTTCGTTAATTGTGCACAGCATGCAAAATGTGCAATGTACAACACAGCATAAACATGCAGTAGTACGGTTTTTTAATGCGCAAACAATTAATACGTACTCATGACAACATGGTTTAGTATAATATATAAAAATGCGTTTGCCCCCTGTGTAGATGTGTGTATCTGGAGTTGATTAGTTCATGCAGTCAATACATTATTATAGAGTTGCTTGACTTTGAGGATGTATTTTACAAACCTCACTCCATCATATGTCTTTCTTATCTGTGTATTAAAGAAATAGTTGCTTCACTCGCTGTTCAATAACTAGCCACCAGAAGTTATTTTTATGACATGGCCGGGTTGCTGTATGTTTCTTGAGGCTGTTTTTTTGCTCTTAATACAAGACAAAGTAGAGCACAGCCAACTTTCAAAATATTTTTAAAACAGTACCTTATGTAAGAGCTAGGAATATGAAGAATGATGTTCAACACGCTCATACCTCAGTAGTGGTTGTATTTTTTTTTTTTTAAATATAAATTTGTTTGTCCTGCTGGTGACCAGGTGCGCTGTCGCTGTTTATTGGTGCAATGACGATTTGTCCTGTCTATTCGTATGGTTTGCTGCTTGAATGCTAAACATCATAAGCACATTTTCAGAGCTCCTATGTCCGGACCAGTTTAGAAAGATATGCTTATGTTAAGACACATGAAACCAGCCTTCGGTAGAAGCTGCTTCATGGAAGTGTTACCAGAGGCACTTTTTCGGGTTCAAAAGGTTAGTTTTACTCGTCAATAAAACAAAGACCTCCAACCCGCCCTTGGGTAACGTTTTAAGCCAAGACGTGCCCACTTTGTTGCTGCTTGAGTGGAGTGCTTCCTCTGGTTTCCTAGCCTTTCCCACAGGCTTGTCATTTGAAGAGGTGGCCAACAGAGTTGCATATGGCACTATTTATGGGCGTATTTCCATTGGTGTGGACAGTTGGCATTGTTACTTCAATTTTTGCAGTTGTCTCTTATTTACCAGCACCGCTTTGTCTTTTAACCATCCACAGTATGATCCCCCAATGATGGTTTGGCAGTGCACTTCACCCTCTTCACTTATGTATTGCTGACCCAATTTCGCTTTTAAGTGTTAATTTTAACCACCACCTTGTGGATCATAGCACACTAAACGTATCTAAAATTGTATAATATTTGTGGCCCTGAGTGAAGATAAATGTATTATTTGGAAATTGTACTCATGTAACTTCGTGTTCAACAGAAGTAGTGCTGACACTGATTTTTGTGGTACATCACTTTTACATAACTCCCACCAAGTGAATTTTGTTTACTGCCGTCATGCTGAGGAGTGCTATTTATTTTTAAAACTAAAATATTACTATTTTTCTTATTTTTTTTGCCCTATGTTCACATTTTAGTAAGAATAACTCATTTGTGATATGCCATCTCTCTCCTGAGCATAATTTATAGTATATTTATCGCTTGTGTAATAGATTTTGGAAAAAATTATAACACCTCACCAAGAAATATTTGAAACCAAACAACCAAGCACGTATCACAATAAATCCAGAGTTGTTGGTGTCAGATTTTAGAGGTGTAGGCCTCGATGGGAGTGAGGCAGTCCTGGAATTTCACCAATATTGCGGTTAATTTCTGCATGCACTATATTTCCCAAAACATCCTTGTACATTTGCACATTTCTGCGCTTCTCTCATCCAAACGTTCGTGTTTGGTGGCATTGATGACTTTCAGGACATAGCTAATAATTTCAGTATTACAAGGGCTAGGTGAAAAAATTAGAATTTGTATTTCATCTTTTTTGTGTCTTGTTAGGCTGAGTAGGCATACTTTCAGTGTAAAGTCATGCTGTGGAGTATTGTCAGTACATTAGTTTCTGAACCATTGCTACCCTGCGACCCTTTTTCAGGTGCACGGCTTGTCCTAGCTATTAAAAAGGTTTACTTGCAGTGGTAGTCATTGATGGAACATTGGTCCATGCGTGTTGATTAGGGCCCATTTGTAACTTTCATGCTGATTCTTCTTACAGCATCTGATTCCTTAGCCTGTATTTGAGTGGGCGGCGCTCTGACATTGCAGGCTCCATTGTATGTCAATGACCGGTAGCCTGACAATTCTTCTAGAGGGTACTCCATCTTTGTCCTCCCTTTTTTAGGTCTAGCCTAGCGGCGTGCATGCGCTGCTCTGCGAGGCATGCTGTATCCAGTGTGTGGGCATTCAGCACACCCATCGATTTTGATTAGCTCCTTCATGTGCTTTTCAAAAATCTTTTGTTTTCATTGTTTTATAGCTTACATTTGTCTTTCCTTTTGCTGGATTGGTCACGCCCTGGAGACTGTGCCTGTTACATGAATTATTTCACAATGGGCCATGTAGGTTAGTGTTGCACAATTTTTTTTAATTAATTTCCTGCTCAGCGGTGCGCAGTCACTGCAGCCTTGCTGTGAAGCGCGTCTGTGCCTCAGACAAGCTGGTTATTACCAAAACGCTGTGCTAATGTGTTGAAGATGGAGGGGAGTTTTATATTGCAGCTTGCAGCTGATGTTCCTTTCTGTTCACAAAGCTCCCCTATCTTTAATCTTGTCCAGGGCGCGCCCAGTATGTCGCAATCCACTTCTGCCTCCTACAAGTTTCTTCTTGGTTTGAGTCCTGGGCCTCTATATTGTCGGCCTCTGTTGCTGGCCATCCTGGGTCCTAGCTTTTCCAGTTCCTCTACGTCTTCTTGATGGACCTGGATTGTATAGCCTGCCAAAGCTGTCTGTTCCCAGTCCTGGCTCCAACTGCTGCTTCCTTCGTTATGGCACCTTTTTTTGCAGTGCTGCATACTACTTCTTTGGTCCCGTCGGTAATTCCATAATTCTAAGTCTTCCAGACAGAGCTGCTAGCTGCTACTCTGGTCCCATCAGTAATTCCTCATTTTAAGTCTTCCAGAAAGTGCCGCTAGCTGCTTCTCTGGTCCCAGTGGTAATTAATCATTCTAAGTCCTCTAGACAGCCCTGCAGCTACTTCTCTGTTCATACATCCACTACACTCCAAACCATTCTAAGTCCTCTACACAGTGCTGCTAGCTGCTTCTCTGGTCCTGTCGGTAACTCTAACATTCTTAGTCCTCTAGGCAGTGCTGCAGCCTGGGTCTCTGTTCCCAGTGGTAATTCCTCATTCTAAGTCCTCTAGACAGTGCTGCTAGCTGCTTCTCTGCTCCCAGTGGTAATTCCTCATTCTAATTCATCTAGGCACTGCTGCAGCGGTCTCTCTGGTCACAGTGGTAATTCCCCATTCGTAATCCTCTAGACAGTGCTGCTAGTTGCTTCTCTGGTGCAGTAGTAATTCCTCATTCTATAAATTCCAGACAGTGCTGCTAGCTACTACTCTGGTCCCGTTGGTAATTCCTCATTCTAAGTCCTTTAGACAGCCCTGCAGCTACTGCTCTGTTCATACATCCACTACACTCCAAACCAAAACACATAGGTAAAAGACATTGTCCTTTACAACACCAATAGCTCTAACTCTCAAAAATGCGAGACCTATTGCATTGCAAATGCTGGTTTTCTTACTTTACGCTGCTTTGTCTGATGGTGTCTTGGCTGCGGGTCTGCCGAGTGCCACCACATATAGTGAGCCTTTCTACAAGATAAGCACAGGCGTGCTGGTTGTGATAGCTTTGTAAATGATGTTGCTGGTTTTGAAGGTGTTGTGGGCCAGCGAAAGGGAGTCTGTGTAGTTCCTTCGGGATCTGATCATAGTTCTTCAAATTATTGAAGAGATGTGCTGCTGCGCATAGGCTGCTCTTAGAGGTTGACAGTGTGGTGTCTGGGAAGCCATCAAACTGTTTGCCACTACCTAGATGTGCGAGTATGAGGAGTCTGAAGTCTCCTTGTGGAAGAAACATTTTCAATTTCTTTACAAGAGTGTTGATACAAGACCATCCTTTTTTTTGCTTTTTAAAAATGTATATGGTATTGTAATCCTTGAGGTTAGTGTCCAGAGTGAATCCAAGTGACTTGTCATTCAGCGAAAGTTGGAGTTTGAAGCCATCAAGGTTCATATCATTAATCCAAGTTTGTACTATCTTGTGCTGCTGGTTCTTGGCAGATTACAGGAATTTTGTCTTCGTTGGTTGAGTTTCCGGTAGGTGCTGCACAGCTAGGTCCGGATGAGGTGCAGGTAGGTTTAGAGGCACGATGTGTGAAGCAAAGTAGAGATTTAAGTACAGTTGTGTATCGTTGGGAAATTGGTGAATCTTGATGCTGGTATATGAGGGTAGAGCCCCAAGTGGCTCCAGGTAGAGGATGAAGGTGGCAGTGGACATTATGCAACCCTGGGGGACTCCACAGGTGATAGGGGTCTTTAGGGACCTGGAGATGCTCATGTGACCAAATTGGTGTTGGTTGGAAAGGTGGTAGGAGAACCAGTGAAAGACATTACCAGTAAATCCCATCTTAGATTCCAAGGTGTCGATAAGGATGGGATGGTAGACTGTCAAAGGCAGCTAAGAGGTCCAGCAATATCAGGAGGTCGGCTTCATCTGTAGTCAAGAAGGCATTGTCTTCAAAGTGTAGGGTAGCGGTCTCCATGCTGGCTAGTAGCCTTGTAGGGGATGTTTAGCATTAATGTGATTTTGGAGTTGAGAGAGTCTGATTTTGTGATATTGCTGATGAATTGTAGGTGAGCGATGGGCCGGTGGTTGTTGAGGTCATCACCGTCTAGTGTAGGTTTCTTTAGAAATTGAAGGTTCTGGCTAGTTTTGAGAGCTTTAATGAAGGACAAGGGTATGGCATCCTCTTATGGCTTTGCGAAAGTTAACTAAGTTGGTGAGATGTTGAACAGATAGGGCTTTGAAGGATGATCATTGCATGATTCTATGAGAAGGGGTGGGCATAGGAGAAGGAGCAGGCTTGGTGTTGTCCATGTGCTGTTGGATCTTATGTGTTTTTTCATAGAAGAGGTTGATAACATTGCATTTATTTATTGAGTGTGGAATAGGTGGATCAGTGAAGTTTTATGCAGTGCTTGATTGTTTTGGAAAGTGTTTTGCTTGTATCTGTGGCTTCATTCATAGTATTGATATAGTACTTTGCTTTGGCTCATATGATAAGCTGTCTACACGTTTCACGGGGTAACTTTATCAGTATGATGTCTTCAGGAGTTCTGTTTTCCTTTCATTTTCTTTCCTGTTGACAGAGGGAAGATTTATGGCCAACAAAGTATTCAGAGTACTAGGGTGCTGAAGATTTTGGCTGGCACTTGCATGTTTTAGTTTGAGTATTAATGTTCACATATTTTTCCTAAAAAGTGTTAACGTTCTTTAGAAGAATTCTAATGTCTGATGTGGAGTCGGCAGGGTGAGAGATAATTTCAAGCATTATTTTGTCAATGGAGAAGTCTTTCGAAGATCTGAAGGCTTGTTCTTCTCTTTTGCGTTGACCTTCATTTGTTGGTAGGAGATGCAGCGGGAAATCAGGATGGCAAAGTGGTCTTTCCGGCCCGGGGTAAGGGTGGTTTGCATTGGATTGCTGAGTGTGTTGGTTTGGTGACATGATGTACCAAATTGAGTATGTCAATAAGTTTGAGAGCATTTTTTTTTTTTTTTTTTTAACTTGTGCTGTCTTGGGGATGGAAATCGCCCATGAGGATGTAGTGGGGACCAGAGAATTCATCAATGAAGCGCTTTCCTAGGAGGCCTGTAAATCAGATGAACAGTGGTGTCTGAGTTGCTGAAAGTGAGCAAAATGGTATGTCAGCAGCTTCATGGATTAGAGTGTTGCTTGCATTCCTATTATGTAGGACCCTAAAACTGACGCATGACAGGGAGGCTTCTTCCTTTCTTATGTGTGGTCCATACTATGGATGCTGTAACCGGTGGGAAGAAGGGAGTCTAGAATGTGCGAGGATATGTGGGCACATCCTGTGTTGTAGCATGTGTGGCTGTAGATGCACATGCTCTGCATAGTCCTGCCATCTACTTTTGAGCTCGGACATTATAATTTAAGTCCGAATAAGCTTTAAAGATGTGCTGTGACTCCTCCCTTAGACCACAATGTGCATGGGCACCAACTTCAACTTAGATTTTTTTTTTTACTGCCATCAGGTTAGGAAATGTTCAATAACCGGTCTGAAATTGACTTGTTCCTCGAGTCTTATTGGGTCTAACTTCTCTACTCTTCAAGACTGACAAGACTGTTAACAATCATTGCACAATCGATCTCGACTTGACTGCTCTTTCGATAGAGACACTATACTCCTTCTACCGGCTGCTTCTTTTCGATGCCCTAGCGGCTGATAACCAGGTCCCGGACTCGGTTGGGACTTCTTCGATCTCCATGAAGCTTACCTTGGAGAATGTGGACTTGAAGGGGGAGATGCAATGCACAACTTTCCAGTTTTGTCTAAACTGCAATGTAAAGTATCTGTGGGCAGACTAGCACGACTTTTTCAAACTCTTCTGCTCTCCTCACCTTAAGACCTCCTGCGAGTTTTGCCTCTCCTTTTGGTGTAAGAAGACCCTGAGGTGCCGAAGGGAGAGGCATTGGTTGCACTTGAAAATGCAGCAGTAATCATCCTCTCAGACCGTTCCTGGGGTCAGGTCCCACTCTGCATCAAGGAGGAAGAGACCATCTTGAAAGCGGGCAAGCTCCAACCACAGGCTGTGGAGCCTTGACACTCATCTATTCCCTCTTGCCGAAAGGTCCCAGACCTCCCCTTTTGGAGCTGAATTTGATGCTGTGAGTGCCTTGGAGACCAAACGCTAAGTAGACGTCGAAATTGGAGGACTCCAATGCTGCTGTGCTGGAGAGACTAGCAGAAAAAATCTAGCCAGACAGGAATGGCTGTTAATTCACCAGAAACCAGCAATATTTCTGCTAAGCTGCTGCAGGGAAATGGCGGTTAACTTTAAAGTAGGAGCTCGCCTTTGATGCACTACAACACCCAGTTCCCAAGAGGCTTAAGAACAAAGCAACATGTCCTTCTCCCAAACCTCTCCTGCCCAGGCAATCAACCTAACCACAGACACACTTGCTAACCTCTCAACCAGAATCTCCTGAGAGGTCCATTCTTATTCAGACCCAGGCAGCCTTTACAGGGAGGGAGACCCTTCTGATTGTCCTGCTGGGGCAGGAGACAAGGGTGACCCTTGGGACGACTGGAACTTCAACCCTACGTGTGATCAAGTTATCTCCTCCGGGTGATACCTCTGCGTATCATGCAGTTATTCAGAGAGTAGCCCTCTACCATAAAGGTGATATGCAAGTCCTGTAGGATGAGGTTGGCTTTTTAGGTGACTACTTTAAAAGGCTGAAAGCACTGTCCAATTCCTGCCGTTCTCAAGAGCATGCTCAAGTCACCCCTGACAACTTCAAAGTCCCTGTCGGGGCTGAGGTCACCCCACAGGTCAAGAAGAAATTTAAAGCTTCTCCCAAAGACCCTTGTTGAATTTGCATTCAGGTACCGCCAGACTTTCTGGTCAGTCAGACACAGCAAGAAAGTTGGCTTCAGTCCATCAGGCAACACAAGTCTCCCTTCACCCCCAGAAGAAGAGAATAAGCTCCTTAAAGCCACGGGCAAGCATGTGGCAGTTGGTGTAACCACCCAGCGGCATATTGCCAGTTCGGTTAGCTTGCTGCCTAGGTATGACCAGTTTTGATGGGTGGATATTGACTTTGGTGCAGCACCTCCCTGAGACCTATAGAAAGAGGGGACAGGAACTAGTTGCTCAGGTAAAGACTTCTATTTGAACGTCCACTCCACGTTGAGGACACCACTTCCTTCATAATTAATATCAGTGTCCTGCGCTGCTGCCACCAAGGGCTTCATGTCTGGGGAGGGGAGGGGGGGTAGGGGGGTAGGGGGACAGTCAAATGAGAGACTCAACACCACTTCAACATTCCCTTCAATGGAAAACATGTCTTGGACCAGTCCAGGGGTGAACTGCAGTCAGCCCCATCGAGGGGCACCTCTTTGTAGACTGCATTCCAGGGGGGCAGGATTAAGACCACACCCTTTGGCCAGGGGCAAGCCTAGCAGCGCCAACAGTGGGCCTTTCACAAGTCCCAGATCGACAGAGGATACACAAAGGGTAGTTACAGGGGCAACAATGGCAAGAGCAGCGGTACAGATGGCACCAGTAAAGGAGCCTCTCCTCCCAAGCACTGACTCACCCACGCTAGGACCCTTCTCCCACTCCAGTCACACAACACCTGTCGAGGGTAAGACTTAAGATTTCTTCCCTTGCTGGGAGGAAATCGCCTCATATCAATGAGTGCTAGCAGTAGTTCAGCAGGACTGCTGCTTAGACTTCCACACCACTCCCCACTATTCCACCACGCAGACACATCCCCTCAGCCAAGACTGAGGGGACAATACAGCTAGTCCACCCACACCAACGAGGCAAAGGCTGTAACTCGCTGTACTTCCTTGTTCCAAAGGATGTCTCCCTCTGGCCCATCTTAGACCTCAGGCTACGTGAATCAGTACATCCTATTGGAGAACTTCCATATGACAATGTTGAAGGACTGCATCCCGTTGCTCCACCAAGGGGACTTTATGATGGTGTTAGATCTCTTGGACGCCTACTTCACATCCACCCTACCCATCATCAGCAACTTTGGTTTGTGGTAGGTAGACAACACTACCAATTTAGTGCCTCCCTTCGGGGTCACCACTCCTCCATTGGTCTTTACTAAGTGTCATGCAGTGGCGCACGCTCTTTTAAGCAGAGTGGTCACACACATCTTTCCATAACTCGACTGGTTGATCTAAAGAACCAGTAAGCAATAATGTCTACCACACACTCATGTGTCTCTTAACCTGCCCCAAACCTAAGGTTCACCAAAAATGTAAAGAAGTCCCAGCTCCAGCCCCAACCGATTCAGCCCTTTCTACAGGGAAAGCCTATCCCAAACGGCAGCGGACGATGACATTCTAATAGCTGCTGCCATTTTTTCAGTCCTCATCTGCCAACTGCAAGAACTGTAATAGCGCTCTTGGGAATGATGGCATCCTGCCTAGCTATTTTACTACATGCCAGATTGCACATACTCCAACTTTGCCTTGCGAGACAAGGTCACAAGCAGAGAGAGGTTCAGTTGGAAGATCTAGCTTTCATAAAGGCCAGCAGTCAACTTGCTCTGCAATAGTGGAACAGCAGCAGCCTGTAGGTCACCTATGGGGATGGTCTAAGAAAGGCCTGCCACTGACACATCTTGGAAACATGAGTGTGTAATGTACTAGGGCCCCTTACGACAGGGTAATACGTCTGTCATCCATCTAGCACTCAGAGCCTTCTGCAAGCTTGTTTACGGCAAGGTGGTCCTAATAAAGACATAAAGACGGACAACATGACAGCCATGTATTACATATATAATCGGGGAGGTACCCACTGCCCCTAGCTGTCTGCAGTCCCACAAGAGATCTGACACAGCGCAATCTGCAACAAGATAATCTTCTAGAGAGGAATACCTACCAGGGGTGGACAATGACTTGCAGGACCTGTTAAGCAGATTGCATCAACATGAGTGGGAGCTCCACCTGCAAGTCCTCCACAGGCACTCCCAGCGGTGGAGAACACAAGCTGTTAACCGCTTTGTGGTCACAGAAAATGTGAAATGCCAAAGCTTCACCTCCAAGTGCCCATACCCACAATCCATGGGCAGTCCATTATGAATGAAACCGATCTTTGATATGGAGACAGGTGTCCCTGACCCTCGGCCTGGTGGCCCCAAATTGGTCCACACAGCCCTCGTACTCCATGCTCGTGGAGATGTCCATCAGGCTTTACGAAAAGCTACCAATCTGATAGATCTTCTGGCACAACAATGTGGTCAAATCAGGCACCCAGCTCCCAAGCAGCTCAACCTAGGGATCTGGTGCCCGAGGTCTTGGAGTTTGGCTATCTAAACCTCCCTGAGGAGTGCATGCATACTACATAAGGCAAGTAGGCCCACTATATGTGCATGTTATGTAGTCAAGTTGGAGTGATTTGTCCGTTACTGCCTCTCCAAGCAACTAAACCGCTTCATTGTCCAGGTTCAATATGTCACGTGTTAACTTTTACACCTCTAGAAAGCAAATCTTGCATTTATCCCAATATGAATCCACTAGTCCACTGTAGCGGTATACATGCGGAATAGGGAACACTCCTCTCGTCTGAATTTCGGGGGTCAAGATTTTCATGGAGGGACTCAAAAGGGTGATACCCACAAGAACACCTCCAGCCCTGGAGTGCACTCTTAGCATAGTCTTAACATCCTTATGGGGTGGCCTTTTGAGCTTCTTCACTTTTGAAACTTACATTTTATTTTCTGGTGGCCTTTCTGATAGCCCTACCTTTGCTCAGTTGCATCAGTGAGTTACAAGTGTTTACCATTCAGGAACCATCCATTCATTAACTCTGGTACACAAGGGCAGGTTAGTTCTCAGGACTAAAACTAAAATTACTACCCAAGGCAGTTTCACTTTTCCATATGAACCAAACTATGGAGCTTCTTGTTTTCTTTCTACAACTCGATTCTTTAGTGGAAAGGGCATTGCACACCATAGGCATCACTTGGACACTCATGTATATTGCAAGGACTATGTCCTTCTGCAGATCTAGCCAGCTCTTTGCAACCTTTTCAAAACCCAACAAATGTCACCCTATTTCCAAGTCCGACATTTGCAAGGTGGATTGTCAAATGCAACTAAACCAGATGCATCAAAACCAAATGTATACTCGCTTCACATCCCAGGGCACACACTACATGTAAAAAGGGAGCCACCGTTCTTATTTTTTTTATTTTTTTAGCTAAGATCCCATTAACAAACATTTGCACACCAGCTACCTGTTAGCCACCACACACCTTTACAAAGCATTACTGTGTGGACATATTAACCCATCAGTAGGCTATGGTTGGCCAGATGCAGTCAAAAACAGTAGTCTAAATATCTGCATCGTCTGCCTGCTACCCACCGCTTGGGACGAAACTGCTTTACAGTCGGTGCAGAGAATGTGTATCTACAGTTGATGTTAAGAATGGAAAATGTTCCTCTAAGCATCTGTTCCGTAGTGTGTAGTGCTACAGATTCATACGCGCCCCTCCCTCCTCCCTGGAATCCCATAATAATGGCACATTTACTTTCTCACTCTTTAGCATCTTACAATACAAATGGCACAACACAGTTGTCTTGCTATTGACTCCACTTTCACCTGTTGAGCGGAAAACAGTCTAAGGTAAAGTCAGAAACCATACTTATTGTGGAATAAGGTAGCAATCGGAGAATTTCTTGTGACTCTTAGCTTCTTCAAAGACAAATGAGTTGAAATGTCAGCGCTAAACACTAGGTGACAGGATTATGTAGAGCATGTGAATCTACAGCACTACACACTAGAAATAGATGCTTACAGGGTATTTAACATTTCTCTTCAGTGATGAGGAGGATGTCAAGTTTGTGATAGGTGAGGAGGTCAGCGGTGCCTGATGTATGAAATACTGCAGAGTGAGTGTTAATGAGCATGAGTTGGATTGTGTGTGTTCGATTTTGAGGGTGTGCGGTAGTGGAATGTGTACATGGTTGGACCTATGTGGTGTGAGGATGCTATATGAGTGTTTGTGTCATCCAGGTCTGGGTGTGAATGTGGGTATTTTCTGTCTGGGGGTGCTGGGTGAGGCGCATTTATACATTACCTTGTAATTCCCAGTGGAACAGAAGTTTGGGGATTTTGGCCCTTAACAGGTCCAAACAGGCAATGCCCTAGTCTGTGTCAGCCCTTTGCTGGGGACGCCCGGGTGATGGGACGCCCTGAATAGTTGATTGAAATAAGGTGATGGACTCACCAGCTACGCCCCCTCCAGACCCCTCCGCTCGAGTACCAAAGCCCTCCTTAGGGTACCTCGGATTAGAAGAGCAAGGTTGGGAGGAAAGGCCTTCTCTTACCTTGCTCCGTCTTACTGGAATAAGCTTCCCATCCAATTGCGAGAATGCTCTGACTACCTTCGCTTTAGAAAGCTTCTTAAGACTGCTCTTTTCTAGTCATTTGTCCTTCAACCTTTGACAGCAGTGTCCTTTGCGCTGAGATACCCCTTCGGGGGTGATTCAAGCGCATTATAAACCCCTTTAAATAAAAAGGTGAAGGGAACAAGTGATGTCACTTCCTGAGTAGATGGAGGATGGTAAAATGCGTTGTTGCTTTCTGTGCAGTCATCTGGTGGGTATTTAAGTCTGCTTGCCTAGCTTCTTCTTTGAAAGATGTTTTTGGCTTTAGATCAGTGTTGCCACTTCCTATGCAGGTAGATGATGCTTTTCTTTTCACTTTATCAGTTCAAGCGAGAAGGTGCTTATGATGACATAGCTGTACTCTCACACATTTCTAGTGGACTTTGAGTTCTCAGTTCCCACCTCAAGTGCTCTCTCTCTTGCCTGCACTTTCTGTAATCACGTGCCTATCCCATGTCACGAGTTGAGGTGAAATGACTCCCAACTAGAAATAGGAAATATACACATCTAGTCTTGAGGGAATCTGCCAGGCTGCATCCAGGCTGTCGTTGGTGAAAAGTCACTCACGTGTTAGGTTCAGCCCCAGTCCTACCAAGCGCCAGAAATGACGATCGAATCTTCCTTCCTCAGACATCCTGCTCTTCAACTGTACATAAACGCTAATCTGTGCCTCTTTTGGAAAGAAGCGGTGCCGCAATACTTAACAAAGCCAACAGCACCGACACGTTAACACTTTTTTTCTGATCCAGAAAGAGAGCTGTCAAAACACAATCACAATTTATTCCTGCTTCTGTGCCCCGCAAGCCACATTTCCATGGAAACCTGCCTTTGTTTACACTGGAGGGCCTTCGTAACTAGGTAACTGCCCTCTGAGCGATGTGCCCCTGGCCAATGGTAGCACAGGGATTTTAGCCCCACTTTCTCATGCTATTGCTTCATTGCATTATTCTCTTTAGGTCTGAGCGTGTTTTTTTTGGAAGAGGGAGCATATGTTGTCTCTGTTGTTGCATTTCAGATGTCTTGATGTATCTAACTCCGGTGCGGATAGCGTTAGAAACTCTTACATTTTTTTTTAATGTGCTCATTCTACGATCCTACAGCCGGATCCACGGTTGTCAGATTTCATGAGTAGGACACTCCCCTCGTGACTGCTCGGTGGAGAGCCCTGCTTCTGGCATTGCAGAGGCGCTGCTAGAGGAGGTCTGCCAATGTGCACGTTACCAAGAGAGGTCCTACCTACGTTTGATACACGAGAAATCATGTAAAAACAAAGGCATGATTTATCAAGGCTAGTCGAGTTGTTTGCTGGTTGGCACCATAATTGTAAGGCAATGGGCTGCATGCAGGGATGCAGAAATCCTAAGGGCACCGTACAGTGTGATTTGAAATATTTGCACTTGTAGTGTTAATGAAATACCTTGACTTGTTGAAACAATTTGATAGGCCATACGGAAAACTTGAGTCCTGTATTGGACCTCTGTAAAAGTATTGATACCACTGTATCCATACCTCGCAGGATTAGTCTGGAATGCTTTCAGTTCTGAAGGCTTTATTTGTGGTGTTATAGCTCCATCAGAAACATTGTATTCGTTTCTAGATGCCTCAGACGTTATTTGTCTGGTTCTTAATATCTCATCTTGCTGTTGTTTCTTGTTCCATAAGACAGATCTGTAGTGTTGTATCTCATTCTGCAAACCAGATCTCGACCGTCTTGCAATCCAGGTCTAGACCTTTATCTGGTCTGGCAAGACAGCTGTCGACTTTCGCCTGTTTATGCAGGCCAGATCTGTATCGATAAGGCTGATCCTGTAGCTGGATCTCCTTGGTTATCTGGTTCTGCAGGCTAGATCTCAACAGATCTCTGATTCTGTAGTCCAAATCTCAAATGTTAAGTCTAATTCTGTAGGTCATATCTCGACTACTGTCTGGCCTGCATATCAGATGTCAACCGTTGTGTGGTCCTTCAGGTCAGATCTCAACTTTTGTCTGATTCTGCAGGCCAGATCTCGCTTGTGAGGTTTCGTCCTGCAGGCCAGATCTTGCTTGATAGGTTTCGTCCTGCAGACCAGATCTCGACCATGAAGTTTCATCCTGCAGGCCAGATATCTACATGAGGTTTCGTCCTGCAGGCCATATTTCGACTGAGAGGTCGTGTCCTGCAGGCTAGATCTCAGCCGTTGTCTTGTTCTGCAGCTAGCTCTTGAATGTTGTCTCCTCATGCAGGCCAGATCTCAAAGGTGAGGTATCTGGCCATATGCAGCGGATTGTCTTTTCTGTAGGCCAGAGATCCGCTTTTGCCTCATTCAGATGTTGGGCTGTTATCCAGTGGGGGAATAAAAAACAAATTGGAAACAATGCAGACATTGGTGACTCGAATGGCACTTTATTTAAACCCTGGTTGTGCGGAATGAAGATGCTTAGACCGAACAGAAGTATGGAGAAGGCGGTATGAGGAGGGAGACTGTGATATATAATGGGAGCAAACGGTGCACTCGATTCTGCATTTGTCGGCCCATCGTGGACCTGCAGTAGCCCGGCATAAATCCCTCTGGCCCATTCCGCACTTGGACTGTGTTTGATCTATTGTACGACTAATTCTTGTGGACTCCTCATTTTGTGTTTCCCTCCTACTTTCCACTCTTTGCAGTCTTGAGGCTTCAAAAACTTAGTGTTTCCTCCGACAGAGGCATCATTTTATAATACATCCATAGACACTGTAGCGTTGCTAAGATGGAGACTGTGTTTGGTTGGGACCAGAGCTGCTTTGAACATTCGCAGACCCTGAAGCTCCTATTCTTTGAAAAGCCGGCAGAGCCGGCGGAGATTCAGTTGCTTATCAGTCGTTGCCTGACTGTCCCTTCACGCCGAATGGGCCTTCTTTTCGACATAGCCAAGCAGTTTACCTCTGGTTAGACCTGCATCCCCTTCTGCTAGGAGCAACTAGTTCTTGCAGATTCGTATCGGCTGGTTATCCGTATGTCTTCATGCTGCCTCTTTGAAACCACTAAAGGGTTGATCCTGCAATCCACATACAAGGGAGTTCAGGAAATCTCCCCACGGTTCACTCCCGATCTCCGGGTTCAAGTTCAAAGTGCTGCACAACGCTAATGCTCTGGCGCGGCCGTGTTGGCAGGCAGGCAGGCAAACTGGTACTTCCATCCTCGCCGCTGCAGCATCAGCTGTTGCCTGGCAGCGGGAAGTTGAGTCCTGCCCCCTTAAGAGCTTCCTGAATGGAGGCCGTTCCATTGATGTGTTGGACAGGCAGGACCGGGGCGGGGGCTCTTTCTGCCATTGGTGGATCGCTCCGCTCTGACATCTTGCCCAACAGCTGGGCTGAGATCTGCCTGTCAGAGCAATTATTGCCTGGCTGGTAGCGGAGGAGGCGGACGCATCGCCTGCTCCCCCTCGTTTCATTTCATTCAGCAGTGCGGTCGAGGGTCGACGGAGCCAGAGTCGTGGCCGCATCCCCAGCCTCGCTGCTATGAGGGCGCCATCGGTGCTGCGGACCAGCTGAGACCCCCTTCCCTGCAGGTAACCCACCCACGTTTTGTGCTTCGGAACAAAAGGAAGACGCATGCTTTGGTTAGTTGGGATGTGTCCCCGCACAATCTTTTACGAGCACAGGGCACAGGATTCTGCTGCCTATTTGCAACAAACGTTCTTGCCTGGTCACATAGTGAACAATATGTGGTCGGTTGCTTGGATTGATCAGGGTTTGGGGTGCTAGCTTTGTGTGTGCATCTCTGTAGTGCTTTCAGTCTTCAGATGGGGTAATTGTCCCTTCGTGGCGATGGGGCTTTCCCATTAAAACAAGGCTCATAAGTGGCCGGCAGGGCACCTGCCCATCCGTTCATTGCCCACTTCCGGACCCCTAACCGCCCCGTTGAGAACAGTTAGGGGGTTTGCGCTGCTTGGCGGCCGCCTGTGGTAAAAGCGGCTGTGTTATTGTTATTCATTATTCATAGCACGCCGTGCAGCAGGAAGCATGCATTCATTTCGGAGTCCTTAATTTTGCTTTGCTGCTTTGGGTGATGTCAGTGATGAGTAGTAGCACTTTTCTTTATAAACATAGCGCTTGCTGCTGCAGATTGCCATGATGGCCCACTGTGAATAACAAGTGTTTCTGTTACTTAAATATACTTCTTTGATCGATCTTGGAAGGATGAATGATTAGTATGGCCCCACCAGTATTGGAATCTTACAGGTTGCAAATTCTTATTAGAAGTGAGTGCGTGAACAAAAAGTCTCTCTCCTCTGAGGAACCACACCCCTATTTATATGCTCCACTCTTGAAGACTGATTTCTCCCAGGTCCTGGCCAAACCCTGTTCTTATGTGTGAGCAGCTTAGCAATATATTATTGGATGGGGCCCGTGGTAGTATATGTGCTCTTGCGATGGAAGGATGCCCACGGTGCAGGGTGATTGGCTCCCAAACCACTCTGGTGCTTCCTTCGAACTGTCGAAGGCTTTTGAGGGCCATCTTTTACCTTGTGTGCAGATGGGCCCTTTGATTTTCCTGAAGACCTAAACATTTGGTGTTACGCTTCACATGTAGACTGTTTATTAGGCCTGGCGTTAGCCAATACCTTTTGATTTTACTGAAATTCTATATACTTGCTTCTAGGGGCTTTCTGACAGCTCTTTTATTTTATTGATGTGTTGCTTCATTCACATTTTCCGCTCACTACCCCATACAGCATATGGCAACGGATCAGCTCACTTCATCCATTGCTTAACTTTAAAGTGAGTGACGGAATGCTGTTTTTTCAGCATGAGCACATCTGCATACAAAATAGTTACCTTCAGAACCTGGGACACTGTAGAAATGTGTGCTTTTTCAGAACCCGCATTTGTTTTGCATTTAGCCGTAGTTTTATATTGTCGACAACCCGGCAGCTCCCTCGATAATAAAGTTTTACAAAAACCATGACAAACAAGAATTTACTAAGCCGAAAGACTGGCAGCTAACACCAGACCTATTAGCTTTGCCAGTGATTCTTGTATAAGGCCTTTATATTCGTACCCCCCTGGGTTAATGATAACCAGTGCTCCAGTGAGTCTCATCTTGCACAAGAGACCCACAGGCACAACCTGTTCCATACCTTCTTAGAAGAAACCCTTAGGCAGTGATTGTGGGCGTCCGCTTCCCCTTTACAATTGTTTCCGGGGTGAAATGTGAGCCTGGTGTTGATTTGATCTGCCAGCATGACTCAACGAGGTCTTCATAGTGATCTCTTTAGCAGAGTAGACTCAAGGACTTTGATCTTAGGGTTAGTGCTCCTCTAGAATGCCATTGCCTGTCTCGTGGCAGACGAAAAACACATTTCTCGTCGTTCCCCTTTGTTTCCAAAGCTTCTCTTCCATTCTTACTCCAAATGTACTGAGTTGTATTGTTCATAGCAAAAAATCCGGTAGTTTATTTGCTGGTCTGGTTGCTAACATCAAAAACATTTGTAAACAGCTACCCAACTCCCATGACAAGATTGTTGCAGTATGGTAGACGTTCTGTGGTTGATGGTCACCGGACTTTGTTCCTTTGATAGGCTTCATGAGAGTAAATATCAGTACCTCACAAGCCTTTTGTGGCCTGGGTTCAGTTTAGCTTAAATTGAATCCCACAAGTCTAGAGTTGGTCTTCTGTACTGCACTGACCTGTCACTGGTTATACTCACACACTCCCATCCCTACCTATCCGTGACAGAGGTTTGCAGAACTGCCTCTGCCCCCTGGAAGCATTTCTCTCAAGTGGGAGTTGTATGGGACTTTACAGCACTGCACATTTGTTCAATCTCCAGTGTTCTTAGTCTGGTTACCTACCATGGGGAGCTTGTACACCTTTGAATCCCACAGCGGCATTCTGTGGAGACACTTAGTGACCTACATGGAGGCAAGAAACTTGTGCTGCTTGTTCTAGGCATATACAGTGCCTTTTTCTGTTATCTACACCTGCAGGTCTGCACTGTAGCGTTGCAACTTGCTAAGCATTGGCTCGTGTGAATTACTTTCTTATAGTTCCTAGTGGGAGACAACTACATCCCAAAACCTTTTATCTTTTTGAGATTTGTACAGAATTAAAAAAAATCGTGCATTTCTGTGCTTTCAGACTGGAAGGTTCTTTCTTGACCTCACTTCTCACTGAAGGATAAGAAAGCTGGAGCGTTGACTTTGGCTCAGCGCCATTCTAGCCATGTCAAAAGCACTGGCCTGTCTGGAATCTCATAGGGTCCCTAGAGATAGGTTCACTGATGGCCAACACTTTTTTTTTTTTTTTAGTCCAAAGGAATCGTTCTCCATCGTGTGACTGGCCTATTTGCATGGCTGACCTGCTTGATTATGTGCAGATTGTACAGTACACCAGCCCCCCTCCGAGAAATTGTAAATGATTCCCAGAACTTGTGAAGACTTATGGGCTACTGTGCCACTTATTTTTTCTTCACTGGAAGTAATTGTTGGCACCTTTTGAGAGTTACAGAAGGAGAGTATGAAATCAAACGTCTGGGAAATTTCAAGATCTGCTCTTATCCTGCTCTAGAGAAGTACTTTATTTCCAGGACATGTGAAATGTTATAAAATGCTCGAGGAGAGATCATGGAGGCTGCTACAAAAAACATTTTGGCAAGGCTTCCGTAACTGTAAGAGCATTGCCGTCCACTTCAAAATGTTAGCTTGCTAAATGTGTGTACATGTGTGTGTGTATGTGTGTGTGTGTGTGTGTGTGTGTGTATATATATATATATATATATATATATATATGTGTGTGTATATGTGTATGTGTATGTGTGTGTATATATGTGTGTGTGTGTATATATGTGTATATGTGTATATATATATATATATATATAATATTCTCCCAGTCCCTGGTTTAAAGGAGCAGCTCAAAGGGGGAAAGGGTGCCCCTTCACGCAATGAGCCCTCCCACTGCTGTACACGTCCTCTGTACACTGAAGTCGCGCCTTCTGTTCCCCTCTGCAAGACCTTGACTACTCAAAGGAGGAGAGTAGCGAGATTCTGGGATTGGTGACTTTTGAGGTCTCCTTCTAATTGCTATTAAGTGGGTCTTTATCTGCCGCGCCAGATCCTCGGCACCCTGCCTCACGTCCCAGCTAGCTCGGGCTAAGCAGGAGTGCAAAGAATTTGAAGGTAGCAGGACATCTGACTGTGCCAGTGGCATCAAAGCGTGCCAAATTAAGCAGCATTTGGCAGTTACAGAAGCGTACTTAAAGTTAGGGCATCCTTTCTCGAGAAACAAATCAGCATGGCACCAAACTCTTCAGTGAAATTTTCGGCATAGGTAACTCGTTTCTCAGTCTTAGTTGCAATGATCTTCCTGCGCAACTGCCTCCAGAAATCTACGAGTCTCTGGCAGGATTTTTTTAAGAATAGAAAAAAGCTTTGCTCCTCTTTTTCATTAAACACCTGCTCGATTTTTCCTCTACTAGGTCAGATGCTCAAGATGGTCCCTTAACAGATTGTGATTGTTTAACCCCTGATGAATTAAAATCGGTAACCCTGGCGATTAAATTGGGGTCCCCAAGGGACGCTTGTCCAGCGAGGAGTTTACATCTGGGCATTACTGGGTTCGGCCCAGCATTAGCTGCTCCTCTCCCTGGCTTAGTGCTGCAGCAAAGAAACAAACAGTGATCCCTCCCTTCTGAAAACCAGCACTGGCAAAGCCAATAGGTCTCGCCCATGTGAAACCTATTGGCTTTGCTAATGCCTTTTAGGCATGTTGTACAGATGCATGCCTAAAAGTAAAGTTTGAAAAAAAGCGTTGTTACACAGCCAGCGCATAAGCAGCACGGACAAGGGTGGGAGGGGAAGAAGCTCTGGACAATGGTTAGGGGGGTGGTCGTGAAAGAAGCAACATGGCTTGGACAAATAAAGAAAAAAGTACCTGAATCACAGCAAGCAGTGGATGGACACTAATCAAACTAAAGCAATCAGCACTTGGTCCATACCCCAATGGCAGAACAAGAAATGACATCAGCAAATCTGGCCAATTAAGAGGCAGCAAATAAGAGTGACGATGAAGTCAACAAATGGTAAGCAGTGGACGGGCCCCTTACAGTAAACAAAATGTCTTGCAGCGCATGCGTTGTCGTCAGGTGAGGCTTAAAAAACTGACTGCTGAATCAAGTATTTTGAGAAACTATAGTCATGTTTAAAAACTTCTAGTTCCTATCAAAATATTGGAATGGCATGTAAATAGTCTGATTTTGCCCTTTGTGGGCCAGAGGCCAGCACTTGATCCTGCCCAGTCAGGCTTTTGCATTGCATAGAATCATCACTGGTTGCTGTTGCTGATGAGCTACTTTGATGACTGATGAAGGCAGCAAAGCAGCATTAATTTTGCTGGATCTCTCTGCGTGCTTTCAATACCTTCTCTTATTAAATTGTGTTGAACCGACTTCAAACGATTGATATTGGGCAAAATTCACTGGACTCTTATCTCTTATCTTGGTGAAAGAAGCCATGCAATGAACATTTCTTCCCACTACTCTGATATTAGGCCAGTGCAGCAGGCAGGGAAACGGTCTTTACAATGGTGCCTTTACCACGCAATGTCGGCTGGCTCCGTGGGTGGTCCTATGGAAAGGTGGTCAGCTGGCCCCCTGGGTGGTCTTGTGAAAAGGTTGTCGACTGGCCCTGTATATGGTCCCACAGAAATGATGTTGACTGGCCCCCGGGGGAAAAAGGTGCTTTCAGCTGGCCTCTGTGGGAAAAGACTGTTGGTCCCCATGGAAAAGGATGCTTTCAGCTGGTCCCATGCGAAGACTGGAAACTTCCATCAATGCAACTTCTCCTAATGCTTTCTCAAGTCTTCCACTTACAGTTTATGGTTACTTGAACTGAGTAAAGAAGTTAAAGCACTGAATACTTCTTGCTATTTTGAGTGGACGAGGCATTATTACTGCTCTACTTCATCAGAGTCTGTAGGAGGTATTGATGTTGGAGAAACGGAGATGTGGTCTAGTGGCTTAGCTGATGACTTGAGACCTGGGTTCTAATCTTGACTTATGCACTTGTCTATATAGTTTGTGATTCCAGACTAGTGCCAGATCTCCTGCCCATGAAATTGTGAAATGAAAATGTTTGAATTGCCAACTGATGTACAGAACTCTATTGGTAGTCCCATGTAGGTTTGTGCTATATAAATACCAGTCCATGCATACAGCTGTGCCAAGAGTATGTGCACTGCCTTCAGAGTTTTTCAGTCCCTTATCTACCCATATTTGACAGCCGACTGCTGAACTTTGAAGCCCACCTGACTGCTAGTCTTCCTAGAGATGGACTAGACCTCTCCTTTGCCTTTTTTGCCATGCCCTCTCTTTTCTCGTACACTTTGACCACTTTCTTTCCCCGAGTCCATTGACGGACAGAATTTCAATCTATCTAGGCTTTGTGTTGGTTGCAAATGTCAGAAATGTCCCAAACATGTGACATGATGGTTGGTCCCTCGACCTGCTGTGTAAATGAGGGTCTCTATCTATTTTGGCAGATGGACTTTCCATATGTCGTCACAGAACCTTCCAGTTGCAGCTGTAGACATGCAGTGAAGCAGGTGTCTTTTGCAAATTGGTATGTGGCTTCTCAGCAAGGACATGCTGCAGGCATTCACAGAAGACCTGAGTTGCTGCAGACTATACGGTGTCTTTATTTTTGAGATGGTTTATATATTACTGTGTTAGGCTACGACCAGTGGCCTGCTGTGCCGCGTATCTTAGATTAGGCTAGGCACTGGTTATGCACTGTCTCAGGCAGCCAAGTGGCTAGAAACGATACTGATGACTTGTGGTGCATGATGACATCTTGATGGGGTCAGTCAGGGTGTGGATGTTGGCAAGTGGTCCCAATCCCATACTGGCTAAAGTAAGCCAGTCTTCTGCAGGCTTTGGCAAGCATTGGCCCTAGAAGTCGCAGTGAGCTTTGGGGCTATTGGGAGAGTACCTCCCAGTCCAATATTCTCTTAGACTCAACTATGACTGTCCCAAAGCCCTACCATCCTTTCGGATCCACTGGCCTGCTGGCAATTTTGCTGCGTCCACTTCTGTATCCTTGTGAAGAGCAGGCCAGTCCTCCTCTGTGCGCACGAGCAGGCCAGTCCATCTCTGGACCCAAGCCAAGAGCAAGAAGGCCTTTTTAAGCAGGGTTCTATGAGCAACGTATTGCTGCACCCCACAAAGTCGACCTAAACAATGCTCCTGTATAGCTTTCTGGGTGATTTTAAAGAGTATGTTTTGCCATTCTAGCATTATTTGGACACAGTAGCAACTACATTTCGAGAAATGCATCCGACATATCCTGTTGGTGCAGGGCCACTTGCCTTCCGAATGTAGAAGCACAAGCCAGAGGTCATTCTAGCCCATCTCA
The DNA here is from genome assembly GCA_963921515.1 of Calotriton arnoldi. NCBI lineage: Eukaryota > Metazoa > Chordata > Amphibia > Caudata > Salamandridae > Calotriton > Calotriton arnoldi. The sequence goes on from CAWUFW010000262.1 coordinate 682,512, forward strand.
CGGCGCCGGAAAGGGCTTATAAAATTCCTTTTTATTCCTCCTCTGTTTCCGGTGCTTATTGCAAGAGTTAACCTTCACGGCCCCCAGTACCCTAGTCTTCGGATGCCTCCTTGGGGGCGGCGTGGCTTTGCTTCCAGCTTTCCAGGAAACCCCTGTAGTGGTGGACATCCCTCATTCTCCGTTGCCGGGAGACCAGACTGACGTCAGAGGGTTGCAGTTCCCTGTCTGCAGGCCTCTGCCAAGAATAGCCCGTGTGACGCGTGAGCCGAGGCTTGCCCGTGCATTGAATGGATCGACGCTGCCGCGGTGCACTCCCTTGCAGCAGATCACACCATGAAAGCGGGACCGGAAGTGTCTTCCTCCTGAGGCGCCGGTTCTGAGTGGGATCTCCCAACCGCGTCATGCCGAATGGGCAGTGCCTCCTCTTGGTTTGTTCTAATGGGGCTGCGCCCTAACGAGGCAAATGATTTCATGGCCTGTAACGTTCCTTTAGCCCGTGCTTCAATGCCTCGGGTGTGTAATTATTTCTTCCAAAGTTAGGCACCGCATTATTGTGCCGTATTTGTCGTTTTATAGCGCCTTGCTGCCACTGATGTGACCGGACGCTGCATGCAGACCCTCCTGTTACGAGCTGAAGCCGGGTATTTTCTGCACGGGTACAAGATGCTAGCGTATAGTTATTAATATTTGTAAGGACCTCGACCTGTGGTATGGCGTTAAATATTCTGTATACAGCAGGCCCATTTCATGAGTTATGCTGACTAGTAGTTTCACTTTGGGGAAATCCCCCTCTAAAGACTGTGAAGATAAGGCACGAAGTCACCAAAAAGCAGCTTTATAGCAAAAAAAACTGCTCTGTTGGCACTTGATGTGGCATATAGTATCTGAATTGGCGATTTAGGAGTTAAAATGGCTGCATTTTATTAGAGGCTTTAGCAGACTGGTGGGAAGTTGGGTTAGTCAGTCCTTCACTGGGCAGGAATCCTGCCTTTGTGAAAAATGAGTGGCTGGCTCGGCACGTGCATGTAACCATAACATTTTTATATGCATGAAAAATCTTCTTGCTTACTGAATTTGAATGCGCAATTAATTAAATATTGTATTGCAATCTGAAGTGGTACATTTTGGCTATGGTGGCAAGACTGTGATATCACAGGCAGATACGATGTCTGGTGTTTTAATGATGTTGATTTTTTTTATTGCATATTTCCTGAACGGCATATAATGTTGTTGACTTCTCCTTAGCGTACTGAGACTTGACTGTGCCCCAACCCTACTGCGGTCTTGCATAAGCTCAGTATTTCATATCGGGCCTGTCTTAAATCGTTTGTTTTGCTGCTTCTAATCGTGCTGAGCAGGTTTTTTTTTTTTTTTAAGGGGGGGGGGGGGAGAGAATCTTCAGATTTCATCGCAGTATTTTAAATGAATCTTGTGCGTCTGGAAAGGGACTGCAAGCGGCACTTTGGTACATTTCTGACTCGCCTCGCTCACTTGTGATCACAAGTCGTTGCTGTGAATGAACATTCACACCGCCTTCCATTTCGGCATCGCAAGTGTGATGTCTTTCCGGTGTTAATTTTTGCATTCGTGCATATCACGAAAATGTTTTTTCTCTCTGACGTTCTAACTGGTTGCTTAAAATGTTTAATTCCTCTTAAGCGCAGTTTTCCTTTTGGCTATAATGCCGTTCCTTCGGAGAAAAGGCTGAGATGAAGTGACTTGACCTAGAGATGCGGTGTGCCTTAACAATTGTCCTTTGCACGCCTGGCTTTGAACTAGAGATTTTAGTAGTCAGGGTGCTACTCCGTGCTCCCTTTTAAACGATCTCCCTCGGTGATTGTTCTGCTCCTTTGTATTCTGTGGTACCCCAAGAAGGGCATGCAAAGTTACTTTTTTAAACCATTAGTTTTGGGGGCCATATTTTATGTAGTTTATATGTGTGCACGATTTGCATTGTTATTGTAGGTCAGTGGCTTGAAACTGGATTTCTCTCTTATGGTTTGCCGATATAATTCAATGAACAAAAGCATAAAACCCTGCCGTGTTTTCCTGCTGGACACACTGGAGGCCGCAGGCGTGGAGATAACTCAGTCACAGCTCGCTGTTGAGCTCTGTGAGCAGGTTTTAATGTTCAGTCATGGCGTGGCCAACCTTCTTTTCTTTGGCTGTTGACAACATGATTTGCCTGCAGTTTTTCCACAGTGACCCCGTTTTTTCAGTACTCTCTCTTGATGCAGTGGTAAACTCCATAGAATCAGAAGTTACCATTGACAACATTCTTCATTTTAGAGTATCTGCACCTTAGGACAGTGCCCATCAAATGAAGGGAGCCAAAAGTTCTCAATCTGTTACAACTGGTAAATCATTTTTATTCATGTTCAACTCCACCCTCTCCACTCTTCTTGTATATACACAGCCACACCCAGTTATCTGTGTTGAATCTGTATTGAACAGGTTGATTTGAATCTAAATTTGGAGGCTTTTTTCAAATAGTCTGGTTGGCATGGTCTCCGATGCACCTTATTGGCTCTGGAGAGAAGCTGCGTCTCTTAGAAGAACGCTCAGTTAAAGAGGAGCTCAGATGCTATGCTAGTGATGAAGCCTAAGTAACTCTGTGCAGCAGGGCCACAGGCTTCTGGTTTGTTCCCCTGAACATGGGTTCCGGACGGATTGCCCGAGAGCTAGCTCCCCAGCTTGGTGGCGCAGTCTTAAAGTGCCCACAGATGACCTGCCTCGCTAGATCTTGGGTGTGGGTGCATTATAACCCGAACTGTAAATTCAAAGGTTTGGGACCGCCATTAGCGGACAACAAGATGCAGGGCTGGCCTGCTTGATGGTCCTTTGGCTTTCAATAGGCATGAAATAAGGCTATGTCGGATTACAGTCCTGCACTAATTGAGGACCGTTAAAGTAGAGGTATGAATACACAAGAGACAATCCTAATGACTGATGAGGATGCTATCAGTACCTTAAAGGACAGTACAGCATTGTTTTCCTTCAAGTAAACTGGACGCTAAGTTCCTTTTTGTCCAGTATCGCCATCTCACTGTCCTGCACAGGAGCATACCTATGAGGACACTCCGCTACACAATGAATTGGTCAGTGTTATCAAAGCTTGCTTTCCTGAGATGCCTCCTTTTGTAACCCTCAGATGAACGTTTTTCACCAAGAACAAAAACATAGATCAATGGTTGAGTTTCAGTACCCACAACAGATTTGAACTATCCATACACCTAAGAAAGGTTATCAGCAATATAGACATATGCGTTTATGCAAATGAATGTTTTAATGGAATATTTCGACTAGGGGGTGTTTGATCTTGTGCACTTTTACGCACTTTTAACCCCTTCTGCTTCTAAATGGACAGACTGTCCTTTGAGAACCCGGATTCCAAAGAATGCTAAGTTTGAGTAGCCTGTGAGAAAGAGAATTCGTCATACTCCTGCTCCCACTTTGGTAAGAATGACCCAGTATTACATCCCAGGTTTTGTTCTGCTTCAGGCTCTGGTGCATGAGGCAGTGTTCCTTGCACTGCACTGTTGTGCAGTGCAATGGGCACGTTTCCCTTCTGCTGCACAGATTCCCATTGGCGACTAACTCCTTCTTTACGCTGGTTGTTCATCTAAGTGCCTCACTACTACTGCCCCCATTCCTGAGCCATCTGATATCCAGCCCGCCCTGCTGCACTTAAAACCAGTCTAATGGGTATTATATGGAACACTATCATTACCACAGCACCATGGTTCTTATTCATATACATTTGCAAATGGCATGTTGTTGGTTGTGCCCTGCACATCACAGCTGTCAGGTCAGCCCTTGACTTCCGCAAATAATTGAAAACCTGCGTCTTTAGATAGGCCCCAGCCAGGACTGCTTCGTCAGGTGTAAGCATGCCCTCCCAGGTGATATGTGCACCGTACAAATACACATAACATTGGGCAGACTCACTCCAACTTCACCCAGAAGGAACCTGCAAAAATGATATTTCCTAAGAGCCCAAACCTTCCAACTTGGAACAGCGATTTCTCACAGTAGTCTCTGAAATTCACTTTAGTGGTTGAGGATCTGACTGGACTTGAAGAATATATATGTGGCATGGTGCTAATTTCATTTTCCATTTGGACAGAGTTCTTGTCCTGCACTCTAATCTGTATTGCTCAAGCTCCCACTGCCCTGTGGAGCCCTCCTGCTAAAGGTCATTCTAGCACAGAGGCCATTGAATTGCCCGTTGAACTGGAGCCGCCAGGTTACGTTGGAGACTAACCTGTTGAAACAGCCAGAACATTAAAGGCAGATGATCTGTCTGAGTGGTAAACCTGAATACACCGATGACTAGTGCCCCACACTTGACCCAGGAGTCCTGCGGCAACCTGTGTCTACGTACCCGTCTCCTTCTGAAAAAGCTTCTTTGAGACACTTGAACAGCACAACTTGTCTAGCTAATCTTGTGTGGGTCCGTAGCCTTGACAGCCCCTTTTCTCCTGTGTGCTGTGTAAGGGTACTGCGGGGCTGGACCACAGCTAAGAGTACTATCCTCCCCAAGGCAGCGTTGGGCTCCATTGCTGGTACCCCTTTTGGTTCTGACCTGTGTCCACCAAAAGTAACTGCTTTAACACTGTGAAAACGTTGAGGTTCACTGCACCCAGTTGTAGAGGTTCAGCAGCTGGAGAGAGCCCTAGGCACAAATAAATCTTGATAACTAAACACTAACCAAAGTGAAATCCTCCCCAAAGGCCGAAGCTCAGACACCCTTGTGGGAGCAGAATATTTTTTATGACCTGTAGAAGCAAAAAGAAATGTCTTATTTCGTTGTCCTAACTTGGGTGTACAGCTCAGAACACAACAGTCCGCGGGCAATTTCCCTCTTTGGTAGTCCCACGCCTCACTGTGGAGTTTTTCCTAGCTCAGGAACTCTTGGACGGTGGCACCAGCAAAACCTAATTAGGAATGAAAGAAATGAAGTGTGTATTCATAACTAACCAGTTGTCCAGAGCTTGTGTTAAGTCTTGACTGCAGCAGCAAGGTAACGTAGGAAATGCTGAAAACCTGGTTTGTGACTACTTTGGAACTTCACAACTCCATAAGAGGGATGTGCGCATGACTTCCCACAGATTCCCGTTACAACCAACTTAATCACCAGCTGCGTGCGAAGGCCACAATCCAAGTAGAGTAAACCAATCTTAGCTATTACTGCGCTCATTTCTTATTTTTGTTAAGACTAACCAAGTGAAAGACAAATGAGTCCTAGCGCTAGTGTAAAGTCTGTTTTAATAATTTCGTCAAGTATACATGAGGCTTCTAGCGTTCACTGTCCATTCATTCATTCAGTTAACTGTTATAGTAATCTGGATATCTGAAAGAGACACGTTAGTGATAGATTCCTTACCTTCGAATATCCCCAGGCGTCAGTCTGGATCCGGAAAGTTTTCGTCAGCAGTACCCCTGCGCGTCGGAAGGTGGCGTTGTGCGGCTCCGCGTTTGTCGTAGGCGTCGTGATCGCCGGGATGACGTCGCAGCAGCTACTTGGACGCCGCCCTCACGCGCTGACGTCAGTTCTTTCTTTTTCCGCGCCAGCAAGCGCAGATCCGGAGAGAGCGGTACCCCCAGTCATTTTTTGACGGAGTTTTTGGAGATTTATTGTCTCGGCTTTTCTAGTAGATCGACTCCTGGTGCAGTTAGGGATGCCAGGGTATAAGTCCTGCGAGGACTGTCATCGGATGATGTCGGTGACGGACCCTCACCGCGTGTGTCTCTTCTGCCTGGGGCGCGACCACGACCCCAAGTCGTGCCCCGACTGCCGGTCCATGGCACCGAAGTATTTGCAGGAGCGGTCCCGAAAGCAGCTTGAAGCCCGGCAGTCGGCTCCGCGCCGTGAAAGGTCCCGGTCCCGAGGGAGGTCGAGGGACCGGTCGCGGAGCCACCACCATCGGAAATCGTCCGAATCAAAGTCTTCGCAATCGGGGTCAGGTAAGGCGAAGCGCCAAAAGAAGTCGAAGAAACGTCATCGTTCTCCGACTTCCCCTCGCCAGTCGTGCGACTCGGCTGAGGGCGCGGGTGGTGCCACCCCCGCGGCTCCGGCGGAGCCTATGCAGTCGCCGGCGACCTACCCGCCTTTCCCGGGTTCGTCGGTGACTCCGGCCCAGGTACAGGAATTCCTGTCGGCTATGGCTCACCTATTTGGGCCGTCGGGGGCCCTCCGGTGCGCCTTCGGGCCCCGCGGGCCCGACTGGGAGTCCTCGCCTTTTGACGCCGGTGGCTCCGGCGTCGCCGTCGGCTCCGGCGCCGCAGGACTCCTGTGGATCCCGGTCGACGCCGGTTGACCTCGTGACACCTCCACCGCCCCCACCGGCACCACGTTTCACGTCGCCCGGCGCGCCGGGCGACGTCGGCCCCGGTTTCAGCCCCGAAGTGGAGACGGTGCCGGGAGGGTGTCGAACGACGCCGATTCCGACGCCGTTTGGGAATCGGTTTCCCTATCTCCATCCTCCTCCTTTTAGGCCTGTACAACAGCATGAGGAGTAAGGGGAGGACTGGGAGGGGTCTGAGGACCCTCTCGCTGCTCAATGAGAGTATGACCCGGACTGGGCAGAGGAGTTTGGGGACGCCAGTGGTCTGGACACCTCTCCAGACCTTGGCATGCTGTCTCCTCCTACCGTGGCTACGGAGGAGGGTGCTTCTTTTTCTGTGGTGTTGCGTAGGGCAGCAGAGGCACTCCACCTCGAGCTACCTACTGTGGCCATCAGGACTAACCTCCTGACAGAAGTGCTTCAGCCAGCAGTTACCTCTGCGGAACCACTGCTGCCCTTTAATGACGCACTTTCGGACGTTCTTTTGGGCTCCTGGTCCAGGCCCAACACAGGGGCTCCTGTGGACAGGAACGTGGCCCGACGCCATCGCCCGGCCCCGGGCGACCCCATTTTCCTCTCCCAACACCCCACCCCTGAGAGCTTGGTTGTCCAAGCCTCCGCTTCCCCAAGCGCATTCCCTTCTGCACCCCTGGACAGGGAATCCAAGAGACTGGAACAGTTTGGAAAGAAGGTTTTTTCTTCTGCCAGTCTAGGGCTGCGGTCTGTGAACACCGCATGCCTCTTGGGCTGTTATTCTCACTCTCTGTGGGATACGGTGGCGCAGGTGCTGCCTCAGTGTCCAGGGGAGGCCTGGACACTACTCTCCCAGGCTATTGCTGAGGGGAGAGATGCAGCCAAGTTCACGATCCGTTGTGGCCTTGACACCGCCGACTCGCTGGGTAGGGCGATTTCCACGACAGTGGCGCTCCGCCGCCACGCCTGGCTGAGGACAACTGGCTTTTCGGGGGATGTCCAAAACACTTTGATGGACATGCCCTTTGATGGCATTCGCCTCTTTGGCAACAAGGCAGACAGTGCTTTGGAGAGATTTAAGGACTCGCGGGCTACGGCCAAGTCCTTGGGCCTTTCGGCCACGCGGCCTCAGCCTTCTGCCTTTTCGCTCCTTTCGTGCTCGCGGAAGGGGCAACCCACCACGTTCGCAACAGGGCCACAGGCCGGCGCAACAGTCCACGCGCGGCCGTGGACGTGGGAACCGTCTCGGCGGTTCAGGGGGCCAGCGGCAGGGTCAGTCCACCTCCACCACTGCCTCCAAACCTTCCTAGTCCGACCTTTCAGGCCCATCAAACGCCAGTGGGTGGCAGGCTTCGCCATCACCTCCCCCACTGGCGCGCCATCACTTCGGACAGGTGGGTTTTACAGATCGTCCGAAGGAGCTACTCCCTCCCCTTCGAGACTACCCCTCCAGCCATGCCACCTCAGTGCCACCGCATGTCGGGGGATCACTTGGCACTTCTCCAGCAGGAAGTTGTGGCCCTCTTGGCCAAGAGGGCAATAGAGCGCGTTCCAACGCCAGAAGTAGGTCGTGGTTGTTATTCCCACTACTTTCTGATTCCAAAGAAGGACAAAGGCCTGCGTCGTATCTTGGACCTTCGGAACGTCCATCTCTTCCTCCGGAAGGAGAAGTTCAAGATGCTCACACTTGCTCAGGTCTTGTCTGCCCTAGACCCGCAAGACTGGATGGTAGCGTTGGACTTGCAGGACGCTTACTTTCATATCCTCGTCCTGCCGGCCTACCGGCGTTACCTGCGGTTCACGGTAGGCCACGAGCACTTTCATTTCAGCGTGCTCCCTTTTGGCCTTACCAGCGCCCCTTGGGTGTTCACGAAAGTGATGGCGGTGGTCGCAGCTCATCTGTGCAGATCAGGGGTTTGTCTTCCCCTATCTCGACGACTGGTTGTTGAAGGCGGGCTCGCCCCAGGCAGTTGTCTCCCACCTCCAGACTACGGCCGACCTCCTGCATTTGCTGGGGTTCTCCATCAACTTGCCGAAGTCGCACCTGATTCCCTCTCAGAAGCTCCTCTTCATCGGAGTAGTTCTGGACACGGCGCAGTTTCGGGTCAATCCTCCCGAACAGCGAGTCCGGGATATTCGGACTATGATTCCAATCTTTCAGCCCTTATCCTGGGTTTCGGTCAGGATGACCCTGAGGCTGCTAGGGCTCATGGCCTCCTGCATCCTGCTGATCAATCATGCCAGATGGCATATGCGGGCTCTGCAGTGGGACCTGAAGTTCCAGTGGGCGCAGCATATGGGGAACCTGTCCGACTACGTCCAGATCTCGGAGGGCACTGCAAGACAATTGCAGTAGTGGCTCACGAACCAGCATTGGGTCAGCAGCAGATCCCTCTCCCTTCCCCAACCGGAGCACACAGTAGTGACGGACGCGTCCCTCCTGGGATGGGGCGGCCACATGGGAGAGGCGGAGATCAGAGGCCTCTGGTCCCTGGCGGAGTCCAGGCTCCATATCAACCTTCTGGAGCTCCGGGCGATCCTACTTGCACTGAAATCATTCCTTCCCTCTGTCAAGGGGAGAGTAGTGCAGGTGTTCACAGACAACACCACCGCCATGTGGTACTGCAACAAGCAAGGCGGGGTGGGGTCGTGGACCCTTTGTCAGGAGGCTCTGCGCCTCTGGACGTGGCTGGAACGCCAGGGCATTTTCCTGATGGCTCAACACCTGGCAGGTTCCCTGAACGCCAGGGCGGACAAACTCAGCCGCAGGTGCATGATGGATCACGAATGGCGTCTTCACTCGGAGGTGGCGCAAGGTCTCTTTCAACAGTGGGGAGAGCCTTGGTTAGATCTATTGGCCACCGAAGAGAACGAGCAATGTCAGCAGTTCTGCGCGTTGGAATTTCCAAGGCGGCATTCGCTCAGCGACGCTTTTCGTCGCGAGTGGAGTTGCGGTCTATTGTACGCCTTTCTGCCTATACCACTTCTACCCAGAGTGCTGAAGAAGATCAGATGCGACCGGGCCCAAGTCATTCTTGTGGCTCTGGACTGGGCTCGAAGAGTTTGGTATCCCGAGCTACTCCGTATGAGCGTGGATCCCCCGATCCGACTGCCTCTTCGGGAGGATCTTCTATCGCTGCAGCAGGGGACGGTCCTCCACCCGAACCTGTCCAGTCTCCACCTCCTTGCGTGGAGATTGAGCGGCGACAGTTGATTCCATTTAACTTGCCTCCTGAAGTCTGTGATGTCATTCTGGCAGCCAGGCGTCCCTCCACTAAATCAGTACACGCCTGCAGGTGGAACAAATTTGTGGCATGGTGCACAGCAAAGGCTGTAGATCCACTTTCTGCCCCTCTTTCTGAAGTCCTACTGTTCCTTCTTTCTTTAGCCCAGCAGGGCTCTGCTCTGGGCACCATCAAGGGCTACCTTTCTGCAATTTCAGCCTTTCTCAGGCTACCTGATCAGCCCCCTCTTTTCAAGTCCCCTGTTGTAAATAGATTTCTCAAAGGCATTACTCACCTTTTCCCTCCTATTCCGTTTGTGATGCCACAGTGGGACTTGAATCTGGTTCTTACTTATTTGATGTGCGCCTCCCTTTGAGCCGCTTCATAACTGTCCTCTTAGTTTATTAACCTTGAAGGCTGCTTTCCTTGTTGCCATCACCTCCGCTAGGCGCGTGGGTGAGCTCCAGGCTCTTTCCTGTAAACCTCCTTTTCTGTCTGTTCATCCGGACAAGGTTGTGCTACGCACACGTCCATCCTTTTTGCCAAAGGTTGTTACTGCCTTGCATATCGGGCAAACTATCACCTTGCCCACTTTCTTTCCGCCTCCGCACCCTTCCAGAGAGGAAGAGAGGCTCCACCATCTGGACCCAAAACGTGCGATCTCATTTTACCTCGACCGTACACAACAGTTCCGGGTGGATGATCAGCTCTTTGTTGGCTACGTAGGCGCCAAGAAAGGCCGGGCTGTACACAAGAGGACTATCTCCCGCTGGGTCGTCTTGTGTATAAAAGCCTGCTATTCTCTGGCTAAGAAGGAGCCTCCGGTGGGGCTGCGCGCCCATTCTACCAGGGCAACAGCAGCTACTACTGCATTGGGACGTGGTGTCCCCCTGCAAGACATCTGTCAGGCAGCCACGTGGGCCTCGCTGCACACTTTTACTAAGCATTATTGCCTTGACAGCCAAGTCCGGAGAGACGGCTTCTTTGGCCGTTCTGTTCTCCGTGACTTTCTGGTGTGATCTTGGTTCGCAGACCCACTACCGGTTTGGTATTGCTGGGGTATCTATTCTAAGGTAAGGAATCTATCACTAACGTGTCTCTTTCAGATGCACAAGTTACTTACCTTCGGTAACGATATATCTATAAGAGACATTAGTTGGTGATAGATTCCTTACCGCCCCCCCCCATCCTCCCCGTTCTGCGAACTTATTTCTAGGTTTAAGGTCATCCCTTTCAGGGCCCTAGTTTCAATGCACCAGTGGTCAGTATCTTGCATGGCTCTGCGTTCCTGGCGCGGAAAGTCGTGTACAGAACTGACGTCAGTGCGCGAGGGCGGCGTCTAAGTAGCTGCTGCGACGTCATCCCGGCGATCACGATGCCTACGACTAACGCGGAGCCGCACGACGCCACCTTCCGATGCGCAGGGGTACTGCTGACGAAAACTTTCCGGATCCAGACTGACGCCTGGGGATATTCTAAGGTAAGGAATCTATCACTAACTAATGTCTCTTACAGATATATCGTTACCGAAGGTAAGTAACTTGTGCGTTACTGTGCTATTTCTTACCAAAGTAATACTTCTTACTGGATATTGCCCTTTTCTCACCTCCAGAGAGGTATGCCTCGAGCGCTCGACCTCAGCTACAACTTACTATTGTCCTCCTCATATACTCAGTACTGGCTTGGTTGGGAGAATAGTCAGCATCCACTTTATCCCTTAGCACCTCCCTAAAGCAATAGGATCACTAAAATAGTCTAATAAAAATAATTTCAAACATTTATGCGTTCAGCATAGTGTGTAAGGTGTCGACTACTAGTGTGTGTAATAGAATAACGTAAGCGTGCTCCTGCTAGTGATTACTTGAGTGGACAAAAAGGTGAGCTCATATATTACCCATAATATACCAATTTGTAGGTTTGATGTTTGTGTAAAATAGACTGTGGTTTCAGTATGTGAACAAATCCTTCATGCCACTGGAGTCAAGCTAGCCTGGCTGATGATGGGTGATACCCCGAAACTGGTCCTAGGATGCTTTTTCCAGTTCAGGGAGGACCTGGCCTGGCAGTTTGTGCTGGACTGTTCCCATGGGTAACGGGGTCAAGACCGATTTGCAAATGGCTAGGTCCAAACTGGAATGGCATGGGGAGCAAAAAAGGATGGATTTAGGCCCAGATCTCTGTACTGGGGTGAATGCATGACATTGTATAGCATTCTGGCCATCAATTGTTCTTTTTACCTAGGTACAAAGGGGCAACAGGTCAATGTTTCAGATTCACAGATTAACTTTTTTTTAACACATAAATAGGTTGGAGTTGTTCATCTCCTTATAAATAAATGGTTGCTTATTCTATTCTCGCTTGTAAGGCTATAAACTAGGAGTGATGTTACAGGGGTTGCTTGTCTGCTGTTGCTGTTTTAAATAGTCTTCCCCTTCACAGACCTCAGTTTCTGAGACGAAACCCGGGTGTGTCAGCAGCCTGGCTGTGATGGCACCAAGACAGGCTACCTAGGGCTTGCTTAGCTTGCTTAGCTGGCCGGGCCAGTCAGCCTCTCTAACATTTGCCCAGGACTGGCCTTTAGCATGTGCGAGCTGCGCCCACACCCAGGGCACCGACCGCTAGAGGAGCGCTGGAGCTCCCTGCAGTAGTCTGCCTAAGACTTCGGTCCAAAGAAAAGTGTTTAAGGACTTTTTTCTGAAGGCTGGTGGTGGTCTTGTCTGCTTTTTGTTTGTTTTTATTTTCATGGTGCTCCTTAATCGTGCCCACATTACCTTCCTCCAAACTTTGTGCCTCGGGTGCTCTCGGAGCATAGGCCAGCTCTGTGTTTGCCCACCATGACTCATCTGCTCCAGTCTACAGGCAATGCATACTGGCGTCTGCCCTGCCTGTACTGGGCTACCACTCTTGCTCATAAGCAGGGCCACTGGAACTATGCGGCAGGAGAGGGACAAATTATGCAGCAGGGTTGAGTAAATTATGCAGCAAGAAAAGGCAAATTTTGCAGCATATTGAGGCACATTTTATGCTACTATTACCTCGTCTGCGAGGCATGCTGTATTCAGGTAGGGACTTGAAGCTCTACCCGCTCTCCGACCCATATTTTTCATTGGCTTGTGTCATTGTCCACTATAAACTGTGGCTGTTCATTGGTCAAAAGGCTTAGTAGTCCCTCCTTAGTACTGCCTTGTCTCATTTTGTAACCTCCCATGGCGACACCCCTTGTTAAGTGTGTTACTCGGTAGGCTTTAATTACAGCCTCCGAGCACTATTTTCTCAAATAACTTTGTCCTGCCTGATTTTGCAGGCAGGACACCTCGCGCATAATGCTTTAAAAAAAAAAAATTATAGCGCTGGCATTTGCATTGCAATAGGTCTCACATTTGCGAGAGTTTAAGCTATTGGCATTGTAAATGACAATGCCTTTTATTTATCTTTTTTAAAACACACAAATAAAAGGCATTGTCATTTACAATGTCAATAGCTCAAACTCTCGTAAATGCAAGATCGATTCCATTGCAAATGCTTGTTAAACTTGTTAACACTGTCTGGGCATTAGTTGTATCTCAGTAGAAGTTTAACACCCAAATATAGCAATAATCTACAGAAAGGTGACTAGTCAACCTTTGCAAAGGTCCTTCCACTACGCGACATGTCATTGGTTTTTTACTAACTTTTCAACCGTTTGAGTTGGAAACAAAACATTTGTTTTGGTTAATCTGCAGATTATGCGGCACATGACTGATTACGTGGCAAATGCGGCATATCTATAATTATGCGAAAATCACCGCAGCTGCACAATCTCATAATTCCAGTGGCCCTGCTCATAAGCTGTCTCTACCTAGTGTGACCAGAGGTCCTGGATTTGCCTGGACAGTCAAGGTTTTTCACCAGCTGTCCCGGCATATTTTGGCTTGCGTCCTGATTTTTAGAGGGGGTCGACTGAAAACAGCGTGAGACACTTTTTTGGGTGTTCTAAAGCTGTGCTAGTTAGCACTGGTATAAGTAAGTAAGCAATTTAATTAATAGGTATGTTGGTTGTAGAAATTACATTTTATTTATTTTCTTAAAGCATCTACTGTGATCCTATGTTGATGACAGCTCTCATTCTGTGCCATTCCGTGGATGAAAAATTGTAGTCCTGCTTCTATTCTTCCAAAATGTCCCGGTTTTTGGTCCGCAAGATCTGGTCACCCTATCTCTACCCTGCCTGATTCCCAAAGCCTCTGTCAGTGATGGGCTGGGCAACCAGGTTGCCTTGCCTGGCACATGTCAAGGGCAACGTCTGCAGCCCCTCACAGAGACGGGACAATCCTCTCTTGCTCTGTGATACAAAGGTTGTAAATTGGTTGATTCACAGAAAGCAGCGACTATGCTATATTCTTTCCAGTGCACCTGTTCTCCATCTCTGAGCCTGAACCTATAGAAGTCCTCCAGGTAGGTCATAACTTAAATTCAGTGATGGGGACAGTCTTATATGAAATAATTACCTCCCAACTTAACATGTAAGAGTGTTGCAGTTCACGCTGCCTTCGGCCGCTTGCCTCTAGAAGGTCACAGATCTCTTCATGACTTGCTGTATTCTTTCAATGTACAGTTGGGGGTACATATTTCCATATAAATTGGCTGTGCCATAGGTGGTTGGTGTACAGAAGTATGCCACCCAGTAAAGTGTCTTGAACGAACAGTTGTGCTCAGCGTCATTGACGTTCAAAGGTACTGAGGATTTTTCTTCTGCAAGCAGGTAATCCTATGCAGAAAGCATTTAAAGTTAGTAGTATTAGGATTGGGATGAAGGCACAAGAAGACGTAGACCGATAGGTAGGTATTTTGCCGGCAGGGGCAGACTCATCCTAGCCTATCGGTGTGATATAGGTCTTAAAATATCCCAGTAGGAGGTGGATGCCGGCTTATAGGTCTGAAACCAAGGAATTGCCACTTTGATTCCGTCTGTATTGACAAATGTATTTGCAGAAAATAACTTTCTTCCAAAGCTTTTTCTCACCAATGTATTATGCACTCCTCTAGGTCTCTAAATTTACGTAGTGCTAGACCAACAATATTGGTATTGGGGTATTCTGGTTGTCGATATATGAAATGTATTTTGAAGCTACGAGGGGCCAACGAAGTGAAGTTCGGGTCAAGAAGAATAACAATTAGTGTTTTCCTTGCCTGTGCTGGATCATTTTTAATTTTCAGGTTTCATGCCTCTGAGGTGAATGACTTGGGCCCCAACCTTCTCTGTAAAGTTTAACTAGGTTTGAATAATCGGAACAGGGAGCTGGCATTCAGGGAAAGTTGCACAAATTATCAGGTGAACTCGCCAAGCCTGAATTCATACTGACTGCCGCTGTGAAATATTGTACCCATGTTTTGCTGTGGTCTGTCAGCGGGTGTCTCTGTATTTCCGGTTTCCGTCAAAGTGAGGATAGAAAGAACAGGAAGGAGGTCTTTGGTTTGGGTGACATGGTTTGTTGTGGGCAAGTGGCTCCTTCCAATGAAGTCTTCCACCAAAATTATCATCATTCCGTTGCAAAAAATACTTTGTAGGAAGCCAATGTCTGATAGCAAGTGTTTCAGCAATTACACGACTCGATCAATGTTTATATTGGCTGTTTTTGCTATGTGAACCCCGTCTTTGGCTATCAAAAAATTCAGTGTGCCGAATAATGCTCTATTGATAAATATCTACCGCTGACATGTAGAAAGGGATAATACAGTTGATAGTGCAATTGGTAATTCCAAGAAGTGACTAAAGGCGGGGTTGTTTTTGGACTGTGAAAATAGATATTTTTCAAATTACCTATGTGAAAAGCTGATCGCACTAGGTCTTGAACCTACCTCAGTATGCTATCACCTAATGGGAGCCACCTTTGTATGTGAGATTTAGATTGGCTACTGTTTTTGCATGCTATCTTCTCCATAGTCGCATGCATCCCAACAAGAGAATTGATACAAGACTTTAGATGACTGTCCTTCCAATTTTTTTTCCCCTCATCCTTTCCATTTTCTTGATGTTGCTATAGATAGAACAAGCTACAGTTTGAGATTTCTTTTTTACTCTTTTAGGATTTTTCTTTCCTAGCATCCATCGTTAAAAGTTCTCCAAAGGTACCATGAAGATTTTGCTGGATTTTGACTTTATCATAGCATTGACTCGGTCTCCTTTACCAATTCCACAAATTTAGAGCTCATCATTTTTGGGGTGTGCTGCTGAAAGCCTAGGTCTAGTGATGCTAGCGATTAGGGGTGGCACATCTTTCCCGGTTCGACTTCAATCCTTAGCATTAAGGATGGCAAAAGTTCTGGAAAATATTTCAGATGTTTTGTTGCATTTCCAAGTTATTCTTCGTATGAACTACAATTCTTCGTATGAACTACACTGCAAACATTGCCTGCAGTTCCCGCTCTGTTTATATCAATACTTTTTTTTTATTGCTGCTAGCATAAAACGAGCCAAGGAAATGCTTAAATATTTGATCAAAATGCTACCATCGAGCTCCCACAAATGTATGTCAAGGTTTGTCAGCTTCATTGCAGTTAGAGACCACTTTTCATAGATGTAGTTGCAATATTTTCCAAAAGTTCCATAGAGCTAAATGTAATCAGACTTTTTTTCTGGGGTACGTTTACTGACCAGGCAAACAAATGTTATTTACAAAGCAAAAGTTTGTTATTAACAATATTGTCCTAGCTCCAGGTCAACTTTCTGCCATGAGCTAAGAAGGATATCTTGTTTAGCATTCCCTAAACTTAAACACATTATTGATGTGTACAAAGAACAAAGCTTCAACGGCGGACTAATGGTTCTGCACCTCACACCAGTTCCCCAAATTCAAAGGTCCTGCGCACTGAAACCCCGGCACCAGCCGTTACGTGATGCCACTGTGTCCCAGATCCTGAAAATGCAGCTACAAGTGGGTGTGCGCCAGGCAAAGAAGTCCAAGATATTCTTGTAGTTTGTAAAGTCTTTATTTTCAATTAATATTTTCCAAAAGTTAATGACACATTAGGCTCAGCCAACGCGTTTCGTTCTCTCACCCAGAACTTCATCAGGGCTTAAGTCGAGCGAAGCATTAGTACAACAACATGTGATGTTGTCCAGTGTGAGTGCACCAGTGTAATACGCTGGATACACGGGGGAATTCCCAGGGCTAGGTAATGCCCGAAAGCGAAGATCGGCAATATGGTCCAAGCAAGACAAGTCCGTGTGTATGGCCTGAGTACTCCTGTCATTCGAACAAAGCCTTCACCACCACCCATAACCAATACACGACTTAGTTGAGTGGCGGCCGCAGGCCTCTGTTCCAGAATCTAAGAGACCTAAATTGTTCAGTATGGAGCTCAGAACCCATGACAAAGATTTTGTTTTATTGAGTATGTATTTATCCCACTTGTATAGGCTTTTTATAAGCATGTTATCATGTAATATTTATTGTGCTCCTTTATGATTGCTGTGGTCAGCCGGATAAAGATTTGATGATGATGATGATGTATACGACTGAGTGATTAATTAAAATGTTGGGGTAGCTGTGCTCATGCTGAACATTAGCACAGTGTCATGGAGGTCCTTCACGCCACAGAGAGCTCTGCATTGTTATCTAGGCACTTGCATAATGCATAGACCGAACCTTTGGTGTGTTTGTGACTTTGAATGCACATCTGTAGGTATGGACCTAGAGCCACAAACCTTTGTAGCTTTATGCCTCTTATGGACTGTGCTCTTTGCAAATACAGTTGTAAATGTCTGAAGTAGTATATTTGCCTAATCATCATAGAAACTTTATTCGATCTTTCTTGGTTCAGATCATAAAAGTACATAGAAAATACATAAAATAGATGTATAACATCACATCTAATCACAATTCATAATGTGAAAGAGCCTGGTCAAGTTCAAGAAGCATGCCCAAATTAATACGCACTTAAGATCATAGAACATGCAATAAAATAAAAAATTACTAAGAAGTTTTAAAAACAGCAAACAATAAAAGATCCTCAAAATTCATGAATAGACCGCGTATTTCCTTTTCCGCATGCATGCCCATAAAAAGATGCTAGTGCAAAACAGACAAACGGGTTGGGCAGTGATTTGCCAAATCATTTGTGGACCTTCATACATTATTTGCCTTCAAACAAAAATAAGCCTTTGAAGATGTACCATGTTATGTTTCCTCACAGACCCAAGAACCAGTGCCCGTATGTGACAAGTGTTCTCTCTCCATTACTTTGCATTTCCAGACCCATAAGTTGTTTTTTAGGTCTCGCCTGAGCCAGCGCTTAGCGCTGCTCTCGGCGAGAGTTTTAGTAAGCAGGTTTTGGAAGTGCAAACAGCAGTGGCTTTTGCTGGCGACCAGCTTGCGTTCACGCGCGATCAGGCGCCATATGGCTTCCCTCGCCATCTGGCTTCCCACCCTGATAACTCGCAGCGGCTTTTATAGCTCGCGATTACTTTCACTTTCGCGGCCGCGCTGCCGTGTCAGTTTCACGGCCGCGCGGCCAATGCTTGTTCTGAAAGGAGCTATTGTGTTTTTATATGGTAACTAATAAAATCCTTACGATATTTGCTACCTTTTATTTTATGCTCTCGCCAATAAGTCTGTCTGATATACCTTTTTCACGAAGTTACTTTCACATGAAACAGCAATTTTTATTAGCAAAACGTCGATTTCCTTCTTAAACTATGACTCGGCTTCTTTGGTTTAGAAAGAGCAATATGTTCCGTCATCTTCTACAATGTACTCAAGAACACGTGTAGTGACAGCTGTCTACTTAGCGCTATTTAGAGGAGTTCTACCAGGCTTTAGCGGGGTCATGTTCTTGAATGGGGGAACAGTGTGAGTGTTTGGTAGACTACACCTTTTGGCAATTCGTTTTAAGCACTTAGGTGGATTGCGTGTTTTGCTGCTGTGCAGACATTTGCACGATTCGTATGTCAAAGGTTTGAAACCGCACAGTACCATATAGTCGTTCTTTGTGTCACCGAATAGAATGTGATTATGGTGAGGTTGGGTAACAGGAATATTATTTACCGAGCTTTGAAACTACAAAACCTCTGTTAAAAACTGTATAACGACAATATTATTCATGTCGTCCTCAAGCCTTTGGACCCTTTCCTAACTAAATATATTATCATCCTCACTTATACATTTCAGCCTTCCTAATTCTGGCGGAAGGTGGAGGTAATATGGGCGCACTCATACAGTTTTAACTTGAATCATTTACGTTCCATATCTTTGAAGCTGAAAATCTAGATTTGCCATTCATTGGCATAGTTTTTAAAGAAGCGTTTCAAAGGGTACGCAAGATATTTTTTTACTATGACTTTAAAGAATGCATGAGTACACCTTTCTGAAATGGATTGGTGCCAGACATCCGTTTGTCATTTCGCATCGGATTGTTTTGCTGACCAATCTTTACCGCTCAATGCAGTTTTAGACCCGAATGAAGACAGCCTTTGGAAAAGGTGCTGCGGCCGCGACTCTCGCACCAACCAGCTGGCGAATTGGTGAAGCCTTTTATGGCGCGATTTAGGTTTGGTACTTAGAGGCGATGTTAGAAACCGGTTACCTTGTGGCTGCCCGTGTCACCTGTTTGCAGAAAGGCACCAGTAGCACGTGCTAGGATCAGGTGACCGCCTCCACGGCTCTCAGCGGATTCCAGCTCGTATTGTTTCGGCGCTGGTGGAAACGTCAACCACCAAAGTTGCAATTTAGCAACTCGTGTCCATAAATAGAGAGGGCCTCGTCGGACGGGGAGCCCAATCACAAGCAGGGCCATGATTTTGGTGAGAGAATCGGCTTTCTTCTTTAATCGAGCACCTCATACACGTTTTCACCAAACCGAAAATGCCCCCTTTAGGTCGTGTTGCATTACCCTTCTGTACAGTTTATTTGTGATACAGATTTGAACTGGTGAATATATTAACCGTGAGATGAGCGTAGTAAATTAGAAGCGAATCATGTGCAAAGTGGTGTAGTAAGTTTATCTGTTTGAAATTTCATGTGAGGGGTCGAAATAAATATACTCTTTGCTATGTTAGTCATTGCCCTCATTATTGGAATAAGTTACACGTATCGTTAGTGTTTTGGCAAAATAATCGGAAGACTTTAATGCAAACGATGTTACTAATATAACCGTTTGTATGATTTCTCAGATTTTCCATATGGGTTAAGGTTCAATTCTTTCTGAGCATGAGTTCGCAAGTGTTCGTGTTTGGTTAATTATTTGAATTGTGATCACATTTCATCGCTCGTTCCTGAAGTCCTCTTGGTGTTTGCTCTGTTTTTAATGAATAACTATGGCACTACGTGTAAGACCCTGACCTGGTAGAAGTTGTGTAGAGCCTGTAATGGAATTGAAAAAAAACATATTTCTGAGTGTATTTGTAACTCAATGTGAAAACTTCCCGGTGATTAGACGCAACTTAGTTCTTTTTTCTTAAACATCTTTTTATTAACAGAAATTAGGAAGGGCTGTTATGATGCATAGCCAATAGGTCTCGCCTTTGGGACCTTATAAGTGTTAAAGTTATCCAGCACAATAACCTTGGTGCAACAACATCAAGTGTTGCATGGCTAAACACTTATAAGGTCCCAAAGGCGAGACCTATTGGCTATGCCAATGCTTGTTTTGCAAGTCACCAGTGTCTCCGTGATTGGAGCAAGACATTCTCTAATATTCAACATGCTATAGGTGTTTGTGATGTAGGACTTCCTCTGAATCCAAAAGCGAGAATGTTGTGTTACCTCTGAGCAATTAAAAACACATTTTAGCTGTTTATCGAACATAGTGGTGAGGTGGCTGGATGTAGAAACGTGGGTGTTTACGCTCTTGCTGTAGTGCAGTGGGGACTTGTAACCTTTCTTGTACCTATGTGCAGTTTGGATAGTCGAGGTTCCCCACTTATTAGATTTCTGATGATGATAACCCTGATTTCCTTGAACATCTTTATCCCATGGGAGCATCTTCCTTGGAACCCTGCAGCAAAACGGTAACAAGCTGCGACTTGCACATTTTCACCTACTTGGGCAGTGCTGTTTTTTGTCCCTCTCAGAAAGCCACAAGAGACTTGCCAGAGTTTCTGAAAAAAGATTTTGCATGTGAAAAAGAAAGGTAAAAAAGGAAGCATGTCTAGTTGCTCTTAGTGATAGAGCCTGTTGCCATGGAGCCTTGTGCAAGATTGGCTGACCCATAGACCAATGAGAGGAGGTAACACGTTCTGCTCGTCATTTAACCTTGTATCGAGTGTATGTTCAATGTGTTCAAACACTAATGCCAAAACCATCGCTGGGAAACTGGGACACCAGAGCTGGTATTTATTTTAGGGATGGACTAAGCCCGTCTCGTTGCAGTCATAAATTTTTCCAGAGCTGAGAATACAACACCTCATCTGTGTGGGAAAGGTCACCGAGGAGAATATGCAAATATGCAGAGGCTTGACGCGCATTGCACTTGTGTGTGTGTATGTGTGTATATATATATATATATATATATATATATTAGATAATTTCCCAGTGGAACACGCAGAAATAATAAATATCTGCCTTTTTGTATTTTTTTTTTGTCTCTCCTTTTGCAGTTACATGCACTGAATTACGGATTTCAGCACATGTTAAAATAGTTAATTCTTTCGGACAATTATTTTTGATGTGTAATCTTTTTGGTATGTTCCATAGTAGTAGCCGTCAGCTAATCAGTTTTACGCACTTGTATTGTGGCACCTAGGAGTTTGAAACCCACAATGTTACCACAAGTGTGTGAGAATGTGCCTTACACTGAAACTGTGACCGAGAACACAGGACGGTGGTATTGTTCTTCTGCAACTGTAGGTTATAGATAGTTTATGCTGTAGTAAAGGGATATATAACAACTTGGTATAGGGTAATCGGAACCTTTCATGCAAGTGTTATTCTTCACAAATGAGGCTGTCCTGTGGTTGTGGGATTTCTTGCCTGGCTTGCATTGAGTCCACTCAAAATCAGGGGGGGGGGAGAGCAAAATGTTTTTACGACGTCCTAAACCCAAGCTCCTCCCTGTGGGTAGTTGAATGGGTATCAAGAAAGGGTTAGTTCCTCCTTTGCCAAAGGTGGCCACTGAAGGTTGACCCGATTGGCTAATAGTCCTGTCGCAGAAAGCCCTGAAGGTCAGATCTTGGTGCCCTCACACACCCTTTAGGGTGTCATGTTTCATCATTGGGCGCTCCTCGTCAGGCCGACGCTGCAATGCCCGACGGGCCTGAAAACTAGGCACCCGGGGGAGTCCAGGGGTATGTGGTTTGCATGGATCTCCCAAAGTTTTCTTACCCAGAAACCCCTGCAAACCTCAAATTTAGCTAAAAAGTCACATTTTCCTCATTTCAGTGTGGCAAGGTTGTGAGATCACCGCGCTGGCACAAATTTTCCACCACTCCGCGTTCCCCTCAGTCTCTTGATAAAAATGATACCTCAATTGCGTGGGTGCCCAAAAGCAGAGTCAGCCTAAAAACTTATGAAAAAAAACTACCCTTTTGGACCCACTTTGGTTCCCCCTCAGTTTTTCATTTTATGTTTTTAGGTTCTCTGTTTTGGGCACCCACAAAAGTGAGGTATACTTTTTTATCAGGTGACCGAGGGGAACCTGGGTAATGGAAAATTTGTGCCGGCCTACTGATCACACAACTTTTCCACACCGAAATGTGAGGAAAATGTGAATTTTTAGCTAAATGTAAGGTTTGCAGGGGATTCTGGGTAATAAAACGCTGGAGGATCCATGAAAGCCACACCGCCAGCCAAGCGCCATCCATACACACCACCAGCCAAGCGACAGTCCACACATACCACCAGCAAAATGCAGGTTTACACACAGCCAGCCAGCCAGCCGAACTCCAGTTGTCACACAAACACAGAAACTTTCGCTAGTGTCTAGCGGTTTTCTGCTCCAAAGGGGAGGCAGAAAGCAGCCAAAATGTTTTGACAAAAAAAGGGGAAGCAATCCTTGCCTAAGGGGCCGCTCCCTGACATGCCCATAAACCTATATCTTGTGCTTAGTGGACTTTCCGACCCCCCCCCCCCCCTCGGGGGCAGATTGGGGGCTATTTCCCCATCTGCCCTCTGGGGGGCAGAAAGACTGGGGCTATTTTTTTTTGTGGGGTGGGGGCGGCATTGCATCGTCCATTATGGGCAGCCCACACCTTTTGTTATAAAAAAGAAATCCCTGGTGTCTATTGGGCTTTCTGCCCCCATTGGGGCAGATCGGGGGTAATGACCCCCATCTGCCCCCCCAAGGCGGGCAGAAAGACTGTTCTTTTTTTGTTTGGTGGTTTGGGGCATTGGCATGCCCAGTTTGGGCAGCCCCACTCCTACATATTCAGAACAAAAAATCCCTGGTGTCTTCATTGAGGAAGAGCATTATGTGAACACCTGCCCTATCACTGCTTGCACTCAAGCAATGCATGCAGTTTGCCCACCTCTGCCTTTGCCAGAGGCTCAAACAGTATATGTAGTGTCTGACTTCCCTGCACTGGACTCTGTGGAGAGGCAGAATTCCTGGATAATGTTGAATGGGACTTACAGAAGAAAGCTTACTAAGGGTTTGCTACCTATGATTGCATGGGCCGCATTGTCTCCTGTGCAAGTCTGACAGCTGCCTTAGCAAACCTGCCCTATTCATGATGGTTGTTAGCCCAGAGTTAACTCAGATGGTCAGGAAGGGTGGTGTACATACTACTTAATCACCAAGTATCTGTAAATACCTTTAGCACATTCAGATTGGCCCTGTATGAAATTTCCTTTTTCTTGGCTCTTTTCCAAGACCCAGTTTTGTCGTGGTTACTACCGACTTCCACATGGTAGCCTGCATTCCTAGGTGCTCTAGACCACATTCAGTGGTGTGTGTGTGTGCTTGAACTGGATCTGTTGGCTGCGGCGTAGTGAGTGGTGAAACTATTAAATTTACCTAGAACAGTGTGTTATCCTCTAATATTGAAGGTGCCTCCAGACCCACCACAGCCAGCACTTTTGTAATTCTTGTGGCATATAAATTAAGGCCCATTCGTGGTCCTGTCTACTCCGACATTCAAGATATTAATCTTTCATCTCCTCCATACATTTCATAGTTTTATCCACTCTCGACTTGGTTATGGAAATTCCCTTCAAATTGTAGTTATAAAGCACTGGCCAGAGACAGCAATCACTTTATATTGCTCCTTTCTTCCTCCATCTGTTTGCAGCTGGAAATATCATGCTGGTACCTATGAAAGCGCCCTTCACTCACTTCTTGTCCAAACGAGGATTGATTCTAAGGTGACCGCTTCTATTCACTTGTGGATGCGTGATTTTGAGTCAGAATGTATGTCCAGCATCTAGTAGAGCATATGCTCGTTGTTGGTTTCTTCCAGTGACATGATTGACATAGGAGGCGCAGACCTGAATATGCTCCCCCAACTGTTCACTGACCTTTCCTGAGACGTTCTTTCTGCGAGATTTCAATGTCTCCTATTCTTGGTGCCCTTAAGATATCCTCACTCGGGTATTCAAGCAGAGGGCCAAATAAGGCCAAGGGGACTATCATTGACCAAGTACACCACCCCTCATTCCCCCCACCTCGTCCAGACCAACTTTCCCATGCAGAGGGAAGGCTCGCATTGATGCAGCACTTGGACCTCCTGCCACAGCCATGCAACCATTTAAACAACCTTACAGATCCACTTGGACCTAAGGGCCAAGAACCGGGTGTTTAAACATCGGAAGAGCAGGGGTCTTGTAGGTAGTTACTGATTGTGAGGTTACTTTACCCAGCACCTTTACCTGTATGACTAGGAGAAAAACGAGCACCCTGATACCCATGCAAGCAGCCTCACCTACTCTCAAACCTACCCAAGCCCAGTGATACTGGAGGACAGCGAGACAGAAGAAATGCCTACACAGCACGTGTGTATAGAGGTATATAACAGAGCATAGGACAAACCAGGAAAGCTACAGACTGACTCTGGGACAAGCATGCATTGGACCACAAGGCTCACAGTGAGGCCTGGCTGCTGCAGTGGAACAAGGCGACCTGCACATAGGAGAGAAAGCACGGTTACAAGGAGGACACCAGCACTGGGGCACAAACTCACAGCCGAGTCCGACAGAGGGACGGGCACAGATGTCCTCTGTGTCCCACCACTGAGCTGATCTAAGACCACAGGCACACAGTTTGGATGGGGAAGCCTCCCCTGCGGACTGGTACCTGAATCTAAGATTGGAAGACGAACACACCAGGATGATGGCACTCGGACACTGGTGGAGCGTGGCACCTCGCCTATGGTGTGCTCCTTCCCTCCACCCTGTGGTCGTTCCTCTTCCCCCCCCTGTGTGTAGCCTAGCTATTGATTTCTGAGCAACCTGTGTACGCGTTCTCCTTTTGTTTCCAGTTTCTCCCTTTTGTTCCATCTCCTGACTTTCCCCTACTTATCTTTCTAGCTTTCCTCCCATCTCTCCATTATGGCCCCTTCTAGTTGCTGCATCCCAATTGTTCCATCTCCGTGCCCCGCCCTTTAATGTGTTCCCTGACTCTGCGCCTCTCTGTGCCTCCGCTGCTTCGCCCTCCCTTCCCCCGTTCTCCCTCCTGCTTTCTGTCGGCTCGGATCTCCACCCCCCCCTCCGCAGCCTCCCACGCTGTCCTGGAGGACTGAAGCTGATTCATTCATACAAAAACACCTTCTGGAAAATCTTTAATGAAACAATGTGAAAGAGAGCGAGCCGCAGTGCCCGGGCAGAAGGCAAGGGAGGCATGCAGACTGCAGAGCCCACGTCCCGGTGCATGCAGACTGACCGCACGTACACATGACCAGTGCATGTGCAGTTTGCCACGAGGCAACTCCAGAGAGCGTCGCATCTATCCATTGACAACACACCTCCGTTTAAGATTGTAGTCATATACACACACATACTGACCACCGCATCTGGGTGAAAGAGGAATGGAAATCTCGGTATAGAATGAGGGGCCGATTCACTCACTGACCGCGTCATGCATGTAATCTTACACCATTTGTTGACCTCAGTATGTGCCTTTTCCCTGGCCTGTGTGTTGGGACATATTGTAGGTTGAAGTGGTCAGTAGCTGGCGATGTCTTGGAAATGAGCTGTCAAACGGTCATTTTACTGGCAGCGCAATAATGTGGCCTGTCTTGTGCGTTTTGTTTGCTCAGGTCACAGAATTAGTGTGCGCACAAGGTTAACCATGCGGATGGGATGGCCGACGTTTTGTCGTCTGACCTGTACACTGGATGTTACCATGTGCACATATCACGAGACTCCCGTGTTGAGGATGTAGGGGTAGGGACCTGCAACATTAATCGAAACCTAAACTTGCCTTCTCTGCGTTATGCTCAACTGTCGAGACCATGTGAATCTGTCTAATGGTTGGAGGGTTAGAGTGCTTGCTGTCTTGTCTGTCTTGTGATTTTTTTTTTGTTCGTATGATTTTATTACACTATTCCTACCTAAAAGATGGTGGTCTTGTTTTCCGTTAGCATTCGTCTGTAGGATATCGAAGATAGGTGAGGTCTGTGGTGCACTAGGCAGTGAGATGTGCTTGTCTATGTGAAATGGCTAACCAGGATGGCATGTTGTGAAGATGTGGTTTGGTGAGTTGGTGTGGTGTTTGCGTGACGGGCGCTCAGTTGTGTTACTGTGCTTTGATGTAATTGTAAATTGTATTTATATAGTGCTTACTACCCCTTACAGCGCTTTGCAAGGAGTAGCACGCTACTCTGGAAACCAAGATTAGAGGTTAATAGGAGACTAGTCATTTTCTTTGTAAATTAGTTGTGTTAGGTTTGTACACTTGATTTCTTGTGTGTTTAGTACAGTTTAGAGTAGGGATAGCATGATATAAATGGGTTTGAAAGGGAAAGTAGTAAGTTGTTTTTGTACGTAGAGGTCATGTGTGCCTGCTAGTTTGGTGACTGCTAAAAAAGAGGGGAAAGATGTTTGGGGTTTCTTAGTAAAGCAAACACAAGGATGCTTGTTTCTGGTTCAGGGAAGACCTGGCTTGGCAGTTCGGGCTGGACTTTTCCCATGAGGAACTGGGCCAAGACTGATTTGCATATGGCTTGGTCTGAACTGAGGTGGTGAAGTGAACTAAAGAACGATGAGGGATTGAACCCAGATCGAATAGTGACTGGGGGTGAGTGTCTGAAAAGTTTCAGCGCTCCGTCAATCATCTCCTTGTGTTTGCTTTGGGGTTTCATAGTAGTCAGAAAGGTTAGGTATTAGTCTGAGAGGAGGGATAGGAAAAAGGTTGAAGGAGGATTTTTTGTTGTTGCTGTATTGTGCGTGGAGTATGCTGTGTAATGAGAGTAGCATGTGGATGTACGATGTGATGCAGAGTGTTAAATTTGCAGGGGCTAAAACGACTTTGGTGCATAGTCCACCTTGGTGGATTGAAGAGCACTGGCCTTGTCAAGCCTGTTTTTTTTTTTGGGCATGCAATTCAATATGCATTGAAATTTTAAAACTAAAAAATATTTAAAAAATTACATCTAAAGGTGATGTGCAAAAATTAACACCCCTTCCCTCCCCCCAAAAAACAGGAAATGAAATTAGACCAAAAGCAGCGCTTTTGCACATCAGCCTTACTCCTCATTGAAGGGAACTACTTTAATGGCACATGTACCCAAAAGAAAAACTATCACTCCGAAAGTAAAACAAAATCACACATGGTTGGGCGGTTAGTGGTTGTGACTGTTGTATTATCAATGGATACTTGTATGAAATATACTGGGTGTCTCCTCAATGCCACTTCTGAATAGGGTATCTTTCTTTCTTTCTGGAACAGTATGTGAAGAGCATTTTTTGTTAATGCGTGCTTCCCATAAGTGGTAGGTACGAGGCAGACAGTATGAGAAATGTTGCAGTCTATGGATCTCCTCTCTGAAGCCTATATGTAATATTACAGATCCCACCTTATTAGTTTAGTAGCTACATTTGGTGAGACAACTAGCTTCCCTGGCTCACTATGCATAGTACGGATTGCAAACACTAAGGGCTTTATTAAGAGTTTGGTGGTCCTCCTGTAGGCTTGCCACTGCATTGCCGACAGGAGGACTGTCAAGCCCGTAGTGAGCCCACCTGCCGGATTCTGAGTGTCATCCATGGCGAGCGGGTGGGCGGTGCTGCGGCAGTGGGCTGTTATGCTCATAGGAGAGCCTAAACAGCAGACCGCCGCAGTGACAGCGCCTGCAGCACGTTCCTGCATGGTGTGGCATGCATGCCACACCGTGCAGGAACTGGGGGTGCAATTCCAGGCGGGGCACAACATGTATCCCCCTGCATGCACCCCCCCCTCCAGCCCAGAAGCAATGGGGGGCCCTGTTAGGGCCACCTTAGTTCCATGTCCGCCACCCTTTTCAGGGCGGGCTCACTGCTATGAAAAGTGCAGTGGAAATGAAAGTCTGAATATGCTCGGCGGTGCTGCAGCGGCACCGCCAGCATATTACTGGCCATTTCCAGACCACCGGTGCAGTGGCATCCTTGATCCTGGCGGAGCTGGCTGTCTTGTTACGATCCAACCGCTGCACACATAATATGGTGGGAGCATCACCGGTGTGGCAGTGGTTGGACCGCCACCAGGAGTACAGCGGTCCACAGTCGTAATAAGGCCCTAAATACCCTGCTTGTTGGTGCCCGTAAACAGCCTTTAGTTCTCTTACGGCAATGGCCAGTGGTGTGCAGTGCTTACAATGGTAGATGCATTGCGTTCCAAAGATCAGTTTTCGTCATCACTTTTCCATTTCGTGTCCTCCTACTCTAATCTTCTAATCCTATACAGGGTGGATATGGGCTTGTTTTCTATTTACCAAAGAGTATTCAACAGCTTTGCTTTCTTATAATGGGACTTCAAAGCATACAATGTTTGCAGGTCTAGTTAAGGAGGAGCTGTCACTCTTCTACAGAAGTAATTTGGTAGACACGAAGGCTGCATCCTTGTGCTGGTATTAAACACCGTTTCATTGAAGGTTTAGGGTGTGTCCGCTCTATAAATAGTCACGGTGATTGGTTCACTGTTAATGTTGTTTGATGGAAATATCCAGGGCAGATGATGTGAAAATGAAAGAAGCATCTCGCCACTCCTTTTTATGTCTTCTCCAAAGACGAGCAGCTGTTGTCGAAAGATGTAATGTGGACCGTACCAATACGTGAAGCTGGCTTATTGGTTGTCTTTCTTGTCAAGCTCATTTGCTTGCTTGCTTATTTGACAACTTTTTTAGGTTGAGCCTAGAGTCGGCGTGCAAGCGCTGCTCTGGTGAAGATCTGCTGTAGTTCAGTAGGTGAGGGAAGCCCCGTCCACTCCCCCGCCTATATTTTTCATTGGGTTGTGTCTTTGTCCTTCTTAAATGCTGCCTTCGGATTCGTTTATAGGCTTGTTAGTCCCTCCTTATTATGGCCATGTCATCATTTGTATCCTCCCATGGCTACTGGCCCCTTTACTTCGAGTATTACACTGTACCTGTTATTTAGACTGTGAGCACTATCTTCTTTAATTAGGTTTTCCTACTGCCTTCTCTACTCCCCCCCTCCCTCCCGTTGTCTGTGCCTTCTCACCCCCTCCCGCACTCCGGTTGTCCGTGCCTTCTCCCCCCTCCCCCCGCCCGCACTCCGGTTGACCCTGCCTTCTCCCCCCACTTCCCCCGCCCGCACTCCGATGGTCTGTGCCTTCTCCCCCCCCCATCCCCCTGCTCGCACTCTGGTTGTCCGTGCCTTCTCCTCCCCTCGCCCGCACTCCCGTTGTCTGTGCCTTCTCCCCCCCCCCTCACCCCCGTTGTCCGTGCCTCCCCCCCCCTGTTTTCCAGGATAACTACCGTTTGCAATGCAATAGGTCTCACGTAAATGCGAGTCCTATTGCATTGCAAATGCTGGTTTCTCTTGTGTTTATCCTTCCCCTGGAGCAGAACTTCATTACAATGCTTTTGAATGAATGAATGCATTGTATCCCTCCACGGCTAACTTTAAGGTAACTACGTCAATCTTTTGTTTTTAGCAGTCTTTTGGAGTTTGTGTTTCCTTGCTCTCTCCCCCTTGAGTGCTTCTTCCCCTTCACATGCCTCTGTGTCTCTCTCTCACCCACAGCTCGTGCTGGTTTGTTGCTATCCTCTACCTTTAACCATCCTGTTCAACCTTTATTTTATTTTGACCCCCCCCCCCCCCCACCCACCCCAACGGCTTCACTGCTTACCCCTTCTGCTGTTGCTTGTCGGTGGCATTGAATTGCTTGATCCACCATCCCATGCTTCTTCTCACCCCTCCCGATCTCACTTCTGAATTTTTCTTTTTAAACTTTAGAAGGGCCTACAGATGCAATTTGCTACTATGCTGTTACTTTTTAAAAAAATTCTTGCGTGCACCTTTTATTTTTTTATTTACTGCTTCAAGATAGGCGTCCGTCTTCTTGGAATGGCAAATAAAAAAAAAACACACACACAAAACGTTGACCATGTTTTGATGTGGTGGACACGTGCCCCTTTACGTCATCACACCAGTGCTACCATTGTGTCATGATCCATATGTGCGCAAGGGTGAAGACGCTATACATCGTCGAACTCCGTGCTGTTCAACATCTCCAGAAACCATTTTTGACCTTTTTGTCGGTACTGAGTGCAAATGTCAAGACCTGTTGGCTCTTCAAATACTTTTTTTTTTTTGGTTGGTAAATCGACTTTTTATTTAAGTTTTACTCCATTATTATAATAACGAACAAAATCTAGGTAGGGCATCTCACACTATATACTCATAGTTAATGTCTTGCAAAGCCACTTACAACCACCTTAACAAAATTCATATTATCCCTCTCCAGATTGCATCCCTCCTAAAGTCATCAGTTCATTTTATTCAAGTTACTGCAACCCTCTTTCTTGGCATTCCACTTCCAGCAGTGGCATTCCCTTAACGATGGTACATAATGCCCCATTGCTAAACTAGGCCCGCAATTTTCTACTCAAACAATCTTAAAGTCCTGAGCCATGGCAGACATGCTACATTGGGTAGCCCGAGAGACATGCATTTCAGTGAAGGTTTCTATATGCCTCTGATTTCAAATATTCTTCGATAATGTTGCATATTAAACGTCCCATCACTAAATATGTCCCACAGTCTGCTATGCCATTGCGTCAGCGAGGAAGGGTCTTTTTCATGCCATTGCGTCAGCGAGGAAGGGTCTTTATTATTCTCCCAGAAAGCTATTTGTAATTTGGCTGCTCATAGACCATGCCAGAGCAGTATATCACTTTTCATAACGCTATTCAAATGCTGCCGTCATAGACCAGTAAGAGCTCG
The DNA here is from genome assembly GCA_963921515.1 of Calotriton arnoldi. NCBI lineage: Eukaryota > Metazoa > Chordata > Amphibia > Caudata > Salamandridae > Calotriton > Calotriton arnoldi. Next base: position 713,346 of record CAWUFW010000262.1, read on the forward strand.
GTAAAACAGTGGTAACTTGTGCAGTTCCCATCTCGCATGTAGGGCACTTACCTTTTGGCCCCATCCCCTTTAACAATTAAGGCTAACTGTTGTTTACATCCAATGTTGTTTTGTAGAATTATGGGCCAGTCATATGGGATCTTCTAGCACATTCCTTGTTCCTTATGCATAATGAATTACTGTGTGTATCTCTGCATAGGAGTTCCATTGTTTTGTACCTATGCCAATTCGGGGTTTACTCTGGAGTCTTAAAGGAATCAAATGTTTTATGTGTTTTAAGAGTATACACACCTGAAGCCAAAAAGACCACTGGCCTAAAATGCTTACCTAGAGGTAAAGAACCATATGTATGTATTTTAAAGAGCTGCTCTGATGAAATATGCACAAACTGCCCCATTAAATGTACGTTGGCCTAGCTGAAAAGTTCGGCGTGTTCTCCTACTGCCCGCCAGTGTGCATCGCACCTCCTCAGTAGGGTAAGTGAAAACTGAAGCTCACCGACCATTCAGCAATAGCCCTCTGCTGAGAGAATCAACAAGTGTCCCTATCCTTTTAATATATGCAACCTTTTACAGCAGAAGACCTAAACACCTTTTCCTCTTTTCTGCTCCTCACTCCTTGAATGTTTAATCTTTGTATTTGTCTCTGTATCAATATTTTTGCTCGCTTATCACTCTTCCCCTATGTTTTCTCTTTACCCGTCTTTCTTTTTCTCCAAACTCTGCCTGCCCATCCTAGCCGAGGCATTGTAGCTTAGTGTAGTGTTTCTATAGCTCTTTCTTACTCCTTGCCGTGGTCCCAACGTGCTTTGTAAATGTGTTGTCAATTGGTCTGATTCTCAGTTGCACGAATAAGAGAAGGGTGTTAGTGACGTTGTGAACTATTAATTTAGAGTATTTGGTGTCGCATGAGATGCTCAGAAAGTTTGCCCCAGACTTGACAACACAGCAGCATGCAATCCTATTTTTCTTGTGTGGCGGAAAGCAAACTACTCTAAGGATAGATTTACAAAGAACATATCCACACTAGTCAGTCTGAGTTGTGACATAATATTTGGGGTCTGGTAATGGGAAAAGCCAGGACTTAATGGTTCTCAAGAATAGCAAATGATTTTTGATAGAATATATTTTCTATTTGATAATTTGCATGTCTGTACTGAGAAACCACAGTCTCTTTTGTGGTTTTTGTTTTATTGTAAGTAGGAATGATCAGCAGTGGGGCCACTCTTGATCTCAGGTTTATTTTTGGTTGTACTGTTTTTTATTCATTTGTAAGAAAAAAGGTCCTCAGACTGTATTGCCCGATGAGCCATACAGAGGCCCTTAAAGGACATTGTTCTGGCCACTGATAGCCGCCAATGTGGTGCTTTGTTGGCAGTAGTAATGTGGGGTAACTATTTTTATTTTCATAAGATCCTTTTTTGGTATAGGCATTGTGTTTTTAGCCACAGTTGCAGATCTTATTTTGATTTTATATTGTTCCTTCCAAGGAGGACTGCAAACTGAAAAAACACCTCATAAGCAGTAATTTATAAAATAAGCCCTAAAAAAGCATAGTCATATATATACACCAGCCTATTATAAAGTAAAATAAGGCCGAAGTTAAAAATACGTTTTAAATATCTATCCCCTTAGAGCTTTTAAAATGCTTGTTTTACATTGGGGGGAAAAGTCAATTAGTTCAGTCACAGTATATTAATTAAATATGCAGTTGGTTACTGTTTACGGTTTTGTTCCGTGTATGTAGACTGCATCTGTTTAATGCATCTGAATGTATTGTTACTTAAATTACTTTATGGTAGCAGATCGTTTTAAAGTAGTGATAGTAATGTGTTTCATCATGACCTGATGTAGATAGACTTTTAAGCTAAGGTGGCTCCATGATGAACTGGGTTCTCCTCCCCTGTTGGTTCAGTGGATCCCACCAACCCTTAACTCCACCAGTACAGTCCATGGTGGTACTGCTAAGCAGGGTTCCATGTCAATGCGTGGGTCTTTGGGTGTAGTAGGCACATGCTGCAGACTTTTCTTCCGAGGCGGGATGGGGAGGAGAGGGGACTTGTGGAGCGAGAGCTGGAGGCTGGGTGTGGGGCTCAGTTTTCATTGTTTTTAAGTCCATTGTGCTTTCGGTCTCTATTCATTTTTTTTGCTGTGCAGTTTAAAAGTACTCCAGGATTCCTGTACGTGGGCAGGATTAGTCGGTGCCTGTGACTATTGATGAGGATCCTCTGGAAGAGAATATAATATATGTAATATAAATTATTTACCATCTGTTAACACTACCTTGTACCAAGGACATCAACATTTGATGTTAGTTTTAAATAAAGCACGTGTAACCTCTGTGTAAACCCTTATTCCTACAACACAGTCAACTGTATAGATAGTCGATCAGGCTGCAAGCTTAGACTCCATTCCAGGCAATAGCTACTGATGGGGCTCTCAGTTTGGGCATTCTTGTCCAGTTCATTATTGGTGGAATTATTCTGCTGCACTGCATTGACAGATATTTTGTTTTATGAGTGCACTGCCAGTGGATATGAACAAAAACAACTTTGCATACTTGTTTTTTTGTTTGTGTAGAGGTACCACAATCTTAATTCACCTCCCAATAGATTTCAATACTTTGGAACGGGCACCAGTCACAGTTGTGCTGACAAGGACCTCACAAGGGGTATCATGTAGTGGTTGTGTGTGAAGAGAGCACTGAAATGGCAGGATGGACCTACCCAACCTGCTGTCAGTCTGCCTTTCTAACTCCTATTCTCATTTAAAAAAAAGTTTTCTATACGCGAAAAAAACCCACCCAGGTGACCTGGTGCTTACTCTGTGGCAAATTTGATTCTTTATTTCCACGTGTACCTGTTTTTGGCTTCAAATTTTCCAAATGGGCAGTTAGACCTCTGCCACTGGCCAGACAGATTAGTGATGGGGACAGTACGTGGTGAATGAGCCCTGTGATGCTATGGTTCCAGAATTTCTTTGATGTAATATTGTCTTCCAAAAATATGAAATCCAATATATTGACTACTAAAAGATAATGTTTACTTTAACTTCACATATGTGTACGTTGACTAGCTTCTACGTACCTAGAATTAAGAATAGTAAGTGTATACTTACCTATGTATACTTGCCTTTACAATGTTTTGGTAGTCTATTTTTTGGCTGCTATATTTTTGTAGGAAATTAATATGGCTGACATTCTGACAAACTATCACGTGTGATGGGACCATTGTGCTGTAACTTTACTGAAGCATAAAGCTGCTAATCAACAAGGATCAGAAGATGCACTAATCAAATATCTAAAATATGAAGCAGGCCTAAATCCTGACAATTGTTCAGAATTCCCAAGAACTACATTACATTTCACTGCATGCATAAAAACATTCATTTTTATTTATTGATATCAAAGAATATACTTTTTCTTTTTATAAAAATTATTACAGTACAGAGTAACACAAATTCATATTTAATACACATCTCTTAAAAAGATCTTGTTGTCACCCAATTTTTACAACACTCTGTTCATTTTCATGTCTCATAAACACATTAAAAACACAGTCTGTTTCCTATCAACACATATTAAAAAGTTATTTTTGTATTTTCTGTGTTTCGGTGGTACACATAGTGGTTCACTCCACCTTCTTCAGGAATTATTAATACATATTGTAAAATATCTTCCTCTTTTGACGTGGGGCTATTTCAATGTTTTTTATTTTTTTATCCCAACGTAGACCCCCAAAGTTCAGATACTAATTTCTTATTCCAGTTTAAATTCTTATGTGCAAATTTGTGCCACTAGGTTTCCATAAAATTGGGGAATTAATCATGTGTGCTCTTTTTAGTCTCTTTATATAGTCACCGTGAATCCTGGATATTCCCATAGGATAATTTTAGAGGAATTAAAAACAGTATTCCTGTCCTTTGCAGTACAGATTTCAATTCAAACACAAATCTGCATATTCAGTCAGTCAGATCGGGACTAGTAATGCACTTACCCTGTCCCTTTTGGCACAGACCGGTATCTCTCCTTGTTTCGTGGAGTGATGGGAGCATTGGCCTGCATGTTCTACAGAAGACTGCAGCTTGGCTCCCTTTTTGTGCAAGTGTCCGTGTCAATCGCAAACTTGGAGTTTTACGGGGGAACTTGCAATTGGTTGCCCAGCTTTTATTTCTGATAACTCAGGTTGCTGCTCTTGTAGTTCAGTAACTTCCTGGCCAATGTAGGGGTTGCTATTTGGGTAGATTAACACAAGTTTGCACTGAAGAATTCCACACCCGTGAACTGTTGTAATGTGAGGGGCTGGATGATTTGGGGCAAATGTGCTCGGGCATGTCATTGCAGGTAGTTTCATCTTGGAGCACACAGTGTTAGTTATGCAATTAGGCAGTGCTTAATTTGGATGTGAATTAGTACTGGTGCCCAAAGCTCTACTCGGGAGCCTGGCCGGCACTATTCAATGTCCGCATGCTGAATAACAAGACTCCGTAGTCCTGATTCCACCTCAGGCCTCTTAAATCCACTGCCAGACATTGCCTGCCCAGTTATCTCACTCTTGCAGGTCCCTGCTTTCTCCCTTGATGATGGTTTCTCTTTCTCCTTTTTAGGTCGAGCCTAGCGCAGCGCGCATGCGCTGCTCTAGGAGAGGGCCTCTTGGAGTCACTCAAGACTTCCAAGAGACTTCTCCGTGTGGATCGGACTCCTCCCACACATTCCATTGGCCTTTGCGTGTGGCTTTCAATAATGAAAGCACGCAAATGGCCAAAGGCGGGTGCATGTCCCGCCTTTCCTCTAAACTATCACTCCCATGGCCTAGGGGTCTCGGGAGCGAGCAGCGGCCCGCAGTGTGCCAGCTGCATTCCTTGAATTCCTTGCAGCGCGCGCGCGCACCGCTCGCGGGCTTGTTATTAAACCTGTGCCAGTGTCGTGTTGCCTTTAGCCCCTCCCTCGCAGCATCAGTGTCGCAGCGCTCTAATATAATTACATATAAGGGATTTATAAATACCTCAGACATCAGTTGTCCGAGAGCTTAGTAAGCCAGTTACTCTCGCCAGCAGCCTCGGTCCGGAGTCGCGCAGTATGATCATGAGCATACAGGCACAAGCCTCTCACTGGCAGCAGCACGTCTGACTCGAGAGGCGGGCGGCTGGGCTGCATGGCTTAATCTCTCTTGACGAGAGGGGCTACAGGGGGCACCAAATGGCAGCACAAGTTAGCTGCGGTACGAGCAGCAGCGGACGGGCTCCAACCAAACTAAACTCAGAGTGCCGCCTGCTCCCGCCGCCTATAGTCAGCAGTCTCTGGCTCAACGGCCCGGGTCTGACCGTGACGATTATGTCTCGTGCTGCCGCCCGCGGTGATTGGATCCGGCGAGCACAGCTCAGACAGCCCCGAGCCTGCAGTGCAGCAGCCAATCAGTGGTCAGTCACAGCAGCGCGCACTGAACTTTGTTTTGCTCAGTAGTACTAATAGCAGCGGGCGCCCGCTTTAACAGACAGCTTCAGCACCAGGCGCTATAAATGCGTGACCATTTCCCTGGGGCGGTGTCGCATTCCTTTGAGTGAATGTGTGTGGGGGGGGGGGGGAAGCTGAAGCTTGGAAAAAGTATTCTGCTCGGCCATCGGTGGTGTAAGTGCTCATGGGCCCCATTCTCTGCTTTTCTGCACTGTATGGTAGATGTTTGCTCCCGTGTGGCGCACTTCTCTCCCCTGCTCTCTTCTGTTGACTTACATCTCCTCCAGCCCCCCCCGGGGGACTTTACGGGCGCACTGATCCGAGGGTCCCTTTTGGGGGCAGTGCCACATAAAGCGGCGTGTGTTTTTACGTGTAACAGGATTTCTCCAATTTGAGGTGGCGATGGAGTTCTGTATATGTTATTATGGCAGTGGGGTCACGCTGGCCCTATTGTCTACACCCCTACCCTACAATGCAGTTTCATTGGCGCTCGACGCCCCCCCCCCGCCGAATAGTGCTCTCTTTTGTCATGCTAGTATTCCCACTCCCCTCGTTAGGGTAATGCAACCCACAAATGTCCCCCGCTGCATTTGTTTGGGGTAAGCTTTCGCACTCTTTGGTGTTAGCTTAGAATAGACACTGCTTTACTTCGGGGTAAGCGAGGCGTTTTCTGTTTATAGCGCAGCGTGATCCATTTAAGTTCAACAGAGTTCTTAATGTATTACAGTAAAGCAGTTTTTATTTTTGTCCCCGAATATTTGTCCGTTATGCTAATTTACGTTAAACGTTGCAGGCCAGGGATCAGAACTGCAGGTCTGTTTTTTTTCTGCCGTGTTCCTCGTCGATTGACAAACGTTGAAGCTGTGCGTTTGTGCAGCTTCCAAGTCTGGACTTTCACAGCCTTGCACATTAAACACAGAACTATGCCAAATGCAGATCTCTCTTCCTGGTCTGCGTGTATTAAAATGTAAAAAAAAAAAAAATAAATAAATAGCACAAACTGTCACGTGCCTTTGCTGGCTGAAGGTTTCACTAAATCTGCGTCGCTACATCTGTGTGTCTGTCTGTGTGCTGCTCCTGTGATTGTCTTCAGATGTCGATCTACCCTGCTCTTGCGTTTCACCAAGGCTCCAGTAATGTTAGCCTTCAGATAGGGGCATTACATATGTGCATGTCCAACTGGAAGCTCTTGTGATCTTGGAATTCACATACACAAGAAGTGTATGTAGTCGGTAGGGGCGTTGCTACAGGCTACTGTGATGTTGGGTGTTCATATGTTCATGCTACATTACGTGTAGGGGCAAGGGGGGCATGCAGACTCGTGTGATGGGTTTTCATAGATTCATGTTGCTGCTGTAGAAGGCCTGCATGCGCTTTTGTTTTCACACATTGTACTGCCCATATTCTCCCTGATTGCCCAGACCTCAGTGGAATGAAGGCATCCAGTTCTTTCACCTCTCATATAATTTTTGATCGCATGTCTGTGCGGCTATAAGGCTTATAAGGTCCCAAAGGCGAGACCTATTGGCTATGCCAATGCTTGTTCGTTTGTGAGTTTTCCCTCCTATTGCTCTCGAGAAATGTCTGATGAGAGAAAGTAAGGGCCAGTCCCAAAACATGAGTGCCAGTGGCCACCACCTGCTCAAATTAAGCACTGCAACAAGGGCAGCCTATTACTTCCTGATCAAAGGCTTTACAGAGATTTGCTTCTTCTCTCCTGGGAGAAAGAAGAAGATACAGCTTTAGCCAAGGGCTAGAGTACACGTTTCTTGCCTCACGCCTGCCTCTTTGGGATAAGCACAGCTCTTTCTGATCTCCGCTGCAAACGGGGCAGAATTTCAAACTCTGTTTTGGTCTGACATTACCCAAGACCTTTTTGTTTTTAAGAAAAATATATGCATACTTTCAGGGGCTTTTAGTCAGCCCCTTCATCCGTTGGTGTGCTGTAGTACTCCTTACATTTTGCTCCCACCCGCCACACCATACAACTATGGGGCTCAGGGTCAGTCCAATTCAGCCAGTGAGTTACTTGACTGAGTGATGACTTTTGCACAATGCGCACACCCTCACAGTAATTGCAAAACACTACTGCTGCAATGTGTGCTTTACATTAAAAGTATCAATTTTTAGCGTTTAGACCATGCTTATTTTATTTGGGTGAAGGGTGGCAGCTCTCTTAAAGACGGCTATCAGGCTGCCCTTGTGTTGTGTACGTTTATGTAAGAAGCATTTGCAATGCAATAGGTATCGCATTTGCGAAATTTTAAGCGATTGGCATTGTAAATTACAATGCCTTTTATTTGTTTTCAAAACCAACACATAAATAAAAGGTTTGTCATTTACAATGCCTATAGCTTAAACTCGCGTAAATGCGAGACCTATTGCATTGCAAATGCTTGTTTTTTCAGATATGGGACCATAAGACAAATAGAGACTCTGCCGCATTTCTCTGGGTCCTGTGGCACTGAGTGGTTACAGGGTAATGTCCGCGGTGAAGGTTTTTTCATTGGTGTCCCATGGCCTAAGATACTATTTAATTCCAGTCGAATAAACAAGTTATCCCCCTTCACACGTGACTCTCTAATGGTACCAGTAGCGAGTGGTCAAGTCGCTGCTAACTTTTAAATTGAACTAGTCAAATTTCTTATTGTTTACAGCCCAGGTTAAGGGTGCTCTGTCAACTTTTTAATATCTGGTTGCAGTCTGATTGCAGTTATTTTGTATCGAGCAAGACTTCATTTGCGATATTTATAATAGGCACGTGTGCATTTTATTCTTTTGCTTCTAAATATGCGGATGTAAATTGACTGGTTTTTTATTAAGTATTGAATAAAAGTGTTTGATTTGATAGATTGGCATCATTGGGTTTGGGTATCGGCTCCGTATTCCTTCACTTGGTGCTTTTGAAATGCTAAATGCCCAATATAGTCTGGAAGTGACTCGCCGAGATGGTTTAACTCCCTAACAATCCTACCGGAGATCGTCACAACTTTTTTAATTATTAAACACACACATTCTTTAGATGTTTCCTCTTCCGAATCGATGGAACTACCCTCCAGGCCAGCGCAGGAGGAGTTGTCCGATACCGTTTCACCAGTAGGTGCCTTGCTGTGCCGCCCCCCCCCCCCCCTCCCGCACCCCCTTCAATGGGTACCATGTTGTGGATTTTTTTTAAACAAGCCTGGCTGAGTCCAGGATAATCCAAGAGGCAGGGGAAGCAAAATAAAAGTACTAGACTAGCGCTGTCTCACCCGAGGGTGCTACCACGAACCCTATTGTACGCAAGGAAATGGCCCTGGACAGCCGTAAGGGGCAGCAGCGCGCCTCTCCTGCCTCTAGGCGCCTGTGCCACTGCACCGGCCATGTCATGCCAGCAAGCTGGGGCGCACGTGGGAAGGTGAAGCGAAGGATGTGATGGTTTGGTCAGGCTGTTTCAGATCTATCCGTAGGCAAATTATTCATGGAATTTGTGGGGTCGCGACAATGTCACCCTTACTGTATGAAATGGGTTCATACCGATGAAATATTGAGAAACCCTAAAAAGCATGTTCACCCGGTAACCTTACCTCCACTCACTTATTAACAGTGGTGTAGTGCGATATGGAAGCACATTACACCCTCGAGGTGTCCTCTAGTACCATGAAGTGGCTCAGGGCTTAACAGTGATATAAAATAAACACTAATACTTATTAAATAACGTAATCTAGACGATGACGCCCCCCCCCATGGACAACTCAAGACACCCGACTCTCAGGGCAAAGCAGCATTTCCCACGCCACTTGGTGCAATTTAGAAACGTACCTGACAGAGAATTCTGCAGAGTCTTTCCCTGCTGATTTTGAATAATTCTTAAACATATTGTTTCAAACAGCGTTTTCCTTTAATTTATTTTTAATGTGGTTGATGTGGGAGAGCCTATAGCAGACATTTAGCAGAGAAATGCTGTGTTTAAGTTTCACGCAACATCCACATAAAGTTTCTTTAAGTTCAAAACAGGACCACAATACATATGAGAAATGAGAGGGTCTGAAATGGGAGGGTGTCACCGATTATTTGAAGTAAATATTTGTGAGCTGCTACTGTGTTATAATATTGAAAACATACGTCACTATCCCTGAATATTACATGTAACAACTTTAGACGAGTGTGCCTGTGCACTCTCAGTGACCTGGCTGGCAAACAACGGCATGAAAGAGCAGAAGTTAGATGATAAATTCAAAGAAGTTCCGAAAAGGGGCCGCAAATACCTTAGGCCCCGGCCCCCAAAATCCTTAAATTGTTCCTTCGTGCATAAAAAAGAACGTGTCCACCACTTAGTTAGCAGACTTTTGTTCCCATGAGTGTACAATATTTTATGAAATAGAAGAACGTGTCCACCACTTAGTTAGCAGACTTTTGTTCCCATGAGTGTACAATATTTTATGAAATAAGTTATTTCATAAAATAACGTGCCACGCATGTCACAGGCCGCACACACTCGCTGTGCCCACACACTCCGTGTGCCAACTTCCATTCTTCACACGTCAGGCTGCGCCTCAGAGAATCAATCCCCTGGCACGCCACTGATGGCCTGTTGTGCTTCGGGGCTAGGCCGGAGGGGGCATCGTGGGATGCGGGGTGTGAGAGAAGTACAGCTGACAACCTACTGCCACTGTAATGCCACCCGTGCTCACCAACTCTAGCCATCACCAGACTACAAGCAGTCTGTCCCACGGGCGCGATGCCACCACACACACCACCGGCAGTGCCCCTCTCCACGTCACAATGGCAGCGGACTCCAGCTGTCTGTTTTCAAATTTGCATTCCAGTGCTTGTTGCATTCTTCACCGGTTATAAGCCCAGGTCCTGACATTTTTTGATTTTAAGCACTATAAGGACACTCGTTATTAGTCCCACGATCAGCATGCGTCTTGGAAACTTTATTTTTGTTAAAAGACCCTCAAAAATGGGCATGGAATTTTTCACGGCAACGACTTATACCCACATCCAGGCACTGCTGCAAGCTGCACTGCCACTGCCAGAGGGGGCAAACTGAAATAAGATAGTAACACTGGAGAACTAGCAGAGACAAACAAGCACGGAATCGAAACCTGTGGTGGGCGCGCACCACAGAGGAGCCGAACGCGGGAATCGAAACCAGTGGTGCGCGCGCACCACAGAGGAGCGGGGGGGTGAGGGAGCCTGTCTGTGCCGCCTTTGCCCAATTGCGTGCCGTTTTAAAAAAAAAAAAATGCACGCTACAGCCAATGTGGGCTTCCGAAAGCAAAACCACATGCACGAGCGAGCGTGTGGGTAGCTTTCTGAAGCCCATACAAGAGGTCTCGTGCTGCGCACTGCAACGCTAGGCGCGAGACCTAAAAACGTTCGCAAGCAGAGTAGGAACTGGAAAAGCCAAAAGGTCGGATTACAGGAGCTGGAAAAATGAACTGACCTGTCAACTGTGGAGCATGATGGGATACAGGGTGTATTGTGAGATTCACCCCGCCCCCCCCGAACCTTTGTTCATTTTTAGGTCTCGCCTACACAGCGCGCATGCGCTGCATAGGAGGACCTTTAGCCGTCGCTCTGGTCATTTTCAAGCACACACTCGTGCTTGTAGCGGCATCCACCTTGCGGGAGCAAGCAGGGGCGCACCACAAGCACGAGTGCAGTGCTTTAAAATGAGCAGACTGCGCACGCACGCAGCACTCCCGGGCTCTCTCGCTTTCTCTCTCTCTCTTTCTCTTTGTCTCTCCCGCTCTCTTATTTCCATCTTAAATGAGAACATGTTATAAAGTCCAAATCTTGGCAGAAAACGCATGCTTCCAAGAGCGCAGAACACATGTCTGCCCACACCCTCAATTTCAACATCTGCAGTTACTAATAGCGCTGGCTGGAAGTCCAAAACTTGGCGTGCCTTTTTTTTATAATGTATGTAACAGAGAGCATATGGACTATACTTTAATGGTGTTTTAGCTGCAGCATCTTTCTTAGTGCTTAATTTGTGACAAAGAAATTCAGGGTTTCTGATTAGGCAAAAGCTTTATATAATACCTGTTAGACTTGGCATCTTTTGGCGTGTTTCCCCTGACTTTTTGCTTTCTGACCTCCCGGTTTTGACTCTGTTTTTGCTGGTGTGATGATTCTGCGCACTTTCCTCACTGCGGTCCAGTGGGAAAGTGCAAGTGCTCCTGTATAAAATGTGTTATGGATTGGTGTTTCCATGATTGGCCTATTTGGTTTATGTGTCAGTCCCTTGTAAAGTGCACTGCGAGTGCCAGGGCCTATAGACCAAATGCTGTTGGTGGGCTGCAGCACTGGATTGTGCCACCCACGCAAACAGCCCGTAAAGTGTAACTCGGGCCTGCCATCGCAGAGCCTGTGCGCAGCCGGAGGCTGCCATGTCGACTTGGCAAGTGCACACACTTGCAAGTCCCTAAACCTTCCCTTTGCTACATGTTAGTCACCCCTAAGGTAGGCCCAAGGTACCCCTGTGGGCAGGGTGCGTTGTACGCGAAAGGTAGGACATGCCCGGGTGTGTGCGGCATGTCCTGATAGTGAATTACAGCCTAGTTCGTTTTTCACTATTGCAAGGCTACCTGTTCCCCTAGGCCAGAACGGGCAGTTTTGATTATTACAGCTTATAATCCTAACTGACCCCGGGAACATGGTAGAAATTCGAGTTTAGTATGCCTGGACTCAGAATGATAAAATGCAGCTTTTAGTAAGGTTGGTTTTAACATTCTGTGTTTGAAAATACCACTTTTAGAAAGTAGGTATTTTCTTGTCTAACCATCCAAGCCTGCCTCTGCGAGATTGTGTATTCCGTGTCTGGAATGTGAGTGACAGGGGCTGGGGGATGCCAGGAGACAGGGTGAGTCAGCGCAGGGCTGAATAGCCAGATCGACCTGTAGATGGGTGGGAGGGGTCGCACCTGGGCCCTGAATAGGACAGTGCCTTCCCTCCACAATGCTGGCTCCACTTCCTGTGGTGCGTCTGATGTCCCTGGCCTACTCACTGAAAGAAGGGACGGAGACTTGTCAACAAAGTGCTCCAGAACTGGTTTGGACTAGGCAAAGGCCTCTCTGCCTTCAGAGAACAAAGGAATTTGGGATATAAATATTGGGGCCCTGACCCCATGAATTTAGATCTCGCTGGAATCAAGGAACCTGCCAAGACGAAGAGCTGGAAGAGCTGCCAGGAGGAGTACTGCCCCTTTGCTGTGTTGTTGCTTTGTTGGGTTGGCCTGCAGTTGCTGCTTCTGTCTTGGGCAGTGAAAGGACTGGACTGAACTTTCTACGAACTTGTGCTGAGTATCTCCAAGGGCCAGGAACCGAGCTGGCCTCCTGTTAAGAAGTCTCAGGGACTACAAAGACTTCACAAGCCTCTGGGTACCGCTTCTGGAACGCTGTTTCAGTTGCCACAGAGGAAGGGAACCGCAACCGACTCCGTCAACCGAATCCATCCCTGGCCGGTGACCTGTTTGCACCGCAGACCGCATCGCCCCGCTTCGCATCGCAACCCTGGTCTCACCGTGGGCGGCGTCCGACCGCCGCCAACATCGAGCCGCTGCTTGCACCGTGACCTGTGGGCACCGCAGTTCGCATCGCATCGCTTCACTGGGCCAGCCGGACCAGACCGACACTGTCGCTGCAACTGGCTCAAGAGTCGAGACCGCACCGCATTTGGGGCACCGCTCGCACGTCTGCGACGCACCGCTCCGACTCGCACCGCTGTCCGACGCCAGCTCCCGCACTCCGGCTAGGTCGCCTGCATCGCAACCTGTCAGCACCGCATCGAGCATCGTCTCGCCCTGCATCGCACGCCTTGGACTCACCGACTCCGTCTGCACGACGCTCATCGAGCCGCTGCCTGCACCGCATCGAGGGACACCGCACCTTGCATCGCTCCGTCTTGCACCGCAACCGCGACGAACGCCGACCGGCTCGTACACTCCGTACCAGCCACAACGAGAAAAGGTACTGTGACCGAGTCTGTTCACGACTCTGCTGGCCCGTATCGACGCGGTCGGCTGGAACTGTTAGACTCTGTGGTTCTCAGCATCACGGTAGGCTCGGACGGAGCTACCGACTCGTACGAACTTTGCTTTTGTGCTATTCCTGCAAAGAAGAAGTTAACGTATCAAGTATTCATTCGTAAAGTATAGTATTGTGGATTTTTGTCGTAATTGGTCTTGTCTTGAGTATATAAAATATTGGTTATTTTTCTAAACTGGTGTGGTGTCCGTTTGTAGTGCTTACACTGTATTACTGTTGGTTATGTGCAAATGCTTTACACACTGCCTCTGAATTAAGCCTGACTGCTCGTGCCAAGCTACCACGAGGGTGAGCAGGGGTTACTTCACGAGTGTAACAACCCTTACCCTGACTAGGAAGAAGGGTCCCTACTTGGACAAAGGTGCAAGCCCTTGCCAACTAGAGATCCCATTTCTAACAATACCTTTTTGTAAAAATGTACAGACTAAAAACGAAAGAGGTTCCGGGGTTATTCGGCGCCAGCTGTACACAGCATGGTTTTTTAGGTCGAGCCTAGCACAGCGCACATGCGCTGCTCTAGGTAAAACGACCTCTTGGAATCGCTCTGGACTTCCGGCCTAAGGCTTGCGGTTACGAGCAACACGAGCGCGCGCGCACCAATCGCGGGACGCTGCAGCTGCATTCCTCGCTCGTGTTGCTCGTAACCACAAGGCTTAGGCCGGAAGTCCAGAGGACGCTGCAGCGCTTTCACTCCATCACACCGATGTCAGTAAAGTCCAGTTATTGTACTGTGCTCATGGAGATCATGTAAGAGAGAGGTGTCCTTTGTTTGTTGCTTGTTTCGCTAGCCCGGCCTGCCGTGTTCCTCGAATAGTGCCATGCACTGTGCTCCCGCCTGTCCCAGGCTGCTCATCCTCTCAGTTCAGGCTGCGTCTTTGCCCCCAGGCCTCTACTGGGTTTGCTCCCTTCTGTACCGTGTGAGCTCTTTCTGGCCCCGAATTCGGCTCCCCACTGGAGCGCTGTGCTCCTTCCAGTCCTACGCTCCCTCCTGGAGTGCTGTGCTCCCACCAGTCCTAAACTTCATCCTGGCACCGCCTGCGCTCTTTTCTTTACCAAGATACGTTTCTGCTGGAGGCGCGTCTCACAAGGGCGCACCTACCAACAGTACAGCAGGTGCAGGCGCAAGCAACCCCAGCGTCTGACGGAGCAAAGCACCCCATTTATAACTTTCACTACACCACAAGGGCAACCATGTTTCAACAATGGCGCCCCCTCTGTCTTCCCTCCTAACCCAGAGTGTACCCCTCCCTTCTGCCCACGCGTGCTCTCGCTGTCCCGATCTGTGCTCTTCACAGAGATGCCCGTGTTGTTAGCACCACTAACTTTGTCCCTTGTCTCGGGCTGCGCACCCAGACAGTGCGCCACCCTATCCGAAGCTGCGAGCCCTTCTGCACGGGCTGTGCTGCCTCGTGTACCAGGCTCTGTAATCCGTCCTGCCCCTGGCTTTGTGCTCTGGGCTCTCCCCGACTGTCTTCCCTATCAGTCGCATTACCCTCTATTGTGGTTGTGCGCTCTCCTGCCCCCGATTGTGCTATCAGCGGGGCTGCCAATGGCAGCTGTTCCTCCTTCCCCGGCCATGTGCCTCCTCCGGGCCACGGCTGTGCGCTGCAGCCTACAGTGGGGTGCACTCCTTTCCTCTGGTGACTGGCTCCCTCGTGTACCGCACTATAAGGTCGGTTCTGTCCAAGCCTTTTTTGTCTCTGCTGTACTCACTCCTATGCTGGACTCCTCTCCCTCAGAGTAAAGCCCTCCTCAGGTCTCTCTGCAGTCTGGGACTGCTCTAGTCCGTCCTGATCTATGCTTTCTCCTCAGCCCATCCTGAGCAGTGTTCACTCTTGCCTTGGCACGTGCTGCAGTCCAGGCAGTGGTCCCTCTTATCTGCTGTTAATACTAATTCTCCTGCCCAGGCTGCAGCCCTCCTGTTAGAGACTCTTCTCCCGTCTTTCTTTCTCGGGCAGTTCTCCATCCAGCCTCGGGATGTGCTCCTTCCTGCTCTCTTCTCG
The DNA here is from genome assembly GCA_963921515.1 of Calotriton arnoldi. Classification (NCBI taxonomy): domain Eukaryota; kingdom Metazoa; phylum Chordata; class Amphibia; order Caudata; family Salamandridae; genus Calotriton; species Calotriton arnoldi. The sequence continues at coordinate 728,836 of CAWUFW010000262.1, forward strand.
ACGCCCTCATGTCCGCGCTGTGCTCCCTTCTGCCTCGCGCTGTGCTCCCTTTTGCTTTGCGCTGTGCTCTCTCCTGCCTCGCGCTATGCTCTCTCCTGCCTCGCGCTATGCTCCCACCCGCCTTGTGCACCCTTCTGCCACGCGCTATGGTCTCATACTGTAGGCAGTGCTTCCACCTGGCCTCCACTGCCCTTCCTCCTGACCCACGCTGTGCCCCCCGCTATCCTCACCCCCTCCACTCCACATAGTGTTTTGCTCCCTCCTATTCCGAGCTCTACTCCTTCTGGGGTGTTTTCGCTCCTACTCTCTGAATGGAATTCCTGCCAGCTCTTCAGACGAGTCAGGGGAGGGGGGGGGAGTTTCCGACTCCTCCCCGGTAAATTCACCACCCCAGCCCTGCCTGTGAAACCCAAGAAGTCTGATCCTCCGAGAGCTGCTCAGTGCGCGAGCTGCAGCTTCACTGCAGCAGGGGCCGAGGGACCTGCGGAGCCCCGCGTGGAAGACCGTCCCGAGCAGCCAGATGCATCGCACCTGTGCACAGCAGGAGGGAGCGCGCGCGAGACACACCGAGCTTACAGCCTGAGAGCAGTCCTCGTGCGGCGCACCTGTGCTCATCTTGGCTACACCACACCTGAGGGAAGACTGGGTGCACCCAGCCGAAGCATACAGCGGATGCGCTGCATCCGAGACCACCTCTGTGGCCCTGCAACTGTGCATTTACATGGCACACTGCACCTGTGCAGTGATTATTCATATATGAGTGGAAGGCAGCGTACGTCGATGCTACCTGCAAGCAGCACTAGTACTCTGCACTGCAAGACAGGCAGGACTGGCATCACTTCCCCGAGCACTAAGAGGTGTCTCAACAGCAACCTGGCCTGGCAGTGCCATCCTGGACAGGTGCCCCTGTTTACCCTACAGAAAGGTGTCTGGGTGACCTCATTGCCCGGACACCAGCTCTGAATCCAATTGGCATGGGCATCTAGAGTCCTGTTGGTGAACTCTGCACCTTAGGCCAGCGGGTAGACACCCGGGCACACACCTCTCACCATGGACTGCACCGCCCTGCTCTGGGCCGTGCTTGCTGCCGTTGGCGCTATCAGGAGCCCCTCCATTGAGCATGACGCTAGCGCCACGCCCCCCGCGTGCCCCCCGGGATGCCGCTGCGAGGAGGACGGGATGCGCGTGTGGTCGGACTGTTCAGAGCAAGGGCTCTCGGCGGTGCCTGGCGGGCTGAGCCCCTTATCCCACCTTCCTTCATAAGATTGCCAGACTGTGATTGATAACATGCCACACCCTAATCAATAAGAAGGCCAGGCTATGATCAGTAGGATTGCAGCTGCATGCACAGTAGGAGCGCTGTGGTGTGCTCAGCCCGTGCAGCCACTACCAATAGCAATGGACCCATAGACGCCCATGTCATGATCAGGAAGAATGCTATGCTATGCCCGATTAAAAATTCTGTGGTCAACAACAATTTCATGCAATTAAAATTCCATCCAATTGCAATATATGAATAAACAATCAATCCTTATGGTCAATGAAAATTCAAAGCAATGATTAGCAAGGATTGACACTGTAGTCAATAAAACTCCAATAATGAGATCAGCTCAGCGTAGATCCTGTGATTGCAAATAGCTCGATCCTAGAGCTCATGACATTTGATGCTATGATAAAAGAAAAACTAATGCTAGGAACCACGACAGTGCCGCACTCATGAAAAAACACGTTGTGAATAATAAGAATGTCAAGCTATGATCGATAGGGTTTTATTCTATGATCACTTGATAAGAAATATTGCCTCATTATGGTCAACGGAATGAAGCACTGTTATCAGTATTCAGTGTTGCCCTGACTAAGAATTCAGTTGACGCGAATAGTGTGATGTCATCATTAAGAATCGTGTGCTGCACACAATGCCGTGCTAAACAATATGAAACATTTAATGAATTGAAATTGTGTCGTCACCAGTGGGGATTCCATGCTATGACTAATAAGAAATGCACTATTGTGGCCAAGAAGAGTTTCCTGCCATCACAATAAAAAATGGCATGCTAAGTAAGGTGATAAAAGTCCAAGACTTATATTAATAATAATATTCCATGATCAATAACAATACCATACTGTGATCAGTAGGAGTGCCATTGCTATGATCAATTAAATATCCCTACTATGAACTAGAATAGTTCCATGCTATGCCGCATAAGAATGTTCTATATTCATAATGATGTCACTGACCTGAGTATTACATGCCATCTGTGCTCCATTAGAGGGCTCTTTGACCAATAAGATACACAGCTACAGCCAGTGATGATCCACAGAGGAGTCAATCAGAACAGAGCGCTGCGCTCCATATGAATTCCATCATGAGTAATAATCGCAAGCTGTGATCAACAGACTTTACACTGAAGCCAAGGTATTCCATGCTATGATCTATATTAACTGTGGGATATGATAATATAAAAATTCATGCAACGATCTAGGGCACTTTCGAAATGTTGTGCTTTGGACCACAAGAATGGCGCAATTCTGGTCTCCGCCTACGCTGGCACACAAACTGCTGCCTAGCACCAATGCAGACACCTTACACCCTGGTGCAAGGGTGCCTGCGTTGTAAGCAGGATTGTTTTTGTGCAGAAAGGGGCACTATCCTGCACAAAACAATCATGAGGCATTTTCCTCTTTCTACCTGTGCTGCAGGATGCAGCATACATAGAAATAGGAAGTAACGAGGAAAAATTAAAATATTTCTCCTCGTTATGCCTCACCTGGGGAGGCATAGCATTTTGACGCATTCCCAGGTTTACCACTGATGACAAATCTGTGAATGCGCCAAAATCCACAGGTGGTGGGTGGGAACACCCACACACCACCCATGGAACACCTCCCTGGGGCAGAGTAACGCAGCAGTGCGATTTGCACTGTGATGTTACTCTGGATTTATCTAGCCACATAAGTCCATGCAAGGTGGCCTTGCTTGGCTTGATGAATCAAAGTTAGGAGTGGCGTCGCTCTTGCGTCAAGTTGCATGGCACGAGGGTGACACAACTCCTACATAAATATGCCCCTCTGTTTTAATAGCTAGAAGCTCTGTGATGTGATTAAAAATAATTACATGCTGTGATCAATAACAATTCTATGCCTTAATCAACAGTAATAACATCCTTGTATCATTTTGATGTTCAAACTTTGCTCTATACAGAGGTTGCACTGTGATCAATAACAATGCTATGTTCAATATGGTTCCTTGCCATAATGCACATGGCTGACAGCTATTATTATTTGTGACCCATGCTATTATAGGTATATATGTCATGCTAACAACCCAAAAAATCGGGGGAGGTAGAGGTTAAGGCTAGGTTTACCCTCCTTACTGTGTATAGTTTCACAAAATTTGAGTATATCGAAAAAAAAACTAACCTATGGGGGAACTAGGATTCAATAAACGTTCGTTGTAATCACCTTACTAGACCAGCATTGGCATAGCCAATAGGTCTCGCCTTTGGGACCTTATAAGTGTTTAGTTATCCAGCACAATATCCTTGGTGCAACAACGTCAACTGTTGCATGGCTAAACACTTATAAGGTCCCAAAGGCGAGACCTATTGGCTATGCCAATGCTTGTTAAAGTTGCAACAAAAAAGGAAAGCTTTCCCTCCCACTCAGCCATATATCAGATATACAGTGGATAATTGACAGCACAAGAAAAAAGTGGCAATAAGATGCAGCAATTAGACTCATAATTCATATTATCTTCATCAATGAGTTGGAGTGAAGATTCAAACCAAAGGGTTCCCCTTCAAACACCCAGACATAAGGACCTTAAAGATCTGGGGCAACCATAATACGGACCTTTGTTCTCCAGATAATTAATTACCAGGCACCATTGCGTTTCAAAGTTCGTTCTTTACTAGGGACCGTGTCAATTTTTCTATGGCAATAAGAATCCATAGTTTACTGACCCAGTCCTGTGGGAAGGCTATCATCAGGGTCTTCCATTGCAATGCTAGCAATTGCTTCGCCGCTGGTAACAAGTTGATTATGATCCTAGATTCTATTGTGGTGAATGCCTACATGTTCATTGGCTTAAGGCACGAGATTATAGCGGTCAGATAGCAACGGGTATCCCAACACCCCTTTAGAGGGAGTCAGTTTCTTTCCTAGGGCAAATCCACCAGATGTGTATTTAATCCCTCTGTTGGCCACAGCCCCTCCAGCATAGCCAGTCTGATGCATCGTTCATTTCTTGCAACTTCATAGGTGTGATGTAACATAGTGTCATCCCTTTGTACATTGTTTCCGTATTCTGCAGGCTCTTGCAAAGTGAGGTGATATCATTCCAGAGCCTCTCCCAGGATTTCCTAGGAATGGGACGGCCTAGAATCTGCGTCCACTGTCTCATATATGGCGAGTCCATGTCAGAAGAGGGTTCAGCAAAAAGAGCATAAATAGCGGAAATTAGGCCCTTAGTGCCACTAAGTGGTGAACAGTTGTTCCCAGGGAGATAGCTGCTAAGTGGCTGCGTATTTGTTACCTGGTGAAGTACCTAATTTCACAGTTGTAAGTATCTCATGCGCTCTATTTCCTCTAGGTGAATCTCCTGTTTGCACTTCAAAAATCTTTAACACTCTCACCCCCGAACAGGTCCCGAAGCGTCCTGCATCTCCCAATGTCCCAATGCGCAAATTCCTCTTTGACTGTCCCTGGGGAGAACTCTGCATTACCAAACAGAGGTGTAAATGGGGGCGGAAAGGTAGTCAAGTCATCACCACCCCTGGTAAGTCTGTCCCATATGGTGAAAGGGGTCCTGAGAATTTTTGAGTAGTAGCATATCGCCGGTCTAGCGATCTTTGTAAGCCAAGGGACTGCCCAAGGGACCCATCCCATGATTGCTGCATCAATATGCACCCAATGGCGCTCAATCTCATTTAAGGACCATTCAAAGACAAGCAGCTGGGCTGCCTGATCGTATTTACGGGGATCCAGTAGGCCAAGGCCGCCAGACCTTCTAGAGGATATCATAATAATCTTCGAGACGTTCACCATCTAACCATCCCAAATGAAGTTATCTGTGTCTTGTTACAGAAGCTGCATATCCCTCTCTGGAAAGGGGACATGCAATGCTTGAAATATAAGTAGGCGGGGTCATGTTCTGCTTTATAACTACCCCCATGCCAAGCCAGTAGACATTGTAAAGGGTCCGTGAGGGTCAGGAGGGTATAGTCCGCAAATAGGCATATGACATATTGTTCCCCAGCGAAGGGCATTCCCCATACTCCCTAGAGTCCCCTAATGGTAGGTGTGAGGGGCTCGACAGCCAACACAAACAAAAGTGAGAGCAGGCAGCACTGCCTGGTCCTTCATAGGAGGGGACTCTCCTGCGATCTCTCCCATTAACTAGTACCCGAGCTGTTGGTGTCTGGTAACTAGTGCTCAGCTAAGTCAACATGCAAGAGCCAAAGCCTACCGCCTCCAGTACCTTGGTGAGCGAGGGTCACCCTACTGTCAAACGTCGTTTTGGCATCAAGCAGCAGTAATAGCATTGGGTTCCCCCGATAGTTAGCCTTTTCTATTAAGTGTAGTACCCTCCTAATGTTCGCCTCCGCCTGCCTGTGTGGCACGAACCCAGACTTGTCCGTGTCGATCAGATATGATAAATGGGGTAGGATCCGGTTCGCAAGGATCTTTGTATAGATTTTAATGTCCGAGTTTAACAGGGCTATTGCCCTATGAGCCCCCGCAGTCCTCTGGTGGTTCCTCATGCTTTGGGATCAGCGTGATGTTCGCAGCAGCCATCGAGGGAGACACCATTTGTGAGGATTACAAAGAATTGTCAAAGCGGCTAAATGTGGGATCAATGTAGGTTTATAAAATTTGTAAAATCGATTTGTGAGACCATCTGGTCTTGGTGATTTATCTGGATGTAATACCTTTTGCAACGTCTGCCTCCGTTACTAATTCCTCCAAGTGGTCACTATTTGCTTTCGAGCTCCTAAGGAGGTTGGCCTGTGTTTTAAAGGTCTCTACTTCCTCCAAGGACACTGAGTCTGCCTGATAAAGCGAGGAATAGTCCTGGAAAGCCCACAATTTTTTGCAATTTTCTTCAAGGATCTCTCCTCCACTTCCCCGCAAGATGGGTATTTTCCGGGAGAACGACTGCACCCAGAGCCGATGTGCCCAGAAAGAACCAGTCGTATTGGCTTTTTCGTATAACATTTGGTGCGTACATAGTAATGCTTTCACAGATTATTTTTTTTTCTTTTTCTTCCATCTCCCAGAAATTAAATTGGCCCTTGAGTGTGACCATGTCTCGCATATCCTTAAGGGGACCTGATTTCCTATGACGCTCCGCGGCCTGAGCAATCTTAGCTTTCAGGGTGGCTCTATTCGCTTTCTCGATTTGTTGCAGGCGTGCTTTCGCAGCAATACAACGTCCTTGAAGGACTGCCTTAGAGGCATCCCATATAGTGTTGGGACTAACGTCCCCTGTACCATTTTCCTGAAAGTACTGCGTGATCGACGTGCTGAGTTCTTGTTTCGAAAACCTGTCTTTAAGGGCTTATCAAATCCCCAGGTCAGTGGCTGGTTTTGTGTGCTCCCTCCCAAAAAAAACATTGCGTGGTCAGCTATTGCAATTACGTGCTCCATTCTTGGTCTAAACGCAAGTAAGATCTGTTTGAGTGGGAGAATGTGTAGTCCTTTTCACCCGGGTGCACACTGCGCCACAGGTCCACCAAACCGTAACATTCCAGACCTTGGAGCTGCTGCAGAAACTGAGCGGAGGAGTCTCTAATGTTCTATTGGGAACCAAGTTAAAATCCCCCACCCAGAACAAGCTCCTGGGGCCCCATTTACCAAGTGCATTCAGTAAATTAAGAAGAAAAATTTCTGATTGGGGGCATACACATTAAGGATATTGTATGGCTTTCCCCAATTGAGGCCTTTCAAATATATATCTCCCCTCCTTTTTATCCTTAAGCACCTGTATTATTTCATAGGAGAACTCTGTTTATGTAGTGCAGTTATCAGTCCTTTTGTTTTGGTCTTCACACGGGTGAAGAATCATCAGGGAAATACCTTATGTTGCATAACAGATGTGTCGACCAGCCGCAAGTGCATCCCTTGCAGACAATATTGGGTGACTTTCTCATATTGCTCTCCACACCTTGTGGCGCTTGATTGGAGAGTTACCATTAACATTCCAGGATGTCAACCATACCATTCAACTAAGAAATACAAGTTACAAGTACTGGATCTCCCATATAGTTTGTTCGAGGAGTAGTCCCCTCCACTTGTCCTTGAAAACTAGACAAATACATCATGGTCCGATGCAAAATTGGAACAAAACACCCCCCCCACCCCCCACATGCAACCCCCCTTTTGCCCCATCACATCCCAACCCGTCGCTTCCCAGAAACAGTCCACCCTCCCCCCCAGGAAGGGAACAGGTACATCCTGTGCATGGGAATGAGTCATGCTGTGGCCTACTAACCCCCTGTCCCCGCCCACCCTTAGCCACCCCCCATATTAACTAGGAGAAAGACTTCTTACCAGTTGAGGGGTCACAAGCCCTCCCTTGCATCTCCGTACCCAGCCTACCCCCATTAGTAGTTGTCATTAGGCCCACTTCAATGAGAGCACAGGGTATACCATGACAAGACCACCAAACAATAAAAAAAAAAATAAGAATAACCGCAACATTTTTCAAGAGCGCCCCCCCCAGTCACCCACAGGGTCCGACTCAGTGCACAAGGTCTCTATGCACAGGTCCTCCGCGGTGGCTTCCAACAAAGGGCCTCTGCCAGACTGTCGTCAGGCTACTTGCTATTTAGTCTTCTAAGAGTGGTGACTTTATCCCATTGTTTCAGTGGTGGCTCCTGTTGTCCTTTCCCTTCATTCACTGGAGTCTCTGGACACTCCTGGAAGGGACCCAGGATCTCCTATGCTTCTTCTGGGATTCGTACAGTGTGAGATCTGTTGTCCAGCTGGAACCACAGGCCAAAAGGGAAGGCTCATCTGTATCTGATCTGCCCTCTACGCAACTCTGCTTTTTCCAGGCCCATGGTGAGTTGTTTATTCAACGTGGCCTGGGAGACATAATTATATATTACAACACTGTGTTCCCTGAAAAGAAGCTGGTCATTGGGAGCTCCAACTCTGTGTTTGTACAATCGGGATCTCACCAGTATGAGAGTCCCGCAAGATGGAGCAGTAAAGGTTCTTGCAAAACGCAGCAAATCACCACCTTCCTTGTGCTCCGTTTCGTGGCGTACACAGATGTTATTGCATCGGGATCTATCCTCAATGTCCATGCATTTATCCAACAACAGGCGTATCTCATTCTCCAGTTTACTGCTCGCAACTTGCAGCTTTTCTAGTTCTTGGCTCACTGCCACAATATCACCCTTGTTAGTCGCCACCCTCTCTCCCAGTGCATGGATTTCCTTAGTGACCTCAGAGAGGCCCGCAGCCAGGTCAGATTTCAAAACCTACATTTGAGTAGTTACCATGTTGGCAATTTTATCTTGTAAGTCAACTAGGCCTTTCTTGAAATCCTCCTTCGTGATGGATGCACTCCCCTCCCCTTTATTTGTGGCCATATTGCCAACCATGTCGTCTTGCGTCACCAACCGCCTCTGAGATGGATCCGAGGGCTGGAAATCCCCAGTAATCTCCAATTACTTGCTATCTTGTGTGCCGGTTGGGCAGGGATAAAACTTTGGGTCAAGGTGCAGTTCCCAGGCCTGATGCAGGATGGCTAATGATTAAACTAGCAGGATAATCTAGGTCTACGGCTTCAAATACTCTTAAGTTTCCATATAAAATGGAGATGGAGGTTCACCAGAGTAAGTGTTGAATAAGTTCAGGCTCCTACAAGTTACTGCCAGTCCTCCAGGAGGTCTCACCAAACCACCGAAGGGCCAGCTGGTATCCCACAGGGCCCATGTCTTTGCTGGAGCCTCAGAGAGGCAGCCCTCCTAGTCAGTCGATCCAGGTCTCCAGTGCCAGATATAACCGAACTACAGCCAGACAGATCATAACTTCAAATGTTTAAGCGGCCCCCGCTGTGTCCCTTAGGTGGCCGTTTCAGGATCTCACAGCAGACCTCACTGCTCCTGGCCACTCCACCACTCTAGGAGCAGCCTCACTCTCGTGCCATGGCTTCCAATACAGGCCCCAATATGGCAGCTGTCACTCCAGCCCCGCCGGGAGCGGGGGCCGTCTGCGGTTGTCTTGCGGCTTCACGTAGAGTCTGTTAGGCGCTCATCAGGGGCCCTAAAGGATGGGATCCCGTAGCCACTCTCACTTCACTGGTGTCATGGCTCTGGGGAGTGGCAGAAGGCAGATTATGGGGGCCGCGATTGGGAGCTCATCACTCGGACGCCATGCTCTTCGGGCAGTAGGCCATGCCCCCTATTGTGAGATTCTTAGAGGCATGATGACGTTTTTCTCTCCTATGCTTTGCAGTGCAGCCTATTGGATAGCAATGTCACACATTCCTTTTCCTTTTAAAAAAGATTTGTGAAAGATTTTCTATGTCACTATATCTGTGACAAAATGTTATGTATTTGACTTCTTTTTCAAACGACAAATGAGATTTGCCCATTTTAGCCTTTATTTAGGCTGCAAACATATATATATAATGTACTGTTGTACAGAGTTATGTATACATATATGTATAGTTTAAAGGTGATCTGGGATCCCTACTCGTGGGCCGGACTATTCAGTGCTTACCACTTTGATGAGGATTTCCCTGGAAGAAAACTAGGATTACAGGCAAGTAACTTTTCCTTCTAAAATTGTTTGATGGATACATCATTGTTTTTACCAAAATTGGCAAGATCCATCTGACACCCATGAAGCTTGTCCTACGGGCAGCTGCTGGTTTCATCAGACGTCATGGACAGATTTATGGAAGCAGATCCACTACGAGATGATTATCAGATAAGTTTCAAAAAGCCTTCAGGAAATAATCTGCAACAAGAAACTCATTGTTGTGTGGAGACTTGCCCATGCGTCAATATGGGATTATACTTTTTCCTTCAGTCCACATAGAACTTACATACTATTAGGCTACCTTTTCATCTCCAGTTTATTGAATTTAGTCACATCTTCTGACATTGACACTAACTCCCTTTCCAACCACAACTTTTGTCAACTATACAACTCCGAATATCTTCTCCAGAAGCTGTCTTAGTACTACACTACATAACAGTCCAAAGATGATAGAACATCTTAGAACTTCTACAAATTTCGGCATAATTGACACTGCAAGCATCTCATCAGAAATGGTTTGGGAGCATACAAAGCTGTCCCAAGGGATGAAATCATGAGACTAATGGAAAAAAGGACATCCAAGAGACTCTAAACTTAAGATGCATCAAGAAACTCAAAAATCCATTTATGCAAGGCAACGTGCAACTAAAATATAAAAAACTGTTAAAATAAAGAATGGAATTAAATAATTGTTGTACCGCAGCAGTTTAATCCACACGCCTATACATCAAAGCCAACTATCACACAGGCAGCAACAGACGAGGGAAATTATTTGCCAAATGTCGCAAAGGGAAAAAAGAACCAAGGTTATATCCATCACAGACCCTGAGTGAAATGTAAAATTCAGAGATGTATCTGAATTTGTCAGTAGCATCAACTTGCAAAAAAAGCACCTAGACTGAATAGTCTTCCATCTGACTCTCACCAAACATTCCAAGATGCCATGGTTTCAAGACTTCCTGTCATGATTTATTTAGGGCCTGATCCGTGTCTGCCCAAGTCTGTCTGACTTCCTCTTTATGATAGCGCGGAGATACCCCTACGGGGGTGATTCCTGCGCTTTACAAATCCCTTACATACATACATACATACATACATACATACATACATACATACATGATCAATCATTTAATCCACTCAAAGCCCAAAAGGCTCCTTTACTGATGATACAGCATGGTATTTCAAAAACTACTACTACCTGATCTCACTGGTCAACTGACTGTAAAATCCTAGCTAAAATACTTGCCCCCAAATTAGAACCATCACTTACCCACACTGATCAATGGGGCTTCTTAAAGAACAGATTCTCAGGTTCCAACATACGACTCGTAACTAATATAATTTTTGTCACAGAGTCCATCAATGGCAACATCTGTGTGGTATTGCTCTAAAGGCAGAGAAAGGCCACGACAGAGTAGAATAGTCATTTAGTTTTAAAGCTCTTGAGTGGCACGGTCTCTCCCAAAAAATATACCAGTTTTATGAAGATCCCCTCTGTAAATCCTAGTGCTGCAGTCCTGGTCAATGGCCATCTATGAACGAAATTCAATCTACAAAGGAGAGTCGGAGAAGGATGCCCATTATTCCCTCCCCAAAATATCCTGGCTTTTGAACATCATCAGAGGATCAGAAACACCCAAATGATCAAGAGCATAGAAATAAAGTCTTACCAACACAGTCTCAGCATATGCCAATGACCTACTTAAGCTAATAAACAACCCACTCAAATGTTTACCTGACTTTGTAGACTATATCAAGGCCTATGCCACCTCGTCTGCATTTCAACTGACGGAAGACAAAGCAAAATAGTATCTTTGACCAGCCTCTGCTTCAAAGGTCTATTCCACAACTGCCAAATCAATGATCCAATTTACAAATGCAATATATCTAAGAATCCCCTCACTTGGCATATCGACATGTGCATCGATCTAAACCCCAGGATAATCTTAAGATATCAAAGACAAAACCTTCTCACCCATTTTCTTCTGAGACAATCAAAATTTCAAATGTTTTTATGGAAACCATACCAGAATTGCAATCAACAAAGTTTAACTTCCAAACCAAATGGAGTCAATTTTGCAGGCTTTAACATTTATCAAGACCCCTGCAGAATAGGTCACGCATAGTTCCACTTACCAACTAATTGGATACTGTTCCATGGGTTAAGCTGGAATGTTCACCCATGCACCTGCCTCTCCCGCTATGTATCCGTTACCACTATCTGCTGAAACATAGAAATCAACATTTAATCTGCTACCAGTGCCGTGTTAAACAAGTACACTTACATTCTCAGAGTTTGAAAGCAAATGGATGGACATGTCAGTTAATTCAACAACACTGTAAACATGACTCTCCAGAAATCCTTCGGCTGAAAAACTATATTTTCACATCAGTCAATATTTCGACAGTAAAAACCTTATCACCGTCCAAGTTTTCAAAACCAAATACCGTCTTGATGAAGTAGATGAGAAACGGGTCAAGTCAGTCCTACGGAAAACCCTCCGCATTGCCATCTCAAAAACATTTCGCAGGACATCCTTCTCAATCCACTTTGATCACCCTCCTCCAGCTAACAATCTATGAACTTTCATCATCTATAAAAAATTTTTTTTTAAAAAAGCTTCTTTAAATCAAACACAAATCATGTAATGCAACACAACTTGAAAAGTGGACTGATTTGTTAAATATCAATAAATGTACAGGAAGAAAATATTGGGAACAGTGCGATATTAGCCAATTCAGCGGTTATCACACAAACTTTTTTAGACCACGCCCAGCCCTTTGTTCACTGGTCAAACTTAACAAAGTATGTTTCCTCATTAACAACATATGTTAGTGTTGTCAAGAACCAGGCACCATAATGAACACTTAATATGCTCTGCTGATATGGCAGTTATTGGACAGATCAATCCATGACCATCACTGAACTGATTGACCCAGTCTTGTATCAGCCCCTAAAAAAAAAAAATGACTACTTCAGATATTAGATGACCTTTCTCTACAAATCAGCATGGAACTACTAATTACTATTGCCCGACTACAAATGACCTTGAGGTGGAAATTATACCCATTGGTGAAAGGCCATTAGATGGCAAACTCTGTTCCTAATTTTTTTCTCCTTTAAACAATGTGGATTTCCCTGGTCATATACCTAAACATGAATAAACCACAGGTGAACCCACAAACCAAGTCACCGCAGCGAGTTCCTTAATCTCTTAAATGCTGAGCATGGGAGCGTCTCATCCCCTCACTATGGGCATAGGAAACCTCTGGTGCTCACACCATAGGGGATTCCCATTTGGAGCCCCCCACATCAGGCTTCTGGAGAAGAGCTTCCACAGGAGTCTGGGGCTTTTATTTCGTGAATGATTATCAGTGCGGTTGGCATACTGATGTCATCACTGTAGGCAGTGAAAGTCAAAGGAGTTGTTGGACTCATTTTCTTTACCCTGTGCCCTATGCTCTGGAGCAGAGCTCAGCCCTTGAGCACAGATTACAACGGAAGAGGTGTCATTGGAAAGGTGAAATTGCCCTGTGCAATGATACTTCTCCCTAGTCGATCCTTTCTCGGGGAGGGCCCTAGGAGAGCTATGCCAGTGCACCACCAGGGAGTTTGAAAGGTAGATGGAGCGCATCACCAGGCATAGGTATTTCTCCCTCCACCAACAGGATCCCCAGCTGTCTTTCTGCCTCCCTTGGAAGGGGTGCTGTGCGGGGAGGTAGCTTGTAGGCCTACCTCTATTATGCCCCTCCCTGGAATGCAGAAAGTCCACTAGATAACAGGGCTGATTCTTTTTTTTAAATATAACTTAGATGATTGCGGGAGCAGTCCTGGCTCGAGCTGTACCCCGAGTCCTAAAGGGCAAATGGTCTTTCTGACTACGAAACGCTACTTTCTTTAAGTTTTAGGCCATAGTTTATTTCCATGTTGTCCATAGCGGCTTTACTTACCCCGTTATTAGTATTTAAAAAAAATATTGCCATGCTTCAAACGTATTTTACTCAATGTCGTCTCTATGTACTGGTGTCTAAAGTTGCAAAATAGTTCATCAAAATATTTAATTTTCCAAGTTGCAGTTTCTTGTGTAAATTTTAAAATCAAAAATCGCCTATTTTTCTTTCAAACTTAGGCATGCATTTGCGTTTAACCAGGGAGCGATCTGGGAGCAAAATAAGTAGCTTCAATTACTATATTTTGCATACATTTACGCATTTTTGTTTGTTGGCCTCACTGTTAGTAGTGCAAGCTAAGCTCGCATATCCCTGCATTTCCTTAGCTCAACCTAATAATAAAGGGGTTTACATCAATGAAGCATAGGCACAAGCTTGAACAACTTGCACATATAGATAGAAATCTTGCCTTAGTTGGCCAGTCAGTCCTCTTTCACAGATCCGTACTGTTTTACTGTAAACTGGAAGCCAATGGGTCTGCAGTACCTACGTGTCCGGCGGACAAATAAACATGAAAACGGGTTGTCCTTGAGCCCAAACAATATGGCCTGGGCGTGGGCGATAGGAATTCTACACACCTGCGTCAGCTGGTGCCATTGCTTCCCGTTAAATACTTCATATTTGCTAACCCATACTATGACTGTTTTCCGTTAAATTAGATGCTAAATGTTTGGCATTCTCTTTCCAACGTTATCTTATTAGGGGAAATGGCAGTGTAACTCCCCGGAAGGGTCCTTTGCTTGGCTGTGGGAGGGGTGGACTGCTGCAGGTAGCCGCTTGGAGGCGTCGCGCGCTCTGACCTTGTGGTGCAGGCGTTCAGAGGCTGCCCCTCTGCTTGCCGTCGAGCTTCGTGCGTCACAGGGAATCCCTCCTCTGGGCAGCCCCCAGTGATGTCAGTGCCGGCGAGGAGGTTGCTGCTGAGGAAGCTGCCTGGGGACGCAGTCTCGACTGATGCTGGGGAGGAAGCGCTGTTCAGAAGGTGGTTTACCTCCACCGTGGCTGGTGGTGGCATCCCTTGACCAGTTCTCTTTGGTAACAGTAAGGCGACCAGAACGCCAGGGGTGGGGAGAGTGGTTGGAACAATGCGCACGTGACAGCTCAGTGTGGATGCACAGCTGGTGTCTGCCTGCCGTTGCGTGTTGGTTTCTGTTTGTTGTCCCCGAGGTGCAGCTCGTAAATTGGGAGTGGTATTGTATTGCAGCATTTAAATAGCGCTTGCTACCATCTTCTCTTTCGCCTACCGCTTTGCAGCCAGTTCAAAAGCAGCGACAACTGGTCCGTCTAAGTAGTGACCTGCAGTTGTCGTTTATGTGGAAGGCGTTTCTAAAATGGGTACTCGGTTGTGCTCATTCGTTTTATCTTGCATGTTAATTGGCGCAGTAAGCCCACCGAACTATCCGCTGCCAGAAGCCAGACTTCACGGCATCACTGTCTGCATGCAGGAAGCAGCAGTTCAGTGTAAATAAAACCTGGTTCGGGGGGGTAAAGCGGCCGTCGCAACAGTTCATTGTTTTTGGGTTAAGTTTAGTTCACTCTGTTCTGCGTTCATGTTGGGCCTGGGTACTTACCCTGAAAGGCCCACAATTGACTAGAAGGGTTATCGTTTGCCAGTTCTTGGACGGAAGGAGTGCGAATGAGAACCAGACGTACAAGGCCTCAACCAAGGAGTCCTTTGCTCTACAGATTGGTTTGCTTTGATTTTTTTTTTTTAAATTCTTTCTTACAAGCAACAAAAACGACATTCTGATGACATTTATCTGCTGTTATTTTATTTCTTAAATTTGATATCCGACTTTAAAGATAAATTATTTGTATTTACTTCAAAACTGGTGCAGGAGACCTGTTGTAAAAAAATATGGGCTAATTAATTTCGTTCAAGCTTACAAAGAATAACTACAATACTATACATGGTTGTTACCTGGAAAAGCTGCTTGTAATGAATGCACTGTGTGATAAAACAGAGTTCCAACCTCAATGCGCGATAATTACTGTTCTCTGATCACTATCATATCTAGCTGTTAATTTTTTGTAACAAGCGCAAGAAATGTTTGTCGTTAAAATAACACGATCCTGTCTCTCTGTTGGCTTTCACAGTGATTTTGCTTAAAAATCGAGGTAGAGACAAAGTGCCAACTTGCAAGGTCTCATCGGAATGTAACTGCAAGATCGGAGGCTCCTAATGCACTATTAAAACAATCTTACCGTGCGATTCCATTCTCAATATGTTGGCACGCTTCTTAAAGGATTGATTATATACATTAGTGTTTGTTCATCTCTTACGATCATGGCAGCCTCCTTTTATAACATGTCATTCTTCTGTTGCTGAATCCTCCTACAGGTTTCCATTCCAGCAAAATTCGTTTTCCCCCCCAATAACTGGTGCTTGGCTTACCCATGTCCTTACCTCCTGTACAATTTTGTAGTCCTCTACCAAATGCATTAGGGCTGTCATGGAGCTTGGTTAAGTAGTTCCATTTGGTTTATCTTAAAACAACCTGTGTAGTTCACACTGTGGATGAGACTCATTAGGGAAGGTACCCGTAGGGCTTTCCCACATTTCTTGTGTTCATTGGCAGTAGTGAGATGGGATCGATGGCAAGGTGTATGGAGTCTTTAAGCTCGGGATTGGAAAACCATGGTGGGTTTTTGCAAGTGAGACCTATTGGGCCCCATCACATGCATGTTACTCTCTCCAAGCAAAGTAAGGGCACTGCCATTAAGGTACGAGCAGGGTAGTAAGGAGAGCAAAAGGCATATGATTTTGATATGGGTAGCTGGTTTAATGGAGTTTTGCATTGCCTTATGTACAAAATCACTAGCCAGTGCACACAATATCTATGGGAAAGGACAACATCTGCTAAGGAATGTTTGCACTGCAACATTAACCTAAGCCATGCAACTATGGGAGTATGTATTCCAAAAATGCTAAATCCATAGTAATATAGACACTCATTTGGGGGTTTCAATTAATTTTTAGTGGCAGTGCTCAGAAATAACTTTGAAAATGAGCATTGGCAAAGTCAGTAGTTTTTTTGTACGGTGCCTATAAGCACATAATATATGATAAACATAGAACATGCAGAAAGAACTCCTCCACTATAAACTCCAATTTTCACACTGACCAACAGATACAAACACAAGCATTCATACGCATAAACCCATTAAAATAGATGCAGCGTAGCCCAGATACCACTTGTTGTCATAAATAGCCCTTTGCTGTATGTGGCACAGGGTGACCTGCACTGAGGTGATGGTGGATGCAAAGTGATATACAGTAGGGGAACAGGCGTTTCTAGTTGCTGGTATTTTTATAGCACACTTCTACTGCTAGTACGGCGCATATCACATATCTCTACCTTGTTGGGTTGGTTGCAAACTGGAGCACAAAAAGCCTAGTTGGATGAGTGCATGTTTGAAGGGTGATCCTAGTCGCAAGTTTTAGATGAGTCATAGGACAGCCATGCACTAGAAGACCTGCATAGGTGTACTTGTGTTTAGGCATGTGTAACAGACATGCTCTTAGGTAAATATCTGGTGATGGGAGATTGAGGTGTTGCATGCATAACTGATGTGTACATTCAGATACTTTCAAATGAAGCCAGCATTTAGGACGATTCCAATAGGTGTTGACTGTTTTAAGAGTGAAAAGATCTGTTGTTAGAAGTGGATGGGTCCGGTTTTGAATTGGATTGTGCCCGATCGTTGATGTGATATGCGTCTTGGGGGAGTGTTGTGTGATACACTCCTCCTGGAGCATTGGGTGTTATTAGGATTGGATAAGCTGTTCAGGACTGACATTTTGGAAGAAAAATTACATTTTCAATTTTTTATTCTAATATGACTTGTATAGAAACAAGTAAGCAGTTTGTCAATACTGAGCTTATCTGAAAGAGACCTCTAGCCACAGATTCCTTACCTTTAAATTTCCCAGGCGTCAGACTGGATCTGGAAGATTTTTTTCTTTGAGCAATACCCCTGTGTGCCAGTAGGTGGCGTCGGTCGGTTCCGCATGACTGTTTTGGCATCATCTACGCCTATGTGGTGTCCGCGTGACCTATATGGGCACCACCTTGGCGTGCTGACGTCCGTTCGTTTCTTTTCGCGCCAGCCAGTGCAGGTCCTTGACGAGAGCTACCTTCTGTCACTTTTTGACAGGCTTTTTTTCGACTTTTTGTCGACCCCTTTCTGGTGTGTAGAATTTTCCATCATGTCTAAGAAGATTTCTGGTTTCAAACTTTGCAACGCCTTTCACCACGCCTTGTCTATAATGGACACACACCTTGTTTGCCTCTTGGGCCTGGAGCGTGACTAGGACTCCGAGTCGTGCACTGACTGCTGGGCCATGGCTCCGAAAACTTTGGGGGAGCGATCAGTAAAGTTGTTTGCGGCCCGGTGCTCGGCACCACGCCCCTCTCCTCGGAGTTCTCATTCACTGTCCCAGTCGAGAGGAAGGTCCAAGCACAGCTCCGATAGTCCTAAGCCTTTGTCCTCCCACTCGAAGTCGTCGAGTCATTCAGGTAAGAAGCACAAAAACACATATGGAGTCGAGGTGTGCTTCGACTTCTCCCCATCCATCTGCCGACGCGATTGAGGAGTCTTGGCATTCTAGGTATTGTTCTTCTGAACCTGCACCAGGGTCGGCTCAGCGCTTCCCTGCCTTTCCGGGAGCCTGAGCGACCCCCGCCCAGCGTAAAGAATTTTATGACGCCACATGCCACATATTTAGACCGTCTTACCCTATTGGAGCGCCTTCAGGCTCTGGAGGCTCAGAGGGGCTCCATCGGGTTCAGTGCCGGCGGCTCAGGCACCGATGACAACACATACCCCTCCCCGGATTCGGCGATGGATCTGAACCGATGCCTGTCATGCCATTGCGGCCTTTGCTGGCCCTGGCGGCGCCAGCCCCAGTCGAATTCCCGATGACCTGGACCGGTGCTGACAGATCCCTTAGGTCCTAGGTCGTTTCCTCAGCCTTATTCTGAAGGGCTAGAAATGGATGAAGATTGGGAGGGGTTGCTGGACCCTTTACAAGACCAGCCATACCAAGAAATGGACTGGTATGAGGAATTGGTTGAGACCAGCTTACTGGATACCTCTCCAGATTCTGTCCTGCTTTCTCCCCCTACTGTGGCTACGGAGGAGGGAGCATCAAGTGCTATGGTGGTGCAAAGTGCAGCGTAGGTCCTGGACCTTCAGCTCTCTTCGTGGCAGTCAAGATGAATATCTTGACAGAGGTCCTGCAGCCAGGTGTCTCTTCCTTGGATCCCTTGCTACCTTTCTACGAGGCCTTAACTGATGACCTACTGGGAACCTGATCCATCCAAGCCCAGCACATGGGCTCTTGTGAATAGGACAATCGCCCGCTGCCATCGCCCTGCACCAGGCGACCCAAATTTCCTCACCAACCACCCTAGCCCCGAGAGCTTGGTGGTCCAAGCCTCTACCTCCCATGGCATGTTCCCTTCTGCACCCCCCGACAGGGAGTCCAAGAGGCTGGACAGTTGGACTAAGAACATTTTTTCTTCTGCCAGCCTTGCATTGCAGTTGGTGAACACTGCATGTTTATTGGGCCATTACTCCCACTCCCTGTCGGAAACAGTTGCGCCTGTGCTTCCACTTGTCCCAGAGGAGGCCCGGGCCATCCTCTCCCAAGCACTGTCAGACTAGAGAGATGCAGCATTCAATGTGGTCTCGACATGACCAACTCGCTGGGCAGTGTGATTTCATAGGCTGTGGTTGGTTGACGCCACGCCTGGTTGCGGACTTGCGGCTTTTCAGGGGATGTCCAGGCCCCTCTCATGGACATTCCCTTTGATGGCACTTGTCTCTTCGGAGACCAGGCAGACATGGCGCTGGAGCGCTTTAAGGACTCCTGGACTACGGCCAAGTCCTTGGGCCCATCAGCTGCGCCAGCCATACCCCAGCCACAAGACTGCGCAAGTTCAGCAATCTCTGCACGGGTGTGGCTCGTTCCGACCCCATGGGTCGGGCGGCCAGAGGTCGGGTCAGACCCCCACCCCCCTGCAGCCCTGGCCACCAAACCTTCCCAGTCTTGCCCTTCACGATCATGGGTGGCCAGTTGGTGGCAGGATCAGCCATCACCTCCACCACTGGCAAAAACATCACTTCGGACAGGTGGGTTCTCCAGATAGTTTGAAGAGGCTACTCCCTCTTCTTCAAGACTACCCCTCCCTCCTTGCCTCAAACTTTCGACTGGCTGATGGAGGATCACCTGATTTTGCTTCACGAAGAAGTCTGGACTCTCTTGGCCAAGGGAGCCTTTGAGAGGGTTCTGGCCCCAGAAGTAGGCTGTGGTTGTTATTTCTGCCACTTTCTGGTTCCGGAAAAGGATAGGGCCTTCTCCCTTTCCTAGTTCTGCAAGCCCTCAATGACTTTTAAAAAAAGGAAAAGTTCAAGATGCTCACTCTGGCTCTGGTATTGTGTGCCCTGGGCCTAGGGGACTGGATAGTAGCGTTGGACTTGCAGGACGCCTATTTTCATATTCCTGTCCTGCCTGCTCCTCGGCGCTACCTGTGGTTTATGGTAGGTCACGAGCATTTTCCGTTCAAGTACCAGCACCCCTCGGGTGTTTACCAAGGTGATGGCCGTGGTCGCCGCTCATCTGCGCAGATCAGAGGTTCGAGTCTAACGCTATCTTGATGACTGGCTGTTGAAGGCAGACTGTCGTCCCCCACCTCTAGACTACGGCAAATCTCCTGCATTCGCTGAGGTTCACTGTCAATATGCTGAAGTCGCACCTGACTCCCTCAGACGCTCCCTTTCATCGGAGCTGTTCTGGACACAGTGCAGTTTCGGCCTATCCTCCAGAGTGGCAAGTCCAGGATATTCAGGCTATGACATCTTGTTTCAGCCTCTGTCCTGGATTTCGGTGAGAATGACTGAGGCTGCTGGGCCTCATGGCCTCCTCTATCCTGCTAGTGAGACATGCCAGATGGCATATGCAGGCTCTGCAGTGGGACTTCGTGGGTGCAGCATCAGGGGAATCTCTCCGACATGGTCCATATCTCGGAGAGAACTGCACAGGACCTGCAGTGGTGGCTGACCGACCTCGATTGAGGCAGACCCCTCTCTCTTCACTCCTGAGATGGGGCGGTCATATGGGCGAGGTGGAGATCAGAGTTCTCTGGTCTCCGGCGGAATCCGGACTCCACATCAACTTCCTGGAGCTCCGAGCGATTCGTTTGGCATTGAAAGCCTTTCTTCCTTCAGTCAAGGGAAAGCTGGTTCAAATGTAAACAGACAACACCACTGCTGTGTGGTACTGCAACAAACTAGGCAGGGTGGGGTCGTGGACCCTTTGTCAAGAGGCTTTCCGTCTCTGGACATGGCTGGAACATCAGGGCATTTCCCTGGTGGTTCAACACCTGGCACATTCTCTGAACGTCAGGGCAGATGAACTCAATTGTCGGCACCTAATAGGTCACGAATGGCGTCTACATCCGGAGGTGGCGCAAGGTCTCTTTCAACAGTGGGGAGAACCTTGGTTAGATCGGTTTGCCTCTGCCGAGAATGAGTAATGTCAGCAGCTTTGTGTGCTGGAGTTTCCAAGGCGGCTGTCGGTCGGAGACGCTTTTAGTCTTGAGTGAAACTTCCGCCCATACCACTCCTGTCGAGAGTACTCAAGAAGATCTGAAGTGACCGGGCCCAAGTCATCCTTGTGGCTCCGGACGGGGCAAGGAGAATCTGCTATCCGGAGCTTCTCCAATTGAGCATCTATCCTCCAATCCGGATGCCCTTTGGGAGGATCTTCTGTCGCAGTAGCAGGGGAGGGTCCTCCACTCGAACTTGCCAACTCTGTTCCTTCTTGTGTGCAAATTGACTAGTGGCAGTTGATAACATTTCAAACTTTGGGAGGAAGGGTGAATGCTATCTTGGCGGCCAGGCAGCCCTCCACGAAGACTTTGTACGCCTGCCAGTGGAATACGTTTGTAAAATATTGTACAGAAATGTCTGTTGATCCTCTTTCTGCTTTCCTTTGTCAAGTTTTGCTTTTTATTTTGACCCTTGCCCAGCGGGGCTCTGCACTGGGCACTCTCGAAGGGTACCTTTTGGACCAATCTCTGCTTTAATTTCTGCTTTAATTTAATGTTTTTTTTTTTTTTAAATGAATTTTTGAGATGGGTTTTTAAAAAACTTTTTATTCAGCCAAAGGCATCCCAGCTTTAGAGGCCAGCATTTTGTTTTTACTTTTGTCACTTTTACACTTAATTCCTGCCAGATATGTTTGCAAAAATAAATAAATAGAAATGGCTCCCTTGCGAAGTTGACTTTTGGTTTTGCCAGTGCTTGATTATTTATTGTGCTCCTCTCCGATTATTCGTTGCCAGTGTTTACATTTCATGGCTGGCATGACGGGCATCATGGAAGAGATTTTTAATGGGCTCTGAAAATGCTAAATGACTAAGTGAAATGGCACTTAGTGAATTGCCTTATTCTAATGCTTTCTGTAAAGGATGTTTTTTTTCCCCAACTGCGCCGATATAACATATTGCATAGAAAAAAAAGTTAAACTGCATTCTTTTTGTAAGATGCTTGTATGCTTCTCGCTCAACCAGTCTTGATGCTTGTAATTCCACAGTGGACATCAGTCTCTTCTTACGTCACCAGATATCTTGGCATGAATTCTGAAACAATATTCGTTAAGTCAAATGTAACAAGCATTTACAATGCAATAGGTCTCGCATTATTAGAGTTTGAGCTATTGGCATTGCTAAATAATGCAACACCAATAGCTCAAACTTTAATAATGCGAGACCTATTGCATTGCAAATGCTTGGCGTCATGCACTGGAATATTTTCACCATCAGCCGACCACTTGCACGGCATGATGGGTCCCTGAAGCTGGGTACCACTAGAGAGACCGATTAGGGCCCGGGATCACTAGGGTCCCTGAAGCTGCACCCCTAGTGTTCTGGCTGTTGATTTGTGACGAGTGCAGACACACACTGGTCTCCTTGCACGATTTCACACTTCCACCAATAAACGGACACCCCAGTACCGAGACACTCTCGTGCACCTTTGCACAAATAAGTGAATCAGTGAACTTGTGGGTTGGGCTACAGTTCACCCTTTATCTGTACGGACACAGTAAGAGACTATCTCCTAGAATAATCTGTAGATTCATGCGATGACTGTTTCCTTCCACTTCCCAATGTTGAATACAAGAAGCAGACATTTTTTTAAACCAGGGACTCTCTCTTTAAAGCAGGTCTTTTAGTTTGACTTCCAAGGCGCGGGTGAATCCAGAAAAATCAAAAATAAAAGACAGTGCCACAATTCTGGAGCTGTTCGAAATACATGGATAGCTGTGTATAAATTTTACTCATCGGCTTGTTGGTCTAGGGGTATGATTCTCGCTTAGGGTGCGAGAGGTCCTGGGTTCAAATCCCGGACCAGCCCCATTTTATTTTGAAAACATTTACAGAATATTTCTACCGCAATCAATTTAAAAGTGGAAAATGAAACCGTGTAATAAAAGAATATAAAAGTGGCAAAAAAAAAAAAAAATAGTGACAAAAGAGGGCTCGTCCGGGATTTGAACCCGGGACCTCTCGCACCCAAAGCGAGAATCATACCCCTAGACCAACGAGCCAGCTGAGTCTATTAGCACACAGCAGTTTCATAGTAGTTTCAGTCGTCCATGTCAGTGAAGTTGTGGGTGGGCTACAGTTCACTTCTGGGTGGTGAGGATTAGGGTTTAGACACTACTGCTGCAGCATGGGCCCAGCCCCTCTGAGCTACTTGCCATCAGGTCCACGGTTCGACGTCGGATTCACTGGATATTTTGCTATTTATTTTTACTTCCGGTTGGTTTGCAAACCTCTCAAGCACAATTAACACATTAATTTTTACACTGCTCGGGCGAAAAATGAAAAACAACATCTTCATTATTCCCTTTTAGGGATATTCGAGCGGTGCAATAGATAAAGGAGGATCATCATAGACAGCGCTCCTGTCACGGGCACTGTACAGTGCTACAGAGAGGGTCACTATGCAGTGCTGTAATGAGAGGCACTGTGCAGCGCGACAGAGAGGGCCGGTGTGTGAGATTCTTGGAGAAGCTCGTTCTTCGCAGCGCTGGAATGAGTACAGACATGATTCACAGTCTGCATTCCTGCAGTGCGGGCCAATATGCAGTGTTGCAGAGAAAGCCACAGCGTGCAGTGCTCTAATGAGTCGTTCTGTGCAGTGTTGTAAACAGGTGCACACTGCTCACTCGTCGCAAGTCAACCGTGACTGTGACTGCACTAATGTAGTGATTATCTATCTTGGTGCAGCGTTGTGCAGTGTTGTCACGACGGTCATTCTTTCGCAGTGCTGCTATGAGTTCATCCTTCCTAGCCCCCCGTCTGCTAGCGCTGGAACGCCCCGATGTTGGGGCAGCCATGCGCTTTATAAATCCGCCTAACATAACATTGGTATACTGTTGTGTGGAGGGACACTGTGCAGCCCTGCAGTGAGGGTCAGGCTCTACAGTTCTGCAGTGAGGTCTCTCCAATGCAGTAACAATGGCCGTCAGTCTGTGCAGTGCTGCCATGAGGGTGTCTTGATATACTGTTGTGTGGAGGGACACTGTGCAGCCCTGCAGTGAGGGTCAGGCTCTACAGTTCTGCAGTGAGGTCTCTCCAATGCAGTAACAATGGCCGTCAGTCTGTGCAGTGCTGCCATGAGGGTGTCTTGGTATACTGTTGTGTGGAGGGACACTGTGCAGCCCTGAAGTGAGGGTCATGCTCTAAAGTTGTGCAGTAGGCTTTTGTAGTGTTGCGTTGAGGCCCCTGTGCTTTGCAGTAACGAGGGTCAGTGCAGTTCTGCAGTGAGTGCCTCAGTGCAGTGCTGGTATGAGGTTCTCTCAATGAGCTATAACAGTGAAGCTCTCTCTGTGTAAAGCCTCAGCGAGGACAACTCTCTAACGATGCAGTGAAGCCACACTCTGCAGTGCTGCAGTGAATGTCACGTTATGTAGTGCCTCGGTGTCACCACGTACATTGCCACAGTGACAGTCTGTGCAGAGCTGCACTCTGTCATCATGTAGAGTTCTGCAGTGAGGGTCAATGTACAGTGCTGCACTGATTATGCAGTGCTGCTCTGTCACCACGTACATTGCCACAGCGACAGTCAGTGTAGAGCTGCACCGTGTCACCATGTAGAGTTCTGCAGTTAGAGTGAATGTGTAGTGCTGCTGTAAGAGTCACACTGCAGACCACTGCAGTGAAGTTCACCCGGTGCACTGCTGCAGTGATGTTGACTGCGTGATGTGCAATGCTGTCTGTTTTCACGTTGAATGTTCCTCTATCACCTTCAGAAATAGCCTGAGACCTTCTATGTTGTGAAGAATGACGAGCAGAGACCAGATTGGGATGAAGGAACGATAGAGTTCCATATTAGAGTGAAGTTTGTCCCCTTAGTTCATGCCTTTCCTTCTCCTCCTAGTGCAGGAATGGGTAGCTCACTGAAGGCTGAAGAAGGCGCTAACAGGCGAGAGGCCTTTGCATGTACACAGAGCTGTGCACATGCCCATATGGTTTAGCGGTTCGACTCCCGGTATGTGAAGGAAGCACGTCTTATAGTCTCCAGACATTTATTCATCCTTCTTCCACCACAGCTCTTACAAGACGTCATCAGACAGTTCGGATTATTTCGTCTCTTCACTGAGATGAATACTCCCCCGCTCTCACCCCATTTCGCTGCAGGTTTTCTAAGTATTAAAGAACAGCGGCTTCGACAAGGGGAACCTTACAATTCAGGGACAATTTTGTGGAAGCCCGTTCTTTACCCTACTCTAAAATGTAATTACATGCTCTGCTCCACATGGAGAGGGGGTGGAGGTTTTACGAAGGCGCCCCAAGGAAAGGGCGCCCGTTTCATTCTCCTCACAAGAACATTCATAAGGTTTCTAAGCGCTAGAAGTGTGCAGCAAATGGAAGGATTTGGGTAAGAGGGCGTTTTAAAACCGGACGTGACGTCTTTGTGCCCGCTTTAAAAAAACACAGCCAGGAGCTCTGTTTGTTTGTAGATTTACTTGTAAAATGTCCATTTTTAATTACACCTCAAGCTTTGTTTTAAATGCGAAAGTGAAAAGGACTTGCATGGACAACCAGTGGTGCGCGCGCACCACAGAGGAGCGGGGGGAGGGAGCGCGGCAGCGGCAGCGAGGCGAACGCGCGCTGCTGTGCGTTCTGGCCACCGTCGGGAATGGGAGGAGCAAAGGCGGGACATGCGCCCGCCTTTGCCCAATCGCGTGCCGTTTTTTAAAAAAAAACGCACGCTACAGCCAATGTGGGCTTCCGAAAACAAAACCACACGCACGAGCGTGTGGGTCGTTTTCAGAAGCCCTTTCTAGAGGTCTCGCGCTGCGCGAGCAGTGCTGCGCACTGCAACGCTAGGCGCGAGACCTAAAAAGGGATTCATCACAAAACGGGGACATGAATGCACTTCGTTCCTATTGAGGATTGGGCACAGGTGTATGTTTCGGGCAGTATTTTGTCGAAGTGGTAATGAGGGTACAGTTATGTACTTTTCCGTAGTGCTGAATGGTAAAGAGCTTCTTTAGGTGTGTTTCCATTCTGGTATTGTTCCCTTGTTGTTGACTTTGTATTCTGCCTAAGGTTAGACGCACCTAAAGTGTAGTAGAGGGAAACTGGGTTTCTGTGCCACACACCAACTTTGTGATCCAGTGCCCATTTTTCATCCTTGGCCCATACGACTAGCATTGCCACTTCACTCCTTGTCAGCATGTTACAGTTTTTACTTTTCAATTTCTTTTGCACATCATTATCTGGTGCCTTAATCTATCTATCTAGCTCAGTGGAAGCAAACTCAGACTATTATTCCAAAAATGTATTAAGTTGTCAAACGTAAGCTTATAACTAAAAAATCCTATTCTGTCAGCATGTATAGAAGGCTACAAGCCAATTTGCAATTTTTACTCACTGATACAAATATTTAATGAGTCTGACTGAAATCTAGCTGCGTGTTGTGTGCTCTGTACTGATATATTCAATCTCTGAGGATTGTCTTGTAAGCAGACCACCTTCTGGATGTTCTCACAAGCTGGCCAGTTGGAAAGTTAAGTAATCAGTTGGGAACATGCAGATAAACTGCAAGAGATCCTGAACTAAACATTACAGGGCTTATCTTTACTTTGTTTGTTTTGTTAAAAGGTTGTGGATTCTAGATGACAGATTTTTCTACTTGTAATCTTTTTCAGGGTCTTAGGTGAACTGCCTTTTGGGCAAAATAGGGTGATTGTTTTGAGAAAGGAGTTATGAACAGTGAAGAAGTTTAATAATGTAATAAAAGCCAAAATACGCCACCATTGAGCATTTCGAGGACGTGGTCATCTTTTTGTTGGGGCTCAGTTAAAAGCACAGCACTCTGAATGTAAAACATACTTAGTTGAGCCAAGGAGAAATTGATTTTCAGTATGATTCAACTGTTGAGCTAATGCACATTTGTCCATCAGTTTTCAAAGGAAGTGCAGGTTTATGAATAAGCTATATTTTAGAATGAGTCTTTGTGTGAAAGAAGTGACAAACCTATTCTATTTTTAGGTGTCTGGCAATGTATGCTGCTAAAAAGAGGTATGCATGGTGAAAAGATCTTGGGAATTATGAGATGTTAAGCTTTGGCCAGCTAGAACAGATTCACGGAATAAACTAGTGGGCCCTAAGTAGTCTGTGATTTGGAGATTGGTGGGAACTTCTAAAGGATGTGAGTGAAAATAATTTCAAGCTAGGAGGAGACTGGATTGTAGGGTCACTTTGGATAGTGAGATGTTGACCCAGCATGCCAAACCATTGAAATTGGTCTATAAGTCAGGGGAACGCTGTGCAGAGAGCGTGCAGGAACTGTGTATTCCTTACCTACTTGGCTTGTGTAGTGCAGTTGCTGCTCTCTTCTTGTTTATTGCTTGTGGCTTGTAAAGTCGGCCTTATATAATGCAGAGGCCAGAGTGAATCTCTTGCTAGCTATGGGTCTCATACTTCTCTTATCTCCAGTTCAGGAATTGTGCAAGACTAATTATGGACTTTCATTCATGGTGACTACTTTTTGACCTTTATTTAAATATTTTAAATAGTAAAAAAAATAAATCTGAAGGACTATAGATTCTAAGTCTTTTCCAAGCAGAATCCTGTATTTCAGGATCACATCATGAATTGCAAGGCTACCAATGTCTAGTATCAAGATCAGAGCCTGCACCTTCCACTTTCAGTTCTGAACTGCACATTTCATGTGGATAAGGGTGAGGGAAGAATCAGGCCTCCAACCCATGGACTACAGGTTTTCAACATGTCATGAGCCATGGTCATATTGTTTGACTACAACATTATAGTCTTAAACCTTCATCTCCACACCACACACCCAGGACACGTTAAAATCAAGCACCAAACTGATTGAAAATCTGTCCTTAATCGGTTTTAGTGCTGAGACCTAAAGAAAGACTGTTGAATCCTAGAATTAATTTTCCAGAAATCACCAACAACATAAGCCCTCAAACACTTAAGTCCAAAGATGATTTTCTTTTAAAAAAAAAAAATACTTTTATTCAAAATGACCTGCTAGGTTAATGCCAACAAAAGCATAATAACATGATACAAATACCCCTGGGGAAGGAATCTAGAGACCACACAACAGCCTTTGGAACATTTTCTGAGTGGTTGAATGAGTTTCAAAACCAGTATATCGCAGCAGGCATCTGACAAACATCGGGTCCTTGCAACACACTATTGATAAAGTACAGCAAATGGACAGCTTTGGCAGTCAGCGACTCTGCCACTACCCCTGTAGGGCATCTCCTGCCTTCTAGCCCAATCCTAAATAAAAATTCAACCTGGTAAAATGCTCAGACGCTAGAAAATACTGCCTCACCACAATAACACCAATATTTGCTGAGCACCAGTTACAGCCTTCATCAGCTGTTCCTTACAAACAGGTGAAGTAGTGATAACAGTCTCTGATGAGCTACTTCTCAAAACATGTGACTGATGAATCCTAAGCACCACTGCCCCAGTTGCGAGGCTCCCACAGTTCTCTAAAATCCAAAAGAACATTGCCACTGTCCTACTACAAGCCCCCATAGAAACAAACAGGATCCTAAATGAATACACATCCGGCATCTGTTCCAAAATAGGACAAATATGGCTTGCTCTATGCCTTGGATGACTTCCTGACATGGCAGACACAGTATCATTCAGCATAGTGATCTTCCCTGACCCCTCTACTGCCCTTTGTAGAGTGGACCACTTTACTCTCCTACATAATCTCCAATCAGTAGCACACGTCAAGTGACTCCTTTAAATCGCTCTTAGCGTTACTTGTTGAACATATTCAAAAAGTAAGACTTTGGTACTGGTCTCTTCAACCCCCTGACCACCACCAAGCTGGTACACCTTAGAGTCCTCAGAGACTTGCCTTTTCTGTATTGCATAAAAGCCCAGATCGTACTCATTACTTACACACACAATACGCAGATATCAGTACGTGTGTCTCAGGTAGGGTTGTCTCCTTTTTCACCTTCCTGTATGTAAAAATGCAGACTAGGCCGTTAAAAAAAATTGTCGGGTGGCAACCCTAATCACATGAGACAAAGGCCAATTCATACATGTATCAACATTTTTCAAAACACTATAGGTATATATCTGAGAAATCAACATTAAGCACAATGGCTATAAAATAAAAATCCTGGTTATAGTCCGCCCCTACATACTCAACAGAATTAAACCGATATTCCGACCTCCCACTTTCTTCATAAATGCACCCCCCTTCAAAACCAGGGTCCGTAACCTAGGTATATTATGTGAGGCAGATGTCCATCTCTACACAGAAACAACAGTTGTCAAATCTACTTTCTACCAAAAGAAGCTCCGCAAACCCTTCACTTCTTTTTTTATTTCCATCATAATTATATTTAAAACTCTGTGCCTTATCTTCAAACTACAATACGGTTCCACAGCTATGTACTTTGTGAAGAAAATCAGTGGCTACCAATTGTTACTACCTCTCTTTTCTGAGACACCCTTCTGCTGTTTACTAGGAGCAAATGCAGAGATGTGTTTTTGATTTGCTGGCTTATGCTTCCGGAATGACCTCCCTCAGAATATCTGCTCTAAAGTAAACCTTTTGAGTTTCAGGCTAAAATACACCTATTTTTCACCACCTCTGATGGTGATGCCGAATATGGCCTTTCAATCGGGTAGCACCTACGGCTGCAACAGAAGAAATGAATGCGATAAACAATGACATTGCACTTGTACTTATGCATCATTTAAGGTTGTTGTTGATCTAACACTGAACACACGGAATGCAAATGTATTAATCGTATGGGAGCTCCATGTAGCCCTCTCATTTAGATGTCATTCCATGGAGTGGAAATGCTAAAGGTCGTATCAAAGCTCTGTGTTACCCTCTCCTAATTAATGCTCCTGATGCTCACAAAAGCATATGGAGGTTACGCACTGCTACACAAAAAATAAACCATCTAGCAGTTCAGTAATGGCTGGGAAAGACCATTTGGAAGGGGTCTTTAGCTTTGATTAGTTGGGGATGACCCAGTCGGACACATTTAGGTGGGTACACCAGGTAAATAAAGGAGCCCTCACAATATCACGTAGATCTAAGGACATTCTACTCTTCCAGAAGAACACTTACTCGTGTTCCATTTCCCTGGCCTTAGAAGCCTATCGAGCGAAGGCCTTGAGCACCACATTGTATGGTGCAGAAGTTAGGAATTAGTGATTTTTTTTTTTTTTTTTGTAAATTCTTTTTATTTGGTTTTCATTGCATATATGCGAAGGACAACATCATTATCAATTGAGGTTTACAAAGGAGCTTATACATGCAGTTGGATACATTACCTTATTGGCTGTTGACATTTGTACAGTCTAATGTTCAGCTTTGATGTGCTTCTCTTGTTCTATTCTCTGTTAGAGGATGTAGCTTCAATTTGTGTATTGCAGCTGTATCTGATCTCTGTCCCTGGCACTGATAAAATGTAAGAGTCAATTATGCAGTGGGGAGTATACTTTGACTGAACTGGGGAGTTGAACCAAACTGGGACTTACACTGTGTATGGAGAGGTGCAGAGTATTAGATGTGGATGAGCATTACTGAGAGTTTTAGTTTGTGGTTATGTTGAGAGGGCATCAAGGGGGTGTGCGTCAGTGAGGTTTGAGCGGTGGTGTCTATATACGCCCTGCATTTGCGACCTATGCACAGTGCGCTTTGAGGTGGCCATCTTGTTCGTGCTCTGGATTAAGCTCCTCTGGAGGGGCTTGTGGGGAGTTTGGCGATGACTGAGGGGACTCGGCGTGTTCTGATGTATGCTTGAAGGTGTGTGAGTGTTGCCCACTGCATGGAGATGCGGCGTTTACGGATGCCTCAGACTTCTTCATGTCGTAGTGCATCTTCCTCCGATGCCCCCCATTTTGCAACTGCTCCTTTCCAGGTGGCTAAAGGGGGCCCTGCCAGGTTTCTCCAGTGCATGGCGATGCTACGTTTGGCTAGTAGGAGAGCCAAAGACGTAAACCTTGTTTTGACTTTGTGTTGTTTGCGACGCTTGAATATGCCTAATGCGCTGGCTTCCCATGTTGCAGTATCTGTGAGCCCTGGTACCTCACACAGTGTGGTGTGTGTTATATTTCAGTAAGTATGTAGCGTTGGGTAGCTCCAGAACATGTGGAGAAAGGTCGCGCTAGGTTCTTGGCATCTCGGGCATGAGAATGGTGTGTTAGGGTAATATCGCTGAAGATTTTCTGGCGTCAAATATGCTCGATGTAAGATAAAATACTGGATGTTTTTGAATCTGTACTTTCGGGAGTTACTTTTTTGGGATTCTCGAACACCTGTTCCCATTTTTTGTCATGAAGGGGCCTCTGAAGTTCGGCCTCCCATTTTTCACGCAGGGGGTGAGAGTTACTGCATTGAGTTCTTGGATGGCTTTGTATATCCATGTCACTATGTGACGTCCTGGGCCTATTTGCAGGATAGCATGAAGGACTGGGTGTGTTGCCGGTTCGCTATCTGTTATATGCCAGGCTTGGCGGCAATCCGCCATCAGCCGCCTGTAGATGAGAAACTGACCTCTAGGAAGGTCGGTATTGGTTGTCAGTTATGCAAATGAGAGCAGGTGTCCATCTACAAACAGCGCTCCCGCTTCCGTGAATGAGTGATCTGAACAGGGTTGTAGGGCCCGTGCAGTGTAGTGGTCGCGATCTCTGGGAAGACCTACTAGTGGCAGAAGAGGGGAATAAAGTGGGGTCGTCCATGACATCCGGTGTATGCATTTCATGCAGGTGAGCACCACTGTCACTTGCAATGGATAGGTTGACGCGGGTTTGGATCCTGGTAGCAACATGCGTCTGATCGCTGGAGTGAATATTGGCCCGGTGCTTGTGTGGGTCTCTCCTAACGAGCTTTCCGCAGTCCATCGTGATATTCACTGTAGTTGGGCCGCTAGGAAGTATGCTTCAAATGAGGGGGCTCCCAGTCCGCCCGGTTCACTGGTAGCTGCATTTTGGCCAGGGCTATCCGTCTACGACTCTCACCCCATATTAGGGTGCTGAGAAGGGTGTCTAGTTCCTGACAGAAGGATCGGGGAGGGACTATTGAGAGATTAGCAAAATGGTAGAGCAGTCGTGGGACAATAGCCATTTGGCCACTGCTATTCTTCCGATAGGGGTTAAGGGAAGGGTTTTCCAGAAACTGACAGAGGAGCGAATGCCTGTCAGTACTTTTCGGTCATTACCCTCATAGGCATCTTGCGGGGAGTGATACATGCGTACACCTAAATACTGTGGTGCCTGCACACTCCATGCAAGGTCAACTCCTCCGACGCGCACCATCTGTGGAGGGGGGGGGGGTCAACAGATGAGGATATATTGTGGACTTGGTCCAGTTGACCTTTAGACCGGCTACTGTCTCAGTCTGCCAGGGTGGCAAAGATCGAAGTGAGGTCTGAGGTGATGTCCCATACGTATAGGAGCAGATCATCTGCATACATTGATATGCTATGTGTAGTTCCTGCCAGCGGGATGCCCCATTGCTCGCCTTCTTCTCGAAGACGGACTGTCAGTGGTTCCATTGCCAGGGCGAAGAGCAGTGGGGAGAGCGGGCATCCCTGCCTTGTGCCCCTCAACACTATAAAAGAGGATGACACATGCCTTCCTAGCCTGATCCTGGATGTTGGCCTTGTGTATATTAGTTTAGTGTATGCTCGTAATCATGGCCCCACTCCCACCTTTCGGAGCACAGCAAATAGGTATGGCCATAACAGCGTATCAAAGACCTTTTCCAGGTCTAAGACAAGGCACGCAGCGTGGGGGAATCGGCCCTGAATGTGATCCTGTCCATGAAACAGCCGCCGAATGTTGTGGGAGGTACTTCTTCCTGGGACGAATCGCATTGGTCTGGGTGTATTAGTGTTGGAAGAATTGAGGTGTAACGCTATGCTAATATTATGCCAAAGATTTTGTAATCTGCGGACAACAGGGCAATGGGTCGATATGAGCCCAGGTGGTGGGGGTCTCGTTCTGGGAGACAATTAATGATTCCCGGAGGGATTGTGGGAGTACACCTTAGAGTGCTGTTTTATACAATTTCTATCAGTCGTGGGACTAACAGGGTGGAGAATGTGCGGTAGAATTCTAGTGGTAGGCCATCTAGACCTGGGGCTTTATTTGTGGCCAGGGTTTGTATTGCTGGCGTCACTTCTGTTGAGGTAATTTTTACGTCTAGGATGCTTTTATCAGTTGCCTCTTTGCATGGCAACGGGTGTGCATCTAAGAATCTGTCCACTGCCTCTGGGTCTGTCAATTCAGGGGCTATGTATAGAGCTGCATAATACTCGCAAAATGCATGCATTATGTCTGCCTGGGATCGGTCTATTGTGCCTGTGATGGTGTTCACTTCGGTTATTGGGTGAGGAGCAGTGTCTTGTTTGATAAGCCATGCTAGCAGTGTGCCTGCTCTATCTCCTTCTCTGTCGACTCTGGCAGTGTGCGCTCTAAAATTGTATCTCCTGAGGTCTGCAAGCACCTCCGTATATGTGGTTTTTGCGTCTGCTACCTGCACCAGTGTCGCTTCATTTTTATCTGCTGCCTGTGTCCGTGTTGCTAATTTCCGTTCCTCTTCTAGTATGTGCCGCTCTAGGGTTTATCGTACCCCGGAGATGTGTTGGATACATGTCCCTCTAATCACCACCTTGAACGCATCCCATTCCACTGCTCTAGTGGATGTTTCAGTGTTTTTGCGGAAGTAGTTCTGAATGTGTGTTTTTTACTCTTGCTTAAACATCTGGTCCTCTAGACATTTGAGTGGTAGGCGCCAGGTAGGGACCGGAGATGGGGACGGCTGCCATCATAGAGTTAGCGTGTGTGCGTCATGATCAGATAGGACCCGACCCAGGTACTCTGTCTCCTGGACCAAACGGATAATGTGTAAGGAGCTTAGGAAACGGTCAAGGCTGACTCTGAGGTCATGTGGTATAGAGTGAAATGAGTATAGTCTGGTATTGGGATATTTACTGCGCCATGCATCTGTTGGTGTCCAGTGATCCAGCCACGCGTTGAACCGCTTTGTTTGTGCTATGGCCAGAGAGGTCGGGTGTGGTGGGTGGGATCTGTCTAGTGAAATGTTTTGCGTACAGTTAGTTTCCTCTCAGTACCCAGGGCGTCCCAGTGTATTGGGCTAGTGTGCGGGAAAGTGAGTACCAGTATTTCCCCTGCTCCGTGTTTGGCGCGTAAATACTGCCCAGCAGAATTGGTTGACCATCTAGGAGCCCCCTTAAGCAGGGTAAAGCGGCCTTCCGCAACGATAGTTCTAGATAGTCCCTGGAACAGAACCCCTGGTCGCAGCCAAATGAGCGCTCTCCATGCAAATGCAGAGTATGTAGTTGTGCAGAATGTACCTCGCCAGCATTTGCGTAATTTGTCGAGCTTCCTGACGTTAAATGCGTTTCCTGTAGCATCGCAATCTGCGCATTGTCGTTTTATGTAAGCGTATACTGCATATCTCCTGCGTGCTGTGTGCATGCCTCGCACATTAAGTGTGAGGATATTAATATCCCCTTTTCGCACCATGAGGTGTTTTGAATGTTATGACTTGGGTGTCACGATGGGACGTGGGGCAGGGTTGTTGCATGTGCACCTCTCTGGGCTCAGTCTTGATGCCACACGTGGGTTCCCAATGCCTGTCTTTGTTTGCGTAACTCCGGATGCAGTGTTAGCTTCCCTCCTGATACCGATTCTGTTCTTGTGTTCTCTGTAGGTTGGGAGGTGTTAGAAATGGGGGTCTCTAGTTGGCAGAGGTAGGTACCTTTGTCCAAATAGGGACCCTTGCTTCTAGTCAGGGTAAGGGGGATACACACTTTAGATAACCCCTGCTCACCCCCTTGGTAGCTTGGCACGAGCAGACAGGCGTATCCCAAAGGCAATATGTAAAGTATTTGTACCAACACTCACAGTAACACAGTGAAAACACCACAAAAGGACACCACACCAGTTTAGAAAAATAAAGTATCTTTATCTAAACTAAACAAGACCAAAACGACGACAATCCAACATACACAGTTAAAAATATGACTTTCAAAAGGTTTCAAGAACTTGTACCATAGAAAACTATGGATGCGTGACTTTTCACCAAAGTACCTGTAAATGTGTCAAAGTTCCAAAGCCAAACAGCCACAGAGTCGGAAAACAAAGAGATGCGACACTCCTGAGACCTTGGGGAGGTGATGCGACAGTTCTGCGACACGCAGAGGACGAGTTGCGTCGAGTCCGGTCTGTATGGGAAGTAATGCGTCGATTCTTCGTGACGGTTCCGGTTCGCAGGTGATGCGTCGGGAAAGCGTGCCGCACAGGTACGATGCGTGGAAATCCGGGATGCGTCTGCAATCAATGCGGCGGTGTCAAGCGGTGCTGCGTCGGTCCTCTTCAGCCGCAATCCCTCGCAGCGTCGATTCTTGCAGCGGCGATAGGCGCTGCGACGGTTTTCGCAGCGACACGGCGATGCGTGGAAATTCTTCACGTTGTGGAGATGCGTCGAGAAAACAGCCGCAAGAAGAGCGATTTTAGCAGTTAACGTTTGTTCTTTCTTCCAGCTCCCAAACAGCAGCAACAACCCCCAGAGGCCCAAAACTGGCACAGGCACGTCAGAACTCACAACAGCAGAGTTCAGGGGAGCTGGGGGTGAAGTCTTTTTGTCCCTGTGACTTCTGAACAGGAGGCCAGCTCACTTCAGGCCCTTGGAGATCTCCTTCAAGCAGGGGACACAGCACACAGCAAAGTCCTTCTCCTTTCCTTGGCAGAAACAGCAACTGCAGGCCAACCCCAGACACACAGCAAGGGCTGTACTTCTCCTCAGTCTCCCCAGCTCTTCTCCTTGGCAAAGGTTCCTCTTGAATTCCAGGAATGATCTAAAGTCTGGGGTTTTGGGTCTGATACTTGTACCCCAAAATGTCTTTGTTCTCTTTGTGCAAGGGGCTCTGAGCCCAGTTCAAACAGTTTCTGGGGGGCACTTTGCAAGTGCACAACAACATTCATTCTCCGTGTGAGCCTTGGCTCCAGACACACCACAGGGGGCGGAGCCAGCATTGTGGAAGGCAGGCACAGCCCTTTTCAGGTACAGGTGCTACTCCTCCCACCACTCCAAATGCAGATCAGGCCTAGTCAGCCTAGTGCTGACTCATCCAGACTCCTGGAGCCACTGCACCTCCCCAGCACCTGTCACTCCAAAGCCAGACAGTCAATCCACAAACAGGCAGAGGCACACAGGAAGGCTGAACAAGAAATTGGCCACTTTCTAAAAGTGGTATTTTCAAACACACAATTTAAAAACTATCTTTACTAAAAGATGTTGTTAGACTTGGCATCTTTTGGCGTGTTTCCCCTGACTTTTTGCTTTCTGACCTCCCGGTTTTGACTCTGTTTTTGCTGGTGTGATGATTCTGCGCACTTTCCTCACTGCGGTCCAGTGGGAAAGTGCAAGTGCTCCTGTATAAAATGTGTTATGGATTGGTGTTTCCATGATTGGCCTATTTGGTTTATGTGTCAGTCCCTTGTAAAGTGCACTGCGAGTGCCAGGGCCTATAGACCAAATGCTGTTGGTGGGCTGCAGCACTGGATTGTGCCACCCACGCAAACAGCCCGTAAAGTGTAACTCGGGCCTGCCATCGCAGAGCCTGTGCGCAGCCTGGGGCTGCCATGTCGACTTGGCAAGTGCACACACTTGCAAGTCCCTAAACCTTCCCTTTGCTACATGTTAGTCACCCCTAAGGTCGGCCCAAGGTACCCCTGTGGGCAGGGTGCGTTGTACGCGAAAGGTAGGACATGCCCGGGTGTGTGCGGCATGTCCTGATAGTGAATTACAGCCTAGTTCGTTTTTCACTATTGCAAGGCTACCTGTTCCCCTAGGCCAGAACGGGCAGTTTTGATTATTACAGTATATAATCCTAACTGACCCCGGGAACATGGTAGAAATTCGAGTTTAGTATGCCTGGACTCAGAATGATAAAATGCAGCTTTTAGTAAGGTTGGTTTTAACATTCTGGGTTTTGAAAATACCACTTTTAGAAAGTGGGTATTTTCTTGTCTAACCATCCAAGCCTGCCTCTGCGAGATTGTGTATTCCGTGTCTGGAGTGTGAGTGACAGGGGCTGGGGGATGCCAGGAGACAGGGTGAGTCAGCGCAGGGCTGAATAGCCAGATCGACCTGTAGATGGGTGGGAGGGGTCGCACCTGGACCCTGAATAGGATAGTGCCTTCCCTCCACAATGCTGGCTCCACCTCCTGTGGTGCGTCTGATGTCCCTGGCCCACTCACTGAAAGAAGGGACGGAGACTTGTCAACAAAGTGCTCCAGAACTGGTTTGGACTAGGCGAAGGCCTCTCTGCCTTCAGAGAACAAAGGAATTTGGGATATAAATATTGGGGCCCTGACCCCATGAATTTAGATCTCGCTGGAATCAAGGAACCTGCCAAGACGAAGAGCTGGAAGAGCTGTCAGGAGGAGTACTGCCCCTTTGCTGTGTTGCTTTGTTGGGTTGGCCTGCAGCCGCTGCTTCTGTCTTGGGCAGTGAAAGGACTGGACTGAACTTTCTACGAACTTGTGCTGAGTATCTCCAAGGGCCAGGAACCGAGCTGGCCTCCTGTTAAGAAGTCTCAGGGACTACAAAGACTTCACAAGCCTCTGGGTACCGCTTCTGGAACGCTGTTTCAGTTGCCACAGAGGAAGGGAACCGCAACCGACTCCGTCAACCGAATCCATCCCTGGCCGGTGACCTGTTTGCACCGCAGACCGCATCGCCCCGCTTCGCATCGCAACCCTGGTCTCACCGTGGGCGACGTCCGACGCCGCCAACATCGAGCCGCTGCTTGCACCGTGACCTGTGGGCACCGCAGTTCGCATCGCATCGCTTCACTGGGCCAGCCGGACCAGACCGACACTGTCGCTGCAACTGGCTCAAGAGTCGAGACCGTACCGCATTTGGGGGCACCGCTCGCACGTCTGCGACGCACCGCTCCGACTCGCACCGCTGTCCGACGCCAGCTCCCGCACTCCGGCTGGGTCGCCTGCATCGCAACCTGTCAGCACCGCATCGAGCATCGTCTCGCCCTGCATCGCACGCCTTGGACTCACCGACTCCGTCTGCACGACGCTCATCGAGCCGCTGCCTGCACCGCATCGAGGGACACCGCACCTTGCATCGCTCCGTCTTGCACCGCAACCGCGACGAACGCCGACCGGCACGTACACTCCGTACATGCCTCAACGAGAAAATGTACTGTGACCGAGTCTGTTCATGACTCTGCTGGCCCGTATCGACGCGGTCGGCTGGAACTGTTAGACTCTGTGGTTTTCAGCATCACGGTAGGCTCGGACGGAGCTACCGACTCGTACGAACTTTGCTTTTGTGCTATTCCTGCAAAGAAGAAGTTAACGTATCAAGTATTCATTCGTAAAGTATAGTATTGTGGACTTTTGTCGTAATTGGTCTTGTCTTGAGTATATAAAATATTGGTTATTTTTCTAAACTGGTGTGGTGTCCGTTTGTAGTGCTTACACTGTATTACTGTTGGTTATGTGCAAATGCTTTACACACTGCCTCTGAATTAAGCCTGACTGCTCGTGCCAAGCTACCACGAGGGTGAGCAGGGGTTACTTCACGAGTGTAACAACCCTTGCCCTGACTAGGAAGAAGGGTCCCTACTTGGACAAAGGTGCAAGCCCTTGCCAACTAGAGATCCCATTTCTAACAGATGTGCTATTAAATCCAGA
This sequence comes from Calotriton arnoldi, assembly GCA_963921515.1. Classification (NCBI taxonomy): domain Eukaryota; kingdom Metazoa; phylum Chordata; class Amphibia; order Caudata; family Salamandridae; genus Calotriton; species Calotriton arnoldi. The sequence continues at coordinate 767,853 of CAWUFW010000262.1, forward strand.
GTTCAGGATTCTAAACGCCATTTTTCCATCTTATCCCTATGGGAAGATATGCTTGTAAAATGTTACAAAGCATTCCCCATTCTGTCCTATGGACAAGATAGCCTTTCAATTGTGAAAAGCAGTATTTCACTATCAGGACATGTTACACACACCAGTACATGTCCTACCTTTCACATACACTGCACCCTGCCCAGGGGGGTACCATTGGCCTACCATAGGGCTGTCTTATGTGTAAGAAAAGGGAAGGGTAGGGCCTGGCAAGTGGGTGCACTTGCCAAGTCGACATGGCAGTTAACAAACTGCGCACAGGCACTGCGGTGGCAGGCCGGAGACCTCTTTTTAGGGCTACTCATGTGGGTGGCACAATCAGTGCTGCAAGCCCACTAGTAGCATTTGATTTACCAGCCCTGGCACACTCGGTGCACTTTACTAGGGACCTACTGGTAAAACAAATATGCCAATCAGGGAGAACCAGTCACAATATCAATTTACACAGGGAGCACTTGCACTTTGACACTGATCAGCAGTGGCAAAGTGCCCAAAGCATCTAAGCCGGCAAAAATGAAATCCAGCACAGCATCAAAAACACAGGAGGTAGAGGCATAAAGTCAGGTAAAACCACGCCAAGGGTGCCAGGTCTAACAGGAGGGAAGGGCTGTGCGCCTATTACTGTAGGCAGATTTTGCTCACTGTGCACTGATTGGTGCTCACTCTGACTTGTGGCGGCGCTATGCGGTGTATTGTTTAGTGATAACTCTTTACTATTTGGTGCTCGCTCTGGTTTGTGGTGGTGGTACACAGTTTGCTATGTAGTTATGTCCCATGACTTGGATTGATGTGTGGCGCGGCGCGACTGGTGGGCGGGAAGGACTGTACGTTTATCACTGCAGGCAAGCCTTCTGGGTATTCACTAATCACTGTATGATGCTCATTCCGATTTGTGATACCGCTACGCAGTTTTTTATGTAGTGTTCACTGCTCACTGTTTGGCGCTCGTTCTGATTTGTGGTGGTACTACGCAACTTATTGTGTAGTTGTGTCTCTTGCCTTAAATTAGTGCACGACGTGACTGGTGGGGGGGGGGTTCCTTTGAATACTCTGTCTGTTGAGGTTGAGAGCCCCCTCAATCATTCACTCGTTTTATAACGATAACAGGTGTATTCTTGCGTTCTTTGTGGGCTGGGAGGGAAGGGCCACATGTTTAGCACTGCAAGAAAGTCCTCTGGGCATGCACTGTTCCTCGTTTTGGCACTCAGTCCGGCTGGCAGCGGCGCTACTGAGCTTACCGCTTAATATTCCCTGCGCACTGTTTGGCGCTCGTTGTAGCTTGGGGTGGTGCTATGCACTGTAGTGTTTATTATGCTCCCTTTCTGGGAGCGGTGCGTGACTCGGCGTGGCCTGTGGGGGGGTTCTCACTTTCAGTGTCCTTTGAGTGTTTTCTATTGGCAATTGTTTGTTATGAGCTGGGGGGGCCCCCCCTTCAATCACTCACCCGGCGTCCCTGGTTGTGGCGAGCTGCTCCTGGTGACGCGGGTGCTTCTTCCCTCGTTCCGTGTCGTTTCTGCCCGGCTCCTGCCGGGCTGCAGGCGCAGCTCCGCAGCACCTGGGGGTGGGGCTGGCCGCACCACACGCCGATCCGCCGGCCGTCCTCGCTGCACGTGGGTCCTGCCGATCACCTCTCAAGGTACGTTCTTCCACCAGCTAGTCTCTTTCTGTGAGCGTGGTGAGGTGTATCTGCCGGAGACTCAGTTGCGCAGCAGTCGGGCTCTTCTCCTTCCTGCGGGCGCCGCCATGTTGAGTGCGCGCCTTCGTCGGAATGAGCGCTGTGATTCTCGGCTCCGTGACTTTTGGATCGATTAGTTGATGCGTTGGTGTCTCCGCTGGTCCATCGGGGCTGGATGGGTCAATTTGAGGCTCCTCTGGTGCAGAGAACGGGCGAGAGTTTCATGCCGGCTCACGGAGTCTCAGCCTGACACATCTGCCATCTTGGCTGGCTTGGCCTTGGCCGCCCCCCCTTGGGGTTACAGTGATACCATGAGGCTTGCAGTGATGGAGAACACATTTGTCATATCATTGCTCTCGGTGCCTGTAAGTACCCCTTTGGTCCCACTTTATTTTGATACGGGGTTTAAAAGAGTATTGGATCTGGCGCACTTAAAACCACTACTATTCTGGATCCGTATCTGGACTTCTCCGGAATTAGCTGAATATAGAGACTCATTGAGTGGCGTAAGGAATATGGATCGTGCCTTGGACTTACCATGGTTAAGGTTTGTTTGTGACTGGTGCAAAAAATTGGGTTTGATCAGAATGTGGGATTCGCCTGAATTACTTTGTAAGGCGCACAAGCAGGTCTTAAAATCGACCTACTGGTGTCTAGTGTGGCAAGAAATAATATCCAGGGGCACTTTGGGCCACCTTACCGAGCAGTTATTGGCATTTAAACCTACTCCTGCTTTTGAAAGCTATATGGACAGTATAACACCACCATTGGGCAAGAGTTTGTTTTTTATTTTTAGATTTAGAACATGCTGTTTGCCCCTTCAATCGTTCAGCAAACATTGGAATAAAAATTCCTCGTCTGATTCATGTCCAGCTTGTGGCATGAATTCTGAGACTCTTGACCATATTATGTTGTATGTCCTGAATATTGTGGTGTTGCGCAGAAGATGGTTGCGCCCTATCCATATCCGTTTGTCCATGGAGGTACTACTTTTTAGAGAGGTGAAACTGATATTGACGACTGACACATCTGGCGAGGTTGTTTTTTCTGAGAGTCTGTTCTTGTTCAATATTTGGATAAAGCGGGAGAAGTTTCTGAAATCATTGTAAATTTTAGCATCTTAGTGTGTGTTGTCCTATGGAAACCATTTTAAGTATTCATGCATTATGTACATAATTGTGTTTATACAGTTAATATTTATCGGACAATTCTCTTTAAAAGCACTTTTCCGAACATTGCACTTAAAATGCATCACGAGTTTTATATATCTTGGAACCTGGGGTTAATTTTAATTAATAATGTAGGCATTGCTGAGATAAGATTATCAAGTTGAGGGATTATCTTGACATTTCGACAGAAACCACTGTAATGAAATTGCATTTATGAGGTCTGCTGGTATTCAGTTTTATGACTTCATTTGAATGATCTGTTCTATTTATGCATCAAGATCATTGAATGATGCGAAATCTGTTATATGTAGCACATGGATGTTTTGTACCTTAGATGGTTATGAAACTGAATAAAGAATCTTTGACTTTTAAACCATCTAGCATAACCAGAGATTTGTTCCCTAGGGCAATAGAAATAAAACTTTGAAGCTGTCCACAAACTGTCACTCCTCTCCTTTAACCAGTTACATCGTCCTAGCTATATTGGTAGAGGTCAGCTCTCCTACTTGCCTCATTCAGCTTATAATGAGAGCTAACCGAGTGGTTAACATGATTGCTGCTTGCTGTGCTGGCCATCATATTCAGAAGTTAATTTGTTCTCCTTGGGGCCTTTAGAAATATTTAAACTGCCCTTGGCAAGTTGCCTGGCTTGTAAAAAGCAGTTTTTAGTTTTAAGCTGTCTGGTGTCTAAAGACCTCTTGTTGGCCCATATTGGGAACCTAAAGTGTGCTTAGAGCCTAGCCCATTGCTTAACATTGTTTGGCTTTCTTGTCCATTTGCTTGCTTCTTATTCCGTGGTTTTACTTCCTATTCTTGACCCTCCCCTGGAGCATATCTTCTGTACTATTCTTTTGATTATGCAACGTGTATCCTTCCATTTCTCGCATTCAGGGAACTACATTTTTTTTCCCAGCACTCTGAGAGTGCATGTTTTCTTGCTCTCGTGTTGCTTCACCACTACAATTCTTCCCTCGCCATGCTCTACATCTTGCTTCTCATTTTCCTCCCTGCTTGAGTTGTTTGCTTTGCTCATTATTCTCTGCTTTATCTTTTATTTGACTGTCCTATGTTTCTCCCCCTCGCTCTGTTGCTGCCTCCATTTACTCCACCAGCCTCTCCACCACCTGCCTCCCCATCTTGTTAAAAAACAAAGAAAACGAGGGAGTGCTTAGTAGTGCAGCTGCAATTTGCTGCCAGGTTTCTCCTCTGTCATAAAAGTGCTTATTGGAGCACTTTCTGTGTTTTATTTACTGTTCCAAGATATCCGCTGCAATCTTGGGGCAGTGAATAGTAACAAAACAAAATGGCCGGTGTATGATTACTCGCGCACACCCATGCAGGGTGACAGTGCTTTTTAGGTCGAGCCTGGGCAGCGCATGTGCTGCTCTGCAAGGCATGCTGTAGTCCGGTAGGGACTTGAAGCTCACCCACTTCCTGCCCATATTTTTCATTGGCTTTTGTCATTGTCCACTGTAAACTGTGGCTGTTCATTGGTCAAAAGGCTTAGTAGTCCCTCCTTAGTACCGCCTTATCTCATTTTGCAACCTCCCATGGCGTCATCCCCTGTTACATGTGTTGTTACTCTGTAGGCTTTAATTAAGTCTCGGAGCACTATTTTCTCAAATAGCTTTGTCCTGCCTGCAACAGCAGGCAGGAAACTCTCTCTCCTAACGCTTTAAAAAAAAAAAAAATGTATAGCATGAACGCATTTGCAATGCAATAGGTCTCACATTTGTGAGAGTTTAAGCTATTGGCATTGTAAATGACAATGCCTTTTATTTATCTGTTTTAAAAGCAACACATAAATAAAAGGCATTGTCATTTACAATGCCAATAGCTCAAACTCTCGTGAATGCGAGACCTATTGCATTGCAACTGCTTGTTATTTTTTGTACCAGTGGTGTTAAGCATTAGCAATGAATATTTTTTTGCCAATCTGCAAAAGCGAGACTTATTGGCTTTGCCAGGTTAAATATGATTACACTTTTCCTGCTTTACTTTTATTTGACAGGCGTACGTTTTTAAAAACTAGTCATTAAGATGTTTGAAGTCATGTACCACTTATTCAGCAAAGTGAGCAAGCATGTTTAGTGGCTCCTCATTTCATGGTCGGACAACCACAGCTCTTAGTGAGTCCAATATATTCCACTAACCAAGAGAAGATATCAGATTTTTTTTGACACTTTGTGTGTCTATGATAATCCTCGCTTACGTAGAGATCTCACTGCATGGAATGGTAATGTAAAACGCATATTGAAAGCCCTGCGTAACCCTCTTTCCTATGAGAGCTGTTGATGCTTGTAAAACTACATGGAAGCGATTAAGTTGTGTAGTTTTTCCTACACACACAAATTAAACCTGCAAGCATAGGTTTTGGCCTGGGCAGAGAAATTTTATTTGTCCACACACTGACACCGCTTTCCCTTAACCAGTTACATCTGCCATAACCATATCAGCAGATGTCATCTCTGTTAGCATCATTCAGCTTGTAGTGAGAGCTAAATGAATGTCTAACCTGGTCGCTGTTAGCCAGGCATGTAGCATCTATTCAACATAATGAGCAAGTATATACACCACCTCCTCATTTCCAAGTCTGACAACCACAGCTCTGGACAAGTCCAACATATTTTACTCGCCAAGAGCAGAGACCAGCTTTTTTCAATACTTAGTCTGCTGTTGAAGAACACCCTTCTAGTCTTTCTGAGTAGACGAAAAGCTTATTTCCTGATCATTCTTTCTTTTTCTATTATTTATTTTGCAGGTAGATCAGGATTAAAAGACATCCTTAAAGTATTGTACTGTTTAGAACTTCTGCACAGGTCTCTTTATGAAATGTAGAAACCTATGGAGATGTGGAGCTTTCTCATGCATAATGTAGGTCATACATTTTGAACTGAGATTACTGAATGTAAGCGTAATTTCTTATCATTTTTCTAACTCTTCTAGCCTTATTAGAATGTTATTAATTCTGTAGTTTAATGAGCTGCAAAATAAAGTCTTCATTGTCTAGGTCTCCTCGGATTGTCCTCAATGATGCTGACGATGTCCAACAGTAACACTACGCAAGAAACGCTGGAGATCATGAAGGAATCTGAGAAGAGGCTAGTAGAGGAGTCTGTAAACAAAAGCAAGTGCTTGTCCAGGTCACCGAGCAAGGAAGAGGTGGAGAAGGAGATTGATGAGTCCTATTCGAGGCAAGAATCCCAGGTAAGACCATGCGTTGAACAGTGGTAACGGGGAACTAGGAAACTGGTGACTTCTTCAAACAGTTTGGATGTATGTCATGCCCCTCAGCTCCCGAACAAGAACAACCTGCCAGAGACCTCTAACACTCCATTGGGGTGGATAGCCCTGATTGAATTCATCAATATGTCCCTTAGTTATTATCTGGCACTCGGAATGCTAAGGCATTCTTCTTTCCTGACCACCTTCTGAATATCCCCGGGTTCAGAGTGGGTGGGAATCACTGGGATAGCCGAACTGCAGAGTGCTCAGAATGGAACACAACTCTACTGTAGCCGAAAGTAGAGTTGTGTTCCATTCTGAGCACTTTGTGGCAGGTACAAACTTGTAGACTAGACACTGTACAACTGCTAGAGCAGCAGGCATTCAAACAAGGTGTCCATTAAAGAGATGGTGCTGCAGGTCGGCACCAGCCTGGGGTTGTACCTATTTTGTAGAAATGCAGCTGTTTGGTTTTAGGGTTGATGTCGAGATGATTGTCGTATTTGAACTCTGAACAAATGCAGGAAATGTCTGAGCATGCCTTGGGTGCAAGCTCTGTGCACTAGCTCTACCTGTTGCAGACCACATTATTGTCCCATATATAAATCTGGCGCATTACCTGCACGTCTCCGTATGGATAGTTTGCTTGTATTCGCACTTGGTGTAGGTGCAAGAGCTGTGATTGATGCGTTAGTTGTACTTGTTTCAGTGTGGCTAGAGAACCTGTGTTTGAACTAGTTCTCGATGGCTGAGCTTGAGGCATTAGCTGCACTTGTTGACTGCTCTTGTTTCAACGTAGAGGCTCTGTGTTCGAACTGTGACCTGGTCCATTTGCTGTGCGGGGGTGCTTTAGCTGCAGACATTGTGTTTGAACTTGATGCCAGTACAAGAGTAGTGCTCGTTGCTTTCCTGGTGCCTGTTTCAGGACAGATGAAAGTTCTGTGTTTGAATTTGGAGCTGGTTTAGGAGCTTTGCTGTGTGCATTAGCTTCCATTGTTTCCCCAGTAGAAAGAGAGGCCGTGTTTGATCCTGATGGGGTGGTGCTAGTGTTGTTGTCCGTGTCCTAGCAGCACCTTTGGAGTATAGATATAAGCCGTCAGTTAGAACTTTGTGCAGGTATACGATCTGTTCTGGGTGGTTTAGCTGCACATGTTTCAGTAAAGATTGAGGCCTTAAGTTTGACCTTGGTTCTTTTTCCAAAGCTGTGCATGCTACACGCCCTGTGTTGACATTTGGTGCCTGGACAGGAGCTGTTCTAATTTAACGGCACATGAGAGTACTTGTTTCAGTATAGCATGGTGCTAGTAGGAGTATTGTGCGCGATATATTAGCTGCATTTCTTGGTTTCATTTATTACCTTATGGATACAGCCTCTCTGGTATGAGCTAGGAGCTTGTGCAGATGTTATGTTGGGTGTATTTCTCGTTTAGTATGGATAGAAGACCTATACTGCATAACGGTAGATTATTTATAGTGCTAAGGCCCACCGTTGGTACAAGGGCCTGTGTACGCATTTCATTCAATACGTCTTGCACCGTTGTATGTATATATATATATATACATATATATATATATATATATATATTCTTATTTTTGTCTTTTACTCCCTTGCCCCCCTTTTTTGTTGATAGTTTTATTTTAACGTTTCTGTTCTTTCTTTCTCACTCCCCCTCTTCTCACAATTGGCGCAGAGGCGGACACCGAATCACAGCCATGCCAGGAAAAGAGCCAAGGTACAGACTCTCTCCTCTTCCCCCTCTGTTGTTGTTTTTTCCCTCTTCCATGCCCTGCTTTCTGCGCGCAGCTGAGCTTCTCAGGATGGCTCACTGCATACGAGAGGTGATGCGCTGGCACCTCTGCCACCCCCGCCTCCTCTTTTTGTTGGATCCTGCTTTCCCAATTAGCGCTGTCACGCTGTTTTAATGTCAGAGCGGTTACGAAGTCTTACAGGGGGGTGCAGTCATAATCCAGCGACATAGGCCAAGCCAAAAAATCGAAGAAAAAGCACTTTATGCACGCTTTCCACATATACTGTATCGATGCTATTTTTGGCTGTTGTTTACCGACTTATTTTTTCTTGGATTTTGGAAAACTATGATGTGATGAGTCATGAGGCCACGTGAAAAAATGTCATGGTTGAATATCTGAAGTTTTTTTCTATTAACATAAACCATTGCTTCCTCTTTCCAACCCCGCACGCCCCCCCCCAAATAAAGATGGCGATCTCTAATCTGTCATGTTAAAACAGAGTCCATTTTAGAGTGCCTACACAGAAAGGTAGCAAGCTGGGACTTTTTTACTTTGCATTCTTTAACTCAAATGATGTAGCTTGGCATTGTTCTCAAACAAATTATAGGTGAACAGGTGCTGCAGGCAAAGAATTCTAAAGCTGCAGAAACTTCTTTGTACATGCATGCTGGCCCCATGAACTTCGGGTCGCAGGACCCTGTTCTTTGTTGTTTGAAAGCTACTTTTGCAAGAGGCTGACTTCGTTCATTCATTTAGCGACTAAATACACTGTAATCAAACAACTTGACGAGAATGCTTCTTCAGGGATGTCCATTGATAATCATAAGAACTGTGCAGTCCTCCCCATGAACGAAATTCCACAGCACAGATTACGAAAGTGTACATTAGTACAATTTTCTTCCAGAAAAACCTTTTGTTAATAATAAAACTGAATTTTATCCCAACGTATTTAGGCTATATTGACCAGTCTTTCCATATTTTCTTGAAGAAAAAAAAAAGAGAAGCCAATTCTAATAAAAAAATAACCGCTCAACTTCTAAAAGTGACAAGAAAAAACTTTCAGAAACCTTTTTAAAGAAGAGGGAAAGACATGACAATTTGGCGAAGTAGGCTGCAGCTTGAAAAGGCTGGAAACTGACACTGCTCCTTTATGAAATCTCATTCCATCAGTATCCCATCATGGTCTTTCAGTGGCAGTTTCCCCAGTTCTTTGTTTCAGCTCCTGTCTTCAGATTCCTGGAGCACAGATCGTGGCCTTTTTGGTTTCTTTCTTAGGAAAGACCTTACTTAGTTGGCTTCCTTTGACACCTCTTCAGCCAGTGTTTTTATTGCTTTTTGACAAGACTTTTTCTTTTTGCCTCAAAAAAAGGTCCTCATTTTGACAAGTGGCCATACTTTGGCAGTAAGTAAACTACACCAGAACTTCACCTTCTGTGTATCCTTTGCCTCCAGATCCCAACCTTCCAAGCGAGTGTTAATTATGCTGGAGCAAGTCAAAAAGAAATATGACGGACAGAGAGAATCAGACTTGACGGCAAGGAGGAACCTCCAGAAATGCCAGGAATCGCTGTTTGAAATTCCATCGAGTATGGAGAAGAGGCTTCTAGCTTAGCTCGGACCACTGTCTTTGCAGACCCCCCCCCCCCCAATCAAGAGTTACACCATCGATGTCCAAGCACACAGCATTGAGCTTTACCCTTTGTCTGCTTTATGGAATAAGAAGCTTAAGTCCAGAAGGCTGCCTCCCTCATACTCAATGTTTCAGGGTGTACTCTCTCATTTAGAGAAATCTCAACTGTGATTGTTCTCTCTGATCTGTATTACTCACAAAGATGTTGCCCCTTGAGGCACTCCAAATCCTTCAAGGAGGGTCCACTCTCTGACTATGCCTCTGCAGGATTTCGTTCCTATTCAGTCCTTGAAACCGTTCCTCCTCCTCTTCTTTGATCACTTCTTCCTCCTCAAGCTCACATGGATCCTGTAAAACCCTCTCGATGAAGGTCTTGTTCTCGTTATAGATATGGGTCACTTTGATCTCCTGTCTCTTTACATTCCCATACGAGATCACTTATTCTTGTACGTCACTGTTCTTCCAGTACAAGATCTCACAAAACTTGTGACTCTTGGTTTCTAGGACTTCAGCCATTTCAACATCCTCTATTAAGAGATAATCCCCTACGCACTCAGTCGCCCCTCCAGCCAGAGTATCTCCTGTAGATATTAACACCTTCCATGAAGTCCTAGCCAGATAAGCAGCTAAACCGAAAATCCCCATACGTGCAATACCTTCAAAGATGTAGCCATATTCGAAACATGAACTCTGAAGTCGTTATTGTGCCGTCTGCTTCCATTAGTGCCAGACCGCCTGCAACCAGCTATTCCTAGTAAACAGCTATTCCTAGTCTCTGCATCAGCAAAGTCTGTTTCATCATCTCTGAGATGCAGGTCTCCTAAACAGGAGCCTTTATTTGTCAGGGCTGGTTTCCCAACCTCCTCCTCTGTTTTAATTGTCTTGGTGGCAACAAAAGGGGAAGCCACTGCACCTTTAACAGTTCTTCTAGACAAAGAAAAAAGTGCCTGGATTCTGCGGGATGCAAAATGTACCTCTATGAAACCAGCAAGTGTGACTGCTCTACACCGGATATATGACTGGACTCTCCAGGACTGCCTAAAGAGATTTGCTGGTGAGCTCCCCTGAGACAGAGGATGATACTGAAATTATACCTGAGAAAATGTTCTGTAATCAGTGCTGCAACAGTTTTACCTGATATGGCTGCAAACAGATTTTTCCACTGGTAGTCAATGAGACGATCTTCATGACTGCATCTAACTTGTTTGATGCCAGAAACACCATGCATTCTCAAACTTCCTTTTTCAGGCAGCACTCTTCGAATCCCATGCAACCAAAGATTTGTATAGGATGAAGGCAGAACTGGAGATGTTGAAGGCTTTTGGATTAGAGAAAAGGAAGAATTACAGTAAACATTACAGCTATCAGGACTGTCTGTATTCCTAACCGAGTGTTCAAACCCCTGAGCGGCCTCAGCAGGAACACCAGAAGAGGCAGCAGTACCAGCCAGGTGGTTTATCAAGAGGTAAAGGAGGTCACCAACCCTTTGTGGCTGCAGGGTGACTTCCAGTGGGAAACAGTGACTCCCTCCTTTCTCCAATCTTCCTTTGATTGTCATTCTAGTAAAAGGAAGTCTCATAGAAATTTTGTGAGAGTGCAAAATGTTACATCAGAAAAATGGGTGCTGATTATTGTGCAAGGTGGCTAGACTCTCAAATTAGGGTCCCACCACTTACAATCCCTCTAAGGTCAAATCAATTTCACCAGGAACAACTACAGCAGGTGGTGAACTTCTTGTTACAAAAACAAGCAGTGGAGGAAGTCCTCGATTTCCCAGAAAGGAGGGGTAATTTATTCCGGTTACATTCTGGTTTGAAAAAAGGACACAAGCACTAATTCACACCTACTGACAACCTGAAATTAGCCAACAAAAGAGTACAAAAATAAAGAGAAATTTGGGTACTATCCCTCCACCAGATCTACCCTCAGCTACACCAAGGAAGACTGAATGTGTACAGTAGTTCACCAGGAGGCCTATTTTCACATTCCAATTGCTGCAAAACATTCAATGTTCCTGTGGCTTTGAGTGGGCAAAGATCATCCTTAATGCAGCGTACTTCCATTTGGGTAAAAGTCGGCCGCAACAAATTTCTTGAATTGCATAACAATAGTGTCCGCATATTTGAGAAAAATTGCAATCTTGTTTTCTGTACTTCAGAGGATTGGCTGTTAATTGCATCTTCTCATCAGCAAGCTCGTATTAATTCCCATTAGATAGTGGACACTTTTCAGCGCTTCAGTTTGAAAGTGAATCAAACCAACTCAAGTTCAAGTCATTCATTGTCTAGAGGCTGTGCTGGACACCAAAAGCGCAAACCTGTTTCTTTGGATGAAAGACTTTGCTTCTATCAGCCTGCAATGTCAGTCTTCACAGGCTAAAACATCTAACCATCAGACAGATTTTCTCTCTTTTGGATTTGGTGGCCTCTTGCATTTTTCTGGTTCCCAGGGCCTGCCCCCGTACGAGACCTCTTCAGCAGTCTCTCGAGGACCAGTGGTTTGAATGCCCAGGAAAATGAAAGACCTGGTGAAACTTTCTCCAGTCATTCCCATGGTGGTGCAATAAGTCTGTATTTTAATAGGAGTTTCTTTCCACTAGGATGTTCCTACCAAAGTGATAGTAACTAATGCCTCACTGACAAGGTTGTAGATGATCCATGTGGGCATACCAGAGTCAGGATACATGGTCCCATGTCACAGTGTCTTACAGCATCAACCCCCCTGGAACTCTAAGCAGTTAACCTTGCTCTCAAGTTTTTTCGCCTGGCTTTTAAGTTCATTTATGTCTTTGTTCAATTGGACGAAACATAGATGTTTTGAATAAGCTGGGAACGGCACCAGGTAGACATTTCTTTCTATAGATACCCAAGCCATTTTGAAGTGGCGGATAGCCAGGAATCTAAATCACCACAGCTTACCTCCCAGAAGAGTGAACTACAGAGACGGATGCTCTAAGCAGAATTAGGAGTAGGTCATAAATGTCAAATTTTATAGAAAATGCCTTCGGCAAATGCAGTTTCCTCGCAATTCTCTTTTGACAAATCCCAAAAGCAAGAGCTGTCTCTACTTCGCCTTCAGGTTCTACCAAGCAGGGATGAAGGAAAATGCTAATTTCATAATCTGGCCAGGGAAATTTCTTTACCCTTTCCCTCCTATTTTCCTTAAATTCCAAAACCATATGATTCTCCTTGCACCAAATTGTCAAGACTCCGGTGCTGCGCAGAATATCTTCACCTGTCAGAGCGACCACACAGGAAGCTACCGTACTGTTCCTTAAGAGTACAGTGATCATAAGGATGCATCAGAGTTTTTTTCCTAAAGTAGTCTTTGATTTCAGTTTTAATCAACCCATATCACACCCAGCAGTTTTTTCACAATCCTTCCTGCTGCAGTGGAAAGGTCTCTTTATTCATTAGATAAGAGTGTTAAAATGTTATGTGACAAAACAAGACATTTGTAAATCAAGATGATTCTTTGTGAGTTATGATCCTGTTTGTACAGGGTTATCCACTTCCAAACTGTCTAGTTCCAGTATTTTACTCTGTCATCAGAAAGTCAACAAACTTTTGTCAGGTAGACCTAAGGCTCACTCTACAAGAGGTAAAGTGGCTACATAATATCCCATCAGCCTAAATCTGCAAAGCAGTTTTCCTGTGTCTGTCCTTAGTTTCACAAGACGCTACTGTTTTGAATCAGGCTCTAGAGATGACACAAAAGTACGTCTAGCCTACCTTAGAAATCTGTCTAGATAAACAATTTAGGGGTTTTCTTTGTCTCTTTTCTTCTGCCGCTTTTTAAAGGATTGGGTTTGCTACTCTGTTCGGTGCTTATGATTATCGATGGAGATGCTCTGAAGGAGGACAAGTTATTTGCCTGTATTCTTAGTTCTCCTTCAGGGGAATGTTCATTGAAACCATAAACAACCCTCTGTCTTTCCTGGCTCAAGAGCAGAGACATTAATGGTCTCTCTGGTAGGATCTGAAGTCTCAGTACAAAAGAAGAGCAACTGTCAGAAGGGGCATGATGGGATACTGGTTGACTGTGCTTCCTTAAGTGAACAGTGTCAGTTTTCTATCTTCTGCAGCCTAATTAGCTACATTTACTTGCTTCTCTCTTGTTTTAAAAGAAAGGGTTCGAAAAGAGCTTCTCTTGGCACTTTTTTTAAAAATAAGTCTAGTGACTTTTAAGTTTCTATTGCCTTTTAAAAAAATATATATATACGGTTAAATCAGTCAATGCAGCTTTCATTAGACTTGAACAATTTTTTATATATATATATCAGATTAGCTTTTTTGGAGGAAAGGATTTACATATATTTTTATAATGTGTGCCTCTGATGGATACTACTAGCTGCAGATACCTCACTTTTTAATACTCCTCTATGCAACAGACTGGTCTGGAAAGCTTTTTTCCATAGCTCATCTTTTTTGGTAGGGTCGCTAGCTGCATTCTACATAGAAAGTAACGTCGCCGACTCCATAAAGCACCACCTTCGTAATGCTGATGTCGGTCCCTTTTCTTTCTGTGACTTTTGGCACGGATCCTGAGCTCGTTTCTCTTCAACACATTTTCTTCATTAAGTGCAACAATGTTTCCTTCTAAATAGTCAGGGTTTAAGCCAGATGTTGATTACTGATAGACATACCCTGTGTCTGTGGTACCTGGGTTCTGAACACTAATCGAAATCCCGTGAGTTGTGTCAGAGTATGCATGGTTAAGCTATAAAAGTGCATTAAAACAAGCTCTTTATGGGCAGGACTAAGACAGTAGATACAGGCGTAGAGCTTGGTCCTGTTTCTTGTCTCCTGCCTCGCACCAAGAACAAGATTGAAGTTGTCAAGACCACATTCAGACTCCTCGACAGAGCCAAAGTTGGTTGGGGATCATTTGTCACAGCATCTGGCACAATCAGACCCACTGGTGATCCCAGCTGTGGTGCTGCCTCCTTCAGTTCCAGCTCTGTAGCCGGACTTTAGAGTGCTGGTCTCAGGATACTGCGCTCTATCATATGGTCAATGACCATATGATAGAGTGCGGTATCCTGACACATTATATCAGGAGTGCGCCACATTAATTTTTAACCAGGTTGAAAGCCATATGAATTAAACCTTTTTCTTGTTTGGACTTCCACTTCCTGTTTTAACCCTTCACGGTCCACTGACCCTCACTTCTTACATCCACACCATTAGGCCCCTCACACCCACGGCACCAAACTGCATGGAATAAAAGATCTCCGCCAAAGAGCCCCTCATAGGGAGCCTGTTTGGTATTGCAGCGCCGACCTGACGAGGAGCACGCCCTATGATGAAGCATGACACCCAGCTGGCTGGGTGTGAGAGGGCCCTAATTCCAAAAGGAGGAATTCCCTTTCCCTCCTACTATTAAGTGAGGACACATTACCACCTAGTTGACCTGTCTCCCCTTGCCCAGTTAGGAACTGCATACCTTCTTTTGATTGATTCCACAACGACCTTCATATGTAGTGACTCCGACCCCATTTGTAGCCCAGATGCTGTTTGTGTTGACATCATCTCCGGAGCAACCCATTAGTCTCTTAACACTTGGCATCTGTGTATAGTTCCAGAAAGGAGGCACAAAGTCTGTAGAAGGGAATATAAACTCAAGAGTACCCCTCTCTGTATGATCTATTTGGCACAGACTAGGATCCGGAAGATACTCAGGAGACTTTTACAGAACTTCCAAGGCCTGACAAAGGCTAGTGGGATTCGCACCTCCCTAGAGCTGGAATTTTTGGATCCTGTGGGACCTCTTCCTCCAGGTGCATTCTCTAACCACTCCATAATAGAAAAGACTGCAGAAGTTCTGACGATACCTCTGCATACTGTGGAAACCAAGTCTAAAGTCCTTGCAGAGGTTCTACAGCCTTCTGCCCACATCGGGTTGCCACTTCTACCATTTAATGAGGCTCTCCCAGACCCTGTGCTGGCTACATGGACCAAGCCATCCTCGACACCTGCCCCTTCCGTTAGTAGGTGTATCAGGAAGTATAAACCTGCCCCGGTAGACGCCTTATTTATGTCAGAGCACCCTTCCTGGAAAACCTTGTACTCTGGCTTCGTCCCCGTCTAAACTGATTTTTGGTACTTCTTCCCAGTGGATAGGAAGTTGAAGAAAAAAAATAGAGGCTTGGTCCCAGAAAACCTTTGTGACTGGAAGCCTAGCGCTTAATTCCAGGTATCTTCTGGGACGCTATGTGCACATACACTGCGATGTAGCAAACACTTATCCCTAATCTTCCCCAGGGACTTTAGGTTCACTTCCAAGATTTCATCATAGGTGGCCAAGTGGCATCTGGACAGGTAATCCAATCTGGTCTGGATATTGCCGATTTGATTGCCAGGTCAATGGGGACATCCATTGCTTTCCTAAGACACGCCTGACAGAGGATTTCTGTGTTCTCCTCAGATGTTCAGGTCCGAGTAATGGACCTTCCCCTTGAAGGCAACAAACTGTTCGGGGAAAAGGCAGACTCTGCCTTGGAATGCTTTAAGGCACGCCTGTTTCCTTGGTCTGCAGCCTCAAAGGAAGGAGTATCGGGGGTTTTGAATCACCGATTGCTTTGTGAGAGGCCTCAACTTCCACCAGCACCAAGCAACCCTCTCTCAACAACTGTTACAGAACCCCATTGTATGATAAATCTGAAAGAGACTATTAGTTATAGATTCCTTACCTTAGAATTACCCCCAGGAGTCAGACTGGATCCGGAGAATTTTTTCTTTGCAGTACCCCTGGGCGTCGGTATGTGGCGTCGGTCGACTCTGCGTTCGTCGTCGGCGTGGTGATCGCCGGTATGACGTCGCGGTATCTACTTAGACGCTGCCCCTGCGCGCTGACGTCAGTTCTTTCTTTTTCCGCGCCAGCCAGCGCAGATCCGGAGAGAGATGTACCCTAGTCATTTTTTGACTAACCTTTTTCGACTTTTGTTGACATCTTTTTTGAAGTCTTAAGACTCCTGGTGCACAAGGTATGTCAAGTCGTCGACCCCGTTTCAAGCCTTGTGACTCCTGTCACAAGCTGATGTCGGTCACCGATCCGCACCTCGTGTGCCTTTGGTGCCTGGAGCTCGACCATGACCTGAAGTCGTGCTCCGACTGCCGGGCCCTGAATCCTAAGTCTTTGCAGGAGCGGTCCCGAAAGCTTTTGGAGGCCTGGCAGTCTGCTCCGTGCCGTTCGAGGTCCCGGTCGAGGGGAAGGTCGCGGGACCAGTTGCGGATCCACCACCACCATTCGTCATCGAAGTCTTCATCTGGTAAGTTGAAGCACAAGAAGAAGGCGAAGAAGCATCGTTGCTCTTCGCCTCCTCCCCGTCCGTTGGCCGACGCGGCGCGGGACACGGAGGGTCGTAGTTCTCCGGCTCCGCCCTAGGAGCCTGCTGGGACAGCTCCCCGCTTCCCTCCCTTTCCATGAGCCAGGGCGTCCACTGCCCAGCTTTGTGCATTTTACGGAGCCCTCCACTCCATCTCTGGGCAGCCAGACTCCACCGGCGCGCCTTCGGCCCCGCAGACTTGGCTGGGGGCTCTAGGCCTTCGATGCCGGCGGCTACGGCCTCAGCGCCACAGGGCCCCCAAGGATCCAGGCCTGGATCGGCGCCGGCCGACCTCACGGTATCTTCCCCGGCACAGATTCCTCTGACGACGCCTCCGGCACCGGTTGCGCCTCCGGCCGGCGTCGGCCCCAGCCTCCCTCTCGACTTGGACATGGAGATGGACCGGCGTCGACCGACGCCGGTGCCAGAGGGTACTTTTCTACCTCTGTTCTTCCCTGGCGTTCCTTATCGCCCTGAGTGGCAGCCAGAGGAGGGTGAGGAGTACTGGGAGGGGTTTGTTGACCCACTGGCAGACCAGCTTGAAGAGCTGGACTGGAGAGAGGAGTTGGGTGATGCCAGTGGTCTGGATACCTCCCCAGACCTTGGGCTGCTTTCTCCCCCTACCGTGGCTACGGAGTAGGGAGCTTCCTACGCTGTGGTGTTGCGTAGGGTGGCTGAGGCCTCGGGCCTTGAGCTTCCTACGGTGGCAGTCAGGAATAACCTCCTGACTGAGGTGCTTAAGCCGGCAGCAGCCTCTTCGGAGCCCTTGCTGCCTTTCAATGAGGCCCTCACTGACGTCCTTCTGGGCTCCTGGTCCAAGCCCAGCACAGGGGCTCCTGTGGATAGGATGATTGCCTGACGCCACCGCCTGGCCCCGGGTGACCCACTTTTCCTCTCCCAACACCCTACCCCGAGAGCTTGGTGGTCCAAGCCTCATCCTCAAAAGAAAGCGCTACAGCTCCTCAAGATAGGGAATCGAAGAAGCTGGACCATCTTGGGAAGAAAATGTTTTCTTCCGCCAGCGAAGGACTGCGGTCGGTGAACACAGCATGTCTCTTGGGCCATTACATACATTCGGTGTGGGACACGGTTGCGCAAGTGCTGCCACAGTGCCCGGAGGAGGCCCGGGTCGTGCTCGCCCGCACTGTTGCTGAGGGTCGAGATGCAAAAACAACAATTGATGGACAGAATGCAGAACAATGTCATACATTCACCCCAGTACAGAGATCTGGGCCTAAATCCATCGTTTTTTTGCTCACCATGCCATTCCAGTTTGAACCCAGCCATATGCAAATCAGTCTTGACCCTGTGCTCATTGGGAACAGTCCAGCCCGAACTGCTAGGCCAGGTCCTCCCTGGACTGGAAACAAGCATCCTAGGACCGGTTTCGGGGTTTCACCCCTCTTCAGCCAGGATAGCTTGATTCCAGTGGCATGGAGACCACGGGACCCACGTCTGGGCATACCCGTCCCACTCGGGGTGACAAATGCAAAAACAACAATTGATGGACAGAATGCAGAACAATGTCATACATTCACCCCAGTACAGAGATCTGGGCCTAAATCCATCGTTTTTTCGAGATGCAGCAAAGTTCACCATCCGGTGTGGGCTGGATACCGCTGACTCGCTGGGTAGGACGATTTCCACGTTGGTAGCCCTGAGGTGCTACGCCTGGCTGAGAACCTCTGGCTTCTCTGGGGATGTCCAATCTACCCTTTTGGACATGCCCTTTGATGGCCGTCGCCTGTTTGGTGACAAGGCGGACAACGCGCTTGAGTGCTTCAAGGACTCTAGGGCTACTGCCAGGTCCTTGGCCTTGCAGCAACTTCTCGCCCCATGCAGTCTGCCTTTTTGCCCCTTTCGTGGCCTACGGAAGGGGTGCCCCACCACGTTGCACCCAGAGCCACAGGGCCTCACAAGCCACCCAGTCTCTGCTTGGCCGGGGCCGTGGAGGGCCAGAGGGCGGGTCAGTCCACCAATGCCCCTCCTGCAGCTGCCTCCAAACCTTCCTAGTCCGACTTTTCAGGGCCACCAGTTGCCAGTGGGCGGCAGGATCCGCCATCACCTCCCCCACTGGCACAACATCACGTCGGACAAGTGGGTTTTGCAGATAGTCCGAAGGGGCTACTCCCGCCCTTTCGAGAATACACCTCCCTCTGTGCCACCAACACTCCATCGCATGTCGGAGGATCACTTGGGCCTTCTCTGTCAGGAAGTTACTGCTCTCTTGGCCAAGGGAGCTATCGAGCGAGTCCCTGTGCCAGGTGGTGGTTGTTATTCCCACTACTTCCTGGTACCCAAGAAGGACAAAGGTCTGCGTCCTATCTTGGATCTCAGGGGCGTCAACCGCTTCCTCTGGAAGGAGAAGTTCAAAATGTTGACGTTGGCTCAGGTCCTGTCTACCCTCAACCCTGGAGACTGGATGGTAGCGTTGGACTTGCAGGACGCTTATTTCCACATCCCCGTTCTGCCAGCCCACAGGCGTTACCTACGGTTCTTGGTAGGCCACGAGCATTTTCAGTTTACCGTGCTCCCCTTTGGGCTTACCAGCGCCCCTCGGGTGTTCACGAAAGTGATGGCGGTGGTCACAGCTCATCTGCTCAGATCAGGGGTTCCAGTCTTCCCCTATCTCGATGACTGGCTGTTGAAGGCGAGCTCGCCCCAGGCTGTCATCTCCCACCTCCAGGCTACGGCGAACCTCTCAGAAGCTCCTTTTCATCGGAGCAGTTCTGGATACATCACAGTTTTGGGCTTCTCCTTCCGAGCAGCGAGCCCAGGATATTCGGGCTCTAATACGGATGTTTCAGCCTCTCTCCCGGATTTCGGTGAGAATGACCCTGAGGCTGCTGGGCCTCCTGCATCCTGCTGGTGGATCATGCCAGGTGGCATATGCGGGCTCTGCAGTGGGATCTGAAGTTCCAGTAAGCGCAGCATCAGGGGAATCTTTCCGATTGCATACAGATCTCGGAGGGCACTGCACACCAATTGCAGTGGTGGCTAACAGACCAGGATTGGATCAACGGCAGATCCCTCTCCCTTCCCCAACCAGAGTTCACAGTGGTGACAGATGCATCACTCCTGGGATGGGGCGGCCACGTGGGAGAGGCGGAGATCAGAGGCCTCTGGTCTCGGCAGAGTCCGGGCTCCACATCAACCTTCTGGAGCTCCGGGTGATTCGTCTTGCACTAAAGGCATTCCTTCCTCCTGTCAGAGGAAGGATAGTGCAGGTGTTCACGGGCAACACCACCGCTATGTGGTACTGCAACAAACAGGGCGGGTTGGGGTCGTGGACCCGATGTCAAGAGGCACTTCGCCTTTGGATGTGGCTGCAACATCCGGGCATGTCCCTGGTGGTTCAGCACCTGGCAGGTTCCCTGAACGTCAGGGCGGACGAACTCAGCCGCCGGTGCATGATGGATGACGAATGGCGTCTTCACTCGGAGGTAGTGCAAGGTCTCTTTCGGCAGTGGGGAGAGCCTTGGTTAGATCTAGTCGCCACCGAAGAGAACGCACAATGTCAGCAGTTCTGCTCGTTGGAATTTCCAAGGTGGCACTCGCTCGGCGACGCTTTTCGTTGCGAGTGGAATTGCGGTCTTCTATTCGCCTTTCCGCCTATACCACTTTTGCCCAGAGTGCTGAAGAAGATCAAGCGCGACCGGGCCCAAGTCATTCATTTTTTTTTTTTTTTTTTTGTCCTCATTAGCCTCGATTACCAATCAATGGTATAGCTTACTCCAGGGCCTCCCTTTGATTTGCACCAGCCAGAGAACTATGTTCAACATCGAGGATGGGTCACTCTATACCATGCTTGTTAACCTCCAACCATAGGAAAACTTCTTTTCAGCTAAACTGCTGCGAAGTCACCAAAGGAGTATTCCAGCAATATAGTATAGAGGCCTAATCATTGGACTATATTTAACTACAATGTTTCACCCAGTTCTCGTACGGAAGCCAGAAATCGTTTCGCTTTCTCTTAATTGACCTGTCCAACTGATTGGTGTACTTTATTGCCATTAACCATTCTATTTTTGTTGGGGGGAGTATATTTGACCCAATTTTTACTGATTTCTATGCGAGCCAAAAGTATCAAATAAAAAAATCAATTTTTTTATGTTGTTCGTCATAGCTTTGCCGTGCTCCATCGTCCCAAAAAAAACAAGAATTTTGCTTACCTGGAGTGGGTCTCCAAGTATAGAAGATATTGTACTACTCATATCCTTCCAGAACTCCTGGAGAACAGGACACTCCAGGAACATGTGAATGTCGTCTCCTCTTTCCTTACCACACTTTGGGCATCTCGGAGTGGGGCCTTTCCCCATTTTAGCCAGTTTATACGGAGACCAGTAAACTCTGTGGAGACAGAAAAGGTGGTTCCGCCTTAAATTTGCAGCACGGACCATGGAGTATAAAAGGTTACAAGATACTTGCCACAAATCTTCATGCTGCTCTCCCGGCAAGATCTTCTCCCAGAGTAATGATGGTAAATTGAAATCACCGTCTGCCAATTCCAATAAGAGCCAATACCAACTCGCCACCTCTTTTTTCCGGGGGATATTCATCGCCATCTTTGATTCCAGCTCATTAGATAATCCAGCTCCATCCCCGACGGAATGGAGCCAGCTTTTTATTTGAAAGTATTTAAATCTTGAAAGCTGATTGTTGGTCAATTCTTGGCATTTCTCCCATGAGATCAATGTTCCATCCACTATCAGATGACCCCAGCGTATTATATTAACATTTTTCAAAGGAAGAGCCAGACTATCTTTGGACCACTCTGGTGAACCGGGGGAGTTCCAAATCGGAGCCATTCCACTATAATAACTCGGTTTTAATTCTCTCCTGATTTTGTACCATGTTTCCGCAAAGGACTGCAGAATTTTAAGTCTCACCCTTTTAAAGAAGCGCGGGTCCCAATATTTGTGAATGAAACTATATTTACCCCCTTCCACATCTTGCAGCATTGCTTTAAACATATTTCCTAGATCCGAAGAATCCAGAAAACTAAAGAGCATTTTCCCAGATTTTAAGAGAAATACCCATGCATAATACGACCGGTCTGGCAATCGTATCCCTCCTTATCATATTTCCTCCTCAACTTTTTCCTTGAAATACGGACCCTTTTGATGACCAAATAAAACTAGTGATTTTAGATTGAGCCTTATTAAGCCAAATTTCTTTGACCGCCAACGGAATATTCTGAAACAAAAAGTATATTTGGGCAGGATGGACATTTTTTAATCAGGTTTATTCTCCCATATAATGTCAATGGAAGATGGGTCCAGCTTAACAACAATTTTCCCACTTCTTTGTTTACTTTATTAAAGTTGGCTTCCGGAATTAGCTCTACTTTTGGTACTATCTTAATGCCCAAGTATCTCATCTCCTCCTGAATACACTCTAGCTGAGAATCGATATTCCAGGTCATTACCACTGTTTTGTTTTCATTTATCTCATATCCTGAGATGGCCCCAAACTGCGATGCTAACTCATAGACCATCGGAAGGGAGGAATCGGCTTCTGAGGAGTACACTACCAAATCATCAGCATATAATCCCGCTTTTTTCTCCCACCCTCGAAACTTAAGAGGGGATACTCTTGTGATTCCTTATCTTTTCTGCTAAGGGCTCAATATATAAATTGAATAAGAGGGGAGATAAGGGGCACCCTTGCCTAGTTCCCCTAAAGATTTTAAACGGTTTTGACAGGCTCCCATTCACTACAATTCTAGCTATGGGGTTTCTATATAGTAAATCTATCGCAGTACAGAAATTCTCACCGAGATTAGATAATTTTAAGATCTTCTGCAAATAGGACCAATTAACCCTATCAAAGGCTTTAGTCGCGTCAACTGTTATCACTGCCAATGGTAATTTATATGTGGTGGCTATATTTATGGCCCCAATTAAACTGAATGTGAGGTCATTAATTCCCCTGCCTCGCACAAACCCTTTCTGATCTTCATGCAGTAGGTGCCCTACCACTCCGCTAAGCCTATCCGCCAACATTTTTGAGAAGATTTTATAATCTGAATTGAGTAGCGAGATAGGCCTATAGGAGTCACATGAATTTGATGGTTTGTCAGGTTTTAATATCAGCGTCACTATGGCCTCATCCCAGGACGGTGGAATCTCACTACCATTTTCAAAAATGGCTGATAATAGTTTAACCATTACAGGTGCTAAACAGTCCTCTAACTTTTTATAAATCTCGATAGGGAGACCATCAGGGCCCGCTGCTTTATTTGATTTCCCTGCTCTAATAGATTTCCTTATTACCTCTACTGTTATTGAGCTATCGATATCTACCCTTTGGGCATCGGAAATCTTCCTTGGAGTATCCTGTCCCAACCATTCTTCCACATCCCCCTCTCTTGTGTTTAAATCCTCCATGTATACTTCTCCAAAATGGTTGAGAAAAGCCTCCTCGATACCCTCCCTTGTCTCAATTACATTTCCTGAACCCTTTTGCTTTAACTCTTTTATAAAGGATTTTACCTGGTCTTTTTTTGTCTTCCACGCAAGCAATTTGCCACATCCTTCTCCATAATTAAAATGGGCTAGTTTACTTGCTTGCCACCTTTCTTGTAATCTACCTTCCAATACGCCTGCGAGGTCGTTTTTTAGAGTCTGAATAGAAAGTTGAAGAGGTTCTTGTACAATCTCTTTATTTGACAACTGCTGTTCTAAAAGCCAGATCTTTCTCTCTATATTAGCTGTCTCTTCCCTTCTTTGTTTATTCTTATGAGATTGAATAGATATTATTTTCCCCCTTAGAAAGGCTTTATAAGCATCCCACACTATGCCAATTGCTGCTGTATCCAAATTGTCCTAAAAAAACTCTTTGGTTTCCAATCTAAGTTTCCTTACTATATCATCATTGAATAGTATAGTACGATCCATTTGCCATCTCTTCTGTGCTACTTTCTTTGAGGGTATCAGAGACAGAGTAATGGCTGAGTGATCTGACATGTGCGATCCCAGGTGACTCACACTTCCAACTTGTTCTTTTATAATACGACTGATCAAGAATAAATCAATTCTAGATTGATGTCCATATTTTTTATTATTAAAAGTATAGCTCTTAAGGGGTCCCTTCCGCTCTCTCCAAATAGCACACCAGCCTCTATCCTTCATTGAATTTTTAATCAAGGATCGTGTGTTATTGTTTATCAATGCCCTACTTTTGGTTGAACGATCCAGGTTAATATCCAAGACTATATTAAAATCGCCCGCCAAGATAACAGGGTCAGGGACATCCAAAAGTTCTGTTAGCAAGTTACCGAAGGGAATAGGGTCATCTAAATTCGGGCCATAATAGCCAACCACTGTATATGCCTGATCATAACATCTGACCTTGGCTATCGCCCACCTACCTGCCCCATCTACTTTACTATGCTCTATTACTATCTGAGGATTTGTTTTCACTAAAATCGCTACCCCTCTAATAGTAAGCTGCTGATCAGTGAATACCGCTTTTTGTATCCAGTTCCTTGATTTGAGGACCACTTTCATCTCTTCACCTGTTAAATGGGTCTCTTGTAAGTTTATGATCTGGGCCGGGGCATCTTTCAAATATTGCAACAACTTCTCCCTTCTGTATTTCATTCTAAGCCCATTAACATTCCATGAGATAAATTCTATCTGCTTTATCTGGCTGTCATTTTATATTATTTAGAAACATTAACTTTTTTATTAAGGCTTGATTATATCTTTTCCAATGAGGACCAACATTTTTTGTGTTTTTTACCCACTGCTCCCTCACCCGTGTACTAAACCCTATCTGTGACTCCCCTCCTCTAGCTTCATGTTGGCCTAAGCCTTAGGAGGCCCCCTTGCTTGAGGAACCAATAATATAAAATATTAATGGAAAAGGAGAAAGGAAAAAACCAATAATAATCCTTCTACTATTATGCCATAGCAGTTCTGAGAGAAAAAGGGAGGAAAAACGAAACAATGACAATAAACCTGGCCAAGGGGGTTCAGTGATACTCAAAAGCTTACCATTAAATACCTGTTATCTCTGGAGGAAAACCCTAGCTCCGCCCTGTCTCTAGCCACTTCAGAAATTCAGCTGCATCCTCTATCCTTCTAAAATTATACAGTTTGTTATTGTGCATCACCCGAAGACTAGCCGGAAACCTCAACTGGGCAGTCGCCCCCATTTTTTTTATAAGGCTCAATCATATTTCCGAATTCCCACTGCTTATTAGCTGTTATTTGGGATATGTCAGATCTGATTTCGAAAGTCATTCCGTCCATTGTTAGACTTTTCTGTTTTAAGGCCTTTATTAGTATTTCTTCCTTGAAGTTTTAAAATTAACAAGAATTTTCCTTGGTTTAGTCTTACCCGGGGATGCCTTAAATGGGTCTCTATGGGCCCTCTGAATATCTTCCATCAATTCATTTATCGTAGACTCAATCTGTTTACTTGATTTTATAAGTCTTGCAACAAAAGCCTTAAGGTCTTCTCCCTCTGAAACTTCTGGAATTTTAGAATCCGGAAATTTTCTTCTCATATTATCTTCTAATGATTCCATTTTATCTTTCCAGATCGTCTCATTTCCCTTTAATATCTTTATCTCTTTAGTATTAACTTCAGTTTGAAGCGTAAGTTCTTTTACTGAAGACTCCAGCTGGGTGGTCCTACTAGCAAGGTCATCCATTTTTCTCTCTAGGCTGTCGCATGCTGATCTGATCTCCTTTTGATTTACTACAGAAACTTCAAACCTATTCCTCACTTCCGTTGTTAACACCCTGATTAAATCAACCACAGATTGAGACTGATTCAACTTGCGGTTGGGAAATGGTATTCTGAGACTGATTGATTTACCTCCACTCGCCCGTCCGAGGTTAATATCGAGGCTTCCTTTACCCCCGCCACTACCTCTTGCTGCATCTCGGCTAAAAGTGGAGTACTAGGCTCCATACTCCTAAGAGGGGAATATTCTCTTTCTTCGACCAGTGATGGGCTGGGCTCCAGCTCTGCCACTTCTTCCTGAGGGTCTGGGAGACTTGCCAGTATCTGATACCTATTTGGGCTAACTATTTCTTTATTTCCTCCCTGATTATACAATGTATCAGATTGTGGTGGATTTTTTAAAACCAAGGTTTTCGGGACTACTTTAAAAAAAGTCCTTAGACAGGGTAATTTTTAAACTTATCGGTATCCCTTCTTTTTTGCCTCTTTGCTTCCTTCTCCTGGGAATCTCCCAATCACTTTCTTTTACACTGTGTTGTTTTAAGACCGAATCACCTTCAACCCCTACAGCCTCTGTAGTACAAGTTGTACAAGTTGCCGTATCGTCGTCTTGGTTTTTACTTGGTATTTTCTTCATAGGATTTTTCCGATTTCTCAACTGATACCTGTTCTGGTACGTGCCCCTTTCTGGGACCTGGCCCTCCCCCACTTTTTTCAAATTTCTCGATGCCACTTTACCTCTTTGATGTTTTACTGACAGAGTAGGTAGAGGACTAGGTACTTGACTAGGTATCGGTCTTCCAGTTTTTCTATTTTGTGTCTGAGTTTGTGTCTGAATTCGACCTCCTTCTCCCTCACATTTAGCTTCCTCCGCTTTTGTTAACTGATATTTATTAATTATTTTTACTACAGTGTACCACTGACCTAGTTCTAATCCAGCTCTGCTGCTCCGTGAAACTGTGTATTCTGCCGTGTTGTTAGTGCTCAGAATCCAGCATGCCTTCCCCTTCCTATTTACCAAAGGCTTCAATACCCAGCACTATCTTCTTGTACAGCGGAGCTCTCTATTGCTCCTGTTCTGCCTCTGCCCTGGATGGGGATCAGTGCCGCCGCCCTTCCTTTCCTCTCTTGCCGCGCGTGACCAGCAGGAGTCCCATCCCCCGGGTCCCATCCCCCGGGTCCCATCCCCCGGGTCCCATCCCCCGGGTCCCATCCCCCGGGTCCCATCCCCCGGGTCCCATCCCCCGGGTCCCATCCCCCGGGTCCCATCCCCCCACGGGCCTCAACACATCCAGGCGGCTGCCGTGCTTCTTTGCTGCCAGCCCTCTCACCGCCAGCAGGCCGTGCCCTGCAGTCCCGTAACAGCTGGGAATTATGCTTGCTCGCTCGAGGTAAGACTGCCTCCTTACACCACTACTCCGCTTCTACTTAATACAATTTAAGGTGTCCGCGGTATTTATTTTGTGTCCGTATCGCGTCCGTTCGCATTTGAAATCCTCCCCGTTTACCTCCTTATCCACATCGTGTAACACCGCATTATCTCCTCAACCTCGGGAGCCTCCGCGACCGCGTCTCAAGCGGCCGCCATGCTTTCCAACCAGCACCACGCAAAGTTCGTGCCTGCCCAAGTCATTCTTGTGGCTCCGGACTGGGCACGAAGAGTCTGGTATCCCGAGCTCTTGAACATGGCCATCGATCCTCTGACCAGACTGCCTCTTCGGGAGGATCTTCTGTCGAAGCATCAGGGGATGGTCCTCCACCCGAACCTGTCCAGCCTCCACCTCCTTGCGTGGAGATTGAGCGGCAACAGTTGACAGCTTACGAGCTCCCTCCCGAAGTCTGTAATGTCATCTTGGCAGCCAGGCGTCCCTCTACTAAAACAGTATACGCCTGTAGATGTAACACATTTGTGGCATGGTGCGCAGCTAAGGCTGTGGATCCCCTTTCTGCTCCTCTTTCTGAGCTTCTCCTATTGATACTTTATTTGGCCCAGCAGGGCTCTCCTCTGGGCACCCTTAAAGGCCCTCTTTCAGCCATTTCGGCTTTTCTTCGCCTTCCTGATCAGCCCTCTCTATTCAGGTCCCCTATTGTAAATAGGTTTCTTAAGGGCATTACTCACCTCTTTCCTCCTATTCCTTTTGTAATGCCCCAGTGGGACTTGAATCTTGTCTTAACTTACCTTATGTGCTCTCCTTTCGAGCCACTACATAATTGTCCTTTCAGACTCTTGACTTTAAAATCTGCTTTTCTGGTTGCCATCACCTCTGCTCACAGGGTGAGTGAGCTTCAGGCTTTATCTTCGAAACCTCCTTTCCTTGCTGTCCATCCGGATAAGGTTGTCCTTAGAACTAGGCCTTCTTTTCTACCCAAAGTGGTTACCTCTTTCCACATAGGACAGACCATCACTTTGCCCACCTTCTTTCTGCCCCCGGATCCTTCCAAGGAGGAGGAAAGACCACCGCCTGCATCCAAAACGTGCTGTTCGAGGCATATGAGCTGCAGAATACATGCTTGTGCATAGATCGCCATCTGGTGTTGGGCTCGGATGTTTGCACTTTGTTGTTGTCTTGGAAGAAGTCTTTTGTAGTCACGAGATAGGTGACTCCTCCCTTGGACGATCGTGCACAAGGGGATCGACTCCATCCTTAAATTGTTTTTTTCCGCCATCGGGTTCGGATGTGACTTGCTGCGCTCCGGTACCGTGTTTCCAACCCTTTTCGACACGCAACCCATCACCACTCGACAGTATTGTTTCGTTCGCGTGCCCTCCGACGCGCAAACCTCAAAATCCTCGATTCTGGTCGTCGACGCGGGCCGTTGGGCCTATCTGCGCCATTCGGCCCTACAGCTAATGGAAAGGACTCCATTCAAAAAATGCCCCCAGTGTGGAGCTAAATTTCCACACAGTGACCACCACAAAGTCTGCAACCTTTATCTCTCACCAGAACACGAGGAAAGGGATTGCCAGGCCTGCGCCTCTTTCCGCTCCAAAAAGACTATCCGTGATCGTCGGGCTCGACGACACGTTATGGCTCAACAGTCTACACTGGTGCCACACAACATTTTCAACGAAGGCCCCGATGTTTCAGAGGCAGAGGATTCGGAGGAGCTCGACATCGTTTCCGAAGCTGATGACTCCGATGACCACATTACTCCAGGTCGAGTGAGTACAAACGTCCATGCCCCTGCCCCATCCGATAAACAGAAGGCTCCGGTCAAACCTTCGCCTGAAGGCCTAGGTCGAGACCGAGGAAAAACTTCAGAAGCCCTGCCTCCGGGCCCGGCTCCGAACACAAGGGAAAAGCCTTCGGACGGCTCGGGACCGAGCAAGCCGCACGTTGGTACCCATAAAACACCTTCGGTACCGAAATCAGGGACACACCCTATTCCCGTTACACCCAAAAAGGCCTCTGTATCGAACTCTTCAGCACCGAAAGAACATAAGGCCTCGGAACCGAAGAAACACCGAAAACCTTCGGATCCAAAGAAGATTTCGGACTCGACACCGACATCGAAGCCAAAGGAGCACAAGACCCCTCCTACGGCTCCAGAGTCGAAATCAAAACCACGCTCGGAACCGAAAGGAGACAAGCGGGGAGAACTGTTTCGGCCAGATCCTATGGATTCGAAACAAAAGACATTACATATTGACCCTAAAACAGGCCATATTGGCAATATCCCATCAAAGAAGAGGTAATTGGATACCTCACACTGTCCTGAGGTACCTGTGAACAAAAGACTTTGCAACTTCACCTCTAAGACCCTCTTCTCCTATTCTTCCTACCAAACCTTTGTCTCCCACAAACTCTCCTATACACTCTCCTAGATTCTCCAGTACTTCCATACTCGCCCTTACCACCACAGGATGAGGATGATCTAGGGGACGGGGGTGGACACGATCAGGATCCTTTAGATGACCCTGATGATCACACTACTCCACCACAGGATACATGGGAAGATTACAACAATCCCACAGATCCTCCAGACCTTCCTGATCCGGATGTATACCCATCTAGGCCATCCCCTCCAGATGACAATATAGGTTTTAGTCAGCTCATTAATAGGGCTGCGCAATATCATGGGGTTGAGCTACATTCAGACCCCATGGACGAAGATTTCCTACTAGATACATTTGCTCAGTCACAAAAATCAGTACATACATTACCCATGCTTAAAGGTGTCATTAAACATGCACCAGACATATTTAAAGACCCTGTCAGGACCAGGATTCTCAATCCTCGGATTGATAAAAAGTATAAACCTGCCCCTAACGATCCCATTTACATTAAAGGACAACTCCCTTTAGATTCTTTGGTAGTCTCAAATGCAAGAAAAGTGCTAATTCCCAAACTTCTGGTGATGCTCCACCTCCAGACAGAGTCTAAACTGCTGGATGCATCAGGCAAACGAGTTGCCTCACAAGCAGCCAATCATTGGAGAATAGCTAATGCACAGTCATTGCTTGCCAGATATGACAGGGCTCACTACGATGAGCTTGAAGATCTTATTCAACATTTACCCGACCAATGCAAAGCCAAGGCCAACGATCTGGTCCAAGTTAATTACAAATGCATCCATCAAATGTGCCCTCGATGCAGCAGACTCTGCATCTAGATCTGTCAACACCAGTGTCTTACTTCGCAGACATGCATAGTTGCGCATTTCTGGTTTTAAACAAGAAGTGCAAACTACTATCTTAAATCAGCCGTTCGATCAAGAACACCTCTTTGGCCCAGCTTTGGATACAGCTTTGGAGAAGATGAAAAAAGACAGGCACTGCAAAATCCATGGGAGCATTACAATCTCAAACACCACGAGGTTCCTTTCGTCGCTCCTTTTATAGGGGCGCATCCAAAAACATTAGCACAGACACTACTTCCTACAAGAGTCCCACACAAACATCCTCCAACAAGGCATATTTTAGAGGTGGGTACAGAGGAAATAGTAACAAGGGTAGAGGCTGAGGTAACAACAACCGAACCTCCCCTACTACAAAACAGTGACTTCCCTCCTCTCCCTCCAGACCATTCCACTCCGGTCGGAGGAAGACTCTCACAGTTCCTACCTGTCCGGAACTCCATCACTACAGACAGGTGGGTAAGACAAATTATCCAGTATGGTTACTGCCTGGAACTTACCTCAACTCCCCCAACCTTACCTCCCAGACAACGTCCAATGTCCACGGAACATCTAACGCTCCTGAAACAGGAGGTTCTCTCACTTCTTCAAAAGCATGCAATAGAACCAGTTCCCCTTCAGCATCAAGGCACAGGGGTTTACTCCCTCGATTTTCTCATCCCCAAAAAGGACGGTACTCTCAGACCAATACTGGACCTCAGACCTTTGAATATCTGCATACAATCAGACCACTTTCACATGGTCACCCTTCAACAGGTCCTCCCACTGCTCCAAGGCGATTTCCTTGCCACTCTAGATCTCAAGGACGCCTACTTCCATATTCCTATTCACCCTGCTCACAGGAAATATCTAAGGTTTGTAGTGGACGGTCAGCACTATCAATTCAAGGTCCTCCCATTCGGAGTGACCACAGCACCCAGAGTCTTCACAAAGTGTCTGGCAGTAGTAGCCGCCCACTTGCGAAGACAACAAATTCATGTGTTTCCATACCTGGACGACTGGCTCATAAAAGCCAAGTCTCACAGCCAGTGTGTTCACCACACACACCAAACAATTCAGCTGCTCCACAACTTGGGGTTCACAATAAACCTCACCAAGTCTTCAACCGTCCCACATACATCAGTATCTAGGGGCCACAATAGACACTTCCAAAGCCCTTGCATACCCCAATCCAGTCAGAATAGCCAGTATGCAAACCCTCATAACAAAATTTCAGCCCCAACACTCACTACCAGCTCGAGTGTTTATGCAACTAATAGGAATGATGGCCTCTTGCATTTTCATAGTACCTCACGCAAGACTCCAGATGCGCCCTTTACAAGAATGTTTAGCATGTCAGTGGAACCAGGCTCAAGGTCAACTTACAGATCTGGTGTTGGTGGACAGCCGCACACATCGCTCTCTGCAGTGGTGGAACACACAAAACCTTTCCAAAGGGTGGCTGTTCCTAGACCCAGTTCCACAGATAGTGCTAACAGCGGACGCATCGCTCACCGGCTGGGGAGCCCATCTCTTAAACCATGCAATTCAGGGCAGGTGGACCCCTCAACAAAAAGTGCTCCACATCAATGACCTGGAGTTACTGGCAATCTTTCTGGCATTAAAATCATTCCAAACACATCTCATCAACAAAACTGTCCTTTTCCGCACAGACAATATGACAGCAATGTATTATATACAAAAACAAGGAGGAACACATTCTTTGCAGCTTTCTCAACTAGCGCAAAGCATATGGAAATGGGCCATCCCACAAAAGATATACCTTCTAGCAGAACATCTTCCAGGGGTACACAATCAGATTGCGGATCTGCTCAGTCGTCAGAGACAGCACATCCACGAATGGGAACTTCATCCGCAAGTTCTTCATCCGTTTTTTCAGATGTGGGGCCACCCAGACATAGATCTGTTCGCCACACATGCAAACGCAAAATGCCCAACCTTCGCCGCCAGGTATCCACACCCATTGTCCAAGGGCAATGCGATATGGATGAACTGGTCAGGCAGATTTGCGTACGCTTTTCCACCACTCCCCCTCATTCCATTAGTAGTGCGCAAGCTCAAACAGTCTCTCACGATAATCCTGGTTGCTCCAACATGGGCCCGGCAACCATGGTTCACAACACTGCTGGAACTCTCAGTAGTTCCACACCAAAAACTACAACTCTCCCCAAAGCTTCTTACACAGAACCATGGAGGGATAAGGCATCCAGATACAGCTCAACTAAACCTAGCAATCTGGCTCCTGAAGTCCTAGAGTTCGGTTACCTCAACCTCCCACCGGACTGTATGAACATTATTAAAGAAGCTAGACGCCCTACTACTAGAGCCTGCTATGCAGCCAAATGGAAAAGATTTGTCATTTACTGCAATAACAACAAAATTGACCCACTAGATGCTTCAATTCAAAACATTATTTGTTATTTACTACATCTACAAAGATGTAATCTGGCATACACATCCATAAGATTACATCTTGCTGCCATTGCCGCTTACCTACAAAACAGAGAACATTTGTCATTGTTTAGGGTACCTGCCATCAAAGCGTTTATGGAAGGCCTTAAAAGGATAATTCCTCCCAGAATCCCACCCTCTCTAGTGTGGAATTTAAACATTGTCCTTACGAGGCTCATGGGTCCTCCATTTGAACCTCTACACAAATGCGAACTGCAGTTCCTTACATGGAAAGTAGCTTTCCTTGTCGCAATCACCTCTCTCAGAAGAGTAAGTGAGATCCAGGCTTTAACCATACAAGAACCATTTTTACAAATACATCATAACAAAGTGGTTCTTAGAACAAATCCGAAATTCCTTCCCAAAGTAATCTCTGCTTTCCATCTTAATCAATCTGTGGATATACTCGTTTTTTTCCCACAACCAGATTCTGAAGCAGAGAGAGCTCTTCACACACTTGATGTCAAAAGAGCTATACTTTATTACATTGACAGAACTAAACCTTTTAGAAACACAAACCAACTGTTTGTAGCTTTCTCTCCACCTCATAAAGGAAACCCCATTTCCAAAGCTGGAATTGCCAGGTGGATAGTCAAATGTATTCAAATATGGTACCACAAAGCAAAATGCACATTAACAATTCCCCCTAGAGCGCACTCAACACGCAAACTAGGGGCTTCCATGGCATTCTTAGGAAACATTCCCTTAGATGACATTTGTAAAGCAGCAACATGGTCTACGCCACCCACCTTCACCAAACACTATTGTGTAGATGTGCAGGCAAAACAACAAGCTTCTGTGGGCCAGGCTGTTCTTAAAACACTTTTTCAGACCACTGCAACGGATACAGGTGGCCACCGCTAAGGGAGAGCACTGCTGTACAGTCTATGCACAAGTATGTATTCTGCAGCTCATATGCCTCGAACGGAAAATGCTACTTACCAGTATGCATCTGTTCTTGGCATGTAGAGCTGCAGAATCACATACGCCCACCCTCCTCCCCGGTACCTCTATCTGTTCCAGGGTTATCTTACTTAGATACATTACACATGGACATCTTTTCTGTTTCTTACAAACTCCATCATTTCCCTTCATGGCGAAAAACAATCTAAGGATGGAGTCGATGCCCATGCGCACTATCGCCCAAGGGAGGAGTCCCCTATCTCGTGACTACAAAAGACTTCTTCCAAGACAACAACAAAGTGCAAACATCCGAGCCCAACACCAGATGGCGATCTATGCACAAGTATGTGATTCTGCAGCTCTACATGCCAAGAACAGATGCATACTGGTAAGTAGCATTTGCCTTATCATTTAATCTGGATCGCACAAAACAATTCCGGGTGGACGATCAACTCTTTGTTGGCTATGTGGGCGCCAAGAAAGGTGGAGCAGTGCAAAAATGGACCATCTCGATGGGCCGTCCTTTGCATTAAGATCTGTTATTCCTTGGTGAAAAAGGAGCCGCCGGTAGGACTGCGTGCCCATTCCACCAGGGCGACTGCAGCCACTACTGCTTTGGGACGTGGAGTCCCCCTCAGTGACATCTGCCAGGCAGCCATGTGGGCATCACTGCACACGTTCACTAAACATTACTGCGTGGATAGTCAAGTACAGAGAGACTGCTTCTTTGACCGTTCAGTTCTCCAGGACTTTCTGGTGTGAACTTAGTTCGCAGACCCACCTCTGGGGTTGGTATTGCTGGGGTATCTATGCTAAGGTAAGGAATCTATAACTAATAGTCTCTTTCAGATGAACAAGTTACTTACCTTCGGTAACAATATATCTGTAAGAGACATATATTAGTTATAGATTCCTTACCGCCCCACCCATCCTCCCCGTTCTGCGAACTGACTTCTAGAGTAAGGGACTTCCTTTCAGGGCCCTAGTTTTGTGCACCAGTGGTAAGTGTCTTGCATGGCTCTGCGCTTCTGGTGTGGAATGTCGTCTAAAAGAACTGACGTCAGCGCACAGGGGCGGCATCTAAGTAGATACCGTAATGTCATCCCGGCGATGCCGACGCCCAACGCGGAGTCGACCGACGCCACCTACCGACATGCAGGGGTACTGCTAAGAAAAAATTCTCCGGATCCAGTCTGACGCCTGGGGGGAATTCTAAGGTTAGGAATCTATAACTAATATATGTCTCTTACAGATATATTGTTACCGCGCGCTGACCGAATGCAAGTAACTTGTTCTATAGGGGCCGTGGAAAGGGCAGAGGCTATCTGGCTACTCAGTCACTCCCTCCTGCTCTTCCTCCACCCCAGCCACCACAGAGAAGCAGCTCTAGTTTTTTTCCCTTGTCACTAAATGTGAGGCCTGTGGGAGGCCTGGCTTTCCCTTTTTCCACAGGCCTGAAAATGCGTAAGTTTGGACCAGTGGGTTTTACAGATTGTGGAAAAGGAATATACTTCACCATTCCAGCAGTCTACTTCCTGGATCCCTCCTTCTCCCCAGTCAGGCCTTTCATGGAAACACCACCTTCCACAGTGAGAAGTGGTAGCCTTGCTTAGAAAGGAGCCATGGAGTTGGTGCCGGAGCTGGAGGTTGTTCAAGGATGTTATTCCTGATTCAGTGTTCAAAAAAAGGACAGTGGCCTCTGTCCGATCCTGGATCTCAGGTTCTTGAACATCTTCCAAGAAGTTCAAGATGCTTTCCCTTGCACAGTTTCTGTTGGCGCTGGATCAAGGAGACCTGATGGTGTCACAATTTGTTTATACTGTTCCTGAAGACCCAATGGAAGTACCTGTGTTTTATAGTAGCTCGACTCACTACCAGTTTGTCATCCTTCATTTCGACCGGACACCGGGACCATGGCTCTTCACAGAGATGATGAAGGTTGTAGCGGACCATCTCAAGAGGTGGAGTATCTCAGTTTTTCCCCTACCTGAATGACTAGCTTCTAAAGGCCAACACAAGGAAATGATGGACGGAGCGCTGGAACTTTTCAGACACTCACCCCAGTTCCAGATCTGGGTTAAATCTATCATCGTTCTTTAGCTCACTTCGCCACCCAAGTTCAGACCCAGTCATATGCAAATCAGTCTTGACCCTGTGCCTCATGGGAACAGTCCAGCCCGAACTGCTAAGCCAGCTCTTCACTGGACCGGAAAAAAGCATCCTAGGTCCGGTTTCGGGGAAACACCCCTCATCAGCCAGGCTAGCTTGAATCCAGTGGCAAAGTGAGCAAGGGACCCACGTCTGGGCATACCTTGCCAACTCAGGGCGAAGAAAGGCCAGCACTCCCGAGACCATGAGATCACATGTGCAGTCGACGACATACCTGCTACACAACCTAGATAGTTCTATTAATGTGCCCAAATCTCACCTGGAGCCCTTTCAGACCTCCTGTTCATAGGGGCAGTACTGGATACCATTTTGAGCCAAGCCTGTCCAGCAGACCAGAGAGTACAAAGCATTCATGCACTGCTTCCCGATTCCAGAAAAGAGCTCAGTTTAGAGTCCTGTGTGTCCTTCGACTGCTAGGTCTGCTGGCTTCTTGCACTCTCCTAGTAAAACATGCACACTGGAAAATTAGAGCTCTTCAGTGTTGCCTTCCCAGGCACTGGTTCCACCATGGGGTCAACCTCGCAGACACCATGGTGGTTTCCAGTGCAGCTTGCCTGGTGGGATGTGAAGGAGAACCTTTCCAGAAGGACATCCTTCACCACAACTATCCCCCTCTAACCCTCGCCATGTCCAGGGCTAGAGTTGTGTTAGATGCCTCCAATCTGGGGTGGAGTGCTCATATAGAGGAGCTGGAGATAAGAGATCCTTGGTCTCCAGGGGAGCAGAGCCTTAACATCTTTCGGCTCGATCGGAGGGTAATTTGCCTAATGCTCAAGGCAGTTGGTTAGTCCAGTCTTGACAAACAGTACAGCTGTGACGTGGTCTTCAACAAGCAAAGGGGGAGTAGGGTCCCAGTCTGTCGAGGCTCTGGTCCTGTGTGCACAAACACAGAATGTGGTTCATGAACAATCATCTGGCGGGCTCATCTTGCTAACCCTGGGTGTAGTCCCTACCCGGAGTTTGTGAAGAGTATCTTTAATCTATAGTGTTCCCCACATGGATTTCTTTACCACTTATTCAGATTTGCATTTCCCAAATTTCTGTACCTGCTAGCATCCGATGCAAGGAGCTTTAGAGGATTCCTCTCCGTTGAAGTGAAACTTTATTCTCCACTGTGTTTCCTACCATACCCAAGATTCCTCCTGTTCTGAGGAAGATATGCCAAGATTAGGCCCTAGATCATCCTAGTGGCTACAAATTGGCTGAGAAGGATGTGGTATGCAGGGCTTTAGCAGCTTTTGTTGAGTTTCCCCAGTTCATCTTCCTCTCTGAGTGGACTTTCTTTCCCAGTTGGAGAGACATATTTTTCACCCACACCTTCACTACCTACACCACACATGGAGATTCAGCGGGACACTCGCCTGCATTTCAGCTGCCAGATGACAGTAGTGAATGTGATTTTATCTGCACATTGTATTTCCATCAAGCCTCTCTCCTCCCATAGGTGGCACAGGTTTCTTGCTTGGTGTGCAGATCACCAGTGTGGCTGTCTGGCATCCTCAAGGTTTTGCTCTGTTTAGCACAGAGTATGTGCTATAGGTACAGTAAAAGTGTATCTAGCAGGCTTGACTGCTTTCATCTGTCTGCCGGGTAATTTGTCCCTTTTTATGCAACCCCCCACCCCTCCCCCAACTATATTGGTTTTCTTGCTATTATTTCCTCAAGACTTGTCATTGAGTTGCAAGCACTGTGCGTCAAACTCTCATTCTCCACTTTCTATTTTGACAAGTTGGTCAGAGCTGCTTTTCTTCTCAAGGTGGTGACCCCTTTCCATTTGGATCAATTAGTTGAACTGACCTTTTTACCCCCTCATCCTACGAAGGAAGAGAAGAGGTTACGTAGGCTGGACCCCAAAAGATTGTGTGTATTTATATCGTTTACACAAAGGACATCTGCTAGGATGATTAACTTTTCGTTGGTTATGTAGGCAACAGGAAATGGAAAGCAGTGCAGAAAATAACTTTATCCAGGTAGATCATTTTATGCATCAAAATCGATTTCATGACCTACAAAGATCCACCAGAGGGCACTAGGGCTCATTCTATCAGAGCCAAATCCTCAACATCTGCCTTGTCTAGGGGAGTCCCTGGAGGTGATGCATGCAGAGAAGCAACTTGATTATGCCTTCACACCTTTACTAAGCAATGCTGCCTGGATTTGGAGGTTAGGAGGGATTGTTTTTTTTGCCATATCTGTGCTGCAGAATTTCCTGGTATAACCATCTATTCTGAAGTTGGATATTAATGGGGATGCTATTCAAGAAGTAAGGAATCTGAAGGTATAAGTAGCCATCAGAAGAAAGTAACTTAACTTCTGTAACAATATTTCTGGTGGGTACTGTATCTACCTGGAGATTCTTCACTGATTTCCTCCCACCTCCCCATTGATGGATGCTTAGGGGCCAGAAATTCCAATTTCCTTTGTTGCACAACATGTTAACCAATGTCAATCTCATCTTGCTGCATCAACGGCATCGGCATAGATGATGGGGTTGCATTATGGAGTCTGTGATGTCACAGGGACGTCACTTCTGGAGTTGAATGGAGACCAAGCCCCTCTATCGTTGAGGAAAAACGATGGAGAAAGGTTTTCCTGACCAGTCTGGTGCTTAGGGTGAGTATTTAAGAGGTAAGGAATCGGAGCTTAGATAAGAGTATCCACGAGAAATATTGTTGACGAAGCGGGAGTAACTTTTCTTCAGGATCCCAAAATTGGGTGGAACTGTTTAGTGCTTATTTTTTAATTGGAGGTTCCCCTGAAGGAGAACTAAGGATAACACTTAAGTAATGTTTCCTTATGAAGCAGCATGATTTAGCGGTGACATTAAAAATCTATACAAAGCTGTGGAGAGTACTGAAAGAAATGGGCCTGCCTCCAAATCTCTTAGATATTTTAACTAGACTACATGCTTCTAATACAGCCCAGGTAAGGTGGGGCCCAAATAATGAAGTAACCGACACCTTCCCTGTAAACCGTGGAGTGAGGCAGGGATGTGTGTTGGCGCCCACTCTTTTTACTTTATTTATTAATGGGGTCATTGATTTCTTGGACAGGGATGGCTGCGATGCCCCGAAAATAAACAATAGAAGAATCCCTGCCTTGTTATTTGCGGATGACACCCTTTTAATTTCCAAATCTCCCCAGGGCCTCCAACAACTTTTAAATGATTTTATACAGTTTTGTCATGACAGGGGGTTGCTCTTAAATGAGGGAAAAACTAAGTACATGATTTTCAACAAGAGAGGGAAAAACATCCCAGCAGATCCATCCAGGCAGGAAGCACTACTCTTGAACAAGTTGACGTCTTTGATTATTTAGGAATTCATGTATCCCCATCAGTAAACTGGGACGCACATAAGGAGAAGGCTAAGTTGCATCAAATTTTTCAATGTAACCATATTAGCAAGATACACAGAAAAACAGCGGCACGGCAGATTGCACCTGCACTCGAAATTTACAACTCTAAGGTTTTGGGGAGTATATTGTATGGTGTAGAGCTGTGGGGGACAGGAAATATATAGCCCCTAACAGCTGTGGAAAATCGTTTTTTAAGATCCTTGGTTGACCTCCGCCCTAGCACCCCACTGAATCCTTTGTACATGGATCTGGCGCACAGGCAATTGAAACATAAGGCAATCTACCGATTGATAATGTTTTGGTTTAGGTTGTGGACTGTAGAAGAGCTTGAGTCTTACCGTGAGATTGTGTTAGACCTGTTAAGTTTTCCAAAGGCATCATCAATAAACTGGTTTACCACCTTACGGAAAGCCCTAGTAAAGTTGGGCATGGATGCCTTTTGGTCAAACCCGGAAAACATGAGGCGAACTTCAAGGGCAAAAATGAAAGATCTGCTTTGGAAATAGATTCTAAAAGAGGATCTTATAGTTTCAGAATCCACCTTGACCAAAGACTTTTTTAAATTTAAATGTTCTTTGCTCTTTGAACCAACCATCGACAAAATTGTTCCGCCGATGGCACGCTTGGCTGGGTGTCCTTTTACGTCAAGGTTCGTTTGGAAAGTGTGAAATTGGATTCCTGCGGGCTGCCATTGATTTGTGAACGAGGATTTGGCGGAGTTCGTGCCACTGTCCACGGGAGGCGACGCCACTGTTGGAACGGGAGGCCTGCCTGCTGACTGCTTTGGAAGCATTTTGGAAAGCAGCCAGTGTTTGCGGGGGTACTTACTCTTGCACTTTGAGAGTGAGATAATATTGAAGGCTGAAACAAGCAGGTATTGACATTTGGAATTTTACTAAAATAATACGCGAGGACGAGTGCTTAGGGTATGATGTATTTTAAATGTTGAAACAAACACAAAGTTCCCTTCTCCTTCTACTCTGAAAACATGAGGATTCGATCCTCTAATTGGATTGGTTAACTTAGTTATAGTAAGGCCATACACTGAGATATAAGACAAATTTTACCAGGTTGCTAAATTTACAGACAAAAATATATAAAATCATACATAGAATAATCAATTTCTAATCAAACATATGAATTCAAAGGAATGTATTATCAATATTTTATTCAAAAGATCATGTTCTATACAATTGATATTAACAAAGTTAAAAACACATTTAAAATCATATATTCATCATATTTTTAAATAAAAGGTAAACAATATGTGCAATAAATACATGAAGAACAACTGTCGACGCAGGCGTTTCGGTGCTAAGGTGCATCGTCACCTTCTTCAGGACAATAGTTCAATATTTAAAAATCTGAATAGAATGTAAAAAACTTTATTAGAATTTTTTTTTTTTTTGAAACATTCCTTTGTTACATTATTCATGATTTATATTTAGCAACCTAGGAATAAGTCTGCATGGAAGAAAAGTGTAGGCCAAAAATCCAATAGGCTTAGACTCATTAATTTAAAACACAGAAAGATTACTCAAACATAATAGTTTAATACACCGGGTCTCATTCATATTAATAGTAAACCCGTTACATACCTATTGATTTATATGGAAGCTCTTATATTTGCCTCCAATGAAGTTTTGGACGGGTTCCTCGTCTGATTTTTACAGTCTCATAGGTGCCGGATCATACTATGAGGGAAGAGTATTCCATTAAGATCAAACCCTCTGAATATTGTCACATTTCAAATATAAAACAGCCTGAATAAACTTAGCCCTATAATTTCCTTTGGGGGGGTCTTTGTTTAGTTTTCT
Organism: Calotriton arnoldi; assembly: GCA_963921515.1. NCBI lineage: Eukaryota > Metazoa > Chordata > Amphibia > Caudata > Salamandridae > Calotriton > Calotriton arnoldi. Next base: position 808,708 of record CAWUFW010000262.1, read on the forward strand.
CACCCTTCTATTTCTATGAATCCTTCAAGGAGTAAATGTAATACCTACCGGGGTATGCAAAAATATACTTTTGGAATTATTTAAAAAAATATATATCCCCAAGGTTTTCGCATTCTAAATACAGAGCCAACTTCACTTTAAATTGCTAAAAGATAACACCACTTTTTAATCGTGTGGCTTACCTTTAGTCACACTTCGATGGGATCATTCACAAATAACTTTTATATTGTCAAGTCCATCTTAACTCAAAATATTGATCTGAAAAGATTTTTTATAAAGAATCACTTATTACAGAGTATATTATAAATGGAAAAGAGTTTTTCTATTTTTAATATAGTCAGTATAAGCAAGTTAAATTTTACTTATCTCACCTAGTTAAAATCTTGTTTATTAGATCCACCCACTTTTTCTTCTTTAGGGGTGCTGGTTCCAGTCAATTTTAGTTCTGGTCCAGATTTTATTCTACAGAGACAACATAAGAATGTATACTCAGCTATTGTTCAGACTTTCTAGATTTTAACTTGACCTATAACTAGCAATGTTATCTTATAGTCAAAGTTAAGTACTCTGTTCTATACATAGAGCAGTATAAAAATGTATTTATTCTTCAAAGTTTGTATATCTAAAAAAAAAAAAAAAAAAAAAAATATATATATATATATATCATCTAAGTCTACCTTCATTCTGTTTAGAGAGATATAAAGATCAGAGTTAGCATTCCCTCAATGGTCCCACTTACCTGGTATGAAGTTAAAAGAACAAGCATCCGTCTTGCTGACCTGCCAAATTGAGTCTGAAAGCAGTGTTGTTTTCAGGCTCCTTATATACTCCTTTTGATTACCTAATTAGGCCCACCTGTCCGGTGAATGACATCACGTTGGATTAAGTGCACTGAATTACCACTCAACCAGGGCGGCCATTTTGAAATGTGTGCTCCCCTCATGTTAATGCATTATAACTGCCCGTTTGTTTGATTTTATACTAAAATGCCCATGTCATGGCATCTGCCATTACCAACAACTTGTTATGCTCTCTTGGTGCGATCGTCTCGCTAAATTTACGGGGTCAAAATATTGAACTTAATAACCCGTTTTAATCGTAAACTAACGCTATCATAATTAAGAGCGTAACACGGGAATTTTAAATGTTGCCATCTAGCCCTACACGGAATTCACTCCATATGAGGCTTTAATGAGGCATGATTTTCTATGATCATATACAAGGCATTGATGAACTGTGTATTAAATGAAGGATACAATAATGCCTTGTTCACAGTTGCAAAGCATTATGGACACTGAAGTCCTGTTGTGAGAAGTTGGCCTGGTATATGCTGTTCACTAATTAAAGTGGACACCTTGCACCAGTCCAATTCGACTCTTATGGTAGGTAGGTTTAAGACAACCTTTATAGAAAGCTATCCTAGTGGTAGCTGTGGAGAGCAGCCTTCAGGCTAAGTCTTGGAGGAATGTAAAGCAGCTTGTTTTACCACACAATCTCTTGAATCACCAAATGAAAAGACACCACACAGGTATATATATCAAATATATATGTATTTATTACTAAACAACTCTCTACTAATCTCTTTATGAGATTAGAAGTCAGGAACATATGTACAAATCAATGTTTTATCAAAATAAGTTAGCACAAGTAAATATCACAATCTTATCTTGGCTAGACCGTGGTCTAGAGCATTTAGAATCGAGGGACCCCAAAGAACCACCCCAGGTAGTTGTAGGAGACCCACAGGGGACGGACGCGGTGTTCAGACACTGGTGCGAGTCCTGTACGAGTCTATGCGAGAGAACGCGATTGAGTTGTCAATGTTACAGGTCCCTGGCGTGTTCGAGGCGAACACACCGATCGGTCAGTACGAGTCGAAGGACGCGGATACTGATAGACACATCGCGTCCAACTCCCTTGTGACTAACACAGACGCGAGCCCTGTACGAGCCAGTGCCAGAATGGCACGGGGAAAATAGGAGTTTTAGGGCACTTCTAGGGTAGCTACAAGCAAGCCACTTACAGGGTAAGTAGTTCTAGGGCCCACACCCACAGGAACACCGTAGTGCTGAAGTTACCTCACCCAGGGGAGCCGGGTGCATAGGTGTCCTTTGGTGTCGGGTCGCGGCGTCGTTTTCAATGGGAACCAATGAAGGCTTGCTGCTTGCGACGACAGAAGAAGTGTCCGTTGGAATCCAAGCCTGGATTCGGAAGGAGGAAGACCTGAAAGCAGAGGGGACAGTGTTCACAGTCACTTGGCAGTGACTCTGGGCAAGGAAGATGGATGCCCACCGTCGTCGACAGCTTCGGGTCGTTCACGGGTGTCTTGACTCTTCGACCACGTGGTCCAGGCAGCGTCGATGATGACCAGGAGCTGGATTCGGTGTGTCCCACGACATCTGCAGCTTACTGAGGTGTCGGCGACTCGATTGGAGCCAACAAGCCTTGGTAGCAGCAAGTCTCGTGGTGATGAGGAAAAGTCAATGGTGCAGACCAGCAAGGTCTGGGGGACTTACCCAGCAAGGGTAGGTCAGGGCAGGCCTGGAGCAACCAGGGGAGCCCTTTGGTTTCGTTGGAAAGTCTTCTGGGGACCCACAAGCCGGCTGGCAGGGGATCGCGAAGACACCTCGGGAGGATCCACTTAACAGGGGCCCACGGTCACTTGGGACAGTGTAGGCCTCTGAATTCGGGAGGGATCTCTGCTAGAGGCTGGGACCACACGTGGTCCAAAGCACAAGTTCGTAGAATGTCGTGAAGGGGTTGCACTCGACAATAGTGCACGGTACCCAGGGGCTGCGGTTCCTCGTCGCTCGTGGGGTCCACTTGCCTCAGCTTCGCTGGGGACTCACGATGGCCTTGGAGAAGTCAGGAAATCCTCTTCCTGGGCTGCAGGGACTTCGGGCTCCGGCGGGAGCGGCGTAGTTTGCGACCGTCGTTGTAGTTTTTGGTGCCTGCCAAGCAGGGGAGTCACTCCTTGACTCCAAGGGAGATTCTTCAGTCTTCCAGAGGTAGTGGAACGTCGAAGGTCCACGATTCTTCTTAAGAGCGTCGTCCAGGGAGATCTGGGTTGCAATGCACAGGTTCCCCTCTTATACTAAAAAGAAGGAGGGACTAGCTCTATGACCCCACCTATGGGAGGGTCAGGGGAGTGGGTGGCTACACCCACTTCCCTTTGTCCAGTTTCGCGCCAGAGCAGGGGCAGGTAGCCCCTGAGCCGGTTTGAACTGGGGTATGCACAGAGGAGCCTTCTGCTCCCCCAGTGCAGGACTTCAAAGCACTCTAGGAGTGCACCCACCCATCCCCAATACACTAAACCCTGTCTGGGAGGTGGTCACACCCCTTGCGACAGGATATCTATTGTTGGGCTTCCTCCACTGTGAGTTTCGGTCATCAGCAGGAGGGCAGCCCAGTGTCTGTGACTGGTGGCATCCATCTTGTGATGCCAGGGCTCTGGAAAGAAGTTACCGGTTAGGCCGGTGTGTACATGTCTCTCCCTCTAGAAGGGTGGAATGCTACCCCCCGCCGCCAGAACTGGCGGGGGGGTAGTATTCCAAGATGTTTGACACCAAACACGATATGTTTCCGTGCAGCCATCCCAAAGTTAGCATTTAACGCGAGGTTATAATGCGCTTAAGAGTATATGGTCAGGCTGCACTACAAACGGCATCAGAGAAGGATCTCTGAACGCTGCAGAGGGGCTCTGCTCATGCAGGGACACCCTCCCACATAAGAACCAAGCACTCTGCCTTCAGGATTGATAAGGCCTGCCATAGGAGTGACTTATAGGTTTGTATGTGTGTATGTATGTAGTGGTATAGGTAGCCCATACCACAGTAAGGGGTGCATGCACCACCTCACCCAGGCTGCAGTAGCAGACCTGTGGTGTCAGATTTAGTCTGCTTCCCAGGGGTGGCATAATACATGCTTCAGCCCCTGGTAGGCCTGTGAAGTACCTATGCCCTTGGTACCTAAGGTACCATATACTAGGGACTCATAAGGTACCACAGTATCCATTCACTAGTGCACCTAAAGTGCACTCCAAGTCGTTTAGAGAGAACAGAGAGGCTGGGGCCCTGATTAGCAGGGACCCAGCCCGACTATAGCCAGAAACCAGTGTAAACATCAGAAAAAAAGTGGGGGCAACATAAGAGGCAGATCCTACTCTCCTACACCTGTCAACACGGGGACATTAAAATCTGTGATTTACCAACCCGCGCATTTCTTAAGGAGATGCATTACCCATGTACGATTAAGAGTATGGATTACCACAAGTGTCATCTGATCCCCGCATAACATAAAGGAACTGTGAACTGAAAACACCGATTGACAGTGTACCTTTAAAATTTCTACACTTGAGTCCTTCCTTACTTTTCTGAAGTTCCAGAACATTTAAAACCAGAAGTAACTGCGTCTCGTCGTATGCATATGATTAAGACCCGGTGGGGTCGAAACGTGTCATGCCATGCTATTGAATACCTGCTTCAATAAATATCTACTTTGAACCACTTTCAATTGAAGGGCTTGTTTTCTCATGCAGTGGAAAACGCACGAGTCTGCTGGTGATATATTCTCTCTCCTACTGGCGGTCGCCAGTAGGTAGTTAGAACCTAGTTTCCATAGGAAAAGCGTTTTTTGATTTGACAATAACTTTGGCGCCGTTTGACGAATCTTCACGAAATTTTCAAAACGAATTGTTCACTCAGGTCAGCTCCTGTCTTGAAAGTTTCGGGGTGATTCGTCAAGGGGGGGCCGAGAAAAAAGGGGGGTCCCAAAACGTGTTTTCTCCATGTTAATTTCCATAGGAAACTTTAGACACGGCTACAGCCTGAACTGCTGAACAGAATGACTCCAAATTTGGCAGAGAGATAGCTCCTGGTCCAGAAAGCACGCTTTTTTTCTTTAAATGGTGTAATTCCGTTCAGTAGTTTTTGAGATATTTAAAGATTTACAGATATCGATATTTGAGAATTGTGAGATCTGATTGGCTGAGCCCTCCCGAGCACGAGCTTGCCTCTGATTGGCTGCCAACACTTCAAACCATGAAGTGTTGGCAGCCATCTGTGCCTTGGACCGAGGGAGAGGGAAAAAGGTGACAGTAACATTAAAAAACAAAGAAAGGGGGCAGGGTAGGAACACCCTGACCCCCCAGGCCTGCTCAGGGGGTCCCGCAGGGACTTTTTAAAAAACATTTTCGGCCGAGTTGCGATGGGTGCGTGAACTGTCGAAAATGAAAAAAAAAAAATGAAGCGTGGGCTCCCGTGCTTCATTAGGTCTCGCCTGAGCCAGCGCTTAGCGCTGCTCTCGGCGAGAGTTTTAGTAAGCGGGTTTTGGAAGTGCAAACAGCAGTGGCTTTTGCTGGCGACCAGCTTGCGTTCACGCGAGCGTGCATGCGCGCAGCCGCCATCTGTATTTCCTCCGTCACGGGTCATTAAGTGCATCGCGATCACTTTCACTTTCGCGGCTTTGCGGCCGTGCCAATGCTTGTTTCTATTTGTTTACTTTTGCTGTAATCGCGGCACCCGCGCATTAAGTTTAACGTTAAAAGTAATGCGCGGGTGCCGCGATTATAGCAAAAGTAAAGAAATAGAAAAATCTATTTCTTTACTTTTGCTACAATCGCGGCACCGGCGCTTTACTTTTAACATTAAAAGTAAAGCGCGGGTGCCGCGATTATAGCAAAAGTAAAGAAATAGATTATTTTTCTATTTCTTTACTTTTGCTATAATCGCGGCACCGCGCTTTACTTTAAGCGCGGGTGCCGCGATTATAGCAAAAGTAAAGAAATAGAAAAATCTATTTCTTTACTTTTGCTACAATCGCGGCACCGGCGCTTTACTTTAACATTAAAAGTAAAGCGCGGGTGCATGATGTAGCAAAAGTAAAGAAATAGATTATTTTTCTATTTCTTTACTTTTGCTATAATCGCGGCACCCGCGCTTTACTTTTAATGTTAAAGCGCTTTACTTTTAATGTTAAAAGTAAAGCGCGGGTGCCGCGATTATAGCAAAGTAACAAGCAAATGGTGTAGCCAATAGGTCTCGCTTTTGGGACCTTATAAGTATTTAGTTATGCAACTGTTGCATGGCTAAACACTTATAAGGTCCCAAAGGCGAGACCTATTGGCTATGCCAAAGCTTGTTTTTTTAAAGCCCCCTGGTGGGCCAGGTCCCGGGGGCCGCCACCTCCCCGGGGCTTTATTAAATAAGGGTGGGAGGGCCTCGCGGGCGCCCCAAAGCCCCAGGGACCGCCACCTCCCCGGGGCTTTATTAAAATACGATTGGGGGGGGCCTCAAGGGCCCCCCCAAGCCCCAGGGACCGCCACCTCCCCGGGGCTAAAATAAATAATGTGTGTGTGGGGGGGAGGACTCGAGCCCCCCCACACTGCCCCGGGGGGCACTGTGGGACCACCACCTCCCCGGGGCTTTAAACACTTGGTAGGGGGGGCCGCGCGGCCCCCCTCCTGGAGCCCTTGATGGCCCTGGGGACCGCCACCCCCCAGGGCCAGCTCCTGCAGTGTCCCTGGGTGCCCACCCCGGGGACATTGCTGTTTGCTATGACAGGGCGGGAGCACAGCTCCCGCCCTGTCATAGCAAACTCTGCTTTGGTTTTTGGACGCGAGAGCAGGAAACCTGCTCTCGCTTCCAAAAACCAAAGCAGAATTGCTTTTGCACAAGGGGAGTTGCATGTTAGCAGCTCCCCTTGTGCAAAAGCAATGCCGGCTCCCGCAGGAGGCGGGGAGCCGGCGGGACCGTGGGGGCATTGGGGCCTTTTTACACCACTCTGCAAACGCGCCTCTTGGCGCACTGCTGGTGGGGCGATGAGGTCCTCTTGTGTCCTGAGGATCTCAGGACACAAGTGGACTTCATCCTCCGAGCAGCAGTGCACCAGGAGCCGTGTTTGCAGAGTGGTGTGGCGCTTACTGGAGGTACCTGGTGGGCTAGTTGGCCCCCAGGGACCCTCAGTATTCAAGGGGAATTAATTCTCCAACTTACAACGCACCAGGGGGCGCGTTTGCAGAGTGGTGGAGAAAGGGGGCGTGGCCTGGTATGAGAAGTTAGCAATCCTGCTGTGTGGGATTTACTGGAGGTAACAGGAGGGGTAGTTAGCCCCCAACGTCAACCTTGGGGGCTAACTACCCCTCCTGTTACCTCCAGTAAATCCCACACAGTGGGATTGCTAAGAGGTGTTCGGAGGCCACGCTCACCTTTCTCCACCACTTTGCAAACGCGACTGCTATGTTATAGTTAGAAATTAGCATTTAAAAAACCTTAGAAATTCACAGAAAAAACCATAGGTGTCAGGGACGTTATAGTTGGAAATTAGCATTTAAAAAACCTTAGAAATTCACTGAAAAAACCATAGGTTTCAGGGACGTTCTAGTTAGTTGGACATTTCACTCGTATAAAACCAGAGAAATTCGGTTGTTATAGTTAGTAGAGCTAACTATAACTCGCGCCCCCGCAATGCACTGCTGATGACGTCACATATTACATCACTGATGACATCACTAATGACATCATCCACGTGATCATCTGATGCACCTCCTCACACACTAATAAAACCTTTCATACATCCACTCTAAAATACAGACTACCAATATCGAAACCATAGAGACACCAATAGCAGTTAGTACGTACCCGCTCAGTGATTCATACGTCTACACACACATCCACCCACTAACCCATACAGTCACTCATACACGCAGTCATTCATCAATACAGCCACTGATATATCCACTCATACACCCCTATAAACACTCACACACTGCCACTCACCCAAAGAGTTACTCAAAAACCTAGTCAGTCACCCAAAGAATTAATTACATTGCCATTTACTCACCTATAGTTATACACACACACCACGTCACTTATTCATACAGATACGTACTGTCTTCAACAATTACTGACATAAGCACACACTTATCCATGCAGCCACTGTCACAATCACTCACTGTCACATATACTCACTTATATACTCCAACACTCACAAATACTGCCTTTCACATATGTAGTTACTTACACATATACCACTAACATAGCCATTCACTCACCAACACAACACAGCTATACGTACACTCACTCACCCCTACAATCCCTAACACACGCACTCATAAACGCATACCCCAGTGAATCACCCACTCACACATGCATGCAGGGAGTCACCCCCTTCCCCCCACACACACACAGACACTCAGGCACCCATACAGGTTATCAGACCACCAATAATTCTTCAATATACCTTGGCATGTATAGATAGAACATTCTTGAAATTTTAAGAAACACACAGTCACTGGATGATGTCATCAGTGATGTCATTTGAGATGTCACCAGTGACGTCATCAGTGATGTCACTGAGCATGTCATGAGTGATGTACTATGTGACGTCATCAGCAGTGCATTGCGGGGGCGCGGGTTATAGTTAGCTCTACTAACTATAACAGCCGAATTTCTCTGGTTTTATACGAGTGAAATGTCCAACTAACTATAACGTCCCTGAAACCTATGGTTTTTCAGTGATATATATATATATATATATATATATATATATATATATATATATATATATATATATATATATATATATATATATATATATATATACATGTGTATATGTATAATTGTGTGTGTGTGTGTGTGTGTGTGTGTGTGTGTGTGTGTGTGTGTGTATATATATATATATATATCGCACACCAGACCTTCAGGATAGTAGGTATTTATTTCTGCAATTTGACAACGGCTTTCAGGTCCTTAAATCTTTCCTGATGCGTTTCGGCTCCAACGAGCCTTGATCACAGGTGGGCCATCCATCTTGCAGCAGCAACATCACATGACTTTATATGCCAAAACAAATTACTTTTTTTCTCTTGCTGTCCCCTGTATACTGCATTGCCCATAATGCACCATTTTTGAAAGCATAATCTCAGTGTTTCAATTCCTGCAATTCGGTTTCCCATTCTACAGTTACTATTCCGGGGACATTGCTGGTGAGATTTCTTGTGCGAGTACTTTCAAGGGTGCAATAAGTTATTCCATGCCTTGTTGTTACATACTTTCAAAAATGGTGCATTGTGGGTGTGTATATATATATATATATATATATATATATATATATATATATATATATATATATATATATATATATATATATATATATATATATATATATTTTGCATAGACTGTGTTGGGGCCCCCCCACAGGAGGATGGGTGGAGAACCTGGCTAAAAGGGCCAATCCTTGATAGGTTGGATGCAGGAACCCCCACTGCAAAGGCTGTGCACATGGGGGGGGGGGGGTTGAATGTTATGGGCAACCATTGCTGTGCACAGCTGGCAGTTCTTGACATGGGTTGGCCAGGTCGGGCTCAGGGCCTGGGTTGAAGGCCTGGTGCTACGAGGGTTGGGTGCAAAACCTGGATTTGGGCCGTGCCTTGTGACCAACCACCCCTGCCTACAGTCAAAGGTTATGTGCAGCATGGATTGACCCTTCTGTGGAGGGTGTTGTGCATGCTTGCACAACACTTGCTATGTTTGGCTAAAGGCAATTTAGGGTAGGTATTCACCACCCCTGGAGGGTTGAGCTAAAGGTCTGGCTCTAGGTCAGGCTCTGCAGCTAGCCCTCGTTGTGCACAGCTCTAGGCCATGCACAGTTCCTATATTACCCTGCTGATAGGGGGCTGTTGAAGATGTTTTCTCTCAATTCTATCATTCCTTTCACCACTGCAGTAAGACCCTTGTTGCCTTCCATTGATTCAGTGACTTGTTAAATTTAGATGTGTTTTCTTCCATTCTCTTTGCTTTTCAGTCCAACTCCAAGCTAAAGCTTGTTCGGAGCCTTGCGGTGTGCGACGAGTCGGGCTACTTTGTGGATGACCATTTGGAAACACAGGTAGGTCATTTGTCTTTTTCCCCCTTCTGTGACTGGTAGCATGACCATAGCAAATGGAAGATTTTAATGACTTAACGGGTCCACCTTAGCTCCGCGTCGCAGCTAGATTACCTGCTGCCATGTTTAGTAGCAGTGGTGGGCTGCACATTTTATTCAGGCCTTCACTGATGCAGGTTTTCCTGTGCAGGCACATACATGTGATGGTATGGAGTCCTAGGCCACTAACAATCATGTCCTTAATCTCCTGACCCAGTGTTGCTTTGATCAGGCATTTTAATTTGGAAGTGTTATGCCTTGGTCTGTCTTTCGATACTGGAAAAACACCTTTTGCTCTTCTGGGGTGGTCTGATAAACACTAGCTGCTGAGGTAAAATGCTCAAACACTATTGTAACAGGATAGGAGGAGCTATACAAGTTCATTTATGGTACAGTGAAATGCTTTTCTATGGCTAAGAGAGCTTACGCCACAAGAACAGCCCCCTATAGCAAAGTGCAGTCTATTCTTCTCTTTTTGGAGATGGCAACAATCCCTCTATTCCTTCAGTGCTAGGGCGGAGCATACTCTTTAACTCACCTTTGTGAGGTGTTACCCGAAACTCTTATCCTTCACTTGTAGGACGAAACATGTGCTGCTTCTACATTCTGTATCTTTCCAATACGAAGAAAGAAGTGTTTTATTCTTTCACTTGGCGAAAATAAGACCTCTAAAATAGAAGTATTGGTATGGAGAGGACAGTGCTTGATTTTCTGTGCCTAGTATTCTTGGAACATATCTGATCTTTTTTTACTTCTTGCTTTTGCTACATCTAGAAGGTGCTCAGAGGTTGACTCAGTGGCCTGTGAGACCACGAAAGTGTTCTGTCTTTAGAAAAAGATTGTAGAAGATGGGTGAAGGGAAAGCATACCTTAGTAACTGTATTCCTGTTTTGCGATAAAGTGAAATATTATTGGAAATTTTCATGTGATTTGCTATGTTTGTGCCTGAAATTTCTCACTGCCATATTAATACTCTTTTTAAAGGAAATTATTCAGCTGCATATAAGCTGTCCATCTGATAAAGAAGACGAGAAGTCATCCAAAGATACCTCTGAAAAAGAAGAAAAGGAGAGAAATAATGATAAAGGCCCAAAGAAAATGTTGTCGCGGGGTAAGGAAACTTTACAGTACATGCCTAGCAACCGTTTTGTAATCAATCCTATGAACAAAGTAGTTTCAGGCTAGTGTTTGATATTGTGCCAGATGGCCGCTGACATCACAGTAGTTGCCTGGTATGAAAGTAAGCCTTGTGACCGGTCACCCTCTTGACACTGCAGCAGGCTTCTTGCCCTCACAGTAGGCCTTTGACATCACAGTGGACCTTTGTGATATCATCTCAGAGTGAACTTTGACAGTAGCACTTTAGAGCTGGGCTTGAAGTCTGAAAAGGTATCTGCTTTGGGATCAGTGGCCTCACCTGTGAGCTGGGCTTGCTGCCTCACTTGGAGCTTTACAGATTATATGCTGTAAGGAACCTTGTTACCCTTAAGCAGTTAACTTCAGGACTTGCCATCTGCTTTGAGTTGTAAGTACACTCCACTACTTCACCTTTTATCTGACTTGTACAATTACGCATGCAGCTGGGTGTCCATCCCAGCCCCATAATCTAAGCTGAGTTTTATACACTTTTATTTAGCAGCTGGTCCTGAATCCGAATGACTATGCGTATCCGACTGTAATAGGTTGAGAGGTCAGGTTGCCAATAATGTGATTAAATTCTTTGAAACACACTAATAGACAGGAATCAATATAACGTGCTTGATAGGTTGGAGGAGTATTGATTTCTCGAGTTGGTTGCCAATAGTACAGATTGAGAGTGTGGGACTAAACCCATGCCCAGTGTTTGCCTTCAGCATCTTTTCATGATTTGTTCCATGGAGTCTGTGTGGTAGTGATCTCATCGAAGGGTAGAGTGCTTTCGTATAGAGAGGGGACTCTAGGATATGTTGGCGGTAGTGTTAGGGACAATAATGTAACATTGTTGTTTGCTTGTTAGTGTTTTTGCAGCATGGAGGCCTCAGTCAGTGCATGGTCTGTAATCTGTACATAGAGGTATATCACATATGCAATTATTTACTAACTAAACTTTTTTTCCCCTCTTCAGATTCTAGTCAAGAGTACACAGATTCCACTGGAATTGACGTACATGAATTTTTAGTAAATACACTGAAAAATAACCCACGGTAGGTGGCACCTTCTGTTTTCGTGTGAATGCAAGGATGTGTATATTTGTGGTAGAGGAATTGAGCAGCTGTGGGAGGATGGATGCTTGCTCCCACCACACATTTCCTACTTCTTATTTCCTATGTGGGGCTTCTTCTCAGCTTAGGGCTTTTAAAGGTCAGTGCTGCATTTCTGCGATCCTGAATCTGGGAGCTTTAGAATTTGAAAGGCACACTTAAAAGGGTTTGTAGTCTTCCCCCTGTCTCCAGTTTAAGGGAAATGGACCTTCCAAATGGGCGAATATAAGGATTCCCTAGACCTCTGAGGAGGATCAGGGTCTGTGGTAAGAAATTGTTATGTCGGCAGTTGTGGCAGTGCAGTAGTTTGTGGGACATATGTTGCACCATAACTGACCAATGAGTTCACAAGGTGATCTCCAGGCCAGTTGTGAAGAACTACAATGAGGCAGCTAAAGCAGCATACCATGTCTGGGACTTAGCAATATCTCTGCACTACTCTAAACCGTTGATCTTTTCACAGTCCTTTCCATAGTCAAAAGACATGACTTCAGAGATGTGGTCCAGTGACTCTAGGTAAGGAGTAGATGCATTTGCCCAAAGCCCTCTAGTATGTAACTTAGTTACCAACTGCACCCTGTGCATGTTTGTTGAGGGTGTAGACCAGTGATACTCCAAGTATGACCCGGGGGCCGCCTGCGGCCCTCCTTACCTTCACATGCAGCCCCTGGGTTAACAGCAGCACTGGGCTGCGGTTTACTTCTGAGCACTAACATTCAGCAAGATGTTAAATAAATGGGGAAGCTTTTATTTACAAGCTAACTGAAGTAAAATATTCTAATGAAGTATCCTGCAACATTTAACCACCCACAAAGCCCCACTCCCATCCTGCTACCATCAATGCGGCCCTTGGGCTCACCACAGACCACACTTGTAGCCCCTCGGAAAACGTTTGAGAGTATCTATGGTGTAGACTGACCGTTTCCCCTGCTCCCTACGAACACTTAATAGTAGTGCTTCATGTGGCGAGGATGTGAGTGCAATAATCCTACTGTTGACCTGTGTCCAGCTGTTGCTTGGATCCAATATTTATCTTTTTAGTCTTTTCAGGTAACCTTGTGTCCTATGCCAAGTACCTTATATCAGAAGGTTGCAAACCGCTACAGCGTGACTTGGTTACTTCTGACCCAAGTACACAGTTGTCCATTCGTGCCATTTTGCTAGTACTGCAGGCTTTGATAATGGGTGGTATGAACACCTCACTTTCAATAGTAAGAGGAACAGCATGTAACTTTGAATAGCTCCACACTGGGAGACAACAACACACACCTTGAAGCCCATGATCATGTTTAACAAGACAAACTGTATCTCATGTGAGCCCCCAAGTGTTGTAAATACTACCCTTGTCCATGGTTTATGGATGATCTGACGTGCAATTCTGAGCACAATAGTCCTATATTTGGTCCTGCACTTCGTTAGGGAGAGGGCATAGAAATAGCTGACCTAAAAAATGCTGCAGTTGGCTAGTAAGTTTTCATCCAATCCTAGTGACTTAACAGTTTAGCCCATATTTTCAGGTCCTGTATAGATTGCATCCAAAGATGGTGGAGCTGCAACCAGTGTGAGCACTAATAGAAAAACATTTTGGAGTGGCTCAGTTCGAAGATGAACAAAGCCTTCCCTTTTAAACTACATGTGGTTGGATGCCAGAAATGTCTTAAAATGCTCCAGTGCAGCTTTTGATTCTGACTTTAGGGTAGATGTAACTGCTGCATATGCATTAATTGCGCTTGTGGAATTGAGCTTAAGAAAGATTGATGTCGCTAAAGCTCTCTGTCAATGAAGCAACTTTGAGAGGAGAGCAGCTAATACTCAACAAGCTGCTTTTTGTCCGTTAGAACACTCATGATTGTTTGTCCATTATGTGTCATAACATAGCACTCCCGTTTTTTTTATATTCTGGACCTTGCATCTGCTTCTTTCAAGTGGTGGAAAACTGGAGATAGTTGACTGCTTTTAGAAAAATAACAGAGTCCATATTTATCTGCGACCACCATGCCACAAACCTAATCTGTCCCTGAGTTATCAAGGTTTTGTTGTCTTTATCCAAGAACTATGGACTAAGGGTACTTAGTCTCCATTAGTTTCTTGACTGCGAAGGCTGTTTTACTGGACACCTAATAAAGTGGAAAGGGCCATGTGGTCGGGGTGAAGCCCTGGTTACCACCCATAATGCTGCTTTATGCATAACATCTGTGCTTCGGTTCATTAAAGGTTTCTTGAGTTTGTTTGAGTGCTTGATGTTAGTTATGCTCGAGTCCACACACTCACATTTCACATCCCAACACTTACATGTCGTATCGTACACTTGGAGAGAATCCTGCAGTGCTGTGATGTGACTATTTTATGCATGAGGGAGAGGCTTTCTTTGTTGTGGCAGTTACTGTACTTGTTCTTCGTGTGAAGAAGTGTGCTCCCCTGCTGCCTGTTATGTTCATATTTGGTTGTGAGGGATGTTTGCACTAATGAGTCATTTGTTCTGTTTGCACCATGTGCTACTGTGGTTCATATGCTTTGCACTCTCCTGCCATCTAGTGTTGAGCCTGAACGTTGCAAGAAGTTGGGTAAAAACATACTTTTCGAAGCTCCTGGACTGTCACGCTACAGAAGGCAATGGTTCAACTCCATGACTGGAATCACTTTTTGCAAGACCCATAAACTGCATGACTGCTTACCACTTTGGAATCAAACTAGACCGGAAGATAAATAGGCCAATTCATATGAGAATAACTGGCGGAGTGTGATTTTATAGAGAACTACCCATTCCAATTTTGCCATAAATAGAACAACAAATTCCTGTGGTCAGATCAACATAGAGGCTGCAGCCTTTGCTTCCCGATCGACATGAAGAATCAAACTAGTCGGCCTACCAGGCCTTAAAAAACAAAAAGCCCATCCGTTACAGAAGAGAATGCTGGTGATCGCATTACAGAATGCAGCACCGGGACTCTCTTGAACAATCTGCTCACTTGGGCATTGAAGACATCAAGGAAACTTACTGTGATGTCCAAAAGCCAGTCCACTCCGGTATTCCTAGAGGCTGTAGAAAGTAGAGTCCACAGAGCTTGTCCTCAGAGTACTCTCATTTCAGAAAAGATCTATCTAGAAGGTTCCCAGTAAAGCCCACACCCAGGTCCCAGACTGCACCTAGGGTTCCAGTACCCACAAACGAGAGCAAAGCTTTAGCTCCCAGGCTGAAATGGCTTTGAGAGAGCCATGCTTTCAGACATGAGCCAAATCCACAACAGGACTTGAAAGATCTTACTGACCACTGTTCCTGAGCCATCACTTCTGCGAAAGAGTATGTTGGTTCTGGAGAAGCCTCGATGCCAAGAGACCCATTTTGGCATTGAGATATGGAAATATCTGCCTCGGAAATGAGGTAGATTCCAAAGTCGCTTTGAAACCGGCCTTTACACAGAGTAAGCTCACACCATTACATTAGCAGGGAGGGTAACCTTTTAGGCGAGAAATATATACAAAAAGAATGGGAGGGAGAAGATTAAAGGAAAGACTCCTCCGCTTACCAAACGTCAAACCAGAAAGACAAGGAGGAGGCACTCTGCTTGGAATTCTGCTCAGGACAGAGATGCAAAACAAATTTAATAAAAAAAAAAAAAAAACCTCTCACCCACAGTGTGTGGCATGCTTTATCATTGAGTCCAATGCCTGGCTCCTCTGGTAATGCTAGGCTTGCTCAATACTACTTTTGGATAAAGTACTTTGATGATAGTTGTAAGGATTTAGGTGGGATCTTCGAAATTGTTTTAAAACAGCCTGCAGGTAAACCCGAACAACCTTTACTCGTAGGGCACCGTTGGCAGATTGAAAACCTAGGGGGATGGTGCAGGGAGACTCTTGGCTCGGGCATCCTCTGCTGAACAGGTTTCAGCTGGTCACGCTCCGCTCAAAAGATCTGGCTTTTATCAGGTCCATACCGATCCCTTTAGAGATCACTTTAGATTTTCAGATTATCAGTGTACTAGCAATGCTGTTGCCCTAGTTGTGTGTAAGCCACGCTCACACACTGTCTATACACACATAGTTACATCACTGATCACTTCTGACTTGTTGCATCTCAGATAGCCTGGGTTTTATCAGGTGCCTAAATTTTAGGAGTGGGCTAAATTCACCCCATAGGATATTACAGGCATGCAATGCCCGTGTCACACTTACTCCAAGGCAACATCCAACAAGACCACCTACTTGGAGTCCTGTAACACCTGCAAATAGGTTCTATGTAGAATTCCTAGCAGAGGGCCTCCTAGTCTTTCACATTTGTCATCAGAAAAAATGTCACCCATCCTGTTACAAGGCGCGTTCTGGTTTTTCCCTTGCAATAGACACCATCTAGTCATCTACATCCAAAGAAGAGAAGGCTCACGTTTTAAGAGACTTTTCAGAAGAACTTGGATCCTTCCCTATCCCAAAGAAACACAGGCCTAGGGAGAGTAGTTACTTCAAACAAGAGAGAGAAAACCCTCAAAACGCAAGAGAACAGGGTTTAACCAACCACAAATTACCAGAAGCTTCCCCTTTCGAGACTTTGAAGAAATAATCTACTTACTTGCAATCTCCCAAATCAACCAAATTTGCTGCCACGGAACCTCATGAAAACACATATACCAAACCGAATCTAAATATTTAATGAATAAAACCGTCCATAAAAGTATTATGAGGGAACCCAAGAGTGTACCTTCATATACAACGTGAATAAAACAATCAACAATGCAACACATATAAATAATCAATCATACATCCCATATCAAGAAAAACAATACATCACATGAATTTAAAAACGCAGAGGGAGGAAAAGTGTCTAGAAAACTCCAAACTGTTTTTCAAAAGAGTTGCACTCCCACTGAATGTGTCATTGGGTATAATTGAATCTGTTCCATATGCTCAATGACATATAGTAATCCAAGCACGGTCGGTCGTGTTTGTAAAATCCCTCGACTCGTTTCGGTGGTCTTAAATGGGATATACCACCTTCTTCAGGACAAATATATTAATTCACTCCTCCCCAATGAATATCTAAAAAAAAAACATATCTGAAAGAGACACGTTAGTGACAGATTCCTTACCTTAGAATATCCCCAGGCGTCAGGCTGGATCCGGAAAGTTTTTGCGTAGCAGTACCCTTGCGCGTCGGTAGGCGGCGTCGTGCGGCTCCGCGTCCGTCGTCGGCGTCGTGATCGCCGGGATGACGTCGCGGGCAGTACTTAGACGCCGCCCCTGCGCGCTGACGTCAGTTCTTCTTTTTCTGCGCCAGTAAGCGCAGATCCGGGAAGAGCAGTGCCCTAGTCAATTTTTGACTAAATGTTTGGTGATTTTTTTCACTGTTTCTTTTCGAGTCTTCTCGACTCCTAGGTGTCGGTAGGGATGCCCGGCTTCAAGCCATGCGACGTCTGTGGTCGAATGATGTCGATCACAGACCCGCACTTAGAGTGTCTCTACTGTCTCGGCCGAGACCACGACACGAAGTCGTGCCCTCACTGCCGGGCCTTACACCCGAAGGCTTTGCGAGAGCGGTCTCGAAAGCTCCTCGAGGTCCGGCAGTCGGCTCCGCGCCGCACCAAGCCCCGGTCCCGTGAGAGGTCGAGGGGCCGGTCGCGGAGCCCCCGCCGGTCGTCGGAGTCCAAGTCTTCGCACTCCTCGGGTAAGTCGAAGCACAAGAAGTCTAAGAAGCACCATCGCTCTAAGACTTCGCCTCGCCGGTCTCGCGACTCGGCTGAGGCCCCTGTCGGCACCGTCCCCGAAGCTCCGGATGTGCCTGTGGCGCCGCCCCCGCATTACCCGTCCTTCCCGGGTTCGGGGGCGACTCCGGCCGAGATACAGGAATTCCTGTCGGCCATGGCCCGCCTCTTCGGGCCTCAAGGTCCCTCCGGTGCGCCTTCGGGCCCCGCGGGCCCTGATGGGGTTGCTCCGGCGTCGCCGACGACTCCGGTCCCGGCGTCGCCTGTCCCGCCAGCCTTGATCTCGGCTCCGGCCTCGGTCCCGGCTCCGGTGGTACCGCAACCCCGACCGACGCCGGTTGACCTAACCACGCCTCCGCCGGCGCCGATGTCCCCGGTGCCGTTCCTGACGCCGCCCGGGGCTCCGGGCGGCGTCGTTCCCCGGTTCTCTCCGGTTCCGGACATGGAGCCGGACCGACGTCGCTCGACGCCGGCTCCGGCGCCGATGAGACCTTGGGTCCCAGATGTCCCTCCTCCTCCATATTTTGAACCAGAGGAGGACCAGGAGAGCTGGGAGGGGTCGGAAGACCCTCTCACACAGCAGTGTGAGTATGATCAGGACTGGGCAGAGGAACTTGGGGATGCCAGTGCTCTATATACTTCCCCTGACACTGGCATGCTGTCTCCTCCCGTGGCTACGGAGGAGGGAGCAAATTTCGCAACGGTGTTGCGTAGAGCAGCTGGAGCCTTGCACCTCCAATTGCCTACTGTGGCTGTCAGGACTAATCTCCTGACGGAAGTGCTTCAGCCGGCAGCTTCCTCCTTGGAGACTGTGCTGCCGTTTAATGATGCACTGTCTGACGTTCTTTTGGGCACCTGGTCCAAGCCCACCACAGGGGCTCCTGTGGATAGGAACGTGGCCCGACGCCATCGCCCTGCTCCGGGCGACCCCTTGTTTCTCTCTCAACATCCCACCCCGAGAGCTTAGTTGTCCAAGCCTCTGCCTCCCAAACCGCCTTCCCTACCGCCCCTCCGGATAGGGAATCCAAACGCCTGGACCAGTTTGGGAAGAAGGCTTTTTCTTCCTCCAGTGCTGGCTTGCGGTCCGTCAACACTGCTTGCCTTTTGGGCCGATATACCCACTCCCTGTGGGATTCGGTGGCGGCTGTTTTGCCCCAGTGTTCTGAGGAGGTCCAGACACTGCTTACCCGCACCATTGCGGAAGGTAGGGATGCGGCAAAGTTCACCATACGTTGTGGCCTTGATACCGCCGACTCGCTGGGCAGATCGCTTGCAGCGACGGTGGCGCTGCGTCGCCACGCCTGGCTGAGAACAACTGGTTTCTCGGGTGATGTCCAGAATACACTCATGGACATGCCCTTTGATGGAGTCGGTCTTTTTGGTTCCAAAGCAGACCATGCGCTGGAGCGTTTTAAGGACTCACGGGCTACTGCCAAGTCCCTGGGCCTTTCTGTTGTGCGCCCTCCGCTAACCTCTGCTTTTCGCCCCTTTCGTGGCCACGGAAGGGGCGCCCAGTCACGTCCGCTGCCCAGCCACCGGCCCGCGCAGCAAGCGTCTTCGTGTGGCTGAGGATGTGGCTACCGCCGTGGCGGTTCGGGCAACCAGCGTGCGGGTCAGGCCACCAACTCCGCCCCGTCCGCGGCCTCCAAGCCCTCCTAGTCCTTCCTTTCAGGTGCACAGCACGCCAGTAGAGGGCAGGGTCTGCCATCACCTTCACCACTGGCGTGCCATCACCTCGGACAGGTGGGTCTTGGACATTGTCCGAAGGGGCTACTCCCTCCCCTTCGAGGCCACCCCCCCAGCCATGCCACCTCAATTCCACCGCATGTCAGGGGAT
This sequence comes from Calotriton arnoldi, assembly GCA_963921515.1. NCBI lineage: Eukaryota > Metazoa > Chordata > Amphibia > Caudata > Salamandridae > Calotriton > Calotriton arnoldi. The sequence continues at coordinate 828,402 of CAWUFW010000262.1, forward strand.
CACTTGGTGCTTCTGCAGAAGGAAGTCACGGCCCTCTTGGCCAAGAGGGCCATCGAGCATGTTCCGACCCTAGAAGTAGGACGTGGTTGCTACTCCCACTACTTTCTGGTGCCCAAAAAGGACAAGGAGGACATGCGTCCTATCTTAGACCTCCGGAACGTTAATCGCTTCCTCCGGAAGGAGAAGTTCAAGATGCTCACCCTAGCTCAGGTCTTGACTGCCCTCGACCCTGGAGACTGGTTGGTAGCGTTGGACTTGCAGGACGCTTATTTTCACATCCCCGGCCCACCGGCGTTACCTGCGGTTCACGGTAGGCCTCGAGCATTTTCAGTTCACCGTGCTCCCTTTGGCCTTACAAGTGCCCCTCGGGTGTTCACGAAAGTGATGGCGGTGGTCGCAGCTCATCTGCGCCGGGCAGGGGTTCCAGTCTTCCCCTACCGCGACGACTGGCTGCTGAAGGCGGGCTCGTCCCAGGCAGTCGTCTCCCACCTCCAGACTACGGCCGAACTCCTGCACTCGCTGGGGTTCTCCATCAATGTGCCGAAGTCGCATCTGATTCCTTCTCCACAGCTCCTTTTCATCGGAGCAGTTCTGGACACGACGCAGTTTCGGGCCTATCCTCCCGAACGGCGAGTCCGGGATATTCAGGCTATGATTCCGATCTTTCAGCCTCTAGCCTGGGTTTCGGAACGGATGACCCTGAGGCTGCTGGGCCTCATAGCCTCCTGCATCCTGCTGGTCGATCATGCCAGATGGCATATGCGGGCTCTGCAGTGGGACCTGAAGTTCCAGTGGGCGCAGCACCAGGGCAACCTGTCCGATCACGTCCAGATCTCCTAGGGGACTGCAAAACAGTTGCAGTGGTGGCTCTCGAACCGGCAATGGGTCAGGGGCAGATCCCTCTCCCTTCCCCAGCCAGAGCACACAGTTGTGACGGAAGCGTCCCTTCTGGGATGGGGCGGTCACATGGGAGAGGCGGAGATCAGAGGCCTCTGGTCTCCGACGGAGTCCCGGCTCCATATCAACCTTCTGGAGCTCCGGGCGATCCGACTTGCACTCAAGGCATTCCTTCCCTCTGTCAAAGGGACGGTAGTGCAGGTGTTCACAGACAACACCACCGCCATGTGGTATTGCAACAAACAGGGCGGGGTGGGGTCGTGGACCCTATGTCAGGAGGCTTTGCGCCTTTGGACATGGCTGGAACATCAGGGCATATTCCTGATGGTTCAACACCTGGCAGGTTCCCTGAACGCCAGGGCGGACGAACTCAGCCGCAGGTGCATGATGGATCACGAATGGCGTCTTCACTCGGAGGTGGCGCAAGGTCTCTTTCAGCAGTGGGGAGAGCCTTGGTTAGATCTGTTCGCCACCGAAGAGAACGCGCAATGTCAGCAGTTCTGCGCGTTGGAATTTCCAAGGCGGCACTCGCTCGGAGACGCTTTTCGTCGCGAGTGGAGTTGCGGTCTGTTGTACGCCTTTCCGCCTATACCACTTCTACCCAGAGTGTTGAAGAAGATTCGGCACGACCGGGCCCAAGTCATTCTTGTGGCTCCGGACTGGGCTCGAAGAGTTTGGTATCCCGAGCTACTCAGTATGAGCGTCGATCCCCGATCCGTCTGCCTCTTCGGGAGGATCTTCTGTCGCAGCAGCAGGGGACGGTCCTCCACCCGAACCTGTCCAGTCTCCACCTGCTTGCGTGGAGATTGAGCGGCGGCAGTTGATTCCTTTCGACTTGCCTCCCGAAGTTTGTGATGTGATTCTGGCAGCCAGGCGTCCCTCCACTAAGGTGGTATACGCCTGCAGGTGGAACAAGTTTGTGGCATGGTGCACAGCAAAGGCTGTGAATCCCCTCTCTGCCCCTCTTCTGAGGTTCTTCTGTTCCTTCTTTCTCTGGCCCAACAGGGTTCTGCCCTGGATACCATCAAGGGCTATCTTTGTGCTATCTCGGCCTTCCTCAGGCTTCCTGATCAGCCCTCCCTTTTCAAGTCCCCTGTTGTTAACAGGTTCCTAAAAGGCATTACACCCCTCTTCCCTCCTGTTCCGTTTGTAATGCCTCAGTGGGACTTGAACTTGGTTCTTACTTTTCTCATGTGCGCTCCCTTTGAGCCTCTACATAACTGTCCTCTTCGTCTTCTGACTCTGCAGACAGCCTTTCTGGTCGCCATCACCTCCGCTCGGCGGGTGAGTGAGCTCCAGGCTCTATCATGCAAACCTCCCTTTCTGTCTGTCCATCCAGACAAGGTTGTTCTTCGGACGCGTCCGTCCTTCTTGCCAAAGGTGGTTACTGCCTTCCACATTGGGCAGACCATCACTTTGCCCACCTTCTTTCCGCCTCCGCATCCTTCCAGAGAGGAAGAGAGGCTCCACCGTCTGGACCCAAAACGTGCGCTTTCCTTCTATATTAACCGCACACAACACTTCCGGGTGGATGACCAGCTCTTTGTTGGCTACGTGGGCGCCAAAAAAGGTCGGGCGGTGCACAAGAGAACCATTTCCCGCTGGGTAACCTTGTGTATCAAAGCCTGCTATTCTTTGGCTAAGAAGGAGCCTCCTGTTGGGCTGCGTGCCCATTCCACCAGGGCAACGGCTGCTACCACGGCCTTAGGCCGCGGTGTTGCGCTGCAGGATATCTGTCAGGCAGCTACGTGGGCCTCGCTGCACACGTTTACCAAGCATTACTGCCTTGACAGTCCGGTCCGGAGGGACGGCTTCTTTGGCCGTTCTGTCCTCCGGGACTTCCTTGTCTGATCTTTGTTCGCAGACCCACCACCGGGGTTGGTATTGCTGGGGTATCTATTCTAAGGTAAGGAATCTGTCACTAACGTGTCTCTTTCAGATGCACAAGTTACTAACTTGTGTAACAATATATCTGTAAGAGACAGTAGTTAGTGACAGATTACTTACCGCCCCGCCCATCCTCCCCGTTCTGCGAACTGATTTCTAGGGTTAAGGACATCCCTTTCAGGGCCCTAGTATTTTTCAGACACCTATGTCAGCTTCTTGCATGGCTCTGCGTTCCTGGTGCGGAAAGTCGTGTACAGAACTGACGTCAGCGCGCAGGGGCGGCGTATAAGTACTGCACGCGACGTCATCCCGGCGATCACGACGCCGACGACGGACGCGGAGCCGCACGACGCCGCCTACCGACGCGCAAGGGTACTGCTACGCAAAAACTTTCCGGATCCAGCCTGACGCCTGGGGATAGTCTAAGGTAAGGAATCTGTCACTAACTACTGTCTCTTACCGATGTATCGTTACACAAGTTAGTAACTTGTGCATTAACACAACATCTTAAACATACATAAATCAGACATCTTAAATCTACAAAAAGACACCCCTGAAACAACACTACGTATATGTGCACGCCTTGTATCCAGTGTCATAAAACATGGTTGTGGCACGAATACACCCACTGATGCATCATCTCACCCTCATCCAACCAGTGTCTTTAGAGTCTAACATACATTCATCCATGTACTGTCCATATCATAGCACTCAAAAGGGTGGATACAATTATTACCTTTCTTAAGAAAACCAGCCACACATAATCGTGGGTGAAGACAGGAACACAATGTTTCAGTCTTTTAACAAGAAATAATTTTTGTACCTAAGATGACAAAAAGACCCAATGATCCCATTAACGTGGTAGTCCAAAGGTATTATAAGCATACTACTAAGTCAGATCTCATTATAATGAGGATACAAACCTCGAACAATCGCCAGACGCAAAGAGTTCGTAATAAATCACATTCGGAACTGTTGGGACTTGGAAATTATGTCCGTAGCAGATACATCAAAAGGTATTCTTCAAACAAAAGAGAAGAATCTATAAATATAAATAAAACCCGGTATATATCTGCTATTAGACAAACAAAAACACAGAGCTATTTTGCCTCATTAGATCTTTAGTACACCATGGGGGTCCAATCCAATAGACATTCAATTAATAAATGGCCTTACCAAAAAGGAGAGCTAGATTGCCTCCTCCTAAATAGTGTATATCCTGGATATATGGCAGGTTGGCCAAGTATCTCAATCTCCATGCAGGATCTATGCATACCCTGTATTGGGATAATAATGAAAATTTAAACTCAACTTAATTGACCCAGATTGTGTAGCATATTTCTCTATGACAATAAAATACCTAAATAAGTATTCATGCATTGGGTACAAAATATTTAGTCCTTAGGACTGCTGTACTAATAACTACGCAACGTACTCTATGCTAGTCCCATAATAAACATGGGAGATGAGCCCTATCTGTGAGGGAGAGCCCCATTGTTTATGAAGTGATTGAAGTTAAAAAACACTTACCTACCAATTGGGTACTAGCGATTCTATCCTTGGGCAGCGTTGTCAAAAAATGCGCGTACATATAGTACCACAGGTCCATTTTAAAATAAAGGCATCAGTGAGTCTCCATATATAATGGGGTGCTTAAACAAAATTATGGGCACTACATACCCATCCTTCCCCAGAATGGAATGAGTTGACAGCCTCCAAATACCCTAAATTCTGAAGGCAAGATTAAGGACACCGACTCATGTTTTAAATTAAAGAGAGCGGCGATAATTCACATGTTGTCGAGATAGGGTTATGAGCATACCAATGTTCAAGTACACAAAACGGCAATGATTATCGTGGTGCCGGCACATAGTCTCTGTATTTGAAAAGGGTGCAGAGGCACAGTTAGAAGCACTCTGCATCCAAGCGCAATTTAAAAGTTACAAGGCCTATAACCTCTACAACAGCAGTAGACATAGCAACCTCATAGGGTAAATATGCACGTACTGCAAAGCCTAAATTAAGAGTGCGCTTCAGACGGCACTGTCGGCTTACTGTGTTGCGTGGTGCTACATCCATCCTTGTAAGATGTGATAATCTCGTGTCCCAAGACTGGCCGCACTATTTAAACCTGCCGTCACTGACGTACAACGGCAACATAGCCCAAAGAACTTGACCATCAGATGGAATCACAGGAGTGCCGGCATTGCGTCGTGGCCATTTTATTACCTATGATGTCATTATTAGCCGATGTTACAAAGGCTAATACAAATCCTGTATTGTGATAATTAGGAGCTCCCCCCGCGATATGGTACGGGACTAATACAAAGCCTTAAAATAAATCTGTGTTCGAGGCTTGTGAGCTGTAGATCACATGCTTTGCTTAACCTGCCATCTAGTGTTGGGTCCGGATGTTTGCACTTTGTTTTTCTTCGAAGAAGTCTTTTTCCAGTCACGAGGTAGGTGACTCCTCCTTTCGGTGATAGTGCGCATTGGCATCGACTCCATTGTTAGATTGTTTTTTTCCACCATCGCGTTCGGATGTGAATTGCGGCGCTCCGGTTCGAGACCGTTTCTCGGGTTCCCCTCGGCGCGCAATCCACTACCCTCGACGGTATTGTTTCTCGATCGCGTTTCCCATTCTCCGCATATCGTTTCGAGTCAAAGTCTTCGATCGGAAGATTCGTGGAGGGCCATTCGGCCTACCCACATCAGGCTCGCTAGCAGTTGATGGAACGGACTCTATTCAAATTCTGTCCCGGGTGTTGCGCTAAGTTTCCGTGCACCAACTTGCACGAAGTGTGCAATCTCTGTCTATCCCCGGAACACGACGAACAAAACTGCGACGCGTGCCTACCGTTTCGATCCAAGAAGACGCTCCGTGACCGCCGCGCTTGACGTCACGAAATGCACCAACAAAGCGGCTCCGCACCAGACATCTTCGGTAAAGATTCCGACCAGGAAGAATTCCACGCACAAGGAGCCGAAGAAGAGGGGGGAACACATCTCCGTGCCTGAAGCCGACTCTGACATGGAAGAACAAAAGCAATTGACACCGGGTCAGCGTACCGTGAGTACAGACACCCCCCTGCCCCAACATTTGTCAAAGAAAAAGGCTCCGGTCCTTCCTCTGCCCTCGGGCTAAGGTCGGCACTGAGAAAATGTTTCGGACGCCCCGCCCTCCGGCCCGGCACCGAAACACAAATCAAAGCCTTCCGGCTCGGGATCGAGTCGGCCCTATGTCGATGCCGAACCCAAACCTTCGGCATTGAAATCGAAGCACGCCGTTGTGGCCATTCCCTTGCTACCGAAGAGTAAGTCTTCGGAGCCGAAACTTTCGACGCCGAAAAGTAAGGCGCCCAAAGGGAAAAAGACTGTTCCATCCAAAAAGCCTCGTTTCGACCTTCCGCCTGCAAGCACGGATCCAAAACAAAAAGAATTGGTTATCCATCCAGATACTGGGCATAATCATGTGAAACTGCCAGAGAAAAGGAAAATGGGCTTACAAGAGGACTACCACATAACTTTAAAAAGCAAGAATGTGGGTACTAACCCTTCTCCCCCTCCTATTACACCTCCTTCACCCATTGACCCAAATTTGCTCATCACACCCACAAATTCAATCACCTGATACACAAGATAAAGGGGATGGGGATGAAGATAGGCCACAGGACACTACTGACCCCTGGGAGGACTATAATACAGATCCGATTACAGACAACGATCCGGATCTATACCCTCCCAAACCCTCACCACCTGATGACAACATAGGGCATATAGAGCTACTTAATAGGGCTGATCAATACCATGGAGTGGAATTACATAAAGAGGCTCTTGAAGAGGATTTTCTATTTGAGACCTTAAGTTCCTCTCAGAGATCAACAAAGACACTACCTATGCTTAAGGGAATGCTTAAACATACTGACGAGATTTTTAAAGACCCTGTGCGTGCAAGAATTATCACGCCCAGAATTGAGAAAAAGTACAAGCCAGCACCTACCTACCCCACTTACATCAGGGGTCAACTTCCATTAGACTCCCTTGTAGTCTCCACCGCTCGCAAGAGAGAAAACTCACAAACTACAGGAGATGCCCCTCCTCCTGATAAGGAGTCGAAATTAGTTGATTCCTCGGGCAAAAGAATAGCATCGCAAGCAGCCAATCACTGGCGAATTGCAAATGCACAAGCTCTCTTAGCTCGCTACGACAGAGCTCATTATGATGAGCTAGAAAAATTAATGCAATTTTTACCCGACGAGCACAAAACCAAAGCCAATGACCTAATTCAGGAGGGTAAATTAATTACCAATACTTCTATTAGGTGCGCCTTAGACGCAGCAGACACAGCAGCCCGTGCAGTTAACACCAGTTAACACAGCAGACATGCTTGGCTCAGAATTTCGGGGTTCAATCCCTAAGTCCAAGCCTCTATTCTGAACCAACCCTTTGATAAAGAGCACCTATTCGGCCCTACAGTGGACACTTCTTTAGAGAAAATGAAAAAAAGATACTGAGGTCGCGAAATCCATGGGGGCTTTGCAACTCCCTTCCAATCGGTGATCCTTTCGTCGCTCCTTTTACAGGGGTGGCTCCAAAACACTTCATCAGAGAATCCCTCCCCCCCCTCTTACAAGGACAATAATCAATCGCCCTCGTCAAGAGGTTACTTTAGAGGAGGATTTCGAGGGAACAACGGCAAGGGAAGAGGCAGAGGCAACTCATCACGCACTTCCCCTGCTAACACTAAACAGTGACTTCCTTCCTCTACCCCCGATCATTCCACTCTTGTCAGGGGACGTCTCTCCCAATTTCTACCCGTCTGGAATACAATCACCTCAGACGAATGGGTTTTACAAATTATCCAATATGGTTATTGCCTGGAACTTAGACACTCTCCCACATATTCCTCCAAGATCACACGCAATGTCACCAGAACATCTCAACCTTCTCAAACAAGAAGTTCTCTCTCTGTTACAAAAAGGAGCTATAGAACCAGTCCCATTACAATATCAAGGGGCAGGTGTAAACTCCCTATACTTCTTCATTCCCAAAAAAGACAACTCTCTCAGACCTATACTGGACCTCTGAGACCTGAATCTATACATCCAGTCGGATCACTTTCATACGGCGACACTCCAACAAGTACTCCCGCTCCTTCAGCAAGGCGACTTTGTCAACTTTAGATTTAAAGGACGCCTACTTCCACATCCCGATACACCCCGCTCACTGCAAATACCTCAGGTTTGTGGTAGGGGGGCAACATTACCAAGTCCAAGTACTCCAATTCGGAGTCAATACTGCTCCCAGGGTTTTCACCAAATGCCTGGCAGTAGTCGCAGCTCAATTACAAAGACAACACACGTCTTCCCATACATAGACGACTGGCTCATAAACGCAAGCTCGCAAACAAACTGTCTACGACATACTCACTAAACAGTGCAGCTGCTCCACAATCTTGGATTCTCAGTGAATCTGTCCAAGTCCCATCTCCAACCCTCCCACACGCAAGCGTACTTGGGAGCCACTCTAGATGCACAAAAAGCTCTGGTTTATCCCAATGCGGCCAGAATCCACAACATTCAAACTCCACTTTCCCAGTTCCAGCCTCAACACTCATTGCCAGCTCGAGTGTTCATGCAGTTCCTAGGAATGATGGCGTCTTGCATCCCAATAGTCCCCTATGCAAGACTTCAAATGCGTCCCCTTCAGGAATGCTTATCACGTCAGTGGAATCAGTCTCAGGGTCAGTTATCAGATCTAGTGTTGGTGGACGGCCGCACTCATCGCTCTGTGCAGTGGTGGAATCCACAAAACCTTTCTAAAGGGCGGCCCTTCATCGACCCGTTCCACAGACAGTGTTAACAGCAGACGCATCGCTCACTGGTTGGGGAGCTCATCTCCATACTCACACAATTCAGGGCATGTGGAGCCTGCATCAAAAACCGCTTCACATAAATCATCTAGAGCTTCTAGCGATATTTCTTGCACTCAAAGCCTTTCAAATTCACCTAGTAAGCAAAGTTGTCCTGATACGCACAGACAACATGACAGCAATGTATTACATACAGAAACAGGGGGACACACACTCTCTCCAACTGTCACAATTGGCACAGACCATCTGGAGGTGGGCCATACGTCACAAAATAGATCTCCTCGCAGGACACCTTCCAGGAGTAGACAATCAAATTGCGGATCTGCTCAGCAGACGGAGACAAGAGATCCACGAGTGGGAACTCCACCCTCGAGTTCACCTCCCGTTCTTTCAGATGTGGGGTTTCCCAGACATAGATCTGTTTGGCACACACCAAAACGCAAAATGCCCAAGTTTCACCTCCAGGTATCCACACCTATTGTCCAGAGGCAATGCACTATGGATGAATTGGTCAGCTATTTGCCTATGCTTTTCCGCCTCTCCCACTCATTCCACTTGTGGTTCGGAAGCTCAGGCAGGCGTCCCTGACACTAATCCCAATTGCTCCCACATGGACCCGTCAACCGTGGTTCACCACCCTGTTGGAGCTCTCAGTAGTCCATCACCAAAAACTACATCTTGCACCCAATCTCACGCAGAGCTGTGGCGAGATAAGACATCCAGATCCCGGTCATCTCAACCTTGCGATCTGGCACCTGAAGTCAGAGTTTGGCTTCCTCAATCTTCCGCCAGACTGCATGAACATTATCAAAGAGGCTAGACGTCCTACTACAAGGGCTTACTATGCAGCAAAGTGGAAGCGGTTTGTTATTTATTGTAATAACAATCAAATCAACCCGCTTGATGCTTCCTTTCAAAACATCATCTGCTATTTACTGCATCTACAGCGTTCAAATTTAGCGTACACATCCATACCCTTACATCTTGCTGCAGTAGCCGCATACCTTCAAAATAGACAACATCTGTCTCTCTTCAGAGTGCCTGTTATTAAGGCATTTATGGAAGGACTCGAGTCATTCCCCCAAGACTTCCACCTGCCCCAGTGTGGAATCTCAATATTGTCCTCACCAGACTTATGGGTCCACCCTTTGAGCCATTGCACAAATGTGAGCTGTAATTTCGCACTTGGAAAGTCGCTTTCCTCATAGCTAGTACATCAGAGAGTAGGTGAGCTTCTGGCACTAACCATACAGGAACCATTTTTACAAGTACACCAAAACAAAGTGGTTCTTCGGACTAATCCTACATTTTTACCCAAGGTGATTTCTGCCTTCCATATCAACCAATCTGTTGAGTTGCCTGTGTTCTTCCCTCAACCAGATTCTGTGGCAGAACATGCTCTATATACCTTAGACGTTAAAAGAGCATTACTCTATTACATAGAAAGGACAAAACCTTTCCGTAAAACTAAACAACTCTTTGTTGCTTTTGCTCCACCTCATAAAGGCAATCCCATCTCAAAATCAGGTATTGCACGGTGGATAGTCAAATGCTTTCAGACATGCTATGCAAAAGCGAAACTAACATTAACAATTCCCCCTAGAGTGCACTCCACTCGCAAACTAGGGGCTTCTATGGCTTTCTTAGGAAACATCCCCATAGATGACATCTGCAAAGCTGCAACATGGTCTACACCTCACACATTCACAAAACACTATTGTGTAGATGTGTTAGCAAGACAGCAAGCTATTGTGGGCCGGGCAGTTCTACGTACACTCTTTCAAACCACTGCAACAGCTACAGGTTAGCCACTGCTTTGGGATATTACTGCTATATAGTCTATGCAAAGCATGTGATCTACAGCTCACATGCCTCGAACGGAAAATGCTACTTACCCAGTATGCATCTGTTCTTGCCATGTAGAGCTGTAGATTCACATGCGCCCACCTGCCACCCCGGGTACCTATACCTGTTGCACTGATATCTTACTTAGATACATACACATGGACATCTCTATTCTACTACTTTTTACTAACTCCATTACCACCCTCTGCGGGAAAACAATCTAACAATGGAGTCGATGCCCATGTGCACTATCACCGAAAGGAGGAGTCACCTACCTCGTGACTGGAAAAGACTTCTTTGAAGAAAAACAAAGTGCAAACATCCGGACCCAACACTAGATGGCAGGCTATGCAAAGCATGTGAATCTACAGCTGTACATGCCAAGAACAGATGCATACTGGGTAAGTAGCATTTTGTTTATATATTCTCTGTAACAATAAGTATTAAAGATGGCTTTCCCAATTTCTCCTAGCATGGGACTAAAGGTTTCTAAATTAGTCTCGTGTTATCATTTTTCTTATCAGATATAACATTTATGTGTACCCAGGGCAATGAGGTGCTAATTCCTACTAGTCTCATAAAAAGCAAACAAAACATTTGACTGTGGAGATTCGATGGAAGCAGATTATTTCTTCAAAGTCTCGTAGGGGGAAGCTTCTGGTAATTTGTGGCTAGGGAGGGTAGTTAGCCACTGTGAGGAAATGGGGTGTATTACATGGTGTGGTCGTGAGACCTCACTGTGTAATAACTTCCAAACCCTTTTAGGACCAGTCATACTTTGTTTGTGACACCCTAGCTCAACCTTGGGTAGCTGTGGCTTTGAACAGTCAAGCTTCAACAAAGGAGCAAGTGTAATGCATTTGAACAGCACCAAACAAATTAAGGATGAAAGAAACGCTACTCAAGAAATCCCTCACCGGTTTATAAAAATGGGTTGTATTTTTATGAATTTATAGACAACAAAACTAAAAAGATCCATTGGAGGATTCCGAAGATATAGATTTTACAGTGAACAATAAATCAAGACTTTTCACTCAATGGCGAACAAGTATTGGCAAATTCAACTAATTTGACACTTAGAAACTTTCTCAGCAAAAGGTTACACTGTGGATGAATGCGCTTACTGTGAAGTACTTCAAGCGACCAACTCTGGTGGGGAGTCAGTCAAGGGGACCAACAAGGTCCAAAGGAGCAGTTACCTTCACAAGAGATGCAGTCTTCAGTCCACTTCCAGTGTTAGTAGCCTGTTAACATTAACTTCTTTGGAGTGGTCCTGATGCAAGGGATACAAGATGCTGGAGTTGCTCCAGGAGGATGCTGTGTAGGCCACTAGGGTCTTCATGGGGCTGTTCCTTGGTCCATGGCCTTGGTGAGGCAACTTTGGCCACAAGGGTCAACATCTCTCGAAGTACTCTTGGGTTCACCAAAGGTTCAGTCGCCACTGGACTACTGGCCGCCCGGCAACAAAGTAGTGGTTGCCTTATTTTGGTGATAACTCTCCTTCTGGGTGACCAAACTGCACTCCGACAACTCTCCCGAGTCCGGTGGACTTGGTGCAATTTTTGAGTGCCGGGTATCAATATTCCAGGCTTCCGGAGCAATGATCCAGTGGTCTCGGCTGCCAACTCGCCCGGCAGGCTTCTTCAGCTTTTGTGGCCATGTACTGCGAACAGGAAGTCAGCCAACTGAATCTTAGAGTCTCTCTTTCTGGCTGAGGCTGGGGGATGACATCTTCTGGAGCAGGACACAGTAGACAGTCATTTCCCTTGCTAGCCCACGGAGCAGCAGGTACGGTCCCACTTAGGTGCTGCCTAATGTAGGTGCAGCTTTTAACTTCAGTGCAGATTCTTTGCCAGGTCCATGGTCACCCAGTTAGTCCTACTTCTGTCCTCTTCTATAGTCCAAGTGAGATCGGAGTTCTGGGTGCCAGGGGTGCCCCTGTTATGCCCAGAAAGTACCAGTAAGGGAGGTCGTTGTCACAACTTTGCTCCCTGCAGCCTGATGACAACTTCCTGTGAAGTGTGGCATCTAGCTATCCCGGAGTGCTCTATTCTGCCCACTTCCAGGATGGCTGAACCCTTCTCTTGGTTTGTGGAGCTTGGTAGCACGTCCTAGAGGTGTGGCTACCTGGGGGCTACACACCCATGGATAAATGGTTTGGCTAGTGTTTGTGTCTCTGTCCCCGATGTCAACCTGTTTACACAGACAAAAGAGCAGCCCTCTCGAACGTGTTCACCATTTGTCCTTTAAAGGAGACTTCCCCTTTAAAGCTCACCTTTTGGACCAACACCCCGCCTGAGTTCTGCCTGGTGAAAGTCACACCTCTTTCAGCGGAAGGCCTCTATTGTTACCTGACCCGGGAGCCATTTATACATCTTCCTTGGCGGGCTGAAGGCTGTCACTTGGCCAGCATCTGCAAATGGCCACTGAAAAACTTGAGCAACAGAGTGGCAACTTTCTAAAAGCTGCATGTAGCAGCAGGATACATTTACTTTGACTTTGAAATCAAGTCTGGCTTAATGTATCAAGTTGTTGGATCCCTTGAAGTACCAACTTTATTAGTCCTGTTCAAAAATTAGCACAGTTGAGTTGTTTTACCCTGTACTCTCCAATGGGGCTACGAACCTCTCTCTCAGTAAAAAGGACAATTGCAAGAGTTTATTGTTAGAATGTGTAAAATTCATGTTCTGCTTTTTAATATGCTGCACCCTGTCTTAGGACTCGATATGCCCACTGAAGGGGTGGTGACTTATACACATTAAAAAGGGAGGCTTGTGCTTTGCCATTGTTCTACATGTCTAAATTGAGTTAGCAGTTTTTAAACTGCACTACCAGTCGGCAGTGGTAGGCTGAGACACGTTTTACCTTGTCCCACTCAGGGTGGCACAACAAGTGCAGGTGGCCCAGGGGGAACGCTTTAACTTACAGGCCCTGGGTACCCCTGGTGTCCCATACTAAGGACTTATTGGTAAGCTTAGGTAAGCCAATTAGGTATAGCCAGTTTACACTTTTAAGGGTCAAAAGCACTGGCACAGATGTCTGGTCAGCAGGCCTCCGTGCAAAAACCCAGCAGCATCATCACTCCAGAACTTTGGGGGTGATCATAACAAAAAGACATTTCCTTACAGCCACCATCAGTGCAGTCACCAGCACAGTCTCTCACTGCCACAATCTGCCTACACGGATTATGATCTAGCCCACCAGTGGATGAGGGAGACTACCCCTTGCATGGCTATCCATTTATGAAGCCCTACATTGTTAAACGTTTCCCAACAGGTGACAGTGTCACATCATACAGTTTTCCACAGGGCAGCTAACCACCATAAAATCTAACGCCATGTGGTGGTGGAGGTTAACTTTGTAGTAGTGAAGCTTACCAAAAATAGAGCTGTGTGTAGTTAATGAAGACACTAAAAAGCATGACCAATTGGTCGGCGGAGAGCTTTAAGGACCCAGTGAAAACCAGGGTCGACTCTCCAAGAGTAAAGAAAGAAGTGTAAAGCTGATATAGAAGATCCCTTATGTCCAGTGCACTGAGGGGATACTCCCACCTCCAGGCAAAGCAGGAGAAGTTTCACAGCTGGCAAAAGAGTAGCCGTAGATGTGGCCTCTCAGTGGCGTGTTGCCAATTCAGTGGCGTGTTGCCAATTCAGTGGACCTGTTGTCCAGGTCCAGTAGGTACCACTCATTAGAAATGGAGCAGCTGATCAAACACCTACTTACCGCAAGAGAGGTAAGAAGTTAGTCCAAGAAGGGAAGATTATCTTCTGTACAAATCGGATGCACCCTGGCCCTGGAGACTGCTGACACTGCCTTCAGGAAAACCAACACCAGCATCCTTCTGCGTAGACATGCATTGCTGAGTCTTATTTTCAACCTGAAGTCCAGCAACACCTTAGTGTCTCTTTTGAGGCTGAACATCTTTTCAGGCCTTAAGTGTACTGTATGCTCAAAAAGATAAAGGATACAGACTCAGCCAGGGTAATGAGGGCACTCCAAACCAGCCAGGTTAGGGTTTTGGTGCCAAAAAGAGAAGACGGGGGCAAAAGCTGCAACTACACAGCAGCATCCAGGATACCTACTACAGCATTCTTTTCAGGAAGGTCAAATTTCCAAACCCTATTCAAAGACGGCTTCCAGGGCAATAGCTGCAGTAAGACCAAAGGGGCCCATGTCAAGTGCCCCTTAATCTCAAAACAGCGCACTCTCCTCATCTCCCTCACAACACCTGTCACCAGAATGATCAGCTCCTCTCTTCCCCAATTGGACAGGATAACTTCAGACAATTCAGTCCTGTCATTCGTCATGCACAGATAATACCTGGAATTTCATTAGCCACCCAATATGCCACCTCGCCGCCACTCCATGAGCCAAGAACAAATCAAAGGCTGCTGCAAGAAATGATGGCATTGCGCGCCAGTAGGTGGCACCACCTTGGCGCGCTGATGTCAGCTCTTTCCACGCCAGTTAGCGCTGATCCGGAGAAAGAGCTACCTCTGTTGGTTTTTGACACTTTTTTCAATGTATTGTCGACTCTTTTTTTGAGGAAATACTTCCTCCTGGTTTGTCGAGAGAAGTCTTCGGGAAAGACAGGCTTTCAAACGTGTGGTGCCTGTCATCGTGCCATGTCGGTTACAGACCGACACCACCTGTGTCTGTGGTGTCTCGAGCATGACCATGACTCCAAGTCAGGCTCAGACTGCCGGGCCATGGCACCAAAAGCTTTGAGGGAGCAGTCTCTGAAACTGCTAGTGGCCCAGCAGGCGACACCACGTTGCGCGACTCCTCGAAGATGCCGATTGGGAGGGAGGTCGCGGGACCCCTCCAGGACCCCGGAGTGATAGTCTGTCCTCAGGGCATTCAGGGAAGAAACACAAGAAGTCGAACCGTACTTCAATTTCCCCTCGGCCGATACGACGAAGGAGCATCGACGTTCGAGGCATGATTCTTCGGAATTGTTCCCTGGGCCGACTCCGAGCCTCCCACCCTTTCCAGGAGCCGAAGCGACCCCTCTCAAGTTAAGGAATTGTACGAGGCCATGCACCGAGTATCTGAGCGGCCCCACCCCTCTGGCGTGCCTTTGTGTCCCACGGGGCCAGAGGGGGCCCATTGGGTTCTGCGCCGACTGCTCCGGCCTCGGCCCTGACAGGCCCCCATGTATCCGGTCATGGATCCGGACTGGCGCCGGTCTTGCCATCATGACCTTCCCCAGCGCTGGCCCACACGCCGCCGGCACCGACCGGCTGTGCCAGCCCCATTCTGATACCAGGACACGGAGCTGCGTCAACCGATGCAGTTGCCGGTGCCAGCAGCACCCAGAGTCCTAGGTTGGAGTCTAAGCCGATTTCTGAAGGGCTGGGCATGGGAGAAGAGTGGGAGGGATCATTGGATCCTTTAGAATACCAGTTAGGTGATATAGACTGGTGTGAGGTACTCGGGAATGCCAGTGGTCTGGACACATCCCTAGATACTGGTATGCTTTCTCCCCCTACCGTGGCTGTAGAGGAGGGAGCGTCTTATTCCATGGTGGTGAAGAGGGCAGCTGAGGTCCTGGATCTTGAGTTGCCCTCGGTGGCAGTCGAGACTAACCTCTTGACAGAAATGCAGCAGCCGGGAGCTTCCTCTTCAGAACCCTTGCTCCCTTTTAATGAAGCACTGACTGATGTCCTACTGGGAACATGGTCCAAGCCCAGTACAGGAGCTCCTGTAAACAGGACAATTGCCTGCTGCCTCCACCCCACACCTGGGGACCTGAGTTTCCTTACATGGTGTGGTCTCACGACCACACCATGTAATACACCCCATTTCCTCACAGTGGCTAACAACCCTCCCTAGCCACAAATTACCAGAAGCTTCCCCCTACGAGACTTTGAAGAAATCTGCTTCCATCGAATCTCCACAGTCAAATGTTTTGTTTGCTTTTTATGAGACTAGTAGGAATTAGCGCCTCATTGCCCTGGGTACACACAAATGTTATATCTGATAAGAAAAATGATAACACATGAGACTAATTTAGAAACCTTTAGTCCCATGCTAGGAGAAATTGGGAAAGCCATCTTTAATACTTATTGTTACAGAGAATATATAAACAAAATGCTACTTACCCAGTATGCATCTGTTCTTGGCATGTACAGCTGTAGAATCACATGCTTTGCATAGCCTGCCATCTAGTGTTGTGTCCGGATGTTTGCACTTTGTTTTTCTTCAAAGAAGTATTTTCCAGTCACGAGGTAGGTGACTCCTCCTTTCGGTGATAGTGCACATGGGCATCAACTCCATTGTTAGATTGTTTTCCCGCAGAGGGTGGTAATGGAGTTAGTAAAAAGTAGTAGAATAGAGATGTCCATGTGTATGTATCTAAGTAAGATATCAGTGCAACAGGTATAGGTACCCGGGGTGGCGGGTGGGCGCATGTGAATCTACAGCTCTACATGGCAAGAACAGATGCATACTGGGTAAGTAGCATTTTCCGTTTGAGGCATGTGAGCTGTAGATCACATGCTTTGCATAGACTATATAGCAGTAATATCCCAAAGCAGTGGCTAACCCCGAGACCTTGGTAATCCAAGCCTCTGTCCCATGGCTCATTCCCTGCTGCACCCCCGGACAGGGAATCCAAGGAGCTGAACAGCTTGGGGAAGAAGATGTTTTCTTCTACCAGCCTTGCTTTGTGGTCGGTAAACAGCCCATATTTATTGGGCCTTGATTCCCACACTCTGTCGGACTCCATTGCACAAGTGCTGCCACAGGTCCTGGAGGAGGCCCGGGCCGTGCTGTCCAAAGCAGTAAGAGATGCAGCAATGTTTACCATTAGGTGTGGTTTGGATACGACCGACTTGCTGGGCAAAGCGGTTTCTGCGACAGTGGCGCTTCAACACCATGCCTGGCTGAGAACATCTGGGTTTTCAGGAGATGTCCAGCCTCCCTCATGGACATGACCTTTGATGGCAACCGTCTCTTCGGAGACAAGGCAGACTCTACGATGGAGCGCTTTAAGGTCTCATCGGCTACGACCAAGTCCTTGGACCTCTCAGTTGCCCCTTGTCAACCCCAGTCTGCCTGTTGCCCCTTGCGTAGCTATGGAATGGGTTTTCAACTGCACCAACCTTACTCCAGCCACTGCTCCATGCAAGCTGGCCAGTCCGTGCAGGGGCAAGGATGCGGTTCACACGACCCCATGTGTCGTGTAACCAGAGGTCTGCTGCAACCACCAATCCCCCTGCAGCCGCATCCTCTAATCCCTCCTAATCTTGCCCTACAAGATCATGGGCAGCCAGTTGGTGGCAGAATCAGCTATCATCTCCACCACTGGCAGTCCATAACATCGGGCAGGTAGGTGTTACAAATTATTCAAAGGGGCTACTCCCTTCGAATCCTCCCTTCCCCATTTTCCTCCCACTCATGATTGACTGTCCGAGGATAATTTTCCCTAGCTCCGCGAGGAAGTCACAGCTCTCCTGACCAAGGGAGCCATATAGAGGGTTCAGAAGTCAGAAGTAGGCAGTGGCTGCTATTCCCGCTGCTTTCTGATCACAAAAAAGAACAAAGGGCTATGCCCTATCTCAGATCTGAGAGCTTTACCTGCGGTTTTTGGTAGGCCCCAAGCACTTTCAATTCATTGTGTTCCCCTTTGGCCTTACTAGCGCCCCTTGGGTGTTCAAGGTGATGGCAGTGGCCGCACTCATCTGCGCAGATCAGGGCTGCCAGTTTTCCCCTATCTCGACGACTGGCTGCTGAAGGCGGGATCGCCCCAGGCTGTCTCCCACCTCCATTCTACGTCGAACCATCTGCATTCACTATCAACGTGCCCTTTCATCGGAGCTGTTCTAGACACAGTGCCGTGTCAGGCTTATCCTCCAAAGCAGCGAGTCCAGGATATTCAGACTATGATACCGATGTTTCAGCCTCTATCCCGGAATTCAGTGAGAATGACTGACGGAGGCTGCTGGGCCTCATGCCCTTCTACATCCTAATAGTGACACATGCCAGATGCGGGCTCTGCAGTGGGACCTGATGTTCGAGTGGGCGTAAAACCAGGGAACTCTCTCTGACATGGTCCAGATCTCAGAGGGAAGTGAAAAAGATCTGCAGTGGTGGCTAACGAACTGTGATTGGGTCAGAGGCATAACTCTCCCTTCCCAACCAGATCTCACAGTAGTGACAGATGCGTCACTCCTGGGATGGGGCAGCCATCTTGGAGAGGTGGAGATCAGAGAGCTCTGGTCTCAGGCGGAATCCATACTCTTCAACTTGCTGGAGCTCCGAGCAATTTGGCGGGCATTGAAAGCCTTCCTACCCTCCATCAAGGGAAGGCTGGTACAAGTGTTCACAGATAACACTACTGCCATGTGGTACTGCAACAAACAGGATGGGGTGTGGTCGTGGACCCTTTGCCAAGAGGCCATGCGTCTCTGGAAATGGCTGGAAGAGCAGGGCATATCCCTGGTGGTTAAACTTCTTGCAGGTTCCCTAAACGCCAGGGCGGAAACACTCAGCCGTCAATGCCTAGCGGATCACAAATGGCGTCTCCATCCGGAGGTGGCGCAAGGTCTCTTTCAGTAGTGGGGAGAGCTTTGGTTAGATCTGCTCGCTTTCGCCGAGCGTGCACGATTTCAGCAGTTTTGCGCGCTGGAGTTTCCAAGGCGGCTGTTGCTCAGAGACACATTTATCTCGAGTAGAGGCCTCCTGTACGCTTTTCCGCCTATACCACTTCTGCCAAGAGTTCTCAAGAAGATCAGTAACAACTGGGCCCAAGCCATCCTTGTGGCTCTGGACTGGGCACGGAGAGTCTGGTATCCCGAGCTTCTCCGCATGAGCATCGATCCTCTGGTCTGGCTGCCTCTTTGGGAGGATCTTCTGTTGCTGCAGCAGGGGAGGGTCCTCCACCAGAACCTGTCAATTCTATGCCTTCTTGCGTGGGGATGGAGTGGCAACAGTTGACAGCTTTCGATTTTCCTCCCAAAGTCTTCAATGTTATTTTGGCAGCCAGACGTCCCTCCACCAAGGCGGTGTATGCCTGCTGGTCGAAAAAATTTGTATTGTACAGAAAAGTCTATTGACCCCCTTTCTGCTTCTTATTATCCTTACCCTTGCCCAGCCAGGCTCTGCTCTGGGTATTCTAAAGAGTTACCTTTCTGCTCTGTGTGCCTTTTTGCGGCTGCCTGACCAACCCTCTTAAAGTCCCCTATTGTATACAGGTTTCTCAAAGGCCTTCTTCATATGTTCCCACCTTCCCCTTTCATTATGCCTCAGTGGGGCCTTAACTTGGTTCTCACATTTCTGGTGTGTGCTTCCTTCGAGCCTCTTTCTAATTGTCCCGTCCGGCTGCTCACCATAAAGACAGCCTTTCTAGTGGCAATCACATCTGCCCGGAGGGTGAGTGAGCTGCAGGCTTATCATCCAAGCCTCCATTCCTGTCTATTTCCACACAAGTTGGTGTTTTGCACTAGGACCTCTTTCCTGCCGAAAGTGGTAACACATTCCATGTGGGCCGATCCTTCACCTTGCCCACTTTCTGCGCTCCTCCACCTTGCCCACTTTCTGCGCTCCTCCACATCCCTCAAAAGAAGAGGAGCAAATCCACCACCTGGACCGATGAAGAGCATTGTCGTTTTACCTTGACCACACACGAGAGTTCCGTGAGGACGACCAACTCTTGGTGGGGTATGTTGGAGCGAAGAAGGATCAGGTGGTACATAAATGAACCATTTCACACTGGGTCGTTCTCTGTATAAAAATCTGCTAAGCACTGGCCAAGAAGTTGCCCCCTGAGGGCATAAGGGCTCTTTCCACCAGGGCTAAAGCTGCTACCACTGCATTAGTACGTGGAGTTCCAGTCCTGTGCAATCTGCCAGGCAGATGTTGGCGTCCTGCACTCGTTCACCAGACACTTTTGCCTGGATAGTCCGGTCCGCAGGGATGGGCACTTTGACCGTTCCGTGCTGCAGGACGTTTTGGTTTAGAATTTGTCCGCAGCCCACCACCGGGGATGGTACTGCTTGGGTATCTATTCAAAGGTAAGCAATCTGCGGCTAGATTTCTCCTTCGGTAATGCATTATCTGGTAGAGACCAGATCTAGCCGCAGATTCCTTCCCA
Organism: Calotriton arnoldi; assembly: GCA_963921515.1. Classification (NCBI taxonomy): domain Eukaryota; kingdom Metazoa; phylum Chordata; class Amphibia; order Caudata; family Salamandridae; genus Calotriton; species Calotriton arnoldi. Next base: position 848,999 of record CAWUFW010000262.1, read on the forward strand.
ATCCACCCATCCTCCCCTTTCTGTAGATAAGTTTCTAGCGTCCGGGCTGATCCCTTTCAAGGCCCTAGTTTGGACACACCAGAGTCAGTGCACTTCATGGCTCCGTGCTCCTGGCGTGGAAAGTTGTGAAAAGTAACTGACGTCAGCACATTGAGGTGGCACCTATATAGGTGTTGCAAAGGTCCCTTCCGGCGTGGACGATGCCGACAACGCCACGCGGAGCTGATAGACGCCAACTACTGGCGCTCAGGGGTACTGCTCACGCAAAAATCTTCAGGATCCAGTCTGACGCCTTGGAAATTAAAAGGTGAGGAATCTACGGCTAGATCTTACCTCTGCCAGATGATGAGTTACCGAAGGTAAGTAACTTGCTCTTCCATTCATCATATAAACTGCCAGTACTGTAGGTTTGTTCGAAGTGGAAAACGTTATCAATTCAAATTCCTACCCTTTGGAATCACAACTGCTCTGAGTATTCACAATATTTCAGGTGGTGGTTGTAGTGCCCTTTTGCCGCAGTGCCATTCATGTCTTCCCATATCTCGATAACTGGCTATTATTGAGCAACAACCCAACGCACTGCCTCACTGACATTCAACAAGCAATATCTGGACAACACAAAATAAGGTTCCTTGGTCGTTGCAAAAAAATAGCACACATCGTCCCAACAAACACAACCTTTCTTGGAAGCCATTCTTAACAGGCAAAGCCTGCCCCAACAATGAGCGAGTGATGGCATTTCAAAGGCTGCTTTACCAGACGTTGTGTACTCTGACATTGAGAATGATCATAAAACTGCTAGGAATGAGGATTACTTGCATTTTAATAGGTGCAAATGCCTGTGGGCACATACACCTTGTACAGGAGGGTCTAGCCAGAGAATGATCACAAGTGACTGGTCAGCATGAGTATCTAGTGTTGGTGGAGCCCAGAGTTAAGGTTAAAATTCAGTGGTGGAACAACAAATACTTGTTATTGGACTGTTTGTTTCTGAACCCCTAGCTGCATGTGATCATTACAGGGCCTCCCTTAACGGTTCGGGAACACATTTCTTCCACCTCACAATTCAGGGCCAATGGTCTTCTCGGCAACAAAGGCTACACTTCAGTATTCTTGAAATAATGGTGGAACAGTTGATGCTGCAAGTATTTTAGTCAGTGATTCGCAAGGAAACAGTGCTCATCTGAACAGACAACCGACTACTTTATATTACATCCAAAAGCTGGTGGTGTGTGGGAGGAACATGCATTTACTCGTATTGAATTTGGCACAGATGTGGCATTAGGCCAATCATCATCAGATCTTGTCAGTTAAAATGTTACGTTGTAAACTCCAAAACCACTGAACTCCCTCCCCCCATGCAAAGAGCTCTATACAGATCAAAGTCTGAGCCTGGTACGGTTTTATATATATCTTTTTTGGTCCCATGGGTGCCCTGTGGAATTGTGACAACAGTTCAATTTTCTTGTTTAACATTTTGGCCGGTGGGGGTGAGGGACTCTGGCCCCTCCTGGACCCCTACACAAGTCTCAGGGAATCAAGGTATCCCTACCCTTTTGTCATTTTTATTTTTATTTTTAGGACTGTAGGACACAGACCTGTAATGGTGGCCACATCATGTTTCTTTGTTGCGGCCAGCTAATGTCATCGGCCAGCCCTTTGGGGCTCCCTCTGGACCAGCCAATCAAATTGCGATTTTTTTTTTTTTAAATTATTTTTTTTCCCCTTCCCTCGGGAGTAGTGCATCACTAGATATCTATAAATTTTAAACAATATGTTCGAGGCATATGAGTTGTAGATCATATGCTATGCATATATCGCCATCTAGTGTTGGGTCCGGATGTTTGCACTTTGTTTTTCTTCGAAGAAGTCTTTCCAGTCACAAGGTAGGTGACTCCTCCTTTCGGTGATGGTGCGCATGGGCATCAACTTCATTGTTAGATTGTGTTTTTTCCTCCCTCGGGTTCGGATGTATATCGTTGCGCTCCGGTTCGACACCGTTTCCTTCAGGTTTCCCTCAGCGCGCAAGATACTCACCCTCGACGGTATTGTTTAGATCGCGTTTCCCTTTCTATCGCGTATCGTAATTCCTTAAACTAATCTTTCGAACGGAAAGTTCGTGGAAGGCCTTCGGGCCTACCCGCGTTGAGTCGACCTGCAGTCGATGGAACGAACTCCCTTTAAATTCTGCCCTCGGTGTCACGCGAAATACCCGCGCACCGACTCACACAAAGTGTGCAACCTGTGTTTGTCACCCGAACACAAAGAAGAAGACTGCGACGCGTGCCATGCAGAGCCAGCGCACAAGCTCCATTCTGGACATCTTCGGTCAACAGTCGGACGAAGAGGCCGGCGAGGCCATGGGAACAGAACAGAGGAGGACCAAGAGCCGGTCGACATCGTAGATTTGGAATCCGACCAAGAGGAGGACGTCCCACAGGGTCAACGTACCGTGAGTAAACCTCCCCCCTCATCCCAAGAGACTATTTCAGTTAAAAAGAAGGCTACGGTCCAACTCGGGCCCCGGTCGGCACCGAAATGACACCCGCCCTCCGGCTCGGCACCGAAGCCTTCCAAAAAGCCTTCCGGCTCCGAAAAGACTCACTGCAAACTAAGTTCGGAGCCCAAGCCTTCGCGGTCGAAACACAGGTCCGGCACTGACCCCCACCATTCGGCTTCGAAAAAGTTCTTGGACCCGAAAACATCAATGGTTTCGACTTCGGCACCGAAAATTTCGGCGCCAAAACAGACGGCAGTGCAGAAAACCACTACAAAGCCTACTTTCGATGCCCCAATTGAAAAACCGGATCCGAAACAAAAGCTTTTGTATATCCATCCACAGACTGAACATATCACTACTAAAGGGACTCTGAAAAGAAGGGCTGATGTACAAGAAGAATATCACATCCCTTTAAAGAAGAGATCTGTTGGAAGTAACCCTTCCCCTCCTCCTCTTCCTTCATCACCACCTTCCCCTCAGCTTCAACCAATTTCACCTGAACATTCACCACCACATACACCTGACAATCAGGATGACGGGGATGATGATCAGGATAGGGATGATAATCAGTTATTACAAGACCCATGGGACGATTATAACACCAATTCGCCCACAACCAATGATCCCGATCTCTACCCTACCAAACCCTCTCCACCAGATGATATTGTAGGATACATTGAGTTATTGGGCAGAGCTGCCAACTATCATGGGGTGCAGCTTCATAAGGAGTCATTAGAAGAGGATTTCTCTTTGAAACCCTCAGTACAACACAGAAGTCATCACATACACTACCCATGCTCAAAGGGATGGTCGGGCATGTAGATGACATTTTTAATGACCCAGTCAGGGCTCGTATTCTTACCCCTAGAGTGGACAAGAAGTACAAGCCAGCACCATCAGACCCAGTATATATAAGGGGACAGTTGCCACTAGACTCCCTGGTAGTGTCCAATGCAAGGAAAAGAGCCAACTCACAGACAACAGGAGAGGCTCCACCTCCTGATAAGGAATCAAAACTTATTGATGCTTCGGGGAAAAGGGCAGCTTCTCAAGCAGCTAATTTCTGGCGCGTCTCCAACACCCAGGCACTGTTAGCGTGATATGACCGTGCACACTGGGATGAAATGGAACAATTGATCCAATATTTACCCCCAAAACACAAATCAAAAGCACAAGATCTAGTTCATGAAGGGCAACTTATTGCTAACAATCAAATAAGATGCTCTCTAGATGCTGCAGTCACTGCTGCTAGAGCCATAAATACTAGTGTTCTCTTAAGGAGACACGCCTGGCTCCGTGTATCTGGTTTTAAACCTGATGTTCAAACCTCCATTTTAAATACCCCATTCGATAAGGAACATCTTTTTGGCCCAGCGGTAGATTCTTCACTTGAGAAAATGAAGAAAGAGACTGAGGTAGCCAAGTCTATGGGAGCCCTTCAGTCCACACAGGGTCGTGCTTCCTTTCCACGCTCCTTCTACCGAGGAGGTTCCAAAAATACCTCATCAGAAGCCACCTCCACCTACAAGGGCAATAACCAACCCTCTCCATCTAAGGGTTATTTCAGAGGAGGGTACAAGGGTAACTGTGGTAAGGGCTTGGGACGGGGTTCAAATTCACGCAACTCCCCCGCCAACACAAAGCAGTGACTTGCCTTCACTTCCCCCCCGACCACTCAACACCTGTAGGGGGAAGACTGTCAGATTTTCTACCAATCTGGCAATCAATAACAACAGACAATTGGGTACTCCAAATTATCCGTTCTGGTTACTGCCTGAAATTTATCGACAGGCCTCCAAATATTCCACCAAAACCCCACAAACTGTCACCCGACCATCTATATCTCCTCAAACAGGAAGTTCAGTGTCTACTTCTAAAACGGGCCATAGAACCTGTGCCGCCTCAACTTCAAGGGTCGGGGCGTATACTCTTTTTATTTCCTGATTCCCAAAAAAGACGGTTCTCTCAGACCGATCTTAGATCTCAGAGAACTCAACAGGTACATTCATTCAGACCATTTCCACATAGTGACACTTCAACAGGTACTTCCTCTCCTACAACAAGGCGACTTTCTATCTACTTCAGATCTAAAAGACGCCTACTTTCATATACCAGTTCACCCTGCTCATCGCAAATTCCACAGGTTTGTGGTAGCGGGTCAACACTATCAGTTCAGGGTACTCCCATTCGGGGTCACCACCGCCCCCAGAGTCTTCACAAAGTGTCTGGCTGTAGTAGCTTCTCACCTAAGGAGACAAAGCACCCACGTCTTCCCATACTTAGACGATTGGCTCATAAAAGCCAGCACGTACCAACAATGTCGGCAGCACACTTTCAAAACAATTCGGCTACTGCATCAACTAGGGTACACAATCAATGTGCCAAAGTCACATCTCCAACCAACCAATACAAAGGACTACCTAGGAGCCACAATAGATACTCAAAAAACTCTCGCTTTTCCCAGCTCAGACAGAATTCGAAATATTCAGGCTTTATCTCCGCTTTCAACCCAACAGTTGGATTCCAGCTCGTACTTGCATGCAGCTACTGGGAATGTTGTCATCCTGCATCATGATAGATCCTCATGCCAGACTACACATGCGTCCACTTCAAGAATGCTTAGCCAGTCAGTGGAACCAGTCTCAAGGTCTATTAACCGATCTAGTGTTGGTAAGCGGCCGTACTCCTCGCTCTGCTGTGGTGGAATACACAAAATTTATCAAAAGGACGGCCGTTCATAGACCCGGTTCCACAGATAGTTCTGACAGCGGACGCATCCCTCACTGGCTGGGGGGGGCTCATCTACAACAGCTCACAGTGCAAGGCTTGTGGAGCCAACGACAGAAGTTGCTCCACATCAATCACCTAGAGCTGCTAGCAATATTTCTAGCACTCGAGGCATTTCCAACTCACCTACAGGGCAAAGCTGTCCTAATTCGTACAGACAACATGACAGCCATGTATTGCATACAAAAACAGGGGGAGACACACTTTCTACAATTGTCCCACTTAGCCCAAGACATCTGGAAGTGGGCCATTCAGCACAAACTTTATCTCCTAGCAGAACATCTCCCAGGAGTCAACAACCAGATTGCAGATCTACTCAGCAGGCAGAGACAGCAAATACACGAATGGGAACTCCACCCTCCGGTCCTCCTTCCATACTTTCAACATTGGGGAGTCCCTCACATAGACCTGTTCGCCACATACCAAAACGCTAAATGCCCAAACTTCGCGTCCAGGTATCCACACCCATTCTCCAAAGGCAATGCACTATGGATGAATTGGTCGGGAATATTTGCTTACGCTTTTCCGCCTCTTCCACTCATTCCATTAGTGGTTCAGAAACTCAAACAAGCGTCCCTGACACTAATCCTAGTTGCTCCCACATGGGCACGGCAACCTTGGTTCACAACCCTATTGGAGCTATCAGTAGTCCATCACCAAAAACTACGTCTTACACCCAATCTTCTCACACAGAGCCATGGAGACACAAGACATCCGGACCCCAGTCAGCTCAATCTGGCGATCTGGCTCCTGAAGTCTTAGAGTTTGACTATCTTAATCTACTGCCAGACTGCATGAATATTATCAAAGAAGCTAGACGACCTACTACAAGAGTCTGCTATGCAGCAAAGTGGAAGCGGTTTGTAATATACTGTAATAACAACCACATCAACCCGCTTGATGCTTCTGTACAGAATATTATGTGATTTGTTACATCTGCAACAATCCAATTTAGCGTACACTTCCATACGCTTACATCTGGCTGCAATAGCTGCATACCTCTAAAAAGAGATGGATGTTGTCTATTTTGGAGTGCCTGTTATCAAAGCCTTTATGGAGGGACTCCAGTGTCATTCCCCCAAGACGTCCACCTGCTCCAGTATGGAATCTCAACATTATTCTCACTAGACTAATGCGTCCACCCTTTGAGCCATTGCACAAATGTGAACTGCGATTTCTCACGTGGAAAACTGCTTTCCTTGTGGCTATCTCATCACTCAGAAGAGTGGGTGAGCTTCAGGCATTAACTATAGAAGAACCCTTTTTACAAATGCACCAAAATGAAGTGGTTCTTCGGACTAATCCTAAATTCCTTCCTAAAGTCATTTCTGCTTTTCATATTAATCAATCGGTTGAGTTACCCGTTTTCTTCCCTCAACCAGATTCAGTGGCAGAGCGTGCCCTACACACATTCAATGTGAAGAGCATTGCTTTATTACATAGAAAGGACAAAACCTTTCCGTAACACAAATCAACTTTTTGTTGCTTTTGCTCCACCACACAAAGGCAATCCCATATCAAAATCAGGTATTGCAAGGTGGATAGTCAAGTGCATTCAAATATGCTATGCTAAAGCAAAACGAATGCTAACAGTTCCCCCAGAGCACACTCTACATGCAAACTAGGGGCTTCTATGGCATTCTTAGGAAATATACCCATAGATGACCTATGCAAAGCTGCAACATGGTCTACTTCTTACACATTCACAAAACACTATTGTGTAGATGTGTTAGCAAGACAACAAGCTAGAGTGGGCCAGGCAGTTTTATGAACGCTCTTTCAAACCACTGCAACAGATACAGGTTAGCCACCACTTTGGGGGATAACTGCTACATAGTCTATGCATAGCATATGATCTACAGCTCATATGCCTCGAACGGAAAATGCTACTTACCCAGTATGCATCTGTTCTTGGCATATAGGGGCCACTTTTTATCATTGTTTTGAACTTTGTAGGCCCCCAGACTCTCCACTAATTGACTATGAGAACTGCAGCCTCTGTTAGCACACTGCCGTGCGCTATTCCTGACCGGATCTGTGGCCTCTTGTTGACCCCCATCCACATTCAACTACTTGGGGATTTTCATCTGGAGCGGCCGCAGAAGACCAAGGGCAATTACTTAGCCTTTCCTCCGTGCAGCCCTAAATCCTCGTCAGCCATGGCTAGTGGTTTCTTGCCCCTATGCCCGTTTTCCCTGTGAACCCTCAATAGTGCACTGTTGGTGGCTTTTTCCCGAACAGCCTCAGGAGATCCTAGGCGCTAACTTTTCACCCCGCCACAGCGCAGCCCTCAACCCTATTGACTACTGTGAGCTGCTCTGCCGCTTCCACACCTGACTCCCCATGCTGACTCTATCGACCTCAGCCCCTGACTGCTGATGATGCCTTTCATATTGCCCACCAAAGTTGGCCGCAGGAGTTCTTGATATGGATCAACGCCCTGCCGCCGCCTGATCCTCGCTGGCCGCGTGATGCTGCCTGAATAATGTCCCCCCAGCACCTCCGAGTTCGGAACATACCTGCGGATTTCGAATTACTGGTTCCACACTGTGCGACCGTGCTACCCGCAGCCTACAATCAATGCCTCTGAAGAGACTGCTGTTATCCTAGGCACTCCCTCCTGCCTCCTCCCCCTGACTTGTTTCTCCTCCGCCGGCGGCTGCCCCCGGCTGAACTTGATGGGGTCCCGCTATTAACTTTCAACCACGTCCTTTGTGCCATCACGGAAGTACTTTTAAGTTACACTTGTTTTGCCATTGTGTTTGTTCTCCCATTGTTAGCTCTTTTGTCGTTCTCTTTTTTCTCGTACGCTCCACTACCTAATTTACTGCCTCTCTACCCCTTCTTTCCTCCTCTCACTCAAAATTACCCTCTCTACAATAATTCACTCCACCCCTCTTATTTTCTCCTATCCATTCTCCTACTACCTTACCCCCTGTCCCTTCCAGCGTCTTAATACGTTGAGGGTTTCTTAATACGGATTCTCTCTCATTGTAATCTGCGTTTCCTTTGACCATCCCACCCCTCCGCCCCCCTCACACTGACTCTCCTCTCCCTCTTGCTATTTTTTCCCCTTGACATCCTCACTTTTCTTATCTCTCATTTCCCCACTAACACTGACTCTCCTCTCCCTCTCGCTATTTTTTTCCCCCTTGACATCCTCACTCACCCTCTTCCTATCTCACCTTGGTCCCCTCACTCACCTTTCTTATCTCTCATTTCGTTATTTCCTCTTCCCCTCTCTCATTTCCTTATTCTTCTCTCCCCCTTTTCCCTTCCCCCCAGCCCTCTTCTAATGTCCTAACATGTTTCCCCCCCCCCATCTCGTCCTCACAACTCCGGACCCTGCCCTCTCCAGACATGGCTCCAACTCTTGGAACATCTCATACCCTTCCAATCTTTCCAAGAACGCCAAGAAAAATTTCAAACATAAATTGCTGATTCTTCACCCCCGAAACTCTAATAGTGGACACCTACCATAGCCTTACCTCCCCTCTCCATTTCAGCACCCTGACCGAACATATATCCAAACCAGTCCCCAACCCTTCGTCTTGCCAATTGTCTGACACCCTTACGGTATCTCCACCCCCCCCCCCCCCACCCCAAATACGTCTACATAACATCTAGCACTCTCCGGGGGATCCTCTTCCCTTCATTGAGGAACTTTCTGACCTCCTTACACAATCCTCACTTTCCAACTCGAAAAACTTCTTCTTAGGAGATTTCAACATTCATTGGAACAATGTTGGTGATCCCACAGTCACCTCATTAATCTTCTAGAGACCAATGACCTTACTCAATTAGGTCACTCTCCTACCCATACCAAAGGTGCCACTCTCGACGCCATCATTGCCAACAATGACTTGGCCTCCCTTGCTAACATCCTCCCTATTGACTGGTCTGATTATCACCTCATTTTGTTCAAGATCGAATCCACTCCCCTCCTCCCCACCGCCAAAAATTGCAAGCCCATGAAATGGACCAGAAATCTTAATCAAATCCCCCCAGGTGAACTTGAGTCTAAAGTCCAAGCTCAATTTCTTCTCACCCCTCCATCCCAAGATGCCAACGAGCGCACTGAGATTTTCAATAAGACAGTAAAAGATGTCGTAGACCTATTAGCCCCTCCCAAACTAAAAAAACTAAGAACCATTCCATCCAAATCTTGGTTTAACTTTGATCTCAATAACGAAAGACGCTCACTCAGACTGACGGAAAGAGCATGGAGACAACACCCCTCCCATCTAGCCCTCCTCCGAGCCGCTAGATCTACTTACAAGAAACACATTTTCAATGAAAAGGCTACCTTCTTCTGAACACTTCTCTATCGTGCCAAAAATAGACCCAGAGAACTGTTAAACATAGTTCGAAATCAAACATCTTCAACTGCCCTTATGCTGACTGCCTCAACTGACAGATGTGAGGAAATCGCCAACTTCTTTTCGGCCAAAATCGCCAAAATAGATCAATCCTTCCATCTAACTCGGGTACCACCCTACCCCCCGTTTGCCACGGACATCACCTGTGACGTTCCTCCCTTGTTGACTCTTCCTCCGGATTCCCCCCTCCCACCCACACGTTACAACCCCTCCTGAATCCAACTTTCCTTATTTACAGCTGAAAAACAATGCATCCTGGCTCAATTTACACCCCGTAACTGAGAGGGAAGTCTTTAACATCATTGCCAAACTAAAGCCGACCTCACACACCAAAGACCCCCTCCCCTCTAACCTTGTCCAAGACCTAAACCATATTATTGCCCCTTACTGGACTTCTATCATCAACACCTCCCTTTCCACTGGATGTGTCCCTAACTCCCTTCAACTCGGACAAATCACTCCTATTCTCAAAAACCTCTCTGCTGACCCTAATGACCTGAACAATCTCCGTCCCATCTCTAACCTCCCACTTCTTTCCAAAGCCCTTGAAAAATGTGCTTTGCTCCAATTGGACAAACACATCAATAATTTCAATTTACTTGACTCCTTACAATCCGGCTTCAGAAAAGGCTGCAGCACTGAAACCGCCATGCTTAATATAATTGATGACATCCATTGTTCCCTTGACAAGGGTGAGTCTTGCCTACTCATTCTCCTCGACCTCTCTGCTGCCTTTGATACTGTCAACCACAATTCCCTACTTAACTCGCTCAAGACTCGCTTTGGCCTTAACGGTCCTGTCTTCAAATGGTTCGCCTCGTATCTCCAACACAGACCACAACAAATCAAAATCAATGACTGCCTCTCAAACCCTACACCTGTCTCACTTGGTGTCCCTCAAGGCTCTATTCTCTCCCCGTCCCTCTTTAACCTCTTTATGGAACCCCTTACCCTTATTGTGAAAGAAGCTGGAATCAATTATCTCCTCTACGCTTATATGACACACAAATTTACTATAAGATAAGGTCCCACTCTGACGTACTTCACCTGAACAATACATTGAGCAAGATTCAATCCTGGTTCTACACCAATCATCTCAAACTAAACCCAAAAAAACTGAAGTCATCCTCTTCTCTCCAAAAAACAGGCTCCCCATCCAATCCTGGATCTCTGACCTTAAAGTCCTTAACTGTTCGCTCTCTCTATCCAATTCGGTAAAATCACTGGGGATTACCATTGACAAAAACCTTACTCTCAACGACCACATAAAAAACTCAGCTAAAGGAGCACTCTTTACTCTGTCATTTGAAGAAAATCAAACCCTTCATTCCTCCTGAAGACTTCAAAGGGATTGTCCAATCTCTAGTACCCTCAAAAAGTGACTATGGTAACGCTATCCTCACAGGAACCCCTAAAGTACACCTAGCCCCCCTCAGATCTGTGCTCCACTTAGCAGCTAGGCTAATCACTGACTGTAAGCGTTTCGACCACATCTCCCCAGCCCTTAAGGCCCTTAATTGGCTGCCCATTGAAGGCAGATCCTCCTACAAGACAGCTTGCATAACGCATAAAGCTCTCCACCAAGATACCCCGTTATACCTCTCAAACAAACTCAAAAAAGCGGGCGACTCCAGACTGATGAGAAGCACTAACGCTCTCCTCCTCGTCCCCCCGTCTAAAAAGAGATCCACACAAGCACCCTCCTTCTCCGGAAATGCACCGAACATCTGGAATGCTCTCCCCAAGGACTTGAGATGTAACCCTTCCTGCCTCAGCTTTAAAAAAGACCTTAAACTTCACCTCAGCAAATATTGGGGGCCATAACCTCACCTCCGACCCTACACGCAGCCTTCACCGTCTTGATTCTCCTCTACCTTACCCCTTCTCCCTCGATCCTCCTTGACCTCATCCCTATCATTCAGCCCCCCGTTCGTGATTCTCCTTTACCTCATCCCTATTCCCATGATTCTCCTTCACCTCATCCCCATCTCTCACCTCTCTCCCCCCCTCTTCTCTAATTTTTCAGTCTGTCCACTCTCTCCCTCCCCCCTTTCTCTTCACTCTCCGCCTTCTGCTACCCTCACCCCTCTCCTCCAAAAATCTCTATCTACTTTACCTCCTCTTCCCCAATCTTGATTTTTACCTACCTATTCTTTCTAATTTATCCCGTAGCCCAATTCACAATCTTTTTCTCTCCCACCTTTTCACTCTTTACGTAACTTTACCTTGCTTCTAGTTACTGTTCAAAATAGCCCTCCGTGAGAGCCTCCTCATGTATATTGTGCCCTGCCCACTCTGTTTAATTAACTCCTTTTAATATCACCTCTCTGAATGCTCTGCTCTAGCCTGCGCTACCTGTTACTGTTTAAATTAGCCCTCCATGAGCTCCTTTACGTGTATATTGCTCTTTGCCCATTTTTGTTTTAATTAATTTGTTTTATATGAATGCTCTGCTGCTGTATAACTGTTCCTTGTCTTATAACCTTTTTGTACACTTGTAAAGCGCTCTGATACCCCCGGGTCGAGCCAGCGCTATATAAAACCTTTCAAATACATAAAAATAAATAAATAGAGCTGTAGAGTCCTATGCGCCCACCCGCCTCCCCGGGTACCTATACCTGTTGCAGTAATATCTTACTTAGATACATGCATTCATGGACATCTCCTTTTACTACTCTTACTAACTCCATTATCACCCTCTGCGGGAAAACAATCTAACAATGGAGTCGATGCCCATGCGCACTATCACCGAAAGGAGGAGTCACCTATCTCGTGACTGGAAAGACTTCTTCGAAGAAAAACGAAGTGCAAACATCCGGACCCAACACTAGATGGCGATACATGCATAGCATATGACTCTACAGCTCTTTATGCCAAGAACAGATGCATACTGGGTAAGTAGCATTTTCCTTTCTCAAAAACTACTGAACAAATTTACTCCAAAAAGTATGCTTTCTGCATCAAGATCCAGCTTTCTGCCACATTTGGTGCAATTTTTTTCTGTTTTGACTGTAGGGTTGTCTAAAGATCCTATGGAAATTGTGTGAGGAATATGCATTTTGGGCCCCTCCCACCCCCTTTTTCTTGGCCTCCCTCTTGACAGATCACCTTAACATTTTCCAGGAAGGAGCTGAGCTGGATGAGCCCTTTTTAGGTCGAGCCTAGTGGCAGTGCGCATGCACTGCTCGCTCTGCGAGGCATGCTGTAGTAGGGTATGCTGTGGAAGCCTTGTCCACTCTCCGCCCATATTTGTCATTGGCTTTGTGTCAGTCTTTTTTAAATGCTGGCTTCTGATTGGTAAATAGGCTTTTTAGTCCCTCCTTGGTACCGCCTTGTCTCCATTTGTTAACACCCATAAGGACTGGACCTTTTACTGGTCATGCTACACGGTCTGCTTTATCATGGCTAACAGCACTATTTTTTTATTTTATTTTTATTTGCAGAGCGGTCCGCTTTCACTTTAGCGGCCGCGCTTGTTTATTTAATTAATTTGCAGCGCGGGCCGCTTTCACTTTTGCGGCCGCGCTTGTTTATTTAATTAATTTGCAGCGCGGTCCGCTCACTTTAGCGGCCGCGCTTGGTTATTTAATTAATTTGCTGTTTACTTTTGCGTGAGGGGCACAGGCGGGGCTAGAGCCAGCCACATCACGCGAGGCTTGGTTCTGTTGTGGTGAAAGGCAGGCACTTTTATCTAAACAAGCATTTGCAATGCAATAGGTCGCGCATTTACTCGAGTTTGAGCTATTGACATTGCTAAAGACAATGCCTTTTATTTTTGTTTGTTTTTAAAACATAAATAAAAAGCATTGTCATTTACAATGCCAATAGCTTAAACTCGCGTAAATGCGAGACTTATTACATTGCATGCAAATGCTTGTGTTTTTCTTTGCAGCAGCTTTTGTTTTCGGAGTTGAGGTAATGAATTGCAAGCTGGCAGGCAGCACCTTTTAGAACGGTTTGCTTTCTGGGCAGAGCCCTGCAGCGGTGTTGAACTTCAGCATAGTCTGACAGCCTGCTGTATTGTTTGTATTTTCGCATACTGCCTGCGTGAACTTTTTTCCACGCATGAATATCCAACATTTTTGTTCTCTTTGAGTAATGCGCCCTGTTACTTCCGTCAGACAGCAAGTAGAGTTTTAAAGGAATGTTTCCAGAAGCCCGTCTGACACGACGAAAGGTGAGCGAACTGTTTGCGTGCAGTCACGGACCTTCGTTTGGGGTTTTTACGTATGGTATTGTCTTTCCTAATGGGATTGATGTCTGCGAGAAAATTGTCTGCCCACAGCTGCGCTTGTCAAAACGCACCTGGCAAAGCGTGGCACGAGGAGGGGGAGGGAGGGATACAGATGCATGTGCCCTTTCAACAATGGGGACTGTATATTATTGACCGTCGTGCTGAAATTTTGGATAGTTTGAAATCTGGTTCCCCTAGGGACCTTGTCCCTTTTTCTGTGCTCCAGAAACTTGAAACGTCATCCCTGCTGCTGATTAGGGAGTTGCTTAATGCCTCCCTAATGGAAGCTAAGGTACCATCTGTGTGGAAACATGCAATGGTTCTTCCACTTTTAAAAAAAAAGTCAATGCTGATCTTACACAACTGTCTAACTTCCGGCCCATCTCTCTGCTCCCGGCCTTCTCGAAAATATTGGAAAAACATGTCAACATTCAATTATCATCTTTTGTTGAATCGCATAATTTTCTACATAGCTCACAGTCTGGATTCCGACCAGGCTTTTAAACGGAGACCACCTTATTAGGAGTCACAGAAATGTTACGCAACCGTGTGGATAATGGTGATACCGTGGCACTTATACTCCTTGATCTAAGTGCCGCGTTTGACACGGTCTCTCATGCGCTGCTTTTGCAAGCTTTGCTTTCCTTGGGAGTGATTGGCGTAGCACTTAACTGGCTAAAAGGCTTTCTGGCGGATTGCACTTTCCAAGTTTTTTCTCCTACATCCAGTTCAAAAACTTACTCGTCACCCTATGGTGTCCCTCAAGGCTCGATCCTTAGCCCTTTATTATTCAATATTTATGTTAGGCCTTTGGCGCAGATTGCTGAAGAATCGGGGCTCTCTTTTTTCCTACGCTGATGACACCCAGATTGTCTTTTCTTTATCAGTGGACAGGGCATCCAAACCATCCTCTCCCCAATCGGGATTGAGAAACATCGCAGGATGGATGCAAGCCAACCTGCTTAAACTCAATGGAGGAAAGACTGAGGTGTTGATACTGGGCAGGAAGAAAGACTTATAGGGCCCCCGACATTGGCCACCTGAAATGGGTGTCTTACACCAACCCAGTCAGCAGGTTCGGAACTTAGGTGTCATAATTGATGAACAACTCTCAATAAGGCAGCAAGCTGTGAAAGTGTCGTCCACTTGTTTTACCATCCTTAAATGGCTCAGGAAAATCCTCTGAATGATGCCATCATCCATACAATGTACTGTGGTCCATGCTCTTATTACATCCAGGCTGGACTATGGCAACATTCTATATCTTGGAGCCAATAAGGATGTGGTACGAAAGCTGCAACTGGTTCAAAATGCGGCGGCCAGGCTGCTCTGTAAGATCCCTAAAACAGCTTCCGTTTCAGGCGCCCTCCGCGACCTGCTTTGGACCAGGGTTGTGAACTGCATAAAGTTCAAAGCCCTGAGCTATATGTTCAGAATCAAAAGTGGTAAAGCGCCTCAATACCTGAACGCTTTAGTTCATCTTTACCTTCCATCATGTGCCTTACGTTCGGCCACACAGGCTAATTTTACGGTGCCCAGGATCAGGCTGTCCCGTATGGGCGGGCGATTGTTTTCTTATCTTGGCCCATTGATGTGGAACTCTCTTCCGATGGCACTTCGGACTGAAACCAGTTACGAGAATTATCGTAAGGGTTTAAAAACCTGGCTGTTTAATATGTAGAGCCTATTCTTTTTGTCCTCCCTCTGTCCTGACAGGCGGCGCCGGGAAACCCTTGGGTAGCTGTGTGCCTAATAAGATTAAATTAACAATTAACAATAACAAGTCGGAGCAGCAGAAGTAGGTTTCCGTTCTGGAATTTAATTCTTCCGAGTTCTGGGACAAAACCCGAATGGAATCTAGGTATCCATCTAGTTGCAGCATTTGTGCGATGGCAAAAGAGATAGTGTACTGTAATTTTTTTTATTTTTTAAATAACGAACATTGGTAGGAAAGTTTGAAGAACTCCCCAAGTGTATGTAGCAACTCAAAATATATACTGTGATAATGTCGTTTTTAGAACAGTCTGCCAAGCAAGTGCAGAAGCACTGTAGCATTTCGTGCCAGAAAGAACTAATAGTTACCAATGTGCTTTTTGTTTTATTTTCAAAGTAAACTTTGAAATCTCTTAGGGAAAACAGTTGAGGGGGCAAAGTGGTCAGAGAGTTAGAAAGCCTTCCAACTAAGCCCAGCTGATCATAGAGGTGGGCGAGCCACTGAAAACTCGAGCCAGATGTCGGGCTCTAGTTCAGCTGTAGGTTCTCTAGAACTCTAGCCCAGAACGAGCTGATCTTTCATGTGACTTCCGCCTGCCACCTACGGTGTACCCTCAGGCGCCTAACATTAAAGACAAAACATTAGCCTTCAATGTGATGAAGGAGAGAGAAAAAGATACCCATGGTAGTGGGTGAATTGCACAGTGTGAAACCAGAAATCCTTGCTCAATCCCAGCTTTCCTGCTTGACCAAAGTGTGTGATCCTAGGCAAATATTTTAGTTCACGAGCTTCCTTTTTCTTCATTATCACGTGACAGAACATTCAGATGCATGATTTCAAGATGTCCAATGTACAAAAACCTCGTGTTTGATTTACTAGACTATAATTTTGCTCCATCTATTACAAGAATCATGGCCATATACAGGGTACACATGACAACTGATTCACCTCTGTGTTCATTAATGGTAATGTTGTCAGGGCGGGTGGGGAGGAATGTTTCTAAGTTTCTGTTTAAACATCACTTAAAAAGCCTTTTCATTTAGTGTTATAATCTGATGCACAAGGTGAAGTACTTCCATATGTTAAAGAAATACACTTTTTGAACATTTTACATGTTGTTGCATGAGTTACGTGAAATATTCTTATGTCTCATCTCATGCACGGGCTCTTAGAGCCGAGTTAGATCCTTGGATCGGCTCCCCTGTTAACTTATTGGCTCACCCACCTCTAGTTGATCATGACCAGGAATAAGTTAAACAAGCATTAGCAAATCCAGTAGGTCACACCCTTAATATTAGCTAAACTTTGCCTTTGCTTGTTGCTGATGAGCATCATCAAAAAAACAAGCATTTGCAATGCAATAGGTCTCGCATTTAGCGAGTTTAAGCTATTGGCATTGTAAATGACAATGCATTTTATTTATGTTTTAAAAAACAAAAATAGGCATTGTCATTTACAATGCCAATAGCTTAAACTTGCGTAAATGCGAGACCTATTGCATTGCAAATGCTGTTTTTTTTTGATGATGCTCATCAGACTTTTACTTTGTAGTGGGTTCTCCTTCTAACCAGTTTACAGTACTTCCTTTTGGGTTTATCTCAGCACCTTGAGTCTTCACAAAGGTGATGACGGAGATGGCGGCTCATCTTGGACGAGAGGGAATTGCAGTATGCCAGTACCTGGATGACTGGTTGAACAATGCCTGTTTTCCCAAGTTGCCGACTCACCACCTGCTCTTAACCGCTTCACCGCTGTACGACTTTGGATTTTCGATTATTCTTCCCAAATCTCACCTTAAAATGCCTCCTTGACATTGGGGTAGTACTGGTACCACCATGCTTCGTGCCTTCCCTCCTCCAGAGGATTCAAGACATCCCTCCAGTGTTTAGCTGGGAGCTCAAGTACCAGTTTCGAAGCTCCTATGTTTGCTCAGTTAAGGAGCGCTCTTCAGTGGTGTCTACGCAGGCAGTGGTTTCAACATCAGGGAGACTTGACGGAATCCATTGTTGTCTGAAGGAACACTGCAGTGGAGTTGAGCTGGTGGTGAAAATAGGACAACCTCACTCATTGGAGAACCTTCTGCCTATTCAGCAGTGACCACAGTAGTAACTGGCGCCTCCATCTTCAGGTGGTGTGCGCATTTGAAGGACCTGGAGATCACAGGCCTTTAGTTTGAAGAGCAAAGTTTACACATTCATCTGCTCGATTTGAGGTCTATCTGGTTGGTAGTCATGGCATGATTTTGAATGACAACAAGACTGTTATGTGATACTTCAATAAACAGGGGGGAGAGGGGTCTCCAACTCTCTGTGTAGAAGCCCTGAGGCTCTAGACTGGGTGCATCATCACAGTTTGACTAATAGCCAGTTACTTGGTGGCCTCCTTGAATACCAGAGCCGACAGCCTCAATTGGCATCATCTTGCTGACCATGAGGGGTGCCTGCACCCAAAGGTAGTCCAAGATCTTTCCACTTTTTAGGGCATACCTCGGGTGGACCTATTCGCAAAGCAATGCTCATTGCTCGAAGTCATGCACTCTCCAGTATCTGTTTCCGTGTGGGACACATTTCAGTTGACATGAAAATTCCACTTTATTACGTGTTTGTTCCCATACCCTTGATCACTCGAGTTCTGAGGATGATTCACCAAGTCTAGGCCCATGTCATTCCCTTGTTTCGCACTGGGTGATAAAGGGGTGGTACATAGACCTAAGGCATATCTTTGTAGCAGCCCTACTTCATCTTCCACTCAGAGGATCTGTTGTCTAAATGGGGAGGGCTAATTCTGCACCCTCGTTCTTCAGAGCCTTCACCTTCATGCATGGAGATTGAGCGGAGCAATCTGAGCACATTTCAGCTCCCACTGGAAGTTATGGGCATGATTCTTTCTGCATGTCGCCCTTCTGCCAAGTTGATCTATTCATGGAGGAGAACAAATTTGTTTCCTGGTGTGCTGAATTAGGAACATATCCTCTTAAAGCATCCCTCTCCAATCTTCTACTATTTGTTCTGTCCTTGGTTCAACAAGACTGTGCAGTAGCTATGGTGAAGGGTTGTCTTTCAGCCTTATCAGTTTCTTCTTTTCTGCCAAACCACCCTCCCTGTTCAAATCTTATGGGATCCAGATTTCTTAATGGGTTACCAAACATGCTGATGCCATACATTGTGCCACAATGGGATCATAACCTAGTTCTGTCGTTTCTCATGGGTACTCCGTTTGAGCCCTTGCACACTTGGCAGTTGAAGCTACTAACCCTCCAAACAGTTTTCTTGCTGGCCATTACTTTACCTTGAAGTGTTAATGAGGTTCAGGCCCTTTCTGCTGGTCCCTTATGTGCTTCTTTCCGGGCAATTTGTTCTGCGAACGAAGGCTGCTTTCATGCCTAACATGGTGTCCCCTTTCCATCTGGGACAATCCATCACACTACCAACCTTTTATTCTTCTTCACATCTTTCTAAGGAAGAAAAGGTGTACACGTTAGACCATAGAAGAGCAGTGAACTTTTACATCAACCTTACTAAGGACATTAGAGCAGATGACTGGCTGATCTTTGGTTACAAAAAAGGTGTAAAGCAGTCCAAAAACACACGATTTCCAGATGGATTATCTTGTCTATTAAAGTCTGCCACACCTTGTCTAATAACAGGTCCATCTGTGGGAATTAAGGACTCATTCCAGCAGAGTTAAGTCTTACACCGCAGCTGTAGCGGTGGGAGTACCAGTAACCGACAACTTCACCAAGCATTACTGTTTGGATTTAGAAATAAGACAAGATGGTCGCTTTGCCTGCTCTGTATTTTATGGTTTTCTTGGCTAAACAACTTTTTTCCTCTCCCTTCTCCTTCAAGTTATTGCTTGGGAATCTTTGCGAAGGTGAGGAATTTGCAGGTAGAAGTATCCATCGGAAAATAAGTTACTTACCTTTGAAACTTATTTGTTCAAGGCATGTGTGGCTATAGGTATACATGCTGTCCCTACTCGTACCATCTAGTGCGGGGCCTGGATGTGTGCAAGTTATTTTTCTTCGAAGAAGTCATTAGATTCACAAGGTACTGTGACTCCTCTTGGCAATAATGTGAATGTTCATCGACTCCATTGTTCGATTGTTTTCTTTCTGCTGTCCGGTTTGGACGTGTGCGCCTGTGCTCCGGGTCAATACCGTCTTGGTTCTCTTTTTGGTTCAGATGGTTCCTTCCCTCTGTGGGCATTGTACTTCGATCACATCTCCTTTACTTTGTTTCTCTGAAAGACGTTTTATTACTTTGCTCAAGTGGGGTCCAGGTCGACCGTGGCCCCTCCTGGGCCTTGCCTGTGGGGGCCTACTCTTGTCTCTGTCACATCTCTCCTCCATGCCTTGGCGGTGATGAAACCCTGACAATTTCGAGTGGGAACAACACCCACAACCGTCAGCTGCGGATGAAGAGGCTTTCTCCCCGGAGACGGTTGTGGCTTAGACCTGGAGATCGAGGACCTTTCACCAGCTCAGCAGTCCCCGAGTACAGCACCCCCTCCCCCTCGACACTGCACTCATACCGATCAGTCTTGAGCCAAAGGGCACTCAGCCACTCTGGAACACCAGAGGTAGGCTTTTGGACCACCACTGCTTCCGGGCTATGGTCTGCACGACAAATAGCTCCGGGCGCCCCTCTCAGCTCCGGCTCGGCACCGAAGAAGCCTTGGAGACAGACTGCAGTGGCGCCGGCCACCCGGACGCTGGCCCCGGGCACATCCACCTTGGCCCCGGGCACATCCACCTTGGCCCCGGGCACATCCACCTTGGCCCCGGGCACATCCACCTTGGCCCCGGGCACATCCACCTTGGCCCCGAGCACATCCACCTTGGCCCCGAGGCACATCCACCTTGGACATCCACCTTGGCCCCGAGCCACATCCACCTTGGACATCCACCTTGGGCCCGAGGCACATCCACCTTGGCCCCGAGGCACATCCACCTTGGCCCCCCGAGGCACATCCACCTTGGGCCCCCGAGGCACATCCACCTTGGGCCCCGAGGCACATCCACCTTGGGCCCCCGAGGCACATCCACCTTGGGCCCCCGAGGCACATCCACCTTGGGCCCCCGAGGCACATCCACCTTGGGCCCCCGAGGCACATCCACCTTGGGCCCCCGAGGCACATCCACCTTGGGCCCCGAGGCACATCCACCTTGGGCCCCGAGGCACATCCACCTTGGGCCCCCGAGGCACATCCACCTTGGGCCCCCGAGGCACATCCACCTTGGGCCCCGAGGCACATCCACCTTGGGCCCCCGAGGCACATCCACCTTGGGCCCCGAGGCACATCCACCTTGGGCCCCGAGGCACATCCACCTTGGGCCCCCGAGGCACATCCACCTTGGGCCCCGAGGCACATCCACCTTGGGCCCCGAGGCACATCCACCTTGGGCCCCGAGGCACATCCACCTTGGGCCCCCGAGGCACATCCACCTTGGGCCCCCGAGGCACATCCACCTTGGGCCCCCGAGGCACATCCACCTTGGCCCCGACCGGAACCTCCACGCCGTACCGAAGGCACCCTTGGAGTTGAAGACTTTGGCTTCGACCAGCAAGTCCGACACTAGCGCAGTCAAGCCGATTTTCCATAAGATGCAGGAGCAGTTCAACTCAAGGCAGAAACATCTGGTCATTCACCTCCACACGGGCTGCATCCTTGCCCGCACTGTGGGCCCTGCTGCTCCAACCTCAGTCAGCTGCCCTTCGAAGTGGCCTTGGGCATTCGGGTTCCAGCAAAACAACGCAGGAAGGCGGGTAACGCTACCATCACCTCGCCCTGTGCCTCAGCCCTCCCCTCCTGCTTCTCCAGTGGACCCGCTTAGCATCATATTATAGGGGTCTCCACGCACTCTCATTGGTGGGCTTGGTGTGGGGGTGAGTTCATATTTGACACTTCCCCACAGGCTCACCCATAGGACTCCTACGAAGTAGACCCACCAGGGAACACAGACCCAGACCTTTAGCCTGCTCTCCCTTCTCCTTTGGACGATTCCACATCCTTTCAGGAACTCATTGGTATGGCCGCCTCCTTTCATACAGTAGAACTCCACACTGAGACCTTAAAGGATGACTTCCTCTTCGAAACCCTCTTCTCCACTCACCACCTTCCCATTCTCAAGGGCATGTTACGTCATACCCCTGATATTTTTAAAGACCCTACCAGGGCTAGGGTTATAACACCTTGGGTGGATTTAAAAAATATAAGGCCTCCCCTTCTGACCCCATCTGTAATCGCCAATGCCCATAAGCGAGCCAACTTCCAGGCCAGCGGGATGCCCTGCCACCAGATAAGGAAAGCAAGCGCATAGATGCGTCAGGGAAATGGGTGGCTGTGCAAACAGCCAACCACTGGCGCATTACTAATTCTGTCTGCCTTCTTGCAAGATATGATTGTGACCACTGGGACGAAATGGAGGAGCTCCTCTGATACCTCCAAGAGCATAGAAAACGGGTTCATGAGATAGTTTCTGAGGGCATACTCATCTCAATCACCTCTATATGATGTGTCCTAGACTTAGCCGACACCGCTGCCAGAGGGGTAAATTCTAACATTCTGCTACTTAGACAAGCATGACTCCGTACCTCTGACTTTAAGCCGTAACTTCAGCAGAACCAGCTGAACATGCCCTTTGATGTTGAGCACCTCTAGGTCCACAATTGGATCAAGCTTTAGAAAAAGTAAAAAAGGGTGTGGAAACAGCCAAAGTGATGGGGCACTACAAACACCCACTTCCCGTAGCTCCTTTTGCAGCGCTCCTTTTGCCGCACTCCTTACCGTGGAGGCTTAAAGGCAATCTCCCCTGAAGCATCTATGTTTTATCTGCGCACTCAGGGCCAGCAGTCTTCTCTGTGTTTATTTCAGAGGGTCCTGTAGGGGCAACGATTCCAGAGGCAATGGTAGCTCCCCAAAAGGAGCTATACCCGCCACCAAACCCTGACTTGCCTCTTTTTCCCCCGACCACACAACACCTGTCCAGGGGCGCCTACAAGGCTTATTTCCCACATGGCAAACCATCACCTCAGACCAGTGAGTGTTGGATATTATCCAACATGGTTATAGTCTGGAGCTCACTTCCATACCTCCCACCATTCCACCTCGCAAACAGACTCTCATGAACATCAAAGGCTGCGCACGGAGAAGGTCAAAGCTCTCCTCTTCAAAGGGGCTGTAGAACCTGCCCCCCGACATCAGCAATGTATGGGAGTGTACTCACTGTACTTTCTAATACCCAAAATAGACTGGTCCCTCAGGCCCCTAAATGAATACATCCTGTCAAAGCATTTTCACATGGTGACCCTTGAGGACATCATTCCACTTCTCCAGCAAGGTAACTTTATGGCGTGCTCGACCTAAAGGATGTCTATTTCCACATACCAATACATCCGGCTCACCACAGATATTTCAGATTTGTGGTCAGTGGAAGACATTACAAATTCAAAGTGCTCCCCTTTGGGGTCACTACTGCACCTTGGGTGCTCATCAAATGCCTTGCAGTGGTGGCTGCACACCGCCGCAAATGCACACAGATCACAATAGATCTGCTTCATCACGTGGGGTTTGCCATCAATGCCTCAAAATTCCACATTTAACCCCTCCAGATCCAACCCTACCTAGGGGCTATTCTCAACTCGGAGGTAAGCATAGCCTATCCAAATCTTGCCAGAATCCAGTCCTTTTAGACACGGCTCCCCCTGTTTCAACCAAATCAACAACTCTGTCAGAACAGTCCTGCGCTTCCTAGGCATGATGGCCTCCTGCATTGGCATTGTACCGCATGCCAGGCTTCACATGCGTCTGTTGCAAGAATGTGTAGCGTAACAGTGGTCTCAAGCAAAGGGTAATTGGGACGATCTAGCGTTGATCGGGGGTGCCTCACTCATTGCTCTCTGCAGTGGTGGAACAACAACAACCTGTTGCAGGGACAGCCTTTCCTTGACCCAGTTCCACAGAGGATTGTTGTAGGAAGCTGACTTTTTTATATAGTGTACCAAAATGAGGTACACTATGTAGAAAGTCCAGAAGACTCTTATTGGCTTTCAGGGCTTAAATGAATGATCCTAAATGCTCTTTTGTGGTAGTGTGGGCGAGCAATTTAGGCTTATCAGAGGGTAGTATCTGAAAGAAACACATAGTGATAGATTCCTTACCTTAGAATATCCCCAGGCGTCAGACTGGATCCGGAAAGTTTTCGTCAGCAGTACCCCTGCGCGTTGGTAGGTGGCGTCGTGCGGCTCCGCGTCCGTCGTTGGCGCCGTGGTTGCCGAGATGACGTCGCGGGCGCTACTTAGATGCCGCCCATGCGTGCTGACGTCAGTTCTTTCTTTTTCCGCGCCAGCAAGCGCAGATCCTTGAAGAGCAGGAACCCCCAGTCAATTTTTGACTGACTTTTTTGAGGCTTTTTGTCTCTATTTTTCTTCGAGTCATCGACTCCTGGTGCAGTAGGATGCCCGGTTTCAAGTCCTGCGGGGATTGTCACCGCATGATGTCGGTGACTGACCCGCACCGTGTGTGTCTTTTCTGCCTGGGGCGCGACCACGACCGCAAGTCGTGCCCCGACTGCCGGGCCATGGCGCCGAAGACTTTGCGGGAGCGGTCCCGAAAGTTTCTGGAAGCCCGGCAGTCGGCTCCGCGCCGTTCGAAGTCCTGGTCCAGAGGGAGGTCGAGGGACTGTGCGCGGAGTCATCATTATCGGTCTTCGGGATCCAAGTCTTCGCACTCGGGGTCAGGTAAGACGAAGCACAAGAAGTTGAAGAAACGCCATCGTTCTTCGACTTCCCCTCGCCGGTTGCGTGACGCGGCTGAGGGTGTTGGTGGTGCCACCCCGCGGCTCCGGCGGAGCCTATGCAGTCGCCGCCCGACTACCCGCCCTTCCCGGGGTCGTCGGCGACTCCGGCCCAAATACAGGAGTTCCTGTCGGCCATGGCTCGCCTCTTTGGGCCGTCGGGTCCCGCCGGTGTGCCTTCGGGCCTGCGGTCCCGCATGGGTGTCCTCGCGTTTCCTCGCCAGCGGCTCCGGCCCCGGCATTGCTGTCGGCTCCGGCCCCAGCGCCGCAGGACACCCTTGGATCCAGGCCTGGATCCCGGTCGACGCCGGTTGACCTTGTTACGCCTCCACCGACGTCGACTCCACCGGCACCGACCGCTCCTCGGGATGACGTCGACCTCAGTTTCAGCCCCGAAGTGGACGCGGCGTCGAGCCGGCGTCGATCGATGCCGTTCTCGACGTTGCTTGGGGATTTTTATCCCCATGTCCCTGCTCCTTATTTTAGACTTGTTGAACAGCCTGAGGAGCAAGGGGAGGACTGAGAGGGGTCTGAGGACCCTCTCGCTGCAGTCTGCGAGTCTGAACAGGACTGGGCTGAGGAATTGGGGGACGCCAGTGGTCTGGATACCTCACCAGACCTTGGCATGCTGTCTCCTCCTACCGTGGCTACGGAGGAGGGTGCTAGTTATGCTGTGGTGTTGCGTAGGGAGGCCGAGGCCCTACACCTCGAGCTCCCTACTGTGGCCGTCAGGACTAACCTCCTGACAGAGGTGCTTCAGCCAGCAGCTACTTCTGCAGAGCCGCTGCTTCCTTTCAATGAAGCCCTCTCTGACGTTCTTTTGGGCACTTGGTCCAGGCCCACCACAGGGGCTCCTGTGGATAGGAACGTGGCCCGACGCCATCGCCCGGCTCCGGGTGACCCCATTTTCCTCTCCCAACACCCCACCCCCGAGAACTTGGTTGTCCAAGCCTCTGCTTCCCCAACCACCTTCCCTTCCGCACCACCGGATAGGGAATCCAAGAAGCTGGATCAGTTTGGGAAGAAGATTTTTTCTTCCACCAGCTCTGCGCTGCGGTCCGTGAACACCGCATGCCTCTTGGGCCGTTATTCCCACTCTCTGTGGGATACTGTGGCGAACGTGCTGCCCCAGTGTCCGGAGGAGGCCCGGCCTGCTCTCTCCCAGGCTGTTGCAGGGGGGAGAGACGCAGCAAAGTTCATGATTCGTTGTGGCCTAGACACCGCCGACTCACTGGGCACATCGATTGCAACGATGGTGGCGGTTCGCCGTCACGCCTGGTTGAGGACCACTGGATTTTTGGGGGATGTCCAAAACACCCTTATGGACATGCCCTTTGATGGCCGTCGCCTTTTCGGCGACAAAGCGGACAGCGCGTTGGAGAGGTTTAAGAACTCACGGGCTACGGCCAAGTCCTTGGGACTCTCGGCAGTCCGCCTTCCTCCGCCTTCCGCTCCTTTCGTGGCGCAGGAAGGGGCGCAGCGGGGCGCAGCGTTCGCAACAGAGCCACAGGCCGGCGCAGCAATCATCCCAGCGCGGACGCGGGTTCTGCCGTAGCGGACCAAGGGGCCAGCGGGCGGGTCAGTCCACCACCACCCCGGCCACCACTGCCTCCAAACCTTCCTAGTCCGAACTTTCAGGCCCATCAAACGCCAGTGGGCGGCAGGCTTCGCCATCACTTCCCCCACTGGCGCACCATCACTTCGGACAGGTGGGTTTTAGAGATAGTCCGGAGGGGCTACTCCCTCCCCTTCGAGACTACCCCTCCAGCCATGCCACCTCAGTACCACCGCATGTTGGGGGATCACTTGGTGCTTCTTCAGCAGGAAGTTGCGGCCCTCTTGGCCAAGGGGGCCATCGAGCGCGTTCCGATGCCAGAAGTAGGTTGTGGTTGCTATTCCCACTACTTTGTGGTGCCCAAGAAGGACAAAGGCCTGCGTCCTATCTTAGACCTCCGGAACGTCAATCGCTTCCTCCGCAAAGAGAAGTTCAAGATGCTCACTCTAGCTCAGGTCTTGTCTGCTCTCGACCCACAAGACTGGATGGTGGCGCTGGACTTGCAGGACGCCTATTTCCACATCCCCGTCCTGCGAGCCCACCGGCGTTACCTGCGGTTCACGGTAGGCCACGAGCACTTTCAGTTCACCGTGCTCCCCTTTGGCCTTACAAGCGCCCCCTCGGGTGTTCACGAAAGTGATGGCGGTGGTCGCAGCTCATCTGCGCAGATCAGGGGTTTCAGTGTTCCCCTATCTCGACGACTGGTTGTTGGAGGCGGGCTCGCCCCAGGCAGTCGTCTCCCACCTCCAGACTACGGCCGACCTCCTGCACTTGCTGGGGTTCTCCATCAACGTGCCGAAGTCGCACCTGATCCCCTCTCAGAAGCTCCTCTTTATCGGAGCGGTTCTGGACACGGCGCAGTTTCGGGTCTATCCTCCCGAGCAGCGAGTCCGGGATATTCGGGCTCTGATTCCCATCTTTCAGCCCTTGTCCCGGGTTTCGGTCAGAGTGACTCTGAGGCTGCTGGGCCTCATAGCCTCCTGCAGGTCAATCATGCCAGATGGCATATGCGGGCTCTGCAGTGGGATCTGAAGTTCCAGTGGGCGCAGCATCAGGGGAACCTGTCCGATCACGTCCAGATCTCGGAGGGCACTGCACAACAGTTGCAGTGGTGGCTCACGAACCGGCATTGGGTTGACGGCAGATCCCTCTCCCTTCCCCAACCAGAGTTTACAGTGGTGACTAATGCGTCCCTCCTGGGATGGGGCAGCCACATGGGAGAGGCGGAGATCAGAGGCCTCTGGTCTCCGGCGGAGTCCCGGCTCCACATCAACTTACTGGAGCTGCGGGCGATCCGGCTTGCACTGAAGGCATTCCTTCCCTCTGTCAAGGGGAGAGTAGTGCAGGTGTTCACAGACACCACCGCCATGTGGTACTGCAACAAACAAGGCGGGGTGGGGTTGTGGATCCTCTTGTCAGGAGGCTCTGCGTCTCTGGACATGGCTGGAACATCAGGGCATGTCCCTGGTGGTTCAACACCTGGCAGGTTCTCTGAACGCCAGGGCGGACGAACTCAGCCGCAGGTGCATGCTCGATCACGAATGGCGTCTTCACTCGGAGGTGGTGCAAGGTCTCTTTCAGCAGTGGGGAGAGCCTTGGTTAGATCTATTCGCCACCGAAGAGAACACGCAATGTCAGCAGTTCTGCGCGTTGGAATTTCCAAGGCGGCACTCGCTCGGCGACGCTTTTCGTCGCGAGTGGAGTTGCGGTCTGTTGTACGCCTTTCCGCCTATACCACTTCTGCCCAGAGTGCTGAAGAGGATCAGGCGCGACCGGGCCCAATTCATTCTTGTGTCTCCGGACTGGGCTCGAAGAGTATGGTATCCCGAGCTACTCAGTATGAGCAGCGATCCTCCGATCAGACTGCCTCTTCGGGAGGCTCTTCTGTCGCAGCAGCAGGGGACGGTCCTCCACCCGAACCTGTCCAGCCTCCACCTCTTTGCGTGGAGATTGAGCGGCGGCAGTTGATTCCTTTCGACTTGCCTCCTGAAGTTTGTGACGTTATTCTGGCAGCCAGGTGTCCCTCTACTAAAGTGGTATACGCCTGCAGGTGGAACAAGTTTGTGGCATGGTGCACAGCAAAGGCTGTGGATCCCCTTTCTGCCCCTCTTTCTGAAGTACTACTGTTCCTTCTTTCTTTGGCCCAGCAGGGCTCTGCTCTGGGCACTATCAAGGGCTACCTTTCTGCAATTTCTGCCTTTCTCAGGCTACCTGATCAGCCCTCTCTTTTCAAGTCCCCTGTTGTAAATAGATTTCTCAAAGGCATTACACACCTTTTTCCTCCTATTCCTTTCGTGATGCCTCAGTGGGACTTGAATCTGGTTCTTACATACTTGATGTGCGCTCCCTTTGAGCCTCTTCACAACTGTCCTCTTCGTCTCTTGACTTTGAAGACTGCCTTCCTGGTGGCCATCACCTCCGCTAGACGGGGTGAGTGAACTCCAGGCTCTTTCTTGTAAGCCTCCTTTCCTTTCATTCCATCCGGACAAGGTTGTGCTCAGGCCTCGTCCTTCCTTTTTGCCAAAAGTGGTTACGGCCTTTCACATTGGGCAGACTATTACCATGCCCACCTTCTTTCCGCCTCCGCATCCTTCCAGAGAGGAAGAGAGGCTCCACCGTCTGGACCCAAAACGCTCATTTTATCTCAACCGCACACAGCAGTTCCGGGTGGATGACCAGCTCTTTGTTGGCTACGTTGGCACTAAGAAAGGTCGGGCAGTACACAAGAGAACTATCTCCCGCTGGGTTGTCTTGTGCATCAAAGCCTGTTACTCTTTGGCTAAAAAAGAACTTCCGGTGGGGCTGCGTGCTCATTCCACCAGAGCTACTGCAGCCACTACTGCATTGGGACGTGGTGTCCCCCTGCAAGACATCTGTCAGGCAGCCACGTGGGCCTCGCTGCACACGTTTACCAAGCATTATTGCCTGGACAGCCAAGTCCGGAGAGACGGCTTCTTTGGCCGTTCTGTTCTCCGTGACTTTCTGGTGTGATCTTAGTTCGCAGACCCACCACTGGGGTTGGTATTGCTGGCGTATCTATTCTAAGGTAAGGAATCTATCACTATGTGTTTCTTTCAGATGAACAAGTTACTTACCTTCGGTAATGATATATCTGTAAGAAACATTAGTAGTGATAGATACCTTACCGCCCCACCCATCCTCCCCGTTCTGCGAACTGATTTCTAGGGTTAAGGTCATCCCTTTAAGGGCCCTAGTTTCAATGCACCAGGGGTCAGTATCTTGCATGGCTCTGCGTTCCTGGCGCGGAAAGTCGTGTACAGAACTGACGTCAGCGCGCGTGGGCAGAGTCTAAGTAGCGCCCGCGACGTCATCTCGGCGACCACGACGCCAACGACGGACGCGGAGCCGCACGACTCCACCTACCGACGCGCAGGGGTACTGCTGACGAAAACTTTCCGGGTTCCAATCTGACACCTGGGGATATTCTAAGGTAAGGAATCTATCACTACTGTTTCTTACAGATATATCGTTACCGAAGGTAAGGAACTTGTTTGTTAAGGATTTGTTGTACACACAAATTCAATAAATGAGAAACACACTCGAAGAAACTAGAGACCAATTTTAGACACCAAAATTATCAGAATCAGGTACGTACTTTAGATGTTTTCACATTTGACAGTAGAAAATGACACGGTCCAAGAAAGCACCATCAGTTCAAGTTTACCTGCCCTGCCCTGGTGTGTCTGGGTGCAGAGGTTCTTACGGGGTGGTAGCCTCGAACGCTGCCTGTTAAAGTCAATGCGAAACGTACCTGTAAGAAAAAGGCTGCAAGGGGGACTGGGGACCTCGGCTCTTGAGGGTCTCAGGACCACAGAGAACACCGTCTGTTTATGTGCACCCAGGCTGGGGAGCTCTGATGCAGAGGTGTTTTGCCCGGCAGGTCGGTGAGCCACTCTTGGTGTGGGGCTGGCCTCTCTCGAAGTCCCTTGACTTGGCGGCTGTGGTGTTCTGACTGAGCACAAACAAGCCTCTGTACTTGCAACTGGCTCCGGTACCTCTGTTATTGGTGCAGGGCGGGTCCTGGCGTCTCCAAACTTGACATGGAGATGGATCCGACCTCCTGGAGCACATAAACCTTTTTGCTGGGTTGCTGCTTCCTCGGTGGGCCCGGGGGTCGCCAGAACAGTATACCGGGCAGCTGCAATTGATGCCTGCTGGTGCGGCGGAGTGCTTCCTCCACTCCAAGGGAGATTTTTTTTTTTTAACAATCTTTCTCCAGAATTGGATCTTTCATAGATTCACATGCTTGAATCATCCCCGTCGTCATAGTGGGAGTCGCACGGTATACATATAAAAGCAGTAGATAAAACTACTATAGGCTACCATGCAATGAAGAGTCACTGCATTAGCTTACCCACTTTCTTTTGTAAAAAGAACCAAACTTAAGCAACAGCCAATTGGGCGATAGCACCCTCTAGAACAATCCCAGAGGCTAGGTTCCTCAGATTTTCTACCGTACGTCGTGTGAAAGGGAGTCTCCCTGAGCTTTGCTCAGTTTTCTCTTTTTATCCAGTTTTCTATCCAAGTATGTCGGAATCTTCAAAGAAAGGTCTCTTCAGGTCGTGTGGATCATGTGGTAATTAGAGGCTGCATGCTGAGGATCCACATAAGAGCTGCATCTACTGCCTTTACCCTCAACATAAGGTAAAAGACTGCACAATCTGTAGAACCTTCTCTACAAAAACCCTCAAGGATAGAGAGGGTAGATTATTGATTTGGTTACAGAAACTTAAGTCTATATCTGACGTTGTCTCTGAGGATGAGGAGAGCTCTACCTCACAGGCTTCTAAGGAAACACCCACAAGGAGAGAGAGATCTCTTGAATCTCCTGAAGTTTCCAAGAAGAAGACTTAAAAAAGGTCTCGTCAGGAAGAGGCAGGCACTTCACAAAAAGGAAAGCTTCCATTTCCTACTGAGGAAAAAAGCCATAAGAAGGAAAAATACTCTTCTATTCACTCTATGAAAATCTCTGTCTCTAAAAAGCTTGTGTCACCGATGGCGTTAACTTCTGGATCACCGTCGACGCTAAAATCACCTTCTAAACAAGTTTCTCCTACCTCGTCATCGAAAAAAATCTACATCGTCGATGACTGACTCGACGACGGTCCCGGCAACGACACTTCCAGTGACGACGATTGCTACACCGCTGACGACCTCATCGTCGACGGCAACTCTGACGACGACTACAACCTTTTCGTCGTCGACGGCGGTTGTTCCGTCGACGACCTAGTCTACGACCGCATCGATGACAATCTCGTCTACGATGCTGACGACGACTTCATCCGTTCCTGTCATGTCCTCGTCGATGACGCAGACTCCGCTACCATCGACGAAGCTGACGACGCCCATCTACTTTACAGCTTATGCCTATGTACCCGTCGACGATGTTCTCGTCGACGACACCGTCGACGAGGCAATTTTTGCCAAATCCAGCGATAGTATCACCTTTACCTCCTTCAAACTTTTTAGAGGAGTCTGATGACGATGGGATGTTTGGACCTGCTGATAGTCCTTCTCAATTACATGTCAAATATCAGGAGGAAGATGACGAATATGAGGGATACTACCAACCAGAATATCACCCTCCTCATGCAAAAATTCAATATATGGAACCAGTTAATGAATCTATAGTCCACCTTCCTGTTACTTTGGTACAAGACCTTCAGGATTTATTGCATGACTATCGCACACGCTTTACTTCAGCGCCTGTTCCTCCACCTCCACAGCCACCACCGCCTGCTGCTTCTCCACCACGTAGCTCGGCCCCTCTATCTGCGCCCTCCCCTGCGGGAGATACTGTTGTGCCGCAACATCATCAGGATACTTCTGATGAAGGAGAAATTGAGGACCATCAACCCCAAAAAGATGGGCAACAAGGAGATGAATGGGAAGACTGTCATATCAACACCTGCGTCTCCCTCTCCGCAAATGGTAGAGTCTCCACCAGAGGATATCAGCGGCTTTCATGCTTTAATAGAGAGGGCAGCGTCACGTTTCCAACTGTCGTTAACGGTAAAACAGTCAGACTGCTTTCTCTACGATTTCAAAGACCTATCTTGAAAATCTGTTCGGTCTATACCCATTGTAGATCACATATGGGAAGAAGGTTTAAAGGTAATGAGGACACCGGCCACAGTTATCCCTGTCTTACCCAGGATAGACAAAAAGTATAAAGCTCCGGAGGATGCTCCAGCTTGTCTAGTAGGATATCCTAAGCCTGACTCCGTTATCTCGCAGGCCGCTCAACTGAGATTGAGGAACCCTCTAGCGCCCATTACTGCTCCACCTGACCGGGAAGGGAGGCGTTTAGATAACATTGGAACAAGATTTACAACCACATCAGGTGCGACTGTTTGTGCTGCCAACGCTCTTGCGATTTTAGCCAGGTACGATCGGCAGATGTGGTCGGACATTGCTTATTTCTTACATCTCCTTCCAGTGGATAAAAGGATGGAAGCAAGGAAAATCCTGCTTGAGGGGGAAAGATCTGCATCCGAAATCATTGATGCTTCTATGGATATTGCTTCCTTAGCCTTTCGTCAGCTTGCTGGAGCTGCTGTCCTCAGTTGCTTTCAGCCAACCCTGTCATCTATGTTCTGCCCTGAGGTGCAAAGCAAAATTTTGGACATGCCATTTGATGGTGAAACACACTTTGGTAAGCATATTGATGACGCTTTGCAGACCATCAAAACAGACAAGGACACAGCTAAGGCTCTGGGAACGCTCCAATATAGAAAGATTCCCTTTCGTGGAGCACGTGGCAGAGGAACTTATTCTTTTCGAGGAGGTTACTAAAGATACCAGCCTCAAACTTACACCTCTTACCGGCCTTCCTACCAACAACAGCAACAATACCGTGCGCCACCACAGGCTGCCTACTCCAGACAACCTAGGCGAAAGCAACAAGTTCAGCCCAGGGATTCGGGCCGGAAACAGTGACGCTTCGCCGCCTGCCGCTCTTCCCTTGTCTTTTTCACTGAAGAAAACCCCCCTTTTTCATTACCTAAATCAATGGCAAAAAATAACATCAGATGATTGGGTCCAGGATATAATAAAGTATGGCCATACCCTAGAGTTTACCACAACGCCACCTCATCATCCGCCTCAGAAATCAACACCATCCCATCTTCAATTGCTAAAGAAGGAGGCTTTACTAATGCTTCAAAAAGGGGCAATAGAATGTGTTTCACGCTTTCGGAGAGGAAAAGGCTTCTACTCTCGCTTTTTCCTGATTAAAAAAGAAGTTGGGGGAATGGCGTCCCATTCTAGACCTCAGGAAACTCAACAAATACCTGTGGAGAAATCCTTTTGCATGGTTGCTCTCCAGGAGATATTGCAACTGCTGAACCATTTTTAGCAA
The DNA here is from genome assembly GCA_963921515.1 of Calotriton arnoldi. Taxonomy (NCBI): domain Eukaryota; kingdom Metazoa; phylum Chordata; class Amphibia; order Caudata; family Salamandridae; genus Calotriton; species Calotriton arnoldi. The sequence continues at coordinate 882,346 of CAWUFW010000262.1, forward strand.
GCCTAGATTTGGGAGACGCTTACTTCCATATCCCTATCCACCTCAAACATTGTAGGCGTCAGTCTGCCCCCATCGCGTGGTCCTCCCGTGACGCCGTTTACGAATGAAGACTGGTCTATACCGAAATCCAGCTTACTGACTGAACAAGATAATTGGACCCCTTAACATAGGAACGGTGACTCTAAGAATATATTAATTTAGGAATTGACACAGGTGGTAGCATTGGGAGGGAATAAAACTCCCTCTGCATGACATAGATGAACGCCACGAATGCTTTCTTGACACTTTTTTGCCCTGAAGAAGTCCTTAGGGACGAAACGCGTTGGCTACGGTCGTGTGTTTTAATGAAGAATATGAATAAAGAAAATCTATACAAGACCTGCTGAATGGATCTAAAAATTTTTTTTTTTGTTATAGTTCTGTTTTACTATTTAGTGGAGTGCTGGATCACTGTGTTTTTGTCTGAATTGTGGGAGTATCCCAAGGAGACTTAGGGGTATTGAGCCTCACGTCCTTTGCACCCTGAATATATAATAAATACTGACTATTACCTGATAGCCGATAGGTGCAGTGATTATTGCCCCATACCCCCCTCTTTCTCTGTGTTTATAAGTCCTGCGTCATCTATTTCAATAAGGTAAGCCTTTATTATTAGTTATTTTTTGTTTTATATGTATATTTGATTAATATCTCGCTACGTAGTATCTCATTGATGTTTCTGTATTGGCATGTATGTTATAACCCACCATCCTCTAAGGATCATCAGGCATATATTACAGTATTTTTATACATGCATGTTTACAAAACTGCTAGGTACTCTGATTCAAGCATGTGAATCTATGAAAGATCCAATACTGGAGAAGAAAATGAGTTACTTACCTGTAACTACGGTTCTCCAGTATTGGTATCTTTCATAGATTCACATGCGACCCACCCTGCTCCCCGGAGAGGCTTCCCTTATTCCTCAAGGTTTATAATTTCACACTTGTGCTTGAAAATCTGAGGAACCTAGCCTCTCTTGGGATTGTTCTAGAGGGTGCCGTCGCCTGATTGGCTGTTGCTTGAGTTTGGTTCTTTTTACAAAAGAAAGTGGATAGGCTATTGCAGTGACTCTTCATTGCATGGTAGCCTATAGTAGTTTTATCTACTGCTTTTATATGTATACCGTGGGACTCCCACTACGCGACGGGGATGATTCAAGCATGTGAATCTATGAAAGATACCAATACTGGAGAACCGTAGTTGCAGGTAAGTAACTCATTTTCTTATTGTCATTTTTCTGCATATTCCAATATTGTGTCTCACATGAAATATATAATAGCCATACTTCTACTGTTCCAGGATCAAATTTCAATATAACACAATAGCTCGCTTAATCTCCCCGACGGCCCCCAGCGCCTTGAGACCCTTAGGGGTGATTAGTTCGCGCTTTACAAATACTGGGTTATGTTATGTTATTACTGTAGTATCTATACCAGTTTTCCACAAACGGAACTCCCTCCCCCCCCACCCCTTTCATGTCTTACTGTCCTTTATCTGTGGTCTTGTTTGACATTCTATAACCATCATCAGAAGTGCAGTTCAATGTATCTGTCTTTGGAATTCCTGTCCCATTTTAGCTTTCCCGGGGCTTCTTATGTATTATTCCCCTCTTCTACCTCCGTGGACTGAGGGTCTCTTAGATCTGCGATCATGGCGGACCACGTGCGTACATCCTCCTCGAGTTTATCATCCTTCCTTATGTGTTTAATCCGAGTCAGTTCAGTCGTCGCCCATTCATTCAAATCCCTCAACTATTTACTTATAAGCAGTGGGGTCGGCCTGAGTCATGAGATTGTTATCATTCTTTTTGCGATTACAACCCCAAAAGCACAAATTTCCTACTTGGCTTTTTCTTTTTTGGGTTGGGTATTAAATCCAATAGGACTGAACGTATAGTCTTAGAAATAGACCATCCAGTAGCCTTATGTATTTTCTCCAGCACTCCCTCCCAGAATAAACCCAGGCTCTGGCATGTCCATACTATGTGAACGAAGCATGCTGCCGCTTCCCCACATTTAGGGCAGGCATCCGACGGTTCCAGATAAATTTTACTTGATCTATTTGGGCTTAGGTATACTTGATGGTACTATATTATACTGAATTAACTTAAAACATGTGTTAGAGCTCACTTCACGCACCCCTTCATGCACTCTTTCCCGTTCTGATATGGGTTCTTCCGATTCCTCCTCCCACCTTGTCTGTACCGGTAGGGCGGTGACCGAATTATCGTCTGGAATGGCCCTATAAATATGGGAGATTAAACGCCGCCCTCACGCCATGGATAATGTCGTTAGCACAGCTGTGCAAGGGGGTTCCTCCAGGAAGGCCGTTAATATTTCCCTAGCTACTGCTACAATCTTCCCAGGTAGGATGTCCACATTTCCCTAGCTACTGCCGCAATCTTCCCATATTGTAGGAATTGCCCTGATCCCAATTAGAGTGTAATAACAGCCTCCTCACGGGTCACAAATCTGCTGTTGCTATACAGGTCCCCCATTGTAAGGCATCCCCCGTCTTTCCAACGTTGGACGGACATAGACTCTGCAATTTTTTTAAATGGTCATACAATCCACAATGGCATGTCAGGAGAATAGGGTGCCCTCCAGATGACTTTAACTGCATCCTCCCACACTCTCGCCACGTATCTAATTATATACGGGTAGTCTTTCGGGATCACAGCTCCCATCATGAGCAGCTCAGGTAAGGAGCCTTCACCATAGGTGCCCGCCAGTAATGTTCTTTCCCAGTTGCTACCTTCCTCCAGCCAGTGAACCGCGTGCTGCAAGTGTGCCACTATGTAATATAGATACATATGGGGAACCTCCACTCCACCGTCCCCCCCCCCCCCTTTCTTTGGAGGGTGTCTACTTTAACTTGTTTGCGTTTGTTCCCCCACAGCAACTCAAACATTAAACTATCTAATAGGGAAAAATATGACTTGGGGACTTCATAGAAGGAGTGTTGTAGGGTGTATAAGCATCAGGGTAAGATTATCATTTTTATGATAGCCGCCCTTGCCATTAAGGAGAGAGGCATGGACTTCCAAAACCCCACTGATGCGCGTATTCCTTCTATTTCTCTCCCTATGTTATGCTCCAGGAATAATAGGGGGTGAATGCCATAGTTGAACTCCCAGGTACCTCATACCTTCTGTTCTCGAAGTGAGACCCACTTCAGGGTATGTACCTATTGCATCCCTCGTCAGTTTCCCGATTGGGATTAGTTTCGATTTGCAAAGGTTAATACTAAACCTGGAGAATATTCAGAATCTCCTCAGTTAATCTAGAAGGATTAAACCTGCTCGGGATGGGCGTCTTAGGTACACCAGCATGTCGTCCGCGTATATGGATACGACATGTATGGTATCTCCCACGGGGATTCCATATCCCTCCATAGTTTTCCTGAGTGTTGTCGCAAGGGGCTCCATTGCCGCCGCAAAAAGCAGCGGCGACAAGGGAAACCCTGCCTTGTTCCCCTGATCAAAACAAATTTGTCAGGTACCACTCCCCTGAGTCGCACTTGGGCCGTCGTATTCATGTACAACAATCTAACCCATTGGAGTAACCCCAGTTGCACCCCATTTTTCAGAGGACCGCCCATATTTATGACCACTCTACCGAGTCAATGGCTTGCTCAATATCCAGGGCGCATTCTTCGGTCTGTATTATCGAGGCATGCCAAATATGTGTCAGTCTTCTTAGGTTATGAGTGGTGTTTCTCCTAGGTATAAATCCTGCTTGGTCTGGGTGCACTAAATGGGGCATGTGAGACAGCAACCAGGCCGCTAAAATCCCGCTCAGTATCTTACTTTCTAAGTTCAGGAGAGAAATCGGCCAATAAGAATTAGGTAATAAAGGATTTTTATCTGTTTTTAAGATCATAAAAACAAGTGCTTCCTGCGTAGACGTAGGCATGGATTGTGTCTCACGTTACTCATTATATACTTCTAATAATTTTTCAGCTTGGAGTGGTGCAAACTGCTGGTAAAACTCAGCTGGGAGACCGTCACTGCCTGGGCATTTGGCAGTTTTAATATGTCTAATATCTGCTATTAACTCTTCTTTAGTTATGGGGACTGCCAGGGCTTCTGCCTCCTCCTGGGTCTAGCCGCAGCAACTCAATATGATCAAGGTAGGCTTGTATTGTTTCTAGAGTTGCGTCCAATTTGGTGTGGCAGGCGGTAGCTAGATAGTGTGCCAAAGTGTCAACAATTGCTCTCTGGGTACAGACCATTTCCCCATTCCTGTCCTGCAGTTGCAAGATTGGGGATGGGGCGGATTCGGATTTAATCAGTTTTGCTAGTAGGGTCCCGGACTTATCCCCTTCCATATAGAGACGTTGTCGATATGCTAAATATTTGTTTTTCCAGCCTACTCCAGGAGGCCATGAGGGCTTTGCACGCCTCCCTCCATTCCTCTAAAGCCTGCGGATCTCTATGGAACGCTGCTTCCAGGGTACCCAACTTCTGTTCCTGTATTTGTTTTTTTACATTTTTTTTATTTATTGATTATTGATGGTGTACATAAACAAAACAGTGTCTTTGAGATACATTCAGCAGTGTTTACAAGACCATAATACAGCAGTTAAAAGATAGGCCCACATTGAACTAATCTGTGCATGCATACTGGACAATTTGCCATTCTACGGGCCACCACCACAGTATTGTACAGGTATAGCATATGCAAAGGAATGTCATATGATGATGAATGAGAGGGGTACCATCCATAAGGAAGAGACGACAGCCGCAAAAAAGAATGCGGAGCGTGGAATGTTCATGCCAAAACCCATAATTATACGGGGAGTCTCAGGGCTCCTGGTCAATGGTAATTGGGTGTTCCAGCAGGTATGTCTGAAGTGGGCCCCATATGTCCCTAGGGCGTGAGGAGGGAGGGAGAAGTTAAGCATATATACATGTTTGATCCTGCCATAATATGTCCCCAATCCATTCCTTAAATTTGGGTGCCCTTCCGCGGCCCCATCTACAGGCCACCCTTCGTTTGGCCGGGACAAGTCCAAAGGACACAAATTTACGGTGCTTTGCCGGGATCTGTTCAATGTAGCCGAGTAGGGCTACCAAAGGAGATCTCGGGAGAGATAGAGACATCATGCAGTCTAATGCCGTGAAGACCTGTTGCCAGTATGTGTAAACGGCTGGGCATCCCCAAGCGAGATGTAGGAAGTCTGCGTCCTCTGCCCTACACCTATCACACCTGTTTGTGTCTCTTAACCCAAACCTATGTAATTTAGCCGGGGTATAGTAGCTGCGCTGGAGAAATTTATAGTGAGTGATGCGTAGGCGACTGCTAGAAGAGACTTGTTCAGTTTGTTTACAACAGAACACCCATTGTGCGTCAGAGATGGGGTGCTCCAGCTCGGCCGACCACTTGTCCCGGGCAGCACATCGAGAATATTCAGTATCTGTGTATAAGCTGCGATATAATGCGGACACTAAGTGAGAGGCAGTGGGCGCACGGAGTAGCTGGTGCAGTGGGGCTACCACCTCAGGCTCCAATGGGTACGCAGGTGTGCAGTCTTTGAGCCCGTGGTGTAGGCGGGCATATAGGAAGGTTTCCATGGTGGATGGTGGGGGGTTTGGGTAGAGCTGGTGGAGAGTACGGATTTTACCGTTTGAGTATAAGTCTCCCCATGAGTGGAGTTTCCGTGTCTTAGCAATCTTCCTGAACACCCCTTCCTGAAGTAAGGGCATCTGTGGGTGATAGGCAAGTGGGAGCAGCGGGGAGTATAGGCATGGTGCCTGAAGGCGGTCAACAATGTGGTGCCAGGCTTGGAGCGTGCACTCCACTGAAGTGGGGCGAGTCTCCCGAGGCTTGACCAGCGATAACAGAACTCCCTCTAGTGGAATAGGGTCTGCAAGCCAGTGTTCGGTAGCAACATGAGGTGTATACTGAGGAGGGTGAAACCAAAAGTGAGCATAGTGGGCTTGGGCGCAGGTATAATACAATTCAAAGTTAGGGATATCAAAGCCCCCCTGTGAATATGGTCGCATAAGTGTGTCCCATTTTACTCGTGGCGGTTTGCCTCCCCATACCAGTCTGATCATTTCCGCGCGGAGACTGGAAAAGAAGTGTCTTCCCGGGTCGTATGGAATATTTAAGAACAAATACAAGAATTTCGGGATCACCACCATTTTAATGAGGGAGATATGGCCCGCCATGCTAAGGGGGAGTGCGTTCCATCGAGTTACGCAGCCGGTAATGTGGTCTAACGTACGGCCATAGTTTAGCCATCAATTCTTCGCGATCCGTCGTGATAGTGATCCCTAGATATTTCACTTAGTCAATGCATCACGCGATGGGGAAGTCTGTATCGAAGGGTGTAGCTGCAGCAGTTAATGGGAAAATTTGGGATTTGGCCCAGTTAATATGAATACCAGAGTGGCCACCGAATTTAACAAATTCCCGGTGGAGTGGATTAAGGTTGTGGTGCGGGATTTTTACATAAAGAGTGACATCAGCATAGAGAGATATGAGAATGGGGCGCAGAAAGCAGCGGAGTCCTTTTTCCTGATGGTGTTGCCGGACCTTAGCTGCTAGTGGCTCCATGGCGAGGGCGAACAGGAGGGGAGAAAGCGGGCATCCCTGCCGGGTGCCCCGCGAAAGAGATCGGGGAAGAGACATGACCATTAACCAGGATTTTTGCTGTCGGTGCCGTGTATAGGAGTCGGATCCAGGCCAGGAAACCCTTGGGGAGTCCCATACATTGGAGTATAGTAAAGAGGTAGTCCCATTCTAACAAATCGAAGGCCTTCGTGGCGTCAAGGAAGACTGCCACTAGTGCCAGCTGTGGGTCTACATTTTGTAGTATAGAGAAGTGTCCTGAGGTTGTGGGAGGTTGCCCTACCCGGTATGAATCCGGCCTGATCCGGTAAAACTAGGTTCTCCATGAGGAGTTTAAGGCGGTTGGCCATTAGCTTAGCGAGTATCTTGGCATCTGTATTAATTAACGAGAGGGGGCGATGAGACTCGCACCGATCTGCAGGCTTACCGGGTTTCAGCAATGAGATGAGTGCCTCCCTCATCGATGCAGGTAAAGTCTGAGTTTCCTGGGCTTCTAGGAAGACCTCTTTCAGCACCGGGAGGAGTTGGTCTATGTACATTTTGTAAAAATCTATGGGGAGCCCATCAGACCCAGGTGCCTTCCCCGATGCCATCTGCATGATAGCCTCACGGAACTCATCGTCCTCAAATGGTGCCGCCAAAAATTCCCGCTGATGATCGCCCAACCACCCCAGCGCTATATCTGCAAGATAGTGCGAGAGGTCCGGGGGAGTAGTATGGCGTGAGCTATACAGGTCTGCATAGAAGTCAGTGAACGTATGTAATATGTCCAGACTATCCCTGTGTTGCACCCCATTGCTATCTACCACGTCTAATATATAATTAGAAAAACGAGGTTGTCTGATTTCAGTCGCCAGTGCCCGTCCAGGTCTTTCCCCCTCCCCGTACCTGCGGGCAGTAAAATACTTGCCCCTGAATTTGGCTTCCCGGTCTGCTGTGGCAGTATAGTCTGTTAGTTTTTCCCGAAGTAGTGCCCTTTGGGCACCCAACGTCGTGTTCCACATGTCTAGTTCCATTTGCTTCAACTCAGTTTCAAGAGTCCGCAAGTTTCTTCGTATGTCTCGCAACACCCCGAAACCTTTGGACATGCATGTGCCACGCATAGTGACTATAAAAGCCTCCCAGATCGTGCCCACGTGTGTAACGGAGCCCCTATTTCTAGCAAAAAAGTCAATTATTTCTTCGCCAATCTCTGCCTGAAATACTGCATCCAAAAGTGCTTCTGGCACAAGTCTCCAACATCGTGGGGTAGCAATTAAATTAGGTGGTGTAATCTCTAGGCACACAGGTGCATGGTCAGAATACGTTCTGGCCATATGTTCTACCGAGTGTATCCAAGTGCTAACCCCTCGGGAACAAACCCAGTAGTCCAAACGCGACCATGTCAGGTGTCCAGCTGTGTAAAAGGTGCCCTCCCTGCCCGCTGGGTGGACATATCGCCACGCATCTATGAGCCCCTGGTCCAGAAATTGTTGAGAAAGAACATCTTGTGTGTTGGTGTAGTGATGTGGAAGAGGATTGGATCTGTCCATGGAGGGGTGCAGGGCAGTGTTAAAGTCTCCACCCCATATTACGTGAGTGGATCCTACCTTAATTATCTGTCCCCATAGTGTGGTGAAGTAGTCTGGGCTGTCTGTATTGGGTCCATAACAGCAAACTAGGGTAACCGATTGTGTGCCCAGTGTCCCCCAAAGTAAGCAGCTGCGACCTGAGGGGTCACTAAACGTTATAATTATCACCAAAGACCTGCTCTGACCGGGCCAACGAATCCTGTTCACTTCATGAGTGGGAATGGAAGTTTCTTTTCTTCCTCAATAACAACCCTTCCTATTTTATAGGTATTGTCCCAACACAGAATCGCCCTATGTTTAGTTATAAAAGAACCGACCAATGAGTCAGCAGTCACTGTGTTCACATAACATACCCTGTACTATAACAGATATACATCACACATAAATGTGAAAAATTGTGAAAACACTGTGAAAACACGAGGTAGCACCTCACGTGCGCACCACCAAGGGAGCTTACTGGTTAATTATCACCAGTCATGCCCACGTTTCTCATCATTGGTTGCTACCTCGCAAATAAAATAAACAAAATCGGTGTCCAGAAACCCAGTGAAAACCAGTGAATATGTGTATATAATAACACACATTGACCCCATGTGAGTAAAATTGAGATAAGCCAACTCAGTTACCAACGAACCACCTTTAATCTCAACTCGAGGGCTTATTCAAATTAAAAGCATACTGCATGTTTGCAGACCATATAAAGTTGGGCCGACATGTTTCATTGCCTGTAAATTGTAATGGCAATTTCTTCAGGGCACGAGGGCCTTATCCACCTTTTCTGGACCCTTATTGTGAACACGCAGTGACTGTTTAAACAAAGAGAAGGTTCATTAAAAGCAGTTCCAGCCAAAGCAGATTTCTCTGCCTATAATTATCCTGTATACAATTGCACCCCCGAATGTATATTTACCCAGTAGCAGCCAAGGCCTCTCGTACCAGCTGACCACCGTGTCACTGAGGGACTAAATACTATTTGTAGCCCTCTTTTATACAAGCGGACACATGCGTTGTCCGTGTGCTGTAAAAACAAACACACGTTAGTATTTTAATATACAACACGTTGCCAATAATCATAGTTTTTATGGCACTCATTATCACTTAGTTTAAGCAATCGTGCATACATGGGACTTTACCGAAGTGTCACTAATGACTCACCCACAGACTAATTTATTCACACCCAAAAATTCTTTTTCTTTCTGTCATCAATCGAACGAATGTCACGAGACACCAACCACCGTAGCCTAAAAACGCCCATCCCATTCTGTTACTGAATGTGGATTCAGGCCCCAATTCATTAACATTTTATGCCATTACAATCGCAAATCATGTAAATAGTCCTCTAAGAATAATCATAGAGGCTCTATGCCCACTCAGCTCTATATGACTCGCAGAGTGAAACTGACATCTGCCCGATAAATCAATTACCCTCCATCTTCTTCACAACATACACGCAGTGCCTCCGTACTGCATTTACAAGTACAGGGACCATTGAATCTCGGTGTCCCTTGTGTATTGCCCGATACTCTTACCGCAATCGTCACCCGACGAGCCTCGTCTCATTCAGATTCAGCGCCCGGAACCCGCAGCCATATTTAAAGCGGAAAATCAACAACGGACATCCGCCTACTTAGCAGGTCACGTGCACAGATACTGCAAAAATGCGCCATCTTTAAATGGCAAAAATATTCATTACGCCATTATTTGCCAAACACAGCATATTAAAAGTCAGAGAATGAATACTCATATAGAGCGGGTCAATCTCTACAACCCATTCATGTGTCAGTACAAAAACGGTTTTGTTTATACCAGCCCGACTGATCAAAAACAGGGTGCCATAATTCACCCTTCACCTAGAATGACAACACTTCATGTCACCAGCTTCAAGAGGGGTACACTTACAGCAGTACCCTATCTTGATAGCTAATTATTTAATGATTATTTCAAAAACGCAAAAGTGTTTTTATTATAGACATGACAAGTGGACAGCCTCAACTTGAAAACATCCCAAGACTATATCCTTTTCGAGAATTGTTAGAGAAGTATAAGAGAAATATCTCTGACACGCGCCCGTCACTGACAGGCAAGGAGCAGTTATTCTTCATCAAATCAGAACTGGGTTGTATTGGAGAAAGTGGTGGGGGACACATACAATATGGAGAAATTACTATCTAAAAGAGAGGCACGTTGGATTTTTTGGGAGAAAGCAGACCAAATGGGGCTGAATGATTATATAGAATGGAACAGGGTGAGTCTGTGATTAAGGAAGTCAGTGCGCTGATTTTGATGAAGAATAACTGCTCCTTGCCTGTCAGTGACGGGCGCGTGTCAGAGATATTTCTCTTATACTCCTCTAACAATTCTCGAAAAGGATATAGTCTTGGGATGTTTTCAAGTTGAGGCTGTCGGCTGTTCACTTGTCATGTCTATAATAAAAACACTTTTGCGTTTTTGAAATAATCATTAAATAATTAGCTATCAAGATAGGGTACTGCTGTAAGTGTACCCCTCTTGAAGCTGGTGACATGAAGTGTTGTCATTCTAGGTGAAGGGTGAATTATGGCACCCTGTTTTTGATCAGTCGGGCTGGTATAAACAAAACCGTTTTTGTACTGACACATGAATGGGTTGTAGAGATTGACCCGCTATATATGAGTATTCATTCTCTGACTTTTAATATGCTGTGTTTGGCAAATAATGGCGTAATGAATATTTTTGCCATTTAAAGATGGCGCATTTTTTGCAGTATCTGTGCACGTGACCTGCTAAGTAGGCGGATGTCCGTTGTTGATTTTCCGCTTTAAATATGGCTGCGGGTTCCGGGCGCTGAATCTGAATGAGACGAGGCTCGTCGGGTGACGATTGCGGTAAGAGTATCGGGCAATACACAAGGGACACCGAGATTCAATGGTCCCTGTACTTGTAAATGCAGTACGGAGGCACTGCGTGTATGTTGTGAAGAAGATGGAGGGTAATTGATTTATCGGGCAGATGTCAGTTTCACTCTGCGAGTCATATAGAGCTGAGTGGGCATAGAGCCTCTATGATTATTCTTAGAGGACTATTTACATGATTTGCGATTGTAATGGCATAAAATGTTAATGAATTGGGGGCCTGAATCCACATTCAGTAACAGAATGGGATGGGCGTTTTTAGGCTACGGTGGTTGGTGTCTCGTGACATTCGTTCGATTGATGACAGAAAGAAAAAGAATTTTTTTGGTGTGAATAAATTAGTCTGTGGGTGAGTCATTAGTGACACTTCGGTAAAGTCCCATGTATGCATGATTGCTTAAACTAAGTGATAATGAGTGCCATAAAAACTATGATTATTGGCAACGTGTTGTATATTAAAATACTAACGTGTGTTTGTTTTTACAGCACACGGACAACGCATGTGTCCGCTTGTATAAAAGAGGGCTACAAATAGTATTTAGTCCCTCAGTGACACGGTGGTCAGCTGGTACGAGAGGCCTTGGCTGCTACTGGGTAAATATACATTCGGAGGTGCAATTGTATACAGGATAATTATAGGCAGAGAAATCTGCTTTGGCTGGAACTGCTTTTAATGAACCTTCTCTTTGTTTAAACAGTCACTGCGTGTTCACAATAAGGGTCCAGAAAAGGTGGATAAGGCCCTCGTGCCCTGAAGAAATTGCCATTACAATTTACAGGCAATGAAACATGTCGGCCCAACTTTATATGGTCTGCAAACATGCAGTATGCTTTTAATTTGAATAAGCCCTCGAGTTGAGATTAAAGGTGGTTCGTTGGTAACTGAGTTGGCTTATCTCAATTTTACTCACATGGGGTCAATGTGTGTTATTATATACACATATTCACTGGTTTTCACTGGGTTTCTGGACACCGATTTTGTTTATTTTATTTGCGAGGTAGCAACCAATGATGAGAAACGTGGGCATGACTGGTGATAATTAACCAGTAAGCTCCCTTGGTGGTGCGCACGTGAGGTGCTACCTCGTGTTTTCACAGTGTTTTCACAATTTTTTCACATTTATGTTTGATGTATATCTGTTATAGTACAGGGTATGTTATGTGAACACAGTGACTGCTGACTCATTGGTCGGTTCTTTTATAACTAAACATAGGGCGATTCTGTGTTGGGACAATACCTATAAAATAGGAAGGGTTGTTATTGAGGAAGAAAAGAAACTTCCATTCCCACTCATGAAGTGAACAGGATTCGTTGGCCCGGTCAGAGCAGGTCTTTGGTGATAATTATGATTTTTGAGTGGAGGGCGACCTGATCTGTTTTTCCCTCTGTAGCTCCTTTTTGTGTAAAAGGGTCACTAAACGTGCCTCCAAGTATAAAGGGTGTATTTTTTTTTTACTAATATGAGTGTGCCTCGTGAGTAAGTGGAATAAGAGGAGAATACCCGAGCAGAGGCCCACCTGTTGCCAAAACAGTTAGCGCGTCGTGGGTCTGTGTGCATTTCCTGAACCATCGCAACTTGTATATGGTGTCTGTCGAGGTATGCCAGTATATGTCGTCTCTTGCGGGGATCCCCGAGGCCTCTGACATTCCATGTGATCAATTTAATTCGTAGTGGTTCAGTGTGTAGTGTCATACCAAGGGGGATGTTGTATCAAGGTGTAGCGCAGTGCCGTAGTGCATGTTTCAGTGTTCACAAGTTGTATGTATGGTCTACAAAGCTGGAACATAGCCATCAGATGCTGTCTCATATACATCAATGCAAAAAGTATCCTTCCCACCCCAAACCCGCCCCCCATCAAGTTCCCCAACATATCGGCAAGGAGCCATCTAGCTAACAACCATTCCTCCCCCACCCACAACAGCACCCCAATCGTGCCGGTACTTAGGTGCCCACCCATAAATCCCAAGTACTGATTCTATACTGTCTAGTACCAAAAAATTCCAACCCAGTAGGGAAAGAAACAACAAAAGAGGTGAGAGTATAAGCGATAGGGGGGATCTTCCATAAGAGGGGGGCGCCAGTGGGCTACAACAAACCTTCCCATAGTCCAGCTCTACTGCAGTACAGTCCCCAGGTAACTCGATGTGAGGGGGGGGGGGAGTAGAGTGGGAAGGGTGCTTGGCGAAGTCTATTTCAAACCCACCAAAGAGAACTTAACGTGTCAATCATAAATCTTGTACAGTATATAAAGCCCAGAGGGCACTTAGCTGTCCTTGTCCATCCTGTAGGTGAGGCGACCCATCACAAAGGGTGATCTCGGCACCCTCCAGGGGAGACCGGTCATATGGAGCTTTTCAGTGCAGCAGCGCCTTACAGCTCTCCCCGCGAGAGGGAGAGTGGGAGATCGACACTGGAGCTTGTAGTGATGACAGTTAGGGCCCAGTTTAGTCTGAGGAAGGAGAAGGAGATCTGGAAGTGGGGTCCTGTCGCGGCGAACGTCTTTGAATCTTCTTCAGGAAATCTTCCACCTGTTGCGGGGTATTGCAGAATGTGTGTTTGCCGTGGTGCGTAATCCGGAGCCGTGCAGGATACATGAGGGCATATTCGACCTGAGCTTTGCGGAGTTTGAGCTTGACGGGCAAGAATTTACGACGTGCTTCCTGAACCGCCATAGTAAAATCTGGGTAGATGGTGAACTCATTGCCTTCGAAGTGTAGCGTCTTTTGTTTACAAGCTTTCTTGAGGGCCGCATCTCGGTCTCGGTAATTTAAGAGACGTGCAACTATGGGTCGTGGGGGTCCTCCCGGCGGAGGCCGGGGGCCCAGGGAGCGATGTGCTCACTCAACCACCAGCTGCGATGAGAAGGAGTCCGCTCCGAAGGTACCGGTCAGAAGGCGCTCAATGAAGTCTTCCATGCGCCCAGTGTTTGTGCTCTCCGGTATGCCAAGAATTCAGATGTTGTTCCGGCGACTTCGGGCCTCCAAGTCTTCATTTTTGGCAGCAATGACTCTTAGCAACTTGTCCATTTGCGACATCTGCTGTTGCATCTTAGAGGTGGCATCCTCATTTTCCGAGATACGTCGTTCAGCCTCCTTCAATTGCCCATCATGTTTGTTGACTTTCTGGACAAGAAAATCCAGTCGAGTGTTCATCGTATCCATTTTTCCAGACAAGTCGTTGAGACTGTGTTTCATGGCCAGGAGAAATGTTTTTACATCGTCCTCCGGGGTCGGCGATGATGTATTCGACAGGTCCGTGTTGGTCTGTCCGGAGTCAGCCGAGGTGGACCTAGTGGTGGTTTTTTTGTTATCGAAGGTGAGTCTGGGTTGGCGGCCATCAGGTTTCCCCATTGTGTCCCGTGCCTTGTGCAGAGGAGAAGAGCAGTATTAAGAGCAAAGTGAAATGCCCAATGAACACAAGCAGATCAAGGAAGGCAGGGGTCAGTCAATTCAAGCTGGAGATAATAGCGTCCTGTGATAGATTGGGCCTGTAGTTCTATTCAGCAGAGGAGTTCAGGGGTGCGTGACCATGCCACCTGCATGTAGGGTACACAAAGCCGGAGACGGGGAGCAGGCCTCGTCGGCAGTGGGCAGGCAAGAATGGCGGACCCGTATGGAGAGATACTGCAGAAGGTTGTTGAGAATGGGTCACTTGCTCATCAGCGTTGTTTAGACAGGCGGGTCAATGCCAGTGGCCTTCAGAGCCGCTGCGGTGCAGTTCCCCCAAATGATGCATCGAGAGGAGTATCAGCCTAGCTGGAGAGTGGTGCCCAGCTCCGTCAGAACATCAATGGGGCGGTCGTGCCCAGGGTCGCACCGCAGTTTCACGGCTCCCCCCACAGTGCCAGACCTTTCGTGTGTCTCCGAGAGAGCCACAGAGAGTTGTTGGCAATTTCTAGTCGTAGCCGGGTATACAGCCGGTAGCAGGCCCCTACGGAGCAGTCGGGGGTCGCGCAGAGCAGATATCTTCAATTCCACTAGAGGCCCATCCCGTGCGCAACAGCCGCCAGCCACGTAGCAAGTAGGAAGAGTCGGGCAAGTTCAGGACGGAGGCCCCGCGGGAGATGCGGGTTAGGATAGAAGGAGGATTTTCTACCAGTGGCTATAAGCGTCTTGCAGCCGCAGCGTCCGAGCTCCCACAAGGCATGTAAGATGGCGGCGGTGCGGCCCCAGATCCCGGCTACATGAGCCGGCTCAGTTTGTCCGAATTGGCGTTATGCAGTTCCCTCCTCAGGAGCAAACCAGCAGCAGACTCCACAGGGGGCAGTTTGGAAGCTGCAAAGCGGGTTGGCGGCAGTATGTTGGTGCACGACTCCCTACGCGCGCGCCGGGGGCCGGAGAGAAGTGTCGCCAGGATACTCGTCTCATGCAGCCAACCACCTCACCGCATCTCTGGTAGCTCCAGTCATGCGTTGCTCTTTCCAGAGCTGTGTGGTACAGCTTGCGCCAGTCCATAACTGCGAAAAAAAACTCACGGCGGGATTCCAGGCAGCAGTGCAGGGCCTACCGCCACGTGGGATCCCCGGGGCTCAGGTAGAAGCGTCCGCCGCCCAGGTCATCCGGAGCAGTGTCTCCTCAGTCCCCCGCAGCTGAAAGTCCGCTCCAGCGGCGCCTCCTTGAAAGCGGGAGGCACGATCTTTCCACCGGAGTACCACGAGACTCCGAGGAGCAGGCTCACCGCCTCGGGATGTAGTTGTGTGGTGGGAGAAGGATAAATGCCGGATTTGGCCGCCAAGCCTCCAGAGCCTCACAGGTGTGCGGCCATCTTGGATGTGCACCACCTAGCGCCCCCCCTGTTCCTGTACTTGTATATCCGGATCCAGCTGCTTCCTAACCCCGTGGGATGTGTTGATAGCTACTCCTCTAATCACAACTTTCATTGCCTTCCATTCCGTTGCCCTTCTGGATGCGGTTCCCCAATTTTCATCAAAATAATGGCCGAGGGCTTCCTTAAGGGTGGCTTCGAACGGGGGAGCTTGCAGGGCTTCTGCTCGAAGGCGCCATAGCTGTATCGCTGGTCGTCCTGCTCCCCCTTTAAGACTCAGCAGGAGTGGAGAATGATCCGACTGATAACGGGGTAAGTATGAGATCCTCCTACTGCCGGGGTCAATCCGGAAGAAATGCAACAATAATTCAGGCGACTGAATGTATTGGTTGCCGGGGAATGACAGGAAAATACTCTCTTCAGAGGGTTACTCATTCGCCACTCATCTGAGTTGCAACCCATTGAGGATATCCACTAGTACTCTGTGCGTTCAGGGTTTGGTGTTCTCTTTGGGTGGGTCCCTATCTAGGTGCGCGTGTAGAACACAATTAAAATCTCATAATAGAATTACCTCCGCTCCTAGGAATGGAGTAGCTACTTCCATCAGTGTTGTAAAAAAGTCGGGACTGTCAGAATTGGGGGCATAAACATTAATGATACATATCTCCTGTCCCTCCCATTTTCCATATAGAATCACGTATCGCCCCTCTGGGTCCGGCACATGTCGTATGTGTTGGAATGGCACCCTGGGAGCCACCCATATAAGTGTCCCCCTTGTGAACCCAGAGTAGGAAGTGGCATATATCTGGCCTCTCCATCGCCGCCTGATACATGGGATTGCATCCCCCCATATATGCGTTTCTTGCAGGCATGCAATCGCCACTCTGAAACGTTTTAAATAATCTAGTACCCTTCTTCTCTTCTGGTAATTTGCCATGCCCCGTACATTCCATGTTATAATTTTCAACTCTTGTACCCCCATATTTGCAAAGAATCCTCCTAATCATCCTGTGCCCTGCACCTCTTTGAACTGTTCCCCTCCTCCCCCGTTTCTTTACTCATCTCCCAGAATCAGACATTAGACACTTTAACTTTGACTTATGTATGTGACCCCTGGCTAACATAACAAAAAAACACCCTTGAACCCCCCGCCCACTGGACATTCTTGTAAGTGTCACTCCCCCCAGATGGTGCGGGATATCGGCCTGCAAGTATGCCCTACTCCACCCACCTCCCCAACTGTGAATCTCAGCTTATCGTGCCTTAAGTTAGGCAAAAGGCAGTCTCTTCTTGAAAGTTTTTTGAAGAAAATCTATTGAGTGCTGTGCTAGTGGCCCAGTCACCGAAGAGGATGCGAGGTTGAAACCTACCGCTCTCTCCACGGGAACAGACCATCAATCTCTCTTAGTCCTAAATGTATACCATGTCTACGTTAATTACATATCAATGGCTCTCTCACCTTTGCATTACCTATTGCATTTTTCCCTCGTTTCTATATGTTCTTCACCTGTACCCTATCATACTGTTCATTTGACCGGTTTTTCCAGCCCTTCCAGATCTAGTGCTGTATCCTGGGATGCAGTTTCCGATTCCTGTACAGTTTTGGTGTCTGAGGTTTGCAGCGTTCCATCTGGGCGAACTCGTACCCTGCCTGGACTTGCTCGTCTAGATTGTGACTTCTGCGTTGGTCCCCTTTGTGTCCCACGTGTTTTGTCCCCTGTTGTCGATGACCTAGATGACCCCGTTGATGGGACCAGACAGGCCCTGGTATCCCACTGGAATCCAACCCGTCACTTGCCTCAGCAGCTGTCTGAAAGAAGAGAGTTCGACCAGCCTTTTCTACTCTCAACTTTGCTGGAAATAGCAGGCTATACTCCAGGTTGGGCTCCCGGAGGCGCTTCTTGACCATTAAAAACGCCTTCCTTTGCTCCTGTACTCGCTGTGTGTAGTCTGGATATATCGATATGGGATGACCTTCCAATTGTATTAGCCCTTTAGTGTGTATGGTCTCCAGGATCACGTCCATCTCATATAATGCTTTAACCAGCCCCCGTCTCTGCTTTTTTTAAAAGAGCACCTTGTATAACGCCCGGGCCCTTCCGACCTGAGCCACCAACACTCTAAACGGTTGCGGTCCTTTGGGGGTCCAAGACTTCCCCACGTCAGGCAGACCTAGGGCCGCACCCTGGTTCTGCCCGGCTCACTCAGAACGATGATTCAGTCCCCAGCCTTCTCGATCCTCCGGAGGGCTCCGTCCAGTCTGGAGTGCAGACTAGTATCGGTCGGCGCCTCCTCCAGCGGCTCGGTCATCCGACACTACTGGTTGCTCCTCCTTACGTCGCTAGGCCTCGCTCTCCTATTAAGGAACCTGGGGGGGGGGGGTGTTCAGGCCGCGGGCGCCCGCCAGTTTTCCTGCGCACACCACGGCTGCCCGGTTCAGCGAACCTCCCCACTTCTACTTACCCCTGGGGTCACTACACCCCCTATAAGACCACTTCCTGTGGAGAGTGGGCATAACCCTGTTCCAGAGTTCCTAATTCCACCAAAAACAAGATGGTGGAACCCTTCTTTCGTGGAGCACATCAGGTAGCCCACCTTATGGGTGTTACTAGCCTGGTGGTATAACATGCCTATTGCATAGCTAATTTCCCACCTGTCCTGGTGCCAAATGGGCCTCCGGGCAGGGAGTGGCATCTCTCAGGTCTGGGGGAAACCGGCGTTGCATATCAAAGACAGCAGGGGCTTTGAAGCCCCTGGCCTTGATATGCTAAATCACTAGCCATCCTACTGGAAGAGGTGTGAACACCTTCCTCCGGAGCAGGCATTGTTTTTGACCTCTGAGAGCGCGGGCTCTCGCCTGTAGGGGGCCAGAAACCTGTCTGTGGTGGCAGGCTGGGCGATGCCAGCCAGCACACTAGATACTGGTAGGTTTTTCAGGGGGCATCTCTAAGGAGCCCTCTGGGTGCATGTCATAATAAATCTAGTACTGGCAACAGTACAGATTTATTAAGACATTGTGTTTGATACCAACCACCATAGGTTTCAGTGAAGCCATCATGTAGCTGGAGAACTCGTAATGACCAGTGCCCAGTATATATACTTAAGATGGCTTCCCTGTTCACTTGTACCATCTAGTAATTGAACTAGGCAGCCCAAGGCCATAGCTGCTGAGGCAGATATGCCCTCACATGTAATATAATGCATCCTGCCTTAGATTTACCAGGCCTGCTGTAGGGGTGACTTGTATATATTCCACACAGTGACTTTGGCATGACACACACTGAGTGTGCCATGTCGTGTTTTTACTCATGGTTTGCACCATGGCATGCAGTCTGTAAGGGCCACCTGTATACTACATGTATGGGGGTCCCTTAGGGTGGCATAATACATGCCGCAGCCTTTAGGAACCCTCTTTAGTACCTATGCCCTAGATATCAGAGGGACCACTTAATAGGGACCTGCAGGGGTGCTAAAGTGTTTGCCAATTGTGTTACAATTAAACCATTTTACCTTTTTTTTAGGGAAAGAGCACTGGCACTGCCGCCTGGTTAGCAGGGACCCAGTGCACATCAGCCGAAAAACATCAGTACCAGTGGCAAAATGTGGGGGTGACCATGACAAAAAGGGGCACTTTCCTACAATTGTTACAACAGATGCCTCTCTTACGGGTTGGGCCCACAACTACAGGATCTGACTGTGCAGGGTCAGTGGGAAACCAAGTAACAGGGCCTCCACATAACCTATCTGGAACTTCTAGCAGTTCACCTAGCTTTGGAGGCTTTTCTACGTCACCTGATGAGCAAGATTGTTCTTGTCTGGACGGACCATATGACAGCCATTATTACCTTCAGAAACCGGGGAGGACATGCTCTCCACAGCTTCTGGGCCTCAGATTGGTGGCCATCGGAGCTTGGTGAACCCCCTACGCCAAAAAAGTGGGTGAAAAATCTGGGTGTTATAATTGATGATAGACTCTCCATGGAAGAACATGTGAAAACCATCTCGGGCACATGCTTCGGCCTAATGCGAATGCTGAGGAAGATCTTTCCCTGGATCCTCCTCTCAGCTAGAAAGGCCCTTATACAGGCACTTCTAGTGAGTAGACTAGATTATGGAAATTTCCTACTGGTAGGGATCAGGGAAGATCTATTATCCAGGCTGCAGGTCGTGCAGAACACAGCCGCGCGTCTAGCCCTCAATCAGCCTGTTCGAACCCCCTAGGAACCCCTTCTATGAGAGCTGCACTGGCTGCCTGTCAGGAAAAGAGCAGAATTCAAGCTGTTGTACCTGGTGTTTAAAACATTCCAGGGGAAGGGACCAGCTTACCTGAGGAAGAAGCTAAAGCCATATGTCCCCTCTCGCCAACTGAGATCGAGCGACCGACAGCTGCTTTGCCCCCTGAGAATTAACAGAGTCAGAATGGGCGGCCGCTCATTCTCGTATCTCTCCCCCTTTCACTGGAACAGACTGCCAGATAACATCCGTGCATGTCCCAATCTCAGGCAGTTTAAGAAACTCCTCAAAACCTGGTTGTTCTGTCATTAACCAGCAATCTCTGTTCTGCTCTATCTGTTATTGAGGCGCCGAGAGTTCCCCTGGGGATGATTCGCTTGCGCCCTATAAATACAAATAATAATAAATAATAGTTCTTCAGCTATCCCAGAGCATTTGGCATTGGGCTCTCCACCACAAAATTCATTTGTTAGTTGAGTTCCTTCTGGAGATGAACAACGATTTTGCCGACCTCCTCAGCAGGATGCAGCAACAAGTTCACAAGTGGGAACTCCACTCGCAAGTCCTCCTCTGTTACTTTCACAGATGGGGGTTCCCACAGATAGACCTGTTCGCAACAGCAGAAAACCCCAAATGCCCAAAGGTTCCTACACCCACAGTCCAGCGCCAAGGCACCATTGATGAACTGGTCAGGGATATTTGCCTACACTTTTCCTCCTTTCCCTCTTCTTCCATTTGTGGTACGGAGGCTTCAGCAGACATCTCATCCTGGTGACACCCACATGGGCCCGCCAGCCCTGGTTCACGATTCTGCTTGAACTCTCACTGGTTCTGCACGAGAGGTTCCCCAACAAGCTGGACCTTCTCACACAGAACCATGGTGAAATCAGGCACCCAGATCTCTCAACCTTGCGATCTGGCTTCTGAGGTCATAGAATTTGGATAGCTTAATCTTCCACCTGAATGTATGAGGAAGGACGCAGACCTCCCACCAGCGCCTGATAAGCGGCCAAGTGGAAGAGATTTTCTTCTACTGTCACTCTAAACAAATTGACCCATTGAAAGCCATGATACAAGACATTGTCTTTTACTTACTTCACTTGCAAATCTCGGGGCTAGTCTTTCCCTCCATGCGATTACATCTAGTCGCCGTGGCTGCTTATTTTCAGAATAGACAACACATCTTTCTCTTCAGGATACTGGTCATTAAAGCTTTCATGGAGGGGCTCAAAAGGGTAATTCCTCCCTGGGCGGCACCCTCATGGAATCTAAACTTTGTACTCGCACAACTCATGGGTCCTCCATTTGAGACTCTCCACACCTTCCCCCTTCAGTTCATCTCTTGGAAGGTGGCATTTCTAGTTGCTGTCACCTCACTCGAGTATTGACCCTGAAAGAACCCTTCTTCCAAGTACATGGGGATAGGATTGTCCTCCGCACCAATCCCAAATTGCTCCCCAAGGTGGTCTCTCACTTCATGTTAATCAGTCCATTGGCCTTCCTGGTTTTTTATCCCACAACCTGATTCAGTTGCGGAACAGGCTCTCCATACTTTGGACGTAAAACGAGCCCTTATGTACTATGTTGATAGAACCAGACCATTTAGAAAAACACAACAATTTTTTGTTACTTTCTCAGAACCCCACAAAGGAAAGGCTCTATCCAAGTCAGACATTGCAAGAAGGATAGTTAAATGCATCCAGACGTGACATGCGATACTAAAGCAAGAGGACTTTACCCGCTCTTAGAGCACACTCTGCTCGGAAGAAAGGAGCTTCTATGACTTTCCTGGGGAACATCCCAATAGCTGATCTATGCAAAACAGCTACCTGGTCCACATCACACGCTTTCACTAAACATTACTGTGTGGATGTCCTAGATCACCAACAAGCTAATGTTGGCCTGGCAGTTCTTCGTGCATTCTTTCATTCTACTGCAGCACCCACTGGCGGTAAACATCCATTAGTACGCGGCTGTTACACGGCGTACCATTACTTCGCAAGCGTTACAACGCATGCGATGTTACAACGCGTAGCCTTTACTACGCAAGTTGATACATCGCATGCGTTGTAACGCTTGTGAAGTAAAGGCTATCCACATCGTTGTGTGGAAACGGAGGCACTTCCGTTTCATCACAACGACGTGCAACACTGACGACGCAGGAAGCTGGAGAAGACAGGAACCGAGGAGAGAGAGGTAAGAGGGGCTGTGTAGTTTTTAAGGGTTTAGGGTAGGGGGAGGGTCATGCAGGGGGTAGTCTTTTTGGTTTAAGGGTAGTGTAGTTGTGTTTGTGTAGAGTAGTGTATTTGGGTGTAGGGTAGTGTCTGGGGTCTTGAAGGGTAGTGTTTGGGAGTAGGGACAGGAATGGGGTAGGGTCGTGCTGGGGGGAGTGTTTTAGGGTTTAGGGTAGTGTTGTGGTGTTAGTGTAGTGTAGTGTTTTAGGGTTTAGGGTAGTGTCGGGGGGTCGTGCAGGGCAGTGATTGTGTAGGGACCGTCTTGGGGGTAGAGGCAGGGTCGTGCTGGGGGTAGTGGTTTAGGGTAGTGTTGTGGTGTTAGTGTAGTGTAGGGTAGTGTTTTAGGGTTTAGGGTAGTGTTGGGGGGGGGGGTCGTGCAGGGTAGTGATTGTGTAGGGACCGTCTTGGGGGTAGAGGCAGGGTCGTGCTGGGGGTAGTGGTTTAGGGTAGTGTTGTGGCTTTTGTGTAGTGTAGGGTAGTGTTTTAGGGTTTAGGGTAGTGTCGGGGGTGCGTTCAGGGTAGTGTTTGGGAGTAGGGACAGGAATGGGGGTAGGGGCAGTGTCGTGCTGGGGGTAGTGATTTAGGGTTTAGGGTAGTGTCGGGGGTGCGTGCAGGGTAGTGTTTGAGTGTAGGGAGTGGGCTGGGGGAAGGGGGAGGGTCGTCCTGGGGGTAGTGATTTAGGGTAGTGTAGTGGTGTTTGAGTAGTGTAGGGTAGTGTAGTGTTTGAGGGTTTGGGTAGTGTTTTTGAGTTTGTGATGATGTGTAGGGTAGTGTATTTAGTATTTAGAGTTGGGTTTTTTTTTACATTCAAAAAAGGGGTTAGGAAAAATAAGCGGGGTAAATGTATGTTTTTATTACTAGGCAAGTTTTTAGTTCGCATACATTAACAATTGCAATGTAAAGGTATGCGAACTAAAAACTTGCGTAGTAACGGTATTTGCGAAGTAAAAACATTGAAGTAAAAAGCTGCGAAGTAATGGTATGCGAAATAACGAGTCATATTCCCCACTGGCTAGCCACTACTTTTTGGGAGGACTGCTTTACAGTCTATGCACAGCATGTGTATCTATAGCCACACGTTTTGAAAAGGAAAATGTTACTCACCCTGGTATGTTATCCTGTAGATTCACATGCACTCACCCTCCTCCTCGGATGCCTATGGCATTTGCAGTCTCTTACTTTCGGTTTTTCCTCTTATGCATGGACATCTCTTTATCTCAGCACTTCACATTTCATCCTCACCCGCCGTGTGGGATAACAACCTGACAATGGGGTCGATGACCATGCGCATTATTGCCAAGAGTAGGAGTCAAAGTACCTTGTGGCTCAAAATACTTGTTTAAAGAAAAACAACTTGCAGACATTGGGGCCCAACACTAGATGCCAGGAGTATGCACAGCATGTGAATCTGCATTACGACATGCTATGAACAGATTCTTACAGGGTAAGTAACCTTTTCCTTCTGGTAGACAATCTATTTACCTGCAGATTTCTCACTGACACTCACACTATCCCATCTTGTGGACGGAATCCTACTAACTTTTGCCAAGTTAATTATGTACTGAACAAATATTCAAGTTTCTGGCTTGAATACATCCCAACAATTGCGGCAAAAAACAGAGCAGAAATGACATTAGGGCACTGGTCCCGAGACTTTGACTCCAATGATGTGCTCATGACTCCATATCTGATGTCATGGCAGAGTCCGCTCCACCTGCCGGCACCACAGAAATATTGCGAAACCTTTCGGGATCCAGAGTGCATCTAGGATGTTCAATGGAATCTGCAGGTAGATAGAGCATACACCAGAAAGATAGTTACTGAAGGCAAGTAACTTTTCTAAGTGATTCAGTACTTGAGGAAGTTCTGGACACAATAGTTTCTGAAGTATAAGCTTCAGATAAGATTGCCCTTAATATCCCAAAAAATTCTTTACATTAGAGTGCCTCCTCCATTAGGCTGACAGATTTCCATCTCTTTTTAGGTCCTTGGCATGGTGTATCTTATGACAAGTGCTAGGCTCTACTAGAGACCCATGTAGACATGTCTAGAGATAATGGTGCCAGTAGATTGGTAGCACAGATTAAAGCTGTGCTAGCTAGCTTTTGGATGGCATCCCACCAGAAAGTATACATTCTTCGATTCCATATATGTTCTTGCCATAGAAAATAGATTTAATAGTAGCTATATCTATAGCTAGCTCTGAGTAGCCGCACACCATGTATGGTATTTACGCACAATAAGGTTTTCTTAATTATATGACATTTTCTTGCTTTATTAATGGAAAGTTTCAGTTCTGTTAAGGAAATGTAAGCAAGAATTACACATCATTCTGCTTTATTACTACTCACGCACTTTGAGAATTTCAAATTCCAGAACTAAAACTCAACAGGAAAAAAACAATTTCACCGAAGCATACAATGGTAATTGGGAAGGTTCACCAGTTGCAGTCCCCAGTACGATTTTCTACTGTTGTGACATCCCTCTTTTCTTTAAGAGACCAGCACTAGTATATGTTACTGAAGACCAACCTACTCCGGCTTCTGATCCGTGCCGGGCAGGAAAAATAGGTACAACCAGCATCACCAACGATACGAGGTATTACAAATGCACAAATCCAAACAAAAAGCCATATTAATCAAAATCAATAACGGGTCCAGCAATGTATGCAGTCAAAGCCAGAATAAGTATACCTACCAAAATTGCCCTTTTTCGGGCTGACCGCTAGCAACTCCTGAAGTCGGGTGGGATAATCTTAATCTCTGTATCCTTAAAGGAGGTGATAGTTCAATTAAGTAAGGTAGGAAATTTTACATTCTATGTTAGAACTGGAGGAGAGGATTATGCCTGTGCAAAAGTTACTTCCAGAGAAGCCAGACTCATCACAGCTTAAAATAAAACTTTTTAAAGGTAGATTCCACGGACTGATCTGCAGATCCCTCCTAACTTGGGCTGCTGCTCTTGTGATCTTGGCAAACAGGAGGAAGGCTTAATTACACCACTTCCTCCCAATCTTGGCACCACCGTCCTGTCACTGACTGAAGTAGTTCTCTACATGTTTTTACAGGTGCGAAGCAAAGAGGTTGATCTCTCAAGGTCCTCATGTGGCCATCTGTCTCTAGAAGATGTGGGAGATCCAGTTTCCATTTTCTAGAATCCCCAGATGCCTGGAGTTCCAGTCTGCCAGCATGTTTGATGTGCTCAGAAGATGCCCTGCCACCACCATAATGTCAGTCGAGGCAAAAATGCATAAAATCTTTGACCAGTTCCTGCAGCATCCTGGATTTGGTGCCCCATACACGGTTAATAAATCTGATCGCCAACATATTGATCATCCTTAGAAGATTGCAACAGTTCACCTTGTCCTTCATTGGCCACTTCACCATTAAGGACTAGTTCAAAGATAATTGATATGAATCTTTAGCTCGTCTGCTGACTACAGACATCCGGTAGAGATGTCTTCATGTCCTGAGTGATTGTCATGTTGTTCTGTGATGAGGTCCTAGGCATTCCCGAAGATCACCCTTCTGTAACAAGCCTTAAGATGGTCCAGCCATGACCAGAGCTCTGTCCTGGCTTTCTTTGAAAGGGCTTCCAGCTCTGAATACTCTAAGCCCCTCTATAGGTAGCCCATAAAGATCACCAGAATGAAGAATGACGGGATCCCCACCAGAAATGCTATTATGCGCCATGAAATCCTATCCTTGGAGAGCATTTTTGCAGCTTTCTTCTAATGGGTTAGCACTTTCTTCAGTGGAACTTGGAGTGTCACTGAGCCAGTTAATTCACAAACCCTAGGAAGATGGACTGATGGGAAACTCTATTCTGCTTCCCCTGTTTGATAAATCCCAGACTTTGTAGCAGGCTTAACATTTCTGTCAAGTGCCCCCGAAGGTGTCCTGTGACTGCTCTAGCAGGAGATCTTCCAGGTAGATAACCAACTGGACACTCCTGCCCCTGGGGTGCGCCGTGACTTGTTGAAGAACAAGGGCACCTACGAGCGCCCAAAGAGGAATTCGAAATGAATGAAGGAATCAGCGGTGGGGTCTGAAGATGGGGTTTGTCGAGTTAGCATTTCTTAGGTCAGTCATTCCCTTAGGAGGAGTGTTCCCGTCCATCTTAAAATTTCAGTAGATTGATCAATTTGAACTCTCAGGTTTTTCACCGGTCTGAATAGTTCTCCCTTTTCTCCATGAGAAAGATTGCTCTGGAATCCACAAGTGCGCAAGACCTAGCGAATAATGCCTCCTCTGGTCTCCAGGTCTGTCACCTCTGCATCTATTACATTTATAAAAAAATAATATTTTTATTAAGTGATAGGTGCAACAGAGATTGCAGTCTAATTTGTACAATGTGGACAATCTTCTTTGGCAAATATACAGTGATAGAACAAAAGTATACAGTGGCATTTACACTGCATGTAAGATGCTACAAGGATTGTGGAGTGAGTATCGGCATGTACTCAGAAGTTCGGTCTTAACCCTTTTGCAGCGTCATTAACTGAAGGGAGAATGGGAACTGGGAAAAGGGGGTGGTGGGCTGGTGGCGAGGGTAACGGGGTCAGGACAAAAGCTGTTGAGAATGAAACGCATGAACAGAAAAGGTCTGTTTGTTGGGGTGATATCAGAGTGTGGCCAGGTATAATCTTCGGAGCGACAGAACAACAGAGAGGGGAGGGAGGTGGAGATAAGAGAGACGGGCCCAGAGAGAAGCTCCCTTCCTGCTGTATTGTTCAGGAAGGGACGTGGTAATCCAATGGCTGGGAAAGGGGAGACTAGCCGGTGTGCTAGTCAGATGACTACTATAAAACAGGTCATCAGAGCTCAGGGGGGAGATCATCATTTCCTATTTCCTGCTGAAATTGTGTGAGAAGGGTGGCCCATTGGGGGGGAGATAGGACGTTTGCAGAGATGACTGACCTCCACATAGCGGAGTGCCTCCTCCTCTGGCCCCCCATTTATGCATTGCCTCGTGCCAGGCCACCACAGGCGGTGCCGTCTGCAATCACCACTGAAGAGTGAGCTCGCATCTAGCTAGGAGGAGCACCTGAGTTGTAAAGCACACGTACTCCTTGTACTGTTTTTTTAAAATTTTTGCCCTTAAAGATGCCTAGGGTACAGACTTCCTATGTGTGAGGATGAGGCAGCTCCGTGACCTCATGAGGGTAGTATGTACAGACTGCCAATAACTTTGCAGGACTGAACAGCACCATAACGTATGCGTGAGATCAGCATCAGGGGTGTGACAACGGGGGCATCAAATCTGCGCAACAGGGAAATAATGGTTCAACTGGACGGCGGTGAGGTAGGCTCTGTGCAACATAAAGAACTGAATGTTTTTGAACCAGGAGTTCCGGGAGACCTGTTGGGGCACCTCACCCTCCTGTGCACATGAAGAAACCTCCAAATTTAGCCTGGTCCTGAAGGAGCACATCTTGTTCAGAAGACTTGAAATGTCTGGAAGCCTTGGAAGAGCAGACAGCAGACGGAGTGCCCCATCCTCCTTAAGGAATGGGTTACCGAAAAAATTTCCCTCAGCCATTGGACTTGCCGCTGAGGTGGCCAGGTAGCCAAGCTTAAGGTACATCTTAAGCAAGGAACATATGCACTCTGTGGACAGGGCACTGTTGACAAATGCCCAGGAAATATACCACCACCTGATCCCAGTCTTACATGGTGCATGATGAGATGAGGCTCCTTACTGGGCTTTACATACTCTGCCAAATCAAGAATCTTCGTGAGGGGCCTTGTAATGTCAAGCAGCTTATCCTGAAAGGACCTTAGGGGATTTTACACCTTTTGAGAGGAAGTAATGGGCTACTATACCCTCCTAACAGGGGCTTAAATACACTGCTCATAAATGGCCACAGATATCTTTATTCATGAGCTACCTTTTCCTACTGGCAAGATATGGTGCTACCTTGTGAGAGGGAGACCATTTAGAGGATCTTGGGTGATACAGGTCTTGCAGGTACACCATCTATAATCCTGGTTAGGGATTTAAATTTGGATTCATGACTCTGGCGCTTTTTCCATCGCAGATGGGTCCCATCAGCGGCCTGACCTAGGGTCTTCCTCGGCGGCATCTGACCCACTGAAGCCCATGCCGCCCCCTAGGTTGTCATCCAGGGCAGCTTCCTAAAAAAGAATGTCTGGGGCGATTGAAAGCATCAGCATTAGGTTGTTCAGGGCCATCCCTTTTCATTGTTGCCTTACCCCTTGGTGTCACCGCGGCATCCTCCTACCCACTGATGTTCAGGGGTCCCAGGAACATTAGACCATTCCTCACCCTAGATCCCTCCACCCCACCGCAGGAAGGGGTTCAGGATGACAGCCTTCTAGAAGCAGTAAATGTCTTCCCAAGAGTTGAAGTGCTTCTCAAAGGTCTCCAAGCTCGGAACAACGGACCCCACTTGATCAAGGAGGGTCCCACAAGTACAAATAGGCAGCAGGAGTAGTGCCTACTCGCCTACACTAAGCCGATCAGTAACAGAAGAGGAGGACTTCTGATTTCTCCTCTCCCATGTCCCATGATCGGTCACATCAGGCATTTATATGCTTGCCAGAAGTGAGCTGGGGGTCGGCAGGCCATGGAGAACTCGCACACCCCCGAGGTCGGAAGCGTCATTGCAGAGGAGCTTGACTACCTCAGTGGCTCTGCAGCACACCTGCTGAAGAGAAGCCCAGCTGTGCATGCATGCCCCTGCAGGATTTCAAGTGCCCTCGTGACATGTAAGCAGAGACCTCTGGTGCCATGGGGCAGCAAATCGGCACTAGATTTTTTTCCCAGGAATATGACAACCATAAGATCTCCAAGGGGAATGGAGACGCCAATCTTGTATTTCCTATTAAAAACAGAATAAACTCTCAACCCTGTTTGAATTAGCTGCTCGAGCAGGAGGAAATGAGGATGGGTGAAGAGAGGGATCACAAGAGAAGTAGGGCCAAGTATGATGTACTGGAGCCTGTGATTCGTGAACTTTTCTAATGACCTTTATATACTTCTGAGAAATGTAATCTTTTTTTATTGTTAGTTGTTGCTCTGGGATTTTTGCTTGTCAAAGGCTGCTGGAGTTTGTAATAAAGGAGATTAATGCTTAATTTTAGCCTCCGATCCGAACAGAGAATTTACCTTTCTTAATATATATGTCCATTTTGCAGTTTAACATTTAGACTACTCGCCCTCATTTTGCTCAGTTCCAACCTCGCAGGTCCAATGTAGCTTCATGGCTTGGATGGTGAGAGTTCCTGAAATATAGTCTTGATAAAACTAACTATATTCTTTAAAGAAAAAATGCATTCTTAAAATTATAGATCTTGTTTTACATTTTTTAATTTACATTGTATTGAACATTTTCAATACGAAAGCATTACTGCGTGGAAATGCAATAAGAGATGAGCGTGAAAAAGTAAAGCACATTAATTCAGCATGTTACATGTGAAGCAAATAAAACAATTATTGATCAAAAGTCCAAAAATGTGGAGGCATTGAGGATCGATTCCATGTGACATGTTGGTCAAGAGAGCAGCCATGGTTGACTTCTGTATCTTTGGTGGTGTATCCACTGTGTGGAGGCGGAAAAGAGCAAAGGTGAAAGGGTAAGCTTAAAGGGGGAAAGGAAAAGTAGAGGGGGGGGGGTGTGTATCTCAAGATAATGAAGGTAAGGAGGGGATAGTTAAGTAATGTTCAGCTCCGGACCTGGGTCAAAATCCAGATCTATCAGTAGTTGTGTAGCATTCATAAAGTAAGTCTTTGGCTGTTGGATTGTATAACCTCCATTATTACTTGATAACAATGAGACAACAGACACATTAAGAGTAAACCATATGCTTGTTCCTCAATAGCCCCTGCTGAACTCATCTTCCACTCTGGGTTTTGCAGCATGACAACATAGAGCTGGGTTCCGGCCACTGCAAAACACTACTTCATCGACTCTGGTTCCAAATCCTATACCCCAGTGGGTCTTGCTTCTGTGCAACTTAATGGCACAATTTAATCCATTCATTTTTTTCTCTTTATTCCACTGGTTTACCTGCTTGTGGAACAAGGGGATAGATGAGCTGGTTCTCATATCCTAATGTTCACGAACATCAAAGAAAATCACTTGATGAGGGAAAAGTTACTTTTAATCCTAATTTATCATCATTGGTATCGTCTTTAAATTCATAAATCTGCTTTCTTCCTTGTTAAACCAGTAATATAGGAGGAAATTATAATTTTTTTTATGGATCTATACTTTCTTCAGGCTGTCAAAATGAACTTCTCATACTGTAATAGTGGTGATCCTAGTTTCTTTCAAAGGGCAGTATCAGAATTAATCTCTAGGAGGGTGATGCCTATTTCCACAGTTTTCTCCTTTGTTTTTCTTTTTGCAGTGAAGGTGGAAGGATGCTTTTCAGTCAGCTACACCTTGGTGTCTTATTTAATTCCAATTGGCTCAGTTTGGTTAATGACCAATATATTGCTTCCGAAGGGCATGTCTTAATCTGTGTGTGTGTGTGTGTGTGTGTGTGTGTGTGTGTGTGTGTATGTGTGTGTGTGTGTGTGTGTGTGTGTGTGTGTGTATATATGTGTGTGTGTGTGTGTGTGTGTGTGTGTGTGTGTGTGTGTATGTGTGTGTGTGTGTGTGTGTATATGTGTGTGTGTGTGTGTGTGTATATGTGTGTGTGTGTGTGTGTATATGTGTGTGTGTGTGTGTGTGTGTGTGTGTGTGTGTGTGTGTGTGTGTGTATATATATGTGTGTGTGTGTGTATATATGTATGTGTTCGGGGCACCTCTGTGTTTTGGGTTGTAAATTTACTTCAAATAATGAAGAGGTAGGATTTAAGGTAAGTAACATTTCCTTCGAGCGCAGTTGTCCAAGCATTGCTCTTATAGAAATACTGCTATCTGCTCATGGATTTTATTTGTAAAGTAGTTGTACTTTGGATTGGATGGGAACTAGCTCGTGGTTATAGATGAGAATGCTGCTGTTGTAATAATTTGCTAATATGCATGGTGCTCCCTCAAAAATAAAAACAATGAATCTGATAGGCATGTTTTGGAAGAAATTAAGCTTAACCAAAGCCTTCCATTTTCTGCCTTCACCTGGTATTTTGTTAATCGCCAGAAGCAGTGCACATGGTGGGAGTGGGTTCGCCAAGTGACCTAGTTTTCAAGTTTCTGTTGGCAGTCTGAGTTATCAACAAGGAATGTGCAAGTTCTGTGCTGTCCGTGATTTTCCTTTCTATTCCAATCCCCTGCAGGGATAGAATGATGCTGCTAAAATTAGAACAGGAAATTCTGGAGTTTATTAACGATAATAGGTAAGCCATGAAGCATGCAATGAAGATTCTGCAGCAGTAAGTAATGTGTATTTTTATTGTACCTGCTTGCTAACCTTTGGTGTTTTCCCCCTCTTAAATGCGCAACCAATTAATTTGTTAATGAACTTGATAAAAAAAAATAAAGTTGATAAAAAAAATTATAAAGTGGGATGTGATTAGTAAAGAGTACCTTTTTATTGGTGAATTGTTCCTTTCTAGCATGAAGGGCACATGCCAAGAAGTTGAAATGCGGATATTGTAAAAAATGTTTTCCTCATTGCTATTGTGGTCTTGAGGAAGTCCTCTTTACATCTCTTGGTCCTGTGGGATACCTTTGACATTTAAGAGCCTTCTTGTTGGGTGATGTGCACGTGCGACCACCTTGCAAGTCATTGTGACATCTCTACCCAAAGCGCCTGACTCCATCCCCACCCCATGTTCTCTCTTAATAAGTTTTAATTCTTGGACTGTTGAACAGAATGAATCTTATCGCTCCATTTTCAACATTGTTGTTTTCTGATACACATTTCTTTTTCAACCCGTTTATAGCTTTGCTTCCAATTATTAATATTTTTTCTGTAGGGTTAATTTTTTGATAATTGTCCTGGCTGCTCTTTTTTGCCGCTGGTCATACACTGAGTGAAAAGTTTCCTCATACTTACACCATTACCGGTTGATAGTTGTTCCAGTTAACGTTGACTCATATAGCAAATTGATAACTGTACAAATTTTTCATTGCAAGAGTGACTGTAATGCAGTAATATATAAATAAAGGTAACGCAGTTGAAAAATATTTTAAGCAAAGATCTTATAAAAGGTTTAACCTTTTTTTATTTTGGTGTGTGTTTGGGAGAGTATGTGTGGAGAGAGAGAGAGGTGTATGTTTTACACCAAATTGAGTTTTTTGTGCAGTTTGGAATAATTGCACCGGATGGATAGTTAATTAAAAATTGGAGCCTATTTTTTCTGGAAGTTTCTAATTTTTAGAACAAAATAACTTGTTATCCATTACTTGTATGGTGCGGCATACACTTGCGTGATATGTTGGTGGTCCGGAAAAGTGAATAGTAGTGTTTTCTTAAAGAATCCCTGTTGTCTATAATGCAAGGTTTTAATGGATTTGTTCAACCGGCTAGAGTCTGGCAAACAAACAGATTCAGAGGGGGTTTAGTTACAAAGGACAACTGCTAAGCAACTATCGCCCCAACCAGTGGGGGCAACTTAGAGAGAGTAACAGATTGCAAAGTTCAACTTGGATAGTTTGTCTGTAGTCCACTGTCCTAGAGTAACGGAGTTTTAAGTTTATGCACTTTTGACAACCGATTATTCTGATTGTGAGCCGTTGTGTTAAGAGATTTTTTATGTTTTTTGGTTTGAAAGGAGCCTGGTGACCAGTGTTTAATAAGAGCATAACAGTCCCATAATTGGGACTACCCAAATGAATACCATTGTAATATTCTAAATGTGAAGAAACAAGGGTGTTCACTTCTAACTATAGGTAAAGTCAAAATATGAGAATGGAAGGGAATCTTTGGGCAGTTGTTAAACACAGTTTCATTATTTAACATGGGCTCGGCATTCATCTTTTACCTCTTTAAAGGGCAGAGACACATTCTGATATATAACAGATGCTGGAACAAAGATTTTGATGTAACCAGAGCAGTTTCTGCTGTGGCCAAGTAGTGTTTCAACAAATTCTTAGCCACCCACCTTCTAATAGCCGAGATCACGACTTAAATTGATGTTGGAGGGTTATGAGCTGCTTATTTTGACGTTTGGACATTGTGGCACATTTGAAATGTCTAGACTTGATCAATATTTTGTAATGTGAATGGTGTGAGCTTTGTGTTTTTTAACATCCCAGCCTGGCTGACTTCATGCCCATCATAAAATGTTGACACTTTTCATCTACACAGTGTGAGTGCTATAAAATCTACAACACATGTAACCCTCTTATTTGCTGCTATTTGAAGCAGATCGTGAAAGGAGGTATGTGTCAATACTAGACTTTTCTTTTAACTACCATTTTCTGACTTTGAAAAGGGCTAAACTTGGGACCCAGGATAAGTTGCTGCTGCTGTGTTATAAGGATGATGGTTTATTTGACCTTTGATATTGTCCATTCATCACAAGTGTAGGCAATTTATCGTTGGAGGTAATCATTGCCATTGCAAAGTCCTTTCCTTCAATCTATCTTCTCAGTGATATTTATTCTTGTAATGTTACCAGGATTTGTTTGCCTACTCACTCCTGAAGGAAGTGCATTGCCACTTACAATTAAAGTGTCATGAATTTGCCGGACGAATTGAACCTAAAACAGCAAGGTTTTAAGTATTATTTTTTAACTGATAGATTTGAAGTTCTTTGAATGGCAACAGGTAAATTATTCCAGTGTCAGGCAGCCAGATGAGGAAATGAACGACTTCCTGGTCTGGCACGATAGATGCATCGGGTTTGAGCAAAAGTATCAGATGCAAGGGCTTTGGCTTGCTTATAAAAAGTGATACAACTATGTGAATAGTGTGGGCCTCCTGTGTAAAGTGCTCTGTGAGCGTAATGTAATGGTACTTAGGCTTATATGTTAAAGTGCATATCTATGTCTTGTTGGTAAAATAACTTATAAAAGTTATGACACCTTCTGAACCCCTCCAGCTAGCTTTGGGCACCCTCTGTACCCTTGGTTTCCTGCATCAACACCTCTTTTCTGGACCCTTGCCAAAGACTTCATCTTGTGAAAGGAAAACTTCCCACCAGTCTTGATGTGCTGGTTCTTGTTCAGAAAGGGTCTTGCTATAAAAATGTTGTTCCATGCAAAGCCATTCACACCACTTTTATGTTGTGGTTCGAAAGACATCCTGCTTTCAAAGCTGTCCTTACCACGTAGTGCCACAGGCCAAATTCTAAGAGAATGTGTCTTCTTTCAATGTATTAAGAAAGCTTTGTTGTGGTCCAAAGATTTATGGATACTTCACGCTCGGTCTTGCTGGGCTTAAAGCCTTTTCATCCTACCTCTTCAGAGTTAGCAGGTAATTCAGTATTCAGCAAGCTTTCATAAGACTTGTGGGTTCTTTTTGTAGCCTAGTGGAGGAATGAGACACTCAGAGGCCAGAGGATGCACTAAGCATCTTTCTACTGTATCACCTCTGCCCCTGCTCCCTCAGGCCCCTGAACACCACACTTTCTCCACCTCTTTTTGAGGTTTGCAACCTAATGCACATTTCTTTTAAACGATTATGGTACTGATTATAAATTAGCAGTCAGATTTCTTTCGTCCGAATCGCCACAGCTGATCGTCATCTAGCACCTGTCATCTACCTGGGCGAAACTGATTATCCTGACAGTTCAGCTTTCACAGCATTGGATGCTGCCTGCAAGATTGTATGTTAAAAGATGGTCCTGTTTTTGTGAGGTGCCTTCAGAGACTTTGGAACGCGTTGTAAAATGCAAGAGACTGGGCAAATTTATGAGCGCATCAATATTATATTAAGTACCATTGTGGGTGACAATATACTCCATAGGAGTAATGATGGGAAACTGAAAGAAAACTTGAAAGAAAACTAAAAGAATAAAGTTCCCAGACAAAAGATTTTCATCAATAGTTGTAAAAACGGGCTTGTCCTTCACTTGTGCAGGATTCAAGAGCTCTTTAACCTCCTAAACTAGAACTTTTTCTTACTATCTGCAGGCCATGGCAATTGATTTATTTGTATTCATTAAAAAAACTATCATTTGAATGCTAAATAATGGTACAAGACAGCTAATCCTGCCAAGTCAGGTATGTCTTCAGCTGCACTAATTACCTAGTTTCAAACCAGAGGACCCTCATTGACTATCAACTTCCAGAAAGTCTTGTCTTCTATCTCTTTGGTGCTAGTAAATAAATTCCTGTATGCATCCTATAGAGACTTAAGGCTCTCTTGTAACACCCAGGTAAGGATGGGGGTCACTTACTGACTTGACTGTTGCAGGTGCGCCATAAACCTTGAGGCATATGGAGTCCATCCTTATGCTCTCATTTTCTTCTAGATAGTGATAGGGGCGAAGACTTCCTTGTCTGACTGCTTACATAAGAGCCCGATTGTGGGTACATCTGTAAGAAGAGTTGGTCTTGCTTTAATGACCTATATTTTAATTTCTCCCATTAGCAAAACCTTGTGAGTTTAATACATTTCTTTATAAAATATACTTACCTGTTGGAACTTTCACTTAGCCCTCTTCATCTTTTGTTGTCTTTCACATTTTTCTTCTGCCCCCTACTACATGGGCAAAAACAACAATTGATGGACATAATGCAGAACAATGTCATACATTCACCCCAGTACAGAGATCTGGTCCTAAATCCATCGTTTTTTTGCTCCCCATGCCATTCCAGTTTGAACCCAGCCATATGCATATCAGTCTTGACCCTGCGCCCAATGGGAACAGTCCAGCCCGAACTGCCAGGTCCTCCCTGGACTGGAAACAAGCATCCTAGGACTGGTTTCAGTGTTTTACCCCTCATCAGCCAGGATAGCTTGACTCCAGTGGCATGGAGAGCATGGGACCCACGTCTGGGCATACTCGTCCCACTCGGGTTGACAAATGCAAAAACAACAATTGATGGACAGAATGCAGAAAAATATCATACATTCACCCCCGTACAAAGATCTGGGCCTAAATCCATCGTTTTTTTGCTCCCCATGCCATTCCAGTTTCCGGGCTCACTGTGCCACTGGATTCAAGCTATCCTGGCTGATGAGGGGTGAAACCCCGAAACCGGTCCTAGGATGCTTGTTTCCGGTCCAGGGAGGACCTTGCTTGGCAGTTCGGGCTGGACTGTTCCCATGAATCCCAGTGTGGGTTGGAATTAACACCACTAATAAAGGTTATACACAGGAAGACAATAGCCTTGATAAAGTCGCGGGATTAATTCCCATGTAGCGACGAAACACGTGTCGGCTGTCTGAACATCGGAAAATAAAAAGGAAAAAGAAATAAGAACTTACCTACTTGTATTTTACTTATGCTCACATCAAGCATGTTTATGTATATTGTGACATAACAGACGTGTGCTGAGGAATTTCTTTGTATATCTGTCAATTGGCCAAGGCCATTTTGTATTTTGAGGAGGTCAGTGGTTCTCTTCACCTTGCAGCACCGTGATCAATACAGCAAGTAAATATCAAATATTTGTGTTCTCTCCCGAGTGGCGCCTTCATTTACCCAACTAAATACCACTGCTCATTAGGTGCTCATATGTGTATATATAGTGTAGAGGACCTAATAGCTCCCTCAGAAATGTTTTATTAAAAAAAAAAAAAAAACAGCCAAACAAGCATTGCAGCTGCCAGACCGATCGATTGGCTTTGCTAGTGCTTGTTCTGTGCTACCGTGGTAGTCACAGGAGTGATCAAGTTTGCCATTGCCTCCTAGCTGACTCCGAGTAATGTTTTTTTGTAGAGTGTGTGGAAGCATCTCAAATATTACTGCTGTCCAAGCCCGTGGAGTCACAGCGGTATGTTTAATATCAATACACCTGTAGCCAGGACCTTTGAGATTGTCACATTGTAGGAGGAGGGCTCATTGCTTCTTTTGTGCCTTACTATATACAGCATGCACTTTCTTGGATGTAAATCTTCCCACACCTGGAGCCTTCCTCGGTGATGAAAAGGAATCTGATGGTAATCTTTGTAGCAGCTTGAATGCAGCAAATGTTCAAAAGAGTTGTACTGATTATGGACACCTTTTGGTAGGTGACAAATGGATATTGACCTCTGTATACACAGATTCTAGTGAATTAGTGTGCTTTTATAGTAAAGGTACCTTTAATGATGATGGTATCTTTATATGTCTTGTGGACAGAGTCACTTAGAGGATACAAAAAAAAATTAAATACTTTATAGGTCTTTGATGTCCGGCATTTTAACAGGTGCTCAAAAGCAATATTTAACTGACAAGAAAGCGGTTTGAAAAGGCTGAGCTCCAGAAAAAAAGAACGTAGGTTTTGAGTGTCCCAGCTGACTATA
Organism: Calotriton arnoldi; assembly: GCA_963921515.1. NCBI lineage: Eukaryota > Metazoa > Chordata > Amphibia > Caudata > Salamandridae > Calotriton > Calotriton arnoldi. The sequence continues at coordinate 919,972 of CAWUFW010000262.1, forward strand.
GTGTAGGGTAGTTGAGCTGTTGGTTGCATTAAAGGAGCACTGTTCTTTTTCAGCTTTACAAATCCGCTATTGGTTTAGTCCCGTTTGCTTTCAGCATCAGACCCTTCTTTCCACTTTATGTGGTTTACTAATTTCAGTTGACCTCTTTTTCTTGAAAAAATAAACTAGTTTATCATAGTCTGCAGCTAGGCATTGGGTCTGTCACCTTAGCAGAACTACTTGGAGTTTAATGAGGTAAGATTACCATTAAGTAACATTTCCTTTTGCATGTAGAAGTTACTTGCTTCAAATAGTTTTCTCTGTGGTAATTTCTACTGTTTTTCTCACATGCCACTTTGGCATTGGAATGACTGCTACACTGCAATTTCAAAATTGCTTCCCTATTTTCATTGCTAGTTGTTGGAGATGGGTAAGACACATAATTAGCTGGTAGAAGTGCGCGGTGGGTTAAATGCTTGCTGACATATGTTGTGAAATGTGGGTTAGCAGTTAGAATCCATGCAAGATGGGCTTTGCCTAACGTCCTTTTGAGGGGAGTAAATAGAGTATCAGTTAATTGGGTAATTTAACTCACTCCTTGACTGGCTAACAATGGTCCACTGCAAATATCCAGACTAAACTAGCATTTGTGAAGCCATGAGGACTGCCGAATAAATGAACGTACCTGGTTGCTTCCATCCTTGCAGCCACTTTTTCATTCAGGCACTCACTCATGTATTCTTGTTGCCTGAAAAAGCAGAAGCAAAGCGGTGCCTGTAGGACCACACCACAGAATGTAGGAGCAGAAACTAAAGGAGCCCAGCATGGACTGCTGGAGTATGGTGCAGACTGTAGAACTACGGTTGAAGTACTGGTGTGTCCCCTGCCCTAGCTGTCTCTGAAGTGGAAGCTCTGCTAAGGAAGACGAACACAGCCGCTAGCCAAACAGGTGCTAAGCTGCTATAAAGATGGTGCTTAACAAAGTCTCTTTATACTCCTCCTCTTTTTTTATGTTTATTTTGCAGTGGCATGGACTCTGGCGGAGAGGTATACCTGTTTTTAGCCAGTCCTAATGTCCTGAACACAAATTGCTTCACTTAACCTTTTTAGAATAAGCTAAACCTTTTAGAACAAGCTTATGTTTTTCCACTGAAACTAAACTAGCTCCCCTAGATGTGGCCAGAGGAAGATTCTTTCGTACATTTGGCTTATGATTGCTCCTCACTGTTAATAAAAAAACTTAAGTACACACTCCTTGGCCTGATCGAGGGGCTGGTAAGGACTGTATAGACCACACCACTCTTGTCAATACAAACTCCTCACCAAGTTTGCTCATAACATTACTAGGATAAAATTCACACCTGCGTGTTCCCTAGATTTTATTTTGGTGGATGTGACATAGTTTGAGTTGGAGAACCGGAAATGTTTGTTAGGAGTGGGGAAACTCGCAGCTGCCCCGTGCCATGTTCACTTTACATTCCCTATATTTAGGGGAGGGGTGAGGAGTTGTTGGTTCCAGTATTGCTTCGTCACAGGGCCATGGGGGAGGGGAGGTGCATGACTGACTGGATAGCTAATCTTGTAACCCCTCGCCTTGTTGGGGAGGGGGCGGGGGTGGTGTAGTAATTTGCCCCCTCACCGCCTTTCCTGGCTTCTTGGGCTAGGGAAGGGGCAAAAAGCATGTTCAACTGACTGATGCCCTGCTCCTTTGTGACCAGCTGTTTCTCGCAGACCATACATCAGCATGGCAGCCCACACCTGCTCCTGTATTATGTTCCCCCCTTGCATTTCCCAAGTGGGTGGTGATGTTTTTTTTACCTCTCCGCTTTGCTCGAGAGCAGGGTGGGGAGTCCTATATCTTCTCACCTCATATTAACCATGTGCACAGGATATTTGATCACACCTCCTGCCATGGCCATGTCCAAGTAAAGGTGATATTTCCCCCCTTGCCTTGACTAAGGACGAGTTTTATTTTAATTCTTTCTGTTTACGTTTGGGCTGTGAAGTTCTCAGTGGCCTGTAAATTTTGGATGGCCATGTAAGAACAATTGCGGACAGAGCACTGGGGCACCATGTGATGTCGTCCTCCCTGACAGCCTAAGCAACTTGTTGTGTGCAGAGTAGCAAGTACCAACTGCCACAGCTGTTTTTTGATCCTCTGTATTTTTCAGGACACAGGCGACCATGATAGCTCACAGCTGACCCCTTGCTGTCTTCATAAATTGGACAGTGGCACTGCAGCAGCTGCTAGCTGCCGAGTAAATATTGATATTTCTTCTTTTTTATATTCACATGCTTGGATAGTACCTGTGTCAAGACTTGAGAATCCTTGGTAGTCTCTGATTGGAGATGCACAGTCAGGTAACATTGAAAACCGCTTTTTGCCTGTATCTGCTGTACTTTTTCATCATTACTTGACACAAACACTGGCCAATGAGGTGAAATAACTCCGAGCTCCAACTCCCCTTACAGGCTGAGCTGCTCACATTTCCAACTGTACTTAAGGTGAAGTCAAGGGAATCATTGAGATCTGTTAATCTCTTTGGGTATACAACTTTAATCTTGTATTGTTCAGCTCTGTTTCTTAGGGTTTCCCTCTTACCACCATCTGCAGAAAACTAATCAGTATTTCCTTGCCCTTATTGTATTTGGCTGGCTGAGCTCTTGGCACTTTGTGGCTGACACCCCTTCTAAGGCCAGAGCTTTATTTAGTCCTGCGGCCCAAGAAGATTTACCATAAAACGCCCCACAAGAAGTGCTTGCTATGTCTTCATTGCTTTGGCCTTGTGTCCAGGATATTTGATGTCTGTCACACCTTCAGTCACAAGATTGACAGAGAGGCAAGTACCCTATGCATTCCTCTTGAATTTTCACCAGGCCCTACTTTCACTAAAAGTGCCCCACCAGCCAAGGCTACAAATTTCAGGATGTCATTCTGTCAGAACAATATGTCATGCTCTGAGCCTTGCAATGTCTGTCTCTGGTTCCTGGAACGCAAACCTGCCTCCAAGTCTTGTGCAAAATCTGGACTTATGCACGCCAACTCCATCAAGAAGTGGGAGGCTAAGCTCTTCATGGTGTGAGATAAACGTCTGACTCATCGCCGCTTCATACCTTAAATAATATTCTTGATTGAAGTTTACTCAGGTCAACGGGTTAGCAAGCTGCAGGCTTTGTTTGTTCGTCCTCACACTCCAACCATAAAAGACTTTCTTCAGCACATTAAAACCCATTCCACCAGGGCGAAAGCAGCTTCTTCTGCATTTTCTATGAGTGTTCCTCTCCTAGATATAGGCTTTGATGCGAAATTGGCTTCAGTTCCACACTTTAAACAGGCATTATTACCTCAACCCTGAAGTTTACAGGGAGGGCCATTTTGCTGGTCAGTGTTGCAGGACTTACTGGTTTGACCATCTCCTCAGGCCCTTCACCTGGGAGGCACTGCTTGAGTACTGATTCATGAGGTGAGGAATCTGAAGGTAGAAGTATCAATCAACAGAATGTTACCTCTGGGAACAAGTTGTCTGTTGGATACCCTTGCCTACCTGCAGGTTCCTCACCGATCTTCCCTGCCGCCCCTCGCTGAGAAGTAGTCATGCAACTTTTAATATGCTCCCAAGTTAAATTTGGTACTCTGAAATATCTGTTAATCTTGTTGGCCTCTTGCCTACCTCTGAAGGTGTGAAATTATGGATGGTGAAATTGTGTCAGTGTGCCAGGGTGGAGCCATGTAATGTCTCAGTAATGACAATCAGTAATGTCATACCTGGGAGTGGGTCTCAGAGCCAAGATGCAACCTATTGCTGCAGAAGAGCCATTTTAAGCTTCTGGATCCAGTCTGATGTCTGCAGAACATTGAAGAGGTGAGGAATCTGAAGGTAAGTAGCTTGTTCTTTTCCTACTTTGGCATCTTCCATAGATGCACATGCAACCTCTACATCTCGTATTGAGACTATAATACTTGCTTTATGTTCACTGGCTGCAAAGATCTGAGCATCTCAGTCTCCGTGGGGAGTTGGATCTCGGAGCTCCTTCAGGAATTGACTCCATATAACCTATGGCAGGTTTCGTTATTATTTGAGTATGTACACTGCTGTATAAATATTGACTACCTAGGATTCCAAGCCAGATTGGAGATATTCAAGTGAAAAATAACAATGTTGGAGAACTGTAGTTACAGATAAGTAACTTTCTCTTATCAGAAGTCCCCTTGCCCTAGTGCAAGAATAGGGAGAGGCCTCCTTAGGGGAAGAAGAAAAAATATACCACTCCTCCCCTTTGGTAAGGTCAGATTGGTAACCAAACTAGACCCAGTCCCTGTCATCAAGAGGTGGGTTAAAGCAAACCAAATTCCCCAGCGCCATTATGTTAAGAGACTTGTATGGTGCTGTATTGCCATTGGTATGGCCTTGCAGCTCTGTATGGTTTGTGTCTCTAAATGCTAATGTCCTGTATTTAAATCAGAAACTGGAATGACTCTTTCTTTGAGGAATAATAGTGTTTTGGGTGTGGGTACTATTATGCGCATATGGTTTAAGCTTGTTTTAATGGATAGTGTGCTTGATGAGTATAGCTGGAGCTCACACCAGTTTAGTTATGCGACATCTGGGAGATTAGTCTGTCATTGCCCGACATGAGGTATGTGTATGAGGTAACTAAGACTGCAGTGTTTTATTGGGTCCACAGTATCCCTTCGAATCAGACAAGCTGCGTGGTATTTGTTGGGTGTTGTTTTATGACTTTTAGCATTCTTGAGTTGACTTGAGGAGGTCAAACTATATGGTGCTTCTGAGCTGTGTTGGATACATGTGCCTTTTCTGACTAATGTTCTACTCCAGGTTATTTTTTAGAGTAATGATTGGTGCTGATGTGAGTTCTCATACCCAGCTATATGGAAATATTTAAGCTATGATGCATGTGTGCAGTGTTGTCTAATGTATACAGTTACATTTTTTTGGTACTTTTTAGTAATGCTTAGCACTTCCCTGTGCTGCTCCAGGAAATGTGTGTTTATTATTGGATGCACTATTGTGAGCTTGTTGATACCCATCTACATGAAATATTTGAGTTGTATTGTGTGGGTTTGTCCGGTGTTGTCTTATGTATTGTGTTCAGTGTCTTGTTTGTTAGTGTTGCTGTTAGCCCTGTGACACCCAACTTAATGTGGTTTATCCACTGTTGGATGTCTGCAAACGTGTTGTCAGTTTCCTAATTGAAGCATGCTCGAACTACTTTCTGGCAACTACACAATAACTCAATAATATTGTCACAGTTCTCTACTCTCGCATAAGATAATTTTTTCAGAGACTTTGAGTGCCACCTGCTCATCCTTTGCTTTTTTCCCCATGCAGTATCCATGGTTATACCATACCACTTTCCCTCTCTGTGGCCGCTGCAGCAACTCCGAGCTATATTTTTGCTATGGTTCGAGTTGCTCTAATTTCTCTACTCATTCGACTATCTGATTCTCTCTTTCAGTGCAGCCAGTGTTGATCAATGTTCCCTTGCACTGGACTGAGGCTACCCTCAGGCATCGAAATTTGCTCCTAGTCTGTTGCAGGCTTTCCTTGCAAGGCTGTAGGTTTTCCTTCTTTTTTTATTTGCCCAATGGAATTACTACAGATAGGCCCCTTAACAACACTACCCCAATATTAGCATGGTGTCATTCAAGAAAGGAATGGCCCATCCATTCTGCACTGTGGTGGAACACCCTTTGCGAGACACTTACCAGCAGACTCCTGATCTTCAGTAAAATTGGCCCCATAACAACTATCATCCAATGGGGTTGCGCTTGGATGAACTCTAGAAACGTGTGGACTGGTCATGTCTTTTAGCACAGTCAATACTTTGCTTTGAGATTCCAATCAGTGAGATATATGCCACTAAAAGATAACATTTCACAAACCTCTGGTTGGGTGTTTGCCGAGCTCTGGCTAATCTTGTTTGGGCTAATGCGTCAGTGACCTGAGGATAGAATGCCAGCCCCTAATGCAGGGATGCAGCCCCTAGTTGCCAGTGGCTGTGATTAATTCAAGCATTCCATCCATCACTTTTTTTGTCTTTAGTGTGTTGCCCCAAGGGGGATCGGTATGCCCAGACGTGGGTCTCTTGCACACTGTCATTGGAACCAAGCTGTACTTGCCTGATTCGCCCATAACTAGGACGAAACCGGTCTTGGGTTGCTTGTGTTCTGGTTCAGGGAGGACCTGGCTTGGCAGTTCTGACTGGACTGCTCCGACTGGAGCAGGGTTGAGACTGATTTGCATCCAGCTGGGTCCAAACTGAGGTGACCTGGTTTGCAAAATAACTAAGAATTAGGATGTGGCCCGAGTAATTACCAGTGGCATATATTGATTTAAGCATTCCATCCATTACTTTTAGGTATACTTTAGTGTGTAGCCCCTGATGCAGCAGCAGTGAATGGTTACAAAGATTGTAACATTTTCCAACCTTCCTAGATTATATCTGGCCTTCTGGTTTAATGCTCCATTTCTGAGTGCAAGACTGGATAACTTGGTTGAAGCGCTACAACTGAATTTCCAATCATTGAAAAATGGAATGCACCTTATAAAATTCTGCCTCTCAAACAAGGTTTCAATCAGATGTATAAATGATGCGGCCCAGCATTCTTTCAGAATCTGCTTTCAGTTGATGGTTAGACTTTTTATGGTTACGTTTTTCAGGTGGAAAACATGTCACTTGTTTTTAAAACCACTTAACGTCACAAGTGGTTTTTGCAGATATAACAGTGGAGCAACAACAAATATGAAGTCAATTGGGGTACCCATCTTTAGGGGCTAGTATATAACAAGCATTGGCAAAGCCAATAGGTCTCGCCTTTGCGAGAGGTTCTATATTTGTTTTCTGTCTTCTACAGTAGTTGTGTGGATAGTAAGTGTAGATTGTTTGTGTTAATAAAATAGGTTTTAATGTTACCGATCTCGAGTATGTCTCGAAGAGACAGTGCATGCGCTGCCTAGACTTGACCTAAAAAGCAAATGTAATGTGGTATTATGGAAAAGAATGTACACAGGTTAAAAATATTTATTACTTTAAGAAAAACCGAAGCAAAAAGTAAATGTGCAAATGTACTCTCACTATTCATAGGCGAACAGTCCACTTAATGAAAAATCTGCCAGAGTACTGGGAAGGAGGACTACTACTAGAAATCTAGAATCTCCCTGCACTTCCGGGATTACCTACTGGGATTGTTGTGAATCCATCAAAATTGACAGATCTACATCCATTTTAAAATAAAACCCACATGTGTAGACTTCCTACTTTTTAGAGGTGGGTTTGTAAATCTGGCCCGCAGGGTGGAAGGAAAGAGTCACCAAACAAACTGAGCGATTCACTCACCATTCATCGTGTTCAAGGATTCCCGTTTAAGATTATTTGATTACAACTACCAAGTCAACAAAACATAGTTATAGTGGATATTGGCAGATATATCAAGTATTGCAGAATGTTTTGGTTGGCACTATTCAGAGATAATGTGTATTTTATCAAGCCGTTGTCAGTCTAGAACTATGGGATTGCTCCAAGGCCATACTAATGGCAATACAGCATTATGAAAAGCTCTAACAAAATTCACTGTTAAAAAAGGAAATTGTGCTTTAGCACAGATCTACAGAGCTAAATTTTGTAAAAAAAAACAAAAAAAAAAACAATGCAAGGTGCCTGGGTGTCTAGGTATCTGGTACACTTTCTAAAAAATTTAAAAAATATACTTGTGCTGATGAAACCGAAGATGGTGACATAACTGGCTCTCTCGTTTCATTAGCTGGAGAAGACAAATAAGTTGTTAAAAACGTAGTGGGAGAAGGGGGTGTCGACTCTAGTGTGTTACTGTATACAGTTGGGAGTTTTGTAGACTTGGAGAGGGGGCGGGGGGAGAGGCTGTGATCTCCCTGAGAGGCTATGGGAGTTGAGATAAAATTCTAATGTAAGGCATATAATATGTTCTGTATTTTAACTCTTCCCCCAAATTCTGAAAAAAAAATCAAAGGCAAAATCTTAAATATTTTCGAATGATGGACATTGAAAGCAAGCAACAAAACATGCTCGTTGAAAAGGCTGTAAATGTTTAGACTTCAGTAGAGTGGACCATCTCATTTTAGGAATTAATGATAGCCTCTACAGCACTGACAATGTAGCTTGTGTCAGAATCTTTAAAGACCTTTTGTCATCAATAATTTGAGTGACTGAATGTTCTACGACAACAACAAACAAGCCATTGCAGCCACTGCCTCCCATTCAGACAATGCTGGCTGCCAGTCTGCAGCCTGCTTCAGCCACTGAGTGTAGATTGACACTCTTGTGATGTTGACAGTCTGCACATGCACCACAGCAAAGTCAGATCTGCAAGCTTTGACAGTGCTTCTTGCTATGCAGAAAGGAGATATCATTACAAACGAATCTCCTTGAGACACTTATTTTTCACTGGTACATGCACCGCACATAGGCATGTCAACATAATGTGTGCTAAATTGCCCGCAGGAATAGCAGGAAGAAGCTAGTCAATTAATTCAACATGTGGAAACAATGATCATAGAAATCTGGGCTATGCATAACCTACTGGTAGTTGGTACCGCAGAGTGCCAGCCTTGGGCACTGGCAGCACTTCAATGCATTGGTGTTAATCAACTTCAAGTCACTGTGGACACCGTTTCCTGATCTTGGCTTTCATATGACATCCCTGCTAGTCACATAGGACCGACTGCTGAGCCAGACATTCGACCCAGCCAAACTATGGCCATTCCTGGATTTCTCACCTTTGGCGGGGGCATACTGCATGAGCCAATCACCTTGGACATTTGTAACCCTCAAACATGCAATCACAAACCCAATGCCACACTCGGTACAGTAATTAAACAGTTTCTGCCTCCACCCTGGACACCTTTTGGCCCTTCTTTCTTTCTTCTGGATGAATTCTCAGAGCCCGCCAATCCGTCCGTTCGTGAGCGCTGTGCCAGCGTTGCGGTGGCTACCTCTAGCCTAGAAAGCCCCTAGACCCTGGGGTGAGAGGGAGGGCATGCAGAAACAGAGCCACACCTCTGTAGAGTCCTCTTGGAGAGTTCCCAGGGTCTAATGGGCGAATATCACTAGGGCTGACACAAAGATTCTTCCCCATCCACATAACCCCATCCATCCATAACCCGCTACTCTGTGCATGCTTGGAAGCGGAGGCACTACCACTATTGATTCCTGAGCAAGTCAAAGGGGGCTTCATTGCAAAAGAGCTACTCCATGGGGTTATAAGAGGACTGGGCACTCGGAGGACGACAAAGAAGCCAATCTCCCATAAAATAAATTATAAAACAATAAATACGCTATGGTCAAGACCATTTTATGATGGTTTCCTGGTTTGGAGGCCAAGACCGGGAAGGGATGTGGAGTACTGGAGATGAAAGGAGCAGCAAGCAATCAGCCCATTAGCACCATCTAGGGAACGGTAGTGTGCTATAAAAGAAAACACGAGGGGCGTACGTGTAGGCTCCGGGTCTGAGGCTTTGCATGCCGGAGTCCTTGCAGTGCCGGTGACCAGCTGTGTGTGCTGATTAAATAAAAGGCGTGCAATGGTGAAACATGAAAGCGGGAGCCGTGCTGATAAATGAAAGGCGCAGAATTTACAGGCCTGTGCTATTCTCGTTCACAACGGAGCGGGAGGTGCCAGAAGGATGGCAGCAACAACAGGCGAAGGAGGGAGCGAAGATGCAGTAAAATACTGGCGCCAAAGCTGAACAAGCATCCACAGTGTAACATGAGCAGGAAAGAAATAAAAAAAATTGTCCCTCAAACGAACAGATAAACACCCAAAGCATAAAGATACAGTACTTGGTCCCTGCTCTATGGAAGAAAACGAAAGACAAAAAGGAGAGTCATAGAGAGAGGATTGACCATTAGCAAGCAAGGATTTTTAAAGGACACAAACAAACAAAAAAGCAGTGGGCAGGCTGTAAGCCCAGAAAGCATATACAACAGGTCTCGAAGCTCGACCTAAAGAATGGCCACTTTTAGCCATAGTTTTTCATTTGTAGAGGTACATATGGATTTGGGCTCTACTTGATGCCATTGCATCATTTATTTCAGTTGAAGACTGACTTTTTAGGGCTACGGACAGGCCATGACTGGAAACCAGCAATATCTCCATTACCCCAAGAGGTGGAGAGATGGTAGTTCTGGAATGAAGCCCAGCAAAATTCCCAGCCCCACTTTGAACATGCAGTGTTCTGTGTCTTTAGTAGTCAATAATGGCCACCAAATGGTACACTGCAGGGCAAAGAGAGTGCAGTTTTGCTTCTAAAGATAGTCAAACATCTGCAGCTCCATGACCCAGGAAATTCTTGATTGTGGTTGTTTCTCTAGACCATCTCAATGCCTTGAGTGGTCCTCTACGTAGAACCTTAGCCAGCTGACCCCTCTGGAGGTCTTCGAGAAACACTCTAGAAAGTCCAGCTTCTCATATTCCACAGATTAAAGCAGCAACGTTTTCCATGAATCCAGACTGATACCCAGCTTGTTGCAGAGTTGCAAGCTGCTAAGATTCAAATTTTAATAGTGTGGGTGCCAAACACTGCTGTATAGGACCTCCAAGATATCCAGATCTGCAACTTACGTAGCTCAGAGCCCTATTAACTATGCCACTTTAGTTTGCTCAGCGTTCCACTGTCCCTTTAAAGTACTGTCTTTTTTAGATTTATATAGTGCAAGTTAGGTCTGGAGAAAAGCATCTTCCGATTTGTACTCCTGTTTATGCAGTCTGGATTCTTCTGGGCTCCAACTGGTCTGGTGAAAAGGTAGGTACAAATACTTTGTGGGCGCAAGATGGGTTGTGACAAAGGAGGCTCATCTTTCTACAAAGAGGAATTACCATTTTTTTTTTTTTAACACCCTGCCTTTCACAATTTTTTTTTTTTTAAATCATTGATGCTTGTTTTAGACATCTGCTAAGATATAAAAAAAAAAACACACACATACCTCACGCTGTTAAGGAAGCCATGATACTAGAAAGCCAAAATGTCTCCCACTGCCTTTGCACAAGGTGTGTGGGGAGAGTTGACTAATTTACCAATCCCCTTTGCTTGGGAAAGGTGGGCTGATAAGTTTAGGATTCTACTTTACCCCGGGTCACCAAGTCCTTGGAAAAACTGGGTTCTAAGACTTCTCTACCTGAAGCATTAGACCAAGGTGAGTACTGATTTCCAAGATTTGCAATTTTGACAAATCCTTGTTTTCTGAGGCAAAATTGAAGTTATGCTAAAAACTGCCATATCGTCAGAATTATTACTGTTTCTTTTATATTCCTGAACAGAAGAGTGAAAAAAACATCATCTACCCCCCTCTCCCCACCCCCCTTCTTGTTCGCTCGGCAGTCCAGGGATGTTTTATTTTTGTGTTGGTGGGGACTTGTTCTTAAGCAGCTTATGAGAAACCTACTAGGACTCCCCTAGGGCAAGAAGTGGAAGGTGATCAGACTTACACTCAGTCTACGTCTTAGGAAGGACCTGCTGTTGCAACAAGGCAGGGTTCTGCGCCCAAACCTCTGCGCCATGACCCTTGATGCATGGAAGTTGTGCAGAACCAGTTGAGTGGATTTGATCTGCATGCCAAAGTGATGGGTGTGATTTTGGCCGCTAGCTGCTCGCCACCCTTACACAAATGCAATTTATTCCAGCTGCTGAGCAAAGTTTGTGGCTTGGTGGTAAGACCATCAGGTCAGTCCGCTTCAGGTTATCCTTTCTCTTGTACTTCCATTTGTTAAGTCTTTGGTCCTGCAAGGCTTTTCTCTGGGCACCTTTAAATGTTGCCTGTTGGCTCTTTCAGCCTTCTATATATATTTGCCTGGTCAGCCCTCCTTGTTCAAATTATTGTGCTTATGCCTTTTTTAAAAATGCTGATCTATATTTCCTCCTGTACCTTTTAGTGTCCTGCAGTTAGACCGTAACTCGGAAATTACACCATTTGAGCCCATACATAGTCATTCTTTGAAGTTGCCTCTGTGCGCTACAGGCACTGTCAATGCAGCCTGCTTATACCATCTTCTTCCCTGAGTTCCCGGACTTGGTTTTCAGGCCCCGACATCCTTTTTTCCGAACACTATGTTGTCCTTCCATGTGGAGCAGCCTATCACGCTCTCTACTTTTTTCTCTGTCCATCCCACTAAGTAGGAGGAGAGGCCTCACCGTTTAACCCCAAGAGAGCCCTTTGTTTTTAGGTCTCGCCTGAGCCAGCGCATGCGCTGCTCTGGCGAGAGTTTTAGTAAGCCGGTTTTGGAAGTGCAAACAGCAGTTTGCTGGCGACCAGCTTGCGTTCACGCGAGCGTGCATGCGCGATCAGGCGCCATATGGCTTCCCTCGTGATTACTTTCACTTTCGCGGCCGCGCGGCCGTGTCAGTTTCACGGCCGCGCGGCCATTGCTTGTTCATTATTTCTAATGTACCCTTGGTGTTCCATTGGCGCTGGGCATCTTTGTTGCTCAGGGTTATCGCCCTCCCTCCCACCCCACCCCACACACACACACACACACGTTTAAGTGGGCTGCTGTCTCGCCTGGCTTAAGCCAGCACACACTGATTATACATCACGAGAGATCATGTACTGTTTTCATGGACGAATAGTAATTACCGGGTAATGGTTTAAAACATTTCCTGAAGGAACATAAAGCTGTTTTCTAAAAGTCAAGAGCACATTAAAAGGATTACCACGTAGATATGATTTTTAGATAACGCTAAAAGGGGTCCCAAATGGGCTTATGAAAGCTATCTCTTTGATGGAAAGTGCAGGTCTGACAGCTTAGCATGCAAATGGGCCGCGCGTATTGTCGTGATGAATGTACATTTTCCTCCACAAAGGAGGCCAGAAATCAAATGTTTTCGTGCTGTCTTAATAGCGCCACTTCTGTGAGTCTGCAGGCTTCTTGTAAACGCGAAGGGCCTTTAAGTCGTGGGGAAATAAACTTCTAAAACATTTCTGAGTGACAAACAAAGTCCAGGGCCAGTTGTATCTGATGCACAATTCAAATGAAGCTCCACAGATTGATTATGAAAACATCTTCCACAATAGCACGTCTTTGAAGGTGCTGTATTATTAGGCTCCAAGGACCAGGAAAACTCTTACATTTAACAAGGTCATGCTAATGCAGTGACAATGAGGTGCACCGAAGACGTCCATAAACACATGCACTCCACATTCGCTTCAGGATGTAGCTTAGTATTTCATCTTTGGAAAGTTCCCAGGATCGCAGGTACCTTCAGTGCAGTCAGTGCAGTGGTACCGAGGCCAGGGCTAAGTCTTCTGTGTGGCCACAGGACAAAAAGTAAAGCTAACTTTAGATATCCAACCAGAGCATGTAGGGGCTCAATTTTCCATGCTAACCTTTCCGCACCACTGAAAGTTCAGCGACTGGTCTTGAGTACAGCACAAAATGCATCTTTTTTTGGTACCAGATATTTGAACACCACCTTGAAATGGTGTTCTGTAGGCGGCACTAATAACCCGTGATTTTGAGTGCAGTCAGTACCAGTGCAATGTTTCTGGCACTACAAATGACATCTTGCCTTGCCTGGCAATAAGACCACACATAGTGTTTCAGTAGCTAGGTATCCCCCTCCCCTTATGATGGCGCCTACAGCTGCTACCTAGTATTACTGTAACGCAGCACCACTGTGAGGGCAAGTGTCAATGGCCTTGAGATTCTCAATCCCAACAAAAAGAGAGAAACTTCTCAGCACCTGTGGTGTCTTAAAGCAAATGAATACCGCATCATGAACCTACACGTCGAGGTACTGAGGTTCAGAAACAACTATGACTGTTCAAATATTTTAAATAAGATTGATACCACTCTTAAAAAGATAATAATTCTTGGTTAAAACCCCCAAAACAATGAAATTCTCTAGTTATAGTTTAGTGAGCTAACTATAACTTGTGTCCCCGCCATGCACTGCTTATGACCTCATAGGTCAAACGATGGAAGCACTGTAACCCTTTTCATACTGCATTCTCTTTTTAACATGAAATATCATTGTCTACTAATATTAAAAGTGAAAGTTGTCTGGGGGATATTCTACAAGGGCAGGAGGATGCCTCTTCATATAAACTGAGGAAGAGTCTCTCATATTTAAGAAAAGGTATTGGACTGAAGTGGAGAGTTGAGGACGGAGAGGTGATAGGGTGTGAGTCGATTAATTTTTGTGCTATCAGGTCAGCAACCTACCAAGTGCTTTGTCTATCACCATCACATTACAGGGTGCCAGTAGGGCTTGGATCTGAACCATGGTCCCAAATAGGGCTCGTCCACCTTTGGAAGCCTTCAGGAGAATGAAACAGGCTTAGGGTGCGAACTCCTGCCAAAAAAGTTGGTCTCTTTCAGCCTAGCAGGGGGAGATAGAATCTGGGCTTTTTAATCATCATAGAGTTTCTATTCATGTTGCCAGCCATGATTGCTCTTCTGCTTCTTTCCTCGCTCATGAGGTATATTTATACAGCAGTAGGCAATATACATGCCTTTAAAAAAGGTACCTAGCTTCTGCTTATGTCACCCAATTCCACTGATGGCCATTTGGCATTGTTTTTACCCAAATGACAACATCTCTGCCGTTTGGGTGTTACCCGTAACCTCTCCTGAGTCAAAAAACGATCTGTTTTATGATGTAGCGCTTGCTGGCACTTCTGCTGTTTCAATGCTCTTAGTAAGGCTGGAAAAGTGAGGTGACCTCGTTTTGGTTACAGTTGGCATTAGATATCAGCGGTGAGCGTTTAATTCTAAACTCCATCTGACCGGTCAATGTCTTCTCAACTATCTACATTGGGAGATCTGTATGATTGTATACCTGGTGAACTTATTCATTTTTGTGCAATTTAAAATTCATTCGTCACCAAACGTGTTTGCGCAATGTGCCCGCCTGATATTAGTTTTGTGTAATAACAGGAGACATAAACAAGCATTGGCATAGCCAATAGGTCTCGCCTTTGGAACCTTATAAGTATTTAGTTATGCAGTACAATATCCTTGGTGCAACAACATCAACTGCTGCATGTCTAAACACTTATAAGGTCCCAAAGGCGAGACCTATTGGCTATGCCAATGCTTGTTATATTTGCACCTGGTGGATGTCCAAGTCGTCATTGGATTTGCCACTGCACGGAAGGAGAGGGCAACTTGTAAATAATCCCTTTAAATTTGGATTGTCTGTGTCAAGAAGTGCTATGCCTTGGCCAAGAAGCAGCCTCAAAAAGTTCTTCTGGTTCATTTCACCAGAGCTAAAGCCACCACTGCAGCTTTAGCTAGGGATGTTTCAGTGCTGAACGTCTTCCAGGCTGCACCTTGAGCAACCATCCACACGTTCACCAGGCACTATTGTGTCGACTCTGAAGTATGTCAAGAGAGCCATTTTGGCCACTCCTACCTATCTATATTTGTGGGGTACTGCTTTGATATCTATTCAAAGGGTGAGGAAGCTGAAGTTAAAATTATTCATCAGAAGAACAAGTTACTTAATTTTAATAACTGTCTTTCTAGTTGATAGTCTGTTTAACCGCAGATTCCTCACTGACACCAAATCGCCCCCGTCTGCGAAGTGAGCTTCTGATAGGTCATAACGTCGCATTTTTTATTCTGAGCACTGTCCAGCTACTGATTTGCCAGTTGCTATGCACTTGAGAGCACACAAGCTTCCTTTGTAATCTACTGTCAGCATGCAGGAGTGGTGTCTATATATGGCTCCATGTCATTACTTCCAGAGGTGGTACAAGCCGCCGTGAAGTCCATTAGTGTACAGGAGCTGTTGCAGGCAAAGTTTCTAGATAGCCTGGCACCTGAAGGAAATCGAGGGGGATGAATCTGCAGTTCAATAGAGAATCCACCAGAAAGAGCGTGATAGAAGGTATGTAACTTATTTATGTCCCGGACTTGCATAGGGATCTAGTGGAGATGGTGCTGGGGACAGGTGTCAGCAGTCCTTAATTTGTAAAATGAGTGCCAGTGCCCGCACCTGGTGCTATTAAATGTCAGGCCTCTTTAATCCACTACCAAACACTGCTTTCCTCATTATTTCACTAATGCCATTACTGACTTTCTGCCTTTGTGACGGTTTTTCTTTCTAATCTCTTCCTGTTTACTCCCAGTTTGTGAGTTTTCCCTCTCTTGTTCTCGGTCAATATCTTATGAAGAAAAACAAGTGTTGGTCCTTCAAAAATGAGTAGAGGTGGCCACCACCAGCAGCCACCGGCTCAAATTAAGTACCAGGTGTCGGGCACCCTTCTTTCCTCTCGCCTCATTATTTTGTGGTGTAACAAATCGTGGGGACAGGTGACAACTGTCCTGGGCTCTTTTCTCAGTTATCTTCAGGAAACTGGAAGAGCTGTACACTGTTGATGGTTCAATCTTAAATAAAAACAGTCTGATCCGATAGCCACTGTCTTGGCATCTTGTTCACATCCATGACGAAAAGAGCTGTACCAAATAAAGAAATTCTCTGAAAAGTTAGTTAATGCAGAGTTATAGTTGATTGTTGACAGAGGTGGGATGCAGTGTAAGGCAGGGTGGGAGTTAAGATTCAAGATGTGGTGGTAGGAGCAAAGGCTTATGGTCTTGCTCTTTTTTAGGGATTATGAAACATATTTATCAACATGTACATTTACTTTCAAGTGACAGACGAGCACAAACATATTTTCATTATTTGTTTTATGATAATCCTCTACATGTACTCCTCTGTATCTTAATGTCTCTCTTTCGGCACCCTCCTCAGTATTTTTTTAAATGGAAAAAACTCTGTCTATGTTTGTCAGGTCCTCCTTATACAGTGACACTTGCTTTTGAGGATTGTTCCACCAGATCTCTAATAATAATTTCTGCTTCTGCAACCTTCTTTCCCAGGGTATCCATATTTCACCATATTTCTGTAATCTTACTTTAGGAACCATGCTTAAGGGCCAGCTTTACTTTCTAAATATCCTGCTTCTCTTGCTTCATGTCCTGTGAGGTCAGCCCTGAATAAGTCCATTGAAGCAGGCAGTCTTCTTTTGTAGGAGCATCAGTTTGTGATCCCCGGCTGACATGTCTGATATTTCCACCACTGCACACTTTTTGCAGCTCCTTGTGCCCCTCCATTACTTCATTTTAGTTTTCACCGTTGACCGTAACAAACACATATGTATAGTGGCACTCTTTTGGCCATTTTGTTTACATTAGTCTGCAATAAAGGAGGGCTTCAGAGACGCAATATATTGCCCTTTTAACCATCTTTCAGCTAAGGAACCTCTCCTTTTATGAGACCTCAATTGTAGTGAGTTTCCTACTAGGCATACATTTAAGTGATTTTAGGAGGTTTTCTAACTACTCTAACTGACAACACCCTTTAACTGTTGCACTGAGTACAGAATCGGCCAGTCGAAGATTTCCTCAGAACAGCACACTTTGCTCTACTCTACTTAATGCTCTGACTGACACTTCGCCCAATGCTTCCTTGAATGAGCTTCAAACCCCCTGGAGAGGTCCTGGTGTCTCACATATTATGGATGGATTATCGCCTCCAGTCATGCCTTGCTGCTTTCTAGATATTGCTGCTTTCTACTCCTATCTCAAGGGTTTAGTAACTTAATGTGGGCCAGGGTCCTGTACATGTCAGACAGCACACCTCTGATCCAGAGTCTGAGCACTCTGCATGCCCCTCTGATACTGCTGGTGGGACACTTGTTCTACAGAGATGTCCTCCAAGCCTGATGCCTTAGCTCCCCCTCTGTGGAGTCCATAACCAGTTGTCGGTCAGGATTTTCTCACATCTGGTTGGGTTATGAGGCTTGCACCACAGCCACTATCTCGTCTTGCCTCCACTTCTTTGCTGCAGGGGCTGGACATTCTGGATAGATCCAAGTAAGTGAAAGGAGTTTGGATTGACATTTGAGTGCATAAGAGGATCTCTGCATTTTTCTTCACCACAGTTTTCTTCACTGTTTAGTTCTGGAAAGTTGTTCAGAGAGGGGGAAAGGCCACTTGTTATTGGTTTGGTAATTGTGTCAGGAAGCAACCAGTAGCCCAGTCTCCCTGCACCCCTTTATTCTTAGTTTTGTTCCCTAAAGCCGGTATGGTATTGAGAAGCACAATAGAACACTTGTTTGTTGTTTAGTTGCATATGCTCTGGTGATCGTAGCCCTCCTGCTTTGACATTTATTAATGCCTATTCTCCATCCTTGACAACCAGCCTGTGAGCATTAACTAGAATCAAAGGTGAGGTACAGAGGAAAGGTACAGGTCATTCAGACTGCACCGTTTTTATGCTCACAACGTTTTTAAAACGTTTGGGTACAGTTTCCATTAGTTTATGTCTAAGGATGTTTAAATATAACAAAAAGTGAGTAAGAACAATGAGAAATCTACAACAGAAAAAGCTGCAAATTGGTTGTTAGAGGTGAGTAGATTTTCCATAATCTGTAATCAGATAACCAATAAATTCACTCTAGTGTGCCCAGCATGCATTTCTGCAGTGGTCCTTACACTGCTGTGTGATCACCTTACCTTTAAAGCTCTGCCCATCAGCCATATGTCTTGTGTAGCTCTTGCCACATTGTGCCCTCTCATAAAAGTGCAGAGCTCTTGGGGATAAAAACATATGAAACCTATTCTGACAACTTTTATTTCTTGGGTTTTAGTAATCAATTCAAAAAGTTCCCCCAGATGACCTCCTATCACCGGATGCTCTTACATCGGGTAGCTGCATATTTCGGCATGGACCACAACGTCGACCAAACTGGAAAAGCTGTCATCATTAATAAGACTGGCACCACACGCATGTAAGAGGCCTTGAGGAACTGATTGGGCTGCAGTCTGCTTTGCTACTTCTGCTGTCATTGTGCTCGCCCTCATTCTTTAATACTATATGGGAAAGAATCCTCTAAAGGAAAGCATTCATAGTACTGTACCTTGTATGTGAATATGCGAGTCTGTTTCCAGCACACCGATTTTGACACCTTTAATCAGCGTTATGCTCACACCCTAAAAAAAGCGGAATGTTTAACCTTGCCTCTTCACGCATCTCATTACACATAAGCAGAAACAACGTCACACAGCATGTGCACATTCTTAAAATTGTGTTCCCTGGGGTGTGATGGACCCACAGCTGAGAGTGTGAGATTTGCTGAGAAATTGTTCTGCACACTTTGCCTGCCCAGGCAGAGGTGTGAGGTGTGTGCATATGTTCAACACTGAGCAGAGAAAAGACGCTTTTGTTTTTCTGAAATTAATTTCCCACAATCATTTTCTTTTCTTCTCTCATCTCATTGCCGTTTACTGCCCTTTCTTTCATGCTTTGTGCTTATCTGTCTAATATTTTTTATCTATAATTTCCAATGTTGCTTTCCCAGTTCCTTTCTTTTCTCCCTTTAGCTCCTGCCTTTCTACAGCACTTTCTTGCCATTCTCTCTCCGTTCTTTCTGTTGCTTCTAAGCTTTTGCCCAACTTGCCTTGCATGCTTTGCTCGCTCCTCAGAACTTGTCCTGGCCCCACTTTCATGCTCCCACCTACTCCAGCTTGTGCCCCAGGCCTCTTTTGATTATCTTCAGTCCTTTTTGTGTTTCGTTGCTTTAAGGCTTTTGCTCAATTCTTTTGCAATTACCTGCTCCTCTTATCTTGATTCACCTATATTACTCATTTTGCTTGACCAACTGGTGCTTTTCTTGTGCATCTTGCTCCGGTATTTGGTGCCTGTCTGGGAATTTTTGCTTGCTCGTCCCCCTTGCTTGTCCCTTGCAAGTTGCACTCCTTCTCTCTCCTTCATCACACATAATTTGATGCTGTTGAACCTTTCACTCTCTCCATGTTCTTGCCCTTTAGTGCCTCTTTCTGACGTTGCTCTTGCTCCCTTGTAGATCTCCAGCCCTGGTCTCATGCATCTCTCTCATTCCTTATCACTCTCTTCCAGCTTGCCGTCCTGTCTGTCTTTCTAATTTTGTCCTATTCTCTTCTCTTGCCCCACCTTTCACGTTAGCCTCTTGACATTCTAGCTCTTTTCTCTTTTTCCCCTTTCCACTTTCTCTTTTCCTGTCTCTCAGTAAATTTGTCTTTTATCATTTCTTTCATTTTCTTTTCATCATTTCTGTTTAAATCTCATCTTCGTCTCTATCTTGGTTTTATTCCCTTCTCAACTTTTGTCTTATCCATTTCTCTTAGTCTTCTTTCCGTCTGTATTCTTTCTCTTCAGTGCTCTATTAATTTGTTGATTGAAGTGATCTCTCTGTTGGAGGAGTACCAAAAAACACCTTTTTTTCCCAACATGATTGTTTTCTTACTGTACCCTAGACCTGAACAGCGGTTCTCAGAGCACATCAAAGATGAGAAGAGCTGTGATTTCCAGCAGCGATTCATTTTAAAGAGGGACGATGCCAGCATGGACAGGGATGACAATCAGGTGAGACGATGTACAGCTTGACTTCATGGCACAACCATTTTATATTTTTTAGTTCAGGCTGCATTGGGTTAGAAAGACCACAAGGTCAACAAGTGACCCTGGAGAGAGAACTGATACCATACTAATTACTTAAAAAGTCCAAAATCAGTTTAGTTGGGAGCATTGAGTGCAGGAGAAAGCTTTATTGAGGAAGCATATCAGCAGGTAATTGATGGGCTGCAGCATTGCAGCCGTTGTTCACATGGGTCAAGTACAACATTAACAACTGCAGTGCAGCCTTCTCACATAAATAGAACAGGCACAACAGACAACAGAAGCATTTCTGATGTATACGTTTAACTACAGATTTCTTACCTTTTGAATCTCGCCAGACTCCCAACTGGTTTCGGAGAGAACTTTCTACAATACCTCCTGTATGCCGGTGGGTGGCATCATCAGACTCCACCTCTAGATGTGACGATACAGACCCGCATAAACATGCCACCCCTGCATGCTAACATCAGTTCCTCTTTTTCCTCTCCCTTTGACATTGAGTCTGAGGTTTGTTCCCAACATTTTTGGTGGTTAACAGACTTTAAGAAATATATATTTTTGACAGAATGCATAGATGTCTGCCCCTAAGACTGCAGGATGTAAGCCATGCCGCACCTGTAGGAAGCAGATGTTGGCTACGAATCTACATGTATGTCGAACTTTGGTGATTTTGTGCTAAACAGTTCTCAAAGTCCTATGAGAAATGCTCTCGAAGTCCAATAGCGAGCATGAAGCCTAACATTACATCGCCAAGCACAAAAAACAAGGCTTGCCCTGTTCAAGGTCTTGAAGCTGGTCCCAGCCGCCGCCATCTTGTAATTGCAAGACTAAGTCAAAAGAAAAGTCTTGAAAGAGCATAAGAAAGCCAAGCTGGATTTTACCTTGTTCTGCCTCTCCTTTTCCAGGAACAAGGTACACAGTTGGCATACTGAAGATCTGACTTTAATGGCATCATCTGGTTCAGATCAGACCAGGTCATAGTCTACTTTATAGCAAATCAAACCCTGTTAAGGAGGCAATGCTGCAGTTGTTTTAGAGGACTCCTGGGTCCCTCTTATGATTTCAGTGGAGATTCCCATGAGCGAACTAGGATTACAGGTAACAAACCATTCCAACAGTTGGCTCCCCCCACTGTTATCAAGATAAGTCCGTGCCAAAAGACACTCTAGATTCTGGAGAAATCCTGAACTTGAGTAAAGGAAACTTGAAGCTGATAAGATTCCCACAGCTAAGATGATGCAGGTAGCTGCTCGACTCTGAAATCTTCCTCAAAGCCGAGCAAGTCTTAAGCATGAAGGTACTGAAATGCCAGATGTGAGGTAGAGAACCATATACATGGATCTTGACAGAGGGCATATAGTTGTACAACCGCCGCAAGACAACAGCCCTTCCATAAAAGCTCAGGCTGACATTTGAAGAGGTGATTTCAGAAGAGTATCATTATTATTATTGAGATTCATAGAGTGCACACTTTTAGGGCAAGGGATGTACTGGCGTTATAGCGGATCAGAAGCAACACACTACCTCTATTCTGACAAAATGGGGCACTAGCCATATGATGTGAGGATTGTGATGAGCTATGTTATTACCATTTTCCTGAATCTTAGGTAGTGACTTTCTTTGTGGGCAATTTAAAAAAGATTTCCCTATTCTCAGTGAAAGAAAGGCAGTCGCTGTATCTACTTAAAGACTACTGTCACCATAGTCCATACATTCGTGATCCGATGTGGAGCCTCCCTTTTAGCTGTCAATCACATACCAAGACCCAGGACTAACTGATCAGCAGAACAATGCATGAAATAACATGGTAGACACTCAAGATGACGCCACATTAGAACTGATTCAAGTTAAGTCATCTGTGCCAGGCAACATCACTACGTATCAGGCAGTTATCATTAGTGAAGCAGCATATCATAAGGTTCTGTTCCACATAGAGGAGAAAGAGGATGACATCCTTATAGAGACTGAGATCGATAAAACAACCCATCCTTCACTAGTCCTAAAGACAATGTTAACATGTTTTATGAAGAACTTTAAAGAGCTTTTAAGGCTCCAATGGTGATTCATCAGGGGCGAGTAAAAATTTAAATCCGGCTCACAAGACCTGCTCTTTATCCTCTCGTGTCTCTCTTGGACTCCATTGTTGTGTACACAGCTACAAAGCATGCACTTATGCCTGGGGCAGACGATAACCTCCTCTTGATAAGGAAAATAAGGTAGATTCAGAAGAGAAACGAGTAGCTGTCCAGCTGCTTCACTATGGCATATAGCTAATTTCAAGGGGCTATTAGTTGGATATGACTGGAGACAATGGGATGAAATAGAGGAGCAAAAAGTATTTTCTAGAAACATAACTGGAGCGAAAAAAAAGCTATAACCAATGTGAGCATTAGGTGTGCCTCAAATGTAGCAGAACCAGCCTCAAGGCAAGTTAACACCAAAATGGTCTTGTGTTTACATGCCTGGCCCAGAATTTCAGAATTCTGTCCAGACCTTCATCAATCCCTAGTTGGTCTGTTATTCAGTGGGCAATACCTCCTTGGTCCCAAAGTGATAAAATGCTAAAAAAAATGAAAAAGATAATACTATCTGAAAGAGACCATTATTTATAGATTCCTTACCTTAGAATTACCCTCAGGCGTCAGACTGGATCCAAAGAAATGTTTTCTTAGCAGTACCCCTGCGCGTCAGTAGGTGGCGTCGGTCGACTCCTTGTCCGTCATTGGCGTCATGGTCGCCGGGATGACGTCACGGAGTCTACTTAGACGCTGCCCCTGCGCGCTGTTGTCAGTTCTTTATTTTTCCGCGCCAGCCAGCGCAGATCCGGAGAGAGCGTGCCCCTTAGTCACTTTTTGACAAAATCTCTTTCGACTTTTGTTGACCTCTTTTTGAGTCTTCGAACTCCTGGTAGCACGAGGGATGTCCCATCGTTGGACCGGCTTCAAGCCCTGTGACTCCTGTCACAAGTTGATGTTGGTCACCGATCCGCACCTTGTGTGCCTTTGGTGCCTGGAGCGCGGACACGATCTGAAGTCGTGCTCCGACTGCCAGGCCATGAACCCGAAGTCTTTGTGGGAGCGGTCCCGAAAGCTTTTGGAGGCCTGGCAGTCCGCTCTGCGCCGCTCGAGGTCCCTTCCGAGAGGGAGGTCGCGGTACCGGTCGTTGCGTCATCACCATTCCTCTTCGAAGTCTTCGCACTCCTCCAGTAAGTCGAAGCACAAAAAGAAGGCGAAGAAGCATCGCCACTCTTCGCCTTCTCCCTGTCCATTGGCTGACGCGAAGCGGGACCCGGAGCGTCGCCGCTCTCCGGCTCCTTCCTCGGAGCCCGCTGGGACAGCTCTGTGCTTCCCTCCCTTTCCCGGAGCCGGAGCGTCCCCAGCTTTGTCAATTTTACGAAGTGCTGCAAAGCATCTTTGGGCAGCCTGACTCCGCAGGTGCGCTTTCGGGCCCCACGGACTCGGTTGGGTGCCCTAGGATTTCGATGCCGGCGGCTCCGGCCCCAGCTCCGCAGGGTCCCCAAGGATCCAGGCCTGGATCCGAATCGGTGCCGGTCGACCTCATGGTACCTTCCCTGGCGCTGATTCCAGTGGCGACGCCCCCAGCCTCACCCCCGACGTGGACACGGAGCTGGTCCGGCGCCGGGGGGGTACTTTTGTACCGCTGTTCATCCCTGGTGTTCCCTGCCACCCTGAGTGGCAGCCAGAGGAGGGTGAGGAGGACTGGGAGGGGTCTATTAACCCTCTAGCAGACCAACTTGAAGAGCCGGACTGGCAGGAGGAGTTGGGTGATACCAGTGGTCTGGATACTTCCCCAGACCTTGGTATGCTTCCCCCCCCTACCGTCGCTACAGAGGAGGGAGCTTCCTACGCTGTGGTGTTGCGTAGGGTGGCTGAGGCCTTGAGCTTCCTACGGTGGCTCTCAGGACTAACCTCCTGACTGAGGTGCTTCAGCCGGCAGCAGCCTCTTCGGAGCCCCTGCTGCCTTTTAATGAGGCTCTCACTGACATCCTTCTGGGCACCTGGTCCAAGCCCAGCACAGGGGCTCCTGTGGACAGAATGATTGCCCGACGCCACCGCCCGGCCCCCGGCGACCCACTTTTCCTCTCCCAACACCCTACCCCTGAGAGCTTGGTGGTCCAAGCCTCATCCTCTAAGGGCACATTCCCTACTGCTCCCCCAGATAGGGAATCCAAGAAGCTGGACCATCTTGGGAAGATGTTTTCTTCCGCCAGCTTAGGACTGCAGTCGGTGAACACTGCATTTCTATTGGGCCGTTACACACGGTGTGGGATACGGTTGCGCAAGTGCTGCCACAGTGCTCGGAGGAGGTTCGGGCCGTGCTCACCCGCGCCGTTGCTGAGGGTCGTGACGCAGCAAAGTTCTCCATCCGGTGTGGGCTGGATACTGCCGACTCGCTGGGTAGAACGGTTTCTATGTCGGTATCCCTGAGGCGCTACGCCTGGCTGAAAATGTCTGGCTTCTCTGGTGATGTCCAATCTACCCCTTTGGACATTACCTTAAATGGCCGTTGCCTGTTTGGTGACAAGGTGGACAACGCGCTCGAGCGCTTCAAAGACTCTAGGGCCATGGCCAGATCCTTGGGCCTCGCAGCAACTTCGCGTCCCATGCAGTCTGCCTTTCGCCCCTTTTGTGGCTACGGAAGGTATGCCTCACCACGTTCCGCCCAGAGCCACGAAGCTGCGCAAGCTACCCAGCCTCTGCGTGGTCGGGGACCCACCGTCGTGGGTCTGGGGGGCGGGCCAGTCCACCAAAGCCCCCCCCTGCAGCAGCCTCCAAACCTTCCTAGACTGACCTTCCAGGGCCACCAGTTGCCAGTGGCTGGCAGGATCCGCCATCACCTCCCCCGCTGGCACAATATCACGTCGGACAGGTGGGTTTTGCAGATAGTCAGAAGGGGCTACTCCCTCCCCTTCGAAACTGCCCCTCCCTCCATGCCACCAACACTCCCTTGCATGTCGGAGGATCATTTGGCCCTTCTCCGCCAGGAAGTTACGGCTCTCTTGGCCAAGGGAGCTATTGAACGCGGCCCTGTGCCAGAAGTAGGTTGTGGTTGCTACTCCCACTGCTTCTTGGTACCCAAGAAGGACAAAGGCCTGCGTCCTATCTTGGACCTCGGGGACGTCAACCGCTTCCTCCAGAAGGAGAAGTTCAAGATGTTAACCTCGGCTCAGGTCTTGTCTGCCCTCGATCCTGGAGACTGGATGGTAGCGTTGGACTTGCAGGACACTTACTTTCACATCCCCGTCTTGCCTGCCCACCGGCGTTACCTATGGTTTACGGTAGGCCACGAGCATTTTCAGTTTACCGTGCTCCACTTTGGCCTTACCAGCGCCCCTCGGGTGTTCACGAAAGTGATGGCGGTGGTCGCAGCTCATCTGCGCCGATCAGGGGTTCCAGCCTTCCCCTAACTCGACGACTGGCTGTTGAAGGCGGGCTCGCCCCAGGATGTCGTCTCCCACCTCCAGACTACAGCAGACCTCCTGCATTCGCTGGGGTTCACAGTCAACGTGCCGAAAGTCGCACCTGATTCCCTCACAGAAGCTCCTTTTCATCGGAGCGGTTCTAGACACAGCGCAGTTTCGGGTCTATCCTCCCGAGCTGCGAGTCCGGGATATTCGGGCTATGATACTGATGTTTCAGCCTCTATCCTGGATTTTTGTGAGAATGACCCCGAGGCTGCTGGGCCTCATGTCCTCCTGCATCCTGCTAGTGGGTCATGCCAGGTGGCATATGCGGGCTCTGCAGTGGGACCTGAAAATCCAGTGGGCGCAGCATCAGGGGAATCTTTACGATGTCAGTTGCAGGTGTGGCTCACGAACCAGGATTGGGTCAACGGCAGATCCCTCTCCCTTCCCCAACCAGAGTTCACAGTGGGGACGGATGCGTCACTCCTGGGATGGGGCGGCCACATGGGAGAGACGGAGATCAGAGGCCTCTGGTATCCGGCGGAGTCCGGGGTCCACATCAACCTTCTGGAGCTCCGGGCGATCTGTCTTCCACTGAAGGCATTTCTTCCTTCTGTCAAAGGAAGAGTAGTGCAGGTGTTCACGGACAACACCACCGCCATGTGGTATTGCAACAAACAGGGCAGGGTGGGGTCGTGGACCCTTTATCAAGAGGCTCTTCACCTTTGGACATGGCTGGAACATCAGGGCATGTCCCTGGTGGTTCAACACCTGGCAGGTTCTCTGAACGCCAGGGCGGACAAGCTCAGCCGCCGGTGCATGATGGATCACAATTGGCGTCTTCACTCAGAGGTGGTGCAAGGTCTCTTTCAACAGTGGGGAGAGCCTTGGTTAGATCTGTTCCCCACCGAAGAGAATGTGCACTGTCAGCAGTTCTGCGCGTTGGAACTTCCAAGGCGACACTAACTCGGCTATGCTTTAAGTCGCGAGTGGAGTTACGGCCTCCTGTACACCTTTCCGCCTGTACCACTTCTGCCCAGAGTGCTGAAGAAGATCAAGCGCGACTGGGCCCCAAGTCATTCTTGTGGCTCCGGACTGGGCACGAAGAGTGGGGTACCCTGAGCTCTTGAGCATGGCCATCGATCCTCCGGTCAAACTGCCTCTTCGGGAGGATCTTCTGTTGCAGCAGCAGGTAACGGTCCTCCACCCGAACCTGTTCAGCCTTCACCTCCTTGCGTGGAGATTGAGTGGCGACAGTTGACGGCTTTCGACCTTCCTCCCTAAGTCTGTAATGTCATCTTGGCAGCCAGGCGTCCCTCCGCTAAAACGGTATACGCCTGTAGATGGAACAAATTTGTTGCATGGTGCAAAGCAAAGGCTGTGGATCCCCTTTCTGCCCCTCTTTCAGAGGTTCTCCTCTTCATTCTTTCTTTGGCCCAGCAGGGCTCTGCTCTGGGCACTCTTGAGGGCTATATTTCGGCCACTTCAGCCTTTCTTCGCCTTCCTGATCAGCCTTCTCTTTTCAAGTCCCCGATTGTTAACAGATTTCTGAAGGGCATTACTCATCTCTTTCCTCCTTCTCCTTTCGTAATGCCCCAGTGGGACTTGAATCTTGTCCTCACTTATCTGATGTGTGCTCCCTTTGAGCCACTACATAATTGTCCTCTTCGTCTCCTTACTTTGAAGACTGCTTTCTTGCTTGCCATCACCTCTGCTCGCAAGGTGAGTGAGCCTCAGACCTTCTCTTCCAACCATCCCTTTCTGGCTGTTCATCTGTACAAAGTGGTTCTTCGCACTAGGCCCTCTTTTCTGCCCAAAGTGGTTACCTTTTTCCACATAGGTCAGACCATCACATTGCCCACCTTCTTCCCGCCTCCGCACCCTTCCAAAGAGGAGGAGAGACTCCACCGTCTGGACCCAAAACGTGTGCTGTCCTTCTACCTTGACCGCACTAAAGATTTCCGGGTGGACAATCAACTCTTCGTGGGTTATGTGGGCGCCAAGAAGGGTCCGGCAGTGCACAAGCGTACCATTTCTTGATGGGTTGTCCTATGCATCAAAATGTTATTCTTTGGCTAAAAGGGAACCTCCAGTAGGACTGCGCGCACACTCTACCAGGGCGACGGCAGCCACTACTTCTTTGGGACGTGGAGTTCCGTTGAATGACATCTGCCAGGCAGCCACATGGGCATCCCTGCACACATTTACCAAACATTACTGTCTGGACAGCCAAGTCCGGAGAGGCGGCTATTTCGGCTGTTCTGTTCTCCAGGACTTCCTGGTGTGAACTTGGTTCGCATACCCACCTCAGGGGGTTGGTATTGCTGGGGTATCTATTCTAAGGTAAGGAATCTATAACTAATGGTCTCTTTCAGATGAACAAGTTACTTACCTTCGTTAACAATGTATCTGTAAGAGACATACATTAGTTATAGATTGCTTACCGCCCCACCCATCTTCCCCATTCTGCTAACTGACTTCTAGGGAAAGGGACTCCCTTTCAGGGCCCTAGTTTTGTGCACCAGTGATCAGTGTCTTGCATGGCTCTGTGCTTCTGGCATAGAAAGTTGTGTCAATACTGATGTCAGCGCGCAGGGGCGGTGTCTAAGCAGACACCGCGACGTCATTCCGGCGACCACGACGCCAACGACTGACGCGCAGTCGACCGACGCCACCTACCGACGCGCAGGGGTACTGCTAAGAAAACATTTCTCCGGATCCAGTCTGACGGCTGGGGATAATTCTAAGGTAAGGAATCGATAACTAATGTATGTCTCTTACAGATGCATAGTTACCAAAGGTAAGTAACTGGTTCGCCAAGCTATGAGTGCTCTCCACCTCCACCATCAGAGAGAAGGTTTCTGGCGAATGCAAACGCGTTTCAAAACCCATGCTTAAAGTACTGGAAGCATGCCGGCTTACCAGGGAGCATTTCATGGCAAAGAAAGGTCCAAGGCAAGAAATGCACAAGGATGAGCCACCTTCGTCAAAAAGCAGTGACTCTGGTCACATTTCCCACCTACCATGCAACACTTGTTGGAAGAAGACTGGGGTTATACCTCCCAACTTTGAAGTACATAGCCTCATATCAGTGGATATTATTCACATTTGTCCATGGTTACTATGTAGTCCCCATAATGATTCACCAAGTACTCGCAAAATCAATTAGGATCATCTCCGGCTATCAGTAAATGGGGTGCAGGCACTTATACAAAAAGGGATAATAAAGATGTAAATAGATAGCCTCTTGGCATTCTGTCAAGGGGGTCTGCCACAAGGCGCTGCTGTTAAAGGCTCACCCTCTACAAATCTAATTTCCTTTCTAATTTTCCTAGCATGAACGGTGCAAGCTTCCCTCGCGTACAGAACCTGTTTTAAAACCTGTTATCACTTGATGGACTGAACAATCCACTGCAATATTGCAGAAGTTCAGACTGTCTTAGGGTTAAACTTGCAACATAGTGACCAGCTGCAGTATGATTTATGTTGGTGACATTTATCTGTTTGAAAAATCGATTAACAGTACAAATGTAGAATTTCCTTGGTTAAAGCAAATATAGTCATATGCCATAATTCAACACCAACAATCTGATTATTGGACTGTGGAAAGAAGCACTTAGACACCCCAGGTAAATTTCAATGCGATTGGGCTGTCATATACTATACCTGAAAATCTTGTGCAGGATATATTATAATATGGTGCAAATACACATACTGGAGTACAGTAAATTAAGTTTGTCTATTGGAGGGGGAAATGACAAGAGGAGCACATGTATACATAACATTTTAAAATACCCTGTGATAGACAAATATTGGATAGAAATAATGGGGCAATTGGATGCAACCAACCTCAATACTCTTTGGGCTATGGAGAGAACAAGCATTTAACAGGTACTAGAACCAGCTTGTGCACTTGCCCCTCATTGTAGCCAAGAGGGTCATTGCGCAACATAGGGCCAGTCCAGAAGCCCCAACTATAACAGAATGAAATAGTAACATGGACTAGTGCTTGGCAACTGAAGGACAGTGAGGGGAAGGTATTGGCCAAAGAAGTTACATAATGATGGGATGCATGGATAGTACGCCATAGACTGACCTAAAAATATATACGAAATGTGGAAAGTTGTTGTGGTAGCATTAGGACTCCTACTGTAAGACCTATTGCTCTGGACTTCATAATATATGTATCTAGGACACAACAGCATAAATGCATTATGAATCATAGAGATGCTTGGGAACTGATGGTATCCTGAGATGCGTGTGCAGATACTGTGTCTTAAATGCATGCATTCAAATGTTAAAGGATGTGTGACTAAAATTTTTACTGAGTTGTCTCTTTGGAAAATAAATACATTATGGTATCTGATAGATTTCTAGCCTCGGATTCCTTACCTTAGAATGATCCCCAGGTGTCAGATTGGATCCGTAAATGTTTCGTGAGCAGTACCCCTGCGCACCGATGAGTGGTGTCGTTCGGCTCTGTGTGGCTCCTTTCACGCTTGAAGTGACGTGCTTGATACCTATATAGGCCTCACCCCAGCGCGTGGACATCAGTTCTTTTCTTTCTGCATCAGTCTGTGCAGATCCAGACTTTTGTCGAAGTGTTTTTTGAGTCTTATCTTCTGGTGTGGCAGTGATGTCCACAGAGGAAGACTGGCTTCAAGCCCTATGGTGGCTGTCACCAGCAAGTGTCGGTGATGGACCCACACCTCGTCTGCCTCTGGCGTCTGGAGCGTGACCATGATGCCAACACCTGCATCAATTGTTGTTCCATGCACCCCAAGGCCTTGAGTGAGCAATCCCTCAAGCTCATTGCCGCACAATGTGCGATGCCGCAACGGTCTCTATCCCGGTCAAGAGGAAGGTTCGTCCGTTGTCCCACTCGGGCAAGTCCCACTAGAAGAAGAAGAGTAAGAAGTCGAAGAGGTCTTTGACTTCACCCCATCCATCAGTCATCTAACGAGACAAGGGAGCGTAGTCACTTGAGGCCTGGCTCTGCGGTTGACCCTGGGCCATCTCCGTGCCTCCCCGAGTTTCTAGGAGCCGGAGCGACCCCTGCCGAACTCTGAGAATTTTTATTAAGCCATGCACCTCATATTTGTGCAGGCTGTCCCCGCTAAAGTTCCATGGGTTCGGGAGGGGCCCCTACTGGTGCTCCGCTGACTGGCCCGCCCCAGGCGCCAGTTAGGGCCCTTGGATCCACAGATGGATTCGGCCAGCGCCAGTCATATCTGATAGACTACTAGCCGCAGATTCCTTAACGTAGAATTATCCCCAGGCGTGAGACTGGACCCGGAAAACTTTCTTTGCCCCAGCATCTCTGCGCGCCAGGGGCGGTACCACGCGACTCCGCCCTGACGTTGTCCGCGGGCGTGACGTCAGCGAGGTCACATAAGCCCCACCCCGGCGCGCTGACAAAAGTTTCCTTCTTTTCCGCGTGCAACGCGGATCCAGAATCGTGTCCCTGGCCTGTTTTCAGGCCTTCTTTTACGCTTTTTGCGTTGTGGAACAGTGTGCGAATGCCTTCGGGCTTCAAGACGTGTTCTTCTGCGCGTCAGATGCGGCGACGGACCCTCACCCTATTTGCATGTGGTGTCTGGGCGAGCACCATGACTCTACGGACTGCGATGCTTGCCAGCATCTGAAGCCGAAGTCCCGGCGGGAGCGCCGGATGAAGCTCCTTTCGGTCCGCTTGTCCAGATGGGTGTCGTCACCACGTCCGTCCCCCGCGGAAGGGCCCAGGAACCGCGCTTCCGCCTCCGACATCGTCCTTCACCGAGGCCCCAGGAGCGTCGCCCGCCGGTAAGTCTTATAGCTTGTCCCCGAGGCCTAGTCCCCGTTCTGCGGAGGGCGCAGGTTCTCCTCGGGACATGCGGCCTCGTTCGTCGCCACCCTACCCGCCGTTTCCTGGCGTTGGGGCGACGAGGGCCCAAATGGAGGCCTATGCTGCGGCTCTGCAGGCTTCCTTGGCCCCTCCTCCTCTTCCTGAGACGTCCGTGGATCCCTTGCCACGTGTGGGCCTTCCGCGGAGTTGCCGGCGGCGCCGACGGGTTCGGCTCCAGGTTTTGGGGGTGTGGTGTCGTCGGGGTGCGGCCCTACGGGGTTCCCCTCTTCGGCCCACGGCGCCTCTGCCTCGCCGCAAACCCCCACGGGGGGTCCCTGTGGTGTCGCAGGAGGTCGCCGGGACTCGCGGTTCGTCCCAGAGTCCCCCTCGGTCCTCTGGGCAGGCGGCGGCCTTGCCGGAGGCCGAGCCGACACCGCTCATGCGCCGACGGCTGTTGGCCCTGGCGGCGCCGCGGGTGCTGGCTAGGGGCCGGGGCGCTTCCCCGGGTCCCTCTCCGCCCTCCGTGCAGGCGGCTGCCTCGTCGGAGGTCGGGTCGGCGCCTTTTCGTCGCCGTTCTTTAGCCGCCCCGGCTCCTACCCCGCCCCATTCTCCTGGGGCGCAAGTGATGATGGGGGTCGACTCGGCGTCTCCGGTGTCAGCGCCGGCCGACATCGCACCGGAGCCTGTGGCGGACTCCACGGCGCCGTGCCGGCGTCGGGTTGTCGACTCATCTCCAGAGGTCCCCTCCTCTCCAGAGGTTTGTCTCCTCCTCTCCGGAGACGGGCTGCTGCGTCGTTGCTTTTTCCGGCGTCTTCCAGGGAGGGCTCTTCGCCGTCCCCGCGACCTCGGCCTTTCCCGGAGGCGCCTCAGGCCCCCACTCGTCCGTGGCTCCTCCATTCAGGGGCTGGCCGTTTTTTCCTCCAGCTGGACTCTGGGATGGCCGGCTTAGTTTACAGCCATCGCCCACGGAGGAATTGCTCTCTCCCCCACGGCGCCCTACGGAGGCGAGTGCAGCTTTTGTCCGGGCCATTTCCACGGCCGCTGGCATTTTGCGCATGGGCGACCCCGGCACCCCATTCCCTACGGACCATTTGTTAGAGGTTCTCCATCAGGGCTCTGGTGGACGGGAGCTGCTTCTTCCATTCGAGGCTTCGCTCCATACTTCTCTTCTGGGGGCGCCCTGCCACGGGTGATCCCGTGCCTCAGCCGCTCCTACATCGCCATCGCCCTGCTCTGCACGATCCAGTCTGCCTTTCTTTCCACCCTTCTACACAGGGCCCTCTTCTGCAGACTGCTTTTCCTTCCCTGCCCTTGGTGTTGTTTCCTCCGTCACGGGAGGCCCGGTGCTTGGATTCGTGGGGGCGTAACATCTTCGCTTCCTCTAGTGCTGCTTTGCGAGTGCTCAACACACTTTGTGTGTTGGCCAGGGCTACTTCCAGTCTGTGGGATTCTGTGGAGTCCCTTCTGTCTGGTGCCCCCCCCCCGAGGGTGTCCGCGCTGATATGCGGCCCCATGTGTTGGATGGCTGGCAGTTGGCAGAGTTTATTCTTCGTTCGGCCTTAGATGTTTCTGATGCTCTCGGCCGCGCCATGGCAAGTTCAGTAGCTCTCCGTCGCCATGCTTGGTTGAGGGATAGCGTTTTTCCAGAGAATATTAGGGAGCGTCTGGTTGACCTG
Organism: Calotriton arnoldi; assembly: GCA_963921515.1. Classification (NCBI taxonomy): domain Eukaryota; kingdom Metazoa; phylum Chordata; class Amphibia; order Caudata; family Salamandridae; genus Calotriton; species Calotriton arnoldi. The sequence goes on from CAWUFW010000262.1 coordinate 953,311, forward strand.
CCTTTTGATGGGGTTCTTTTGTTTAACACCCATGCGGACTCCGCCATTCAGCGGCTTCTTGCGGGGCTCCGACCTCCTCCCCTCCGTAAACTTGGCTTGTCGGTCCTCTGGTGCTTTATGGGAGGCGTTATCCCACCTTTTTCGGGAGTCTAATGCTTCGCTTGGCCCGGTTGTGTGTTCCGTGTGGTTTGGCGTGCCTTCTGGGTCCTTAGGTTGGCCCCTCTGTACTGTTGGCTGCTGGTACAGCCTCCTTTTGGCTTCTGTGTCTTTTTTGGCTGATTGGCAAGCCGTCTGTGGTTTTACCCGCAGGTCCTTTATGTTCTTGTCCTCTGCTGCGGAATCTTTTCCTAAGAGGTGTACCCATGTTTTCCTTGGGACGTATCATGCCCTAAGTAGGGTACTTGTAGCTATTACATAGCTCTGTCCTACGCTGTGGAGGTGTGGATGCCCTTTTTCGGGTTCCTTGCCTTTCCTGGCATCACTGTATACTGCTGGTGCGGTCTCTTTTGGCCTTTGTCTTAGTGCAGCTTACACTGCTCCAACGTCTGTCATTCTCAGTGTTCGCTCCATCGCTAGACAAGCCTGGCATGCTGTCTACGGCATCGTGTTGTGGCGTTTCCGCCTTCCTGTCCGGCGTTTCGGCCTGGTCCTCTGTCTGGTGTTCCAGGGGGGCTAAGTTTTTTCTGGCTTTCCTGTGCTCTGGTTGCTGGCTGGTCCGTCCTTCGTGTCTCTCCTCTTTCTCTTCTGCCTGGTCCCACTTCTTTTGTGGGCCGTTGTGTCTCTGGCATGGCCCCCCTTTGGGGATTGTTCTGGATTTCCCTGGCCGCTGTCCTCGGCTTGCGCCTGGCTTGTTCTGGGTGCACTGCTCCATGGTGTTGCCGGCTGCGCATGCCTGCTCGTTCTGGTCCACCGCCGTGGCCCTTGGTGTGTTACCTTGTGCCCCTGCCTCTTGTTCTGCTGGGGCTTTGCGCACCTGTGCCTTTCTTCTTCGCCTGCACCTTTTGGCTGTGAAGCCGCTCCTGCCTTGTCCGCTGCCTTGAGGCTGATGCCTGTTCAGCTGCCCCCTATCGCTGTGTCTGTGTTTTCGTACGGCAGGCTCTGCCTCCGGTTCTACCTCTTCTCCCTGGTGTTTGGGGTGGTTCTTTCCTTCCTTGGTGCTCCTCTGGCGCTGTCTGCCCCTACGGGGTTTTCTGGCGGTTGTACCTTGGATGGGCTTGGGTTTTCCTGGCCTTCCCTTCGCCTCGTTCTTGTTTACTTCTGCTTGGTGAGGGCTGGGCCGCCCTTCTTGTCCCTGTGACACACCCCCTGCGGGGGCCCTGTGTTTCTTCCTACAGGGGAGGTTCTCTCGCAGGCCCTCCTCCCCTCTGGGTATGGCTAGGGTATCTATTCTACGTTAAGGAATCTGCGGCTAGTAGTCTCTATCAGATGTACGAGTTACTTACCTTCGGTAACGATGTATCTGGTAGAGACGATTCTAGCCGCAGATTCCTTCACGACCCTCCCTTCCTCCCCGTTCTGCGAGGACCTTCTGTTTGTTTTTCTGCACTCGCCTCCCTCCGGGTGGCTTGTCTTCTGTGGGGATATGCTTCGCCTCCTCCCGGACAGGATGCTTCGTTCTGCTTGATTGTTCCACCCCTTCCTTTCTGATCCGAGGTCGGTTGGTTCATGTGTGCTTCTGCCTCCCTCCACTTTAGTTTTTTCTCCAAGTGTAGGGGCCTCCTTGACTCTTCTCCTTTTACTGGCTTGGGGTTTCTGATTCCCTTGCAGTTCTCTGCGTTGTTTTTTTTTGCTTGTACCTCGGCCCTTTCGCCTCCTTTCAGGGATACGGCCCTCCTTGATGGTGTCGTCTGGGGGTGAATTGCTGTTACTCCTCTGTTTCGGGCTTGTTGCCCCTTCACTGTTGTGGATTGTGATTGCAGATTCTCTCTCTCTCTCTCTCTCTTCTGCTATAGCGTTTTTCACATGTGTTCTGCCTCCGGGGGGATGTTGCTTTCGCTTGCAAGGTTGCTCCTCGGGGCGGTGCTCTGCTTTTTCCCTGCTATGGCTTTCGCTGCTATTACTTTTTGGTACCTTAGTGCTTGGCACTTTTCCAATTGGTGCTGTTCCTCACCTTTCGTTTCTCTCTTCTTTTTCACTGTTTTTTCGCACTCTGTTCCCATACTCTCCACAGTTTTGTTTGTGATGGCTCCGCGTTGTGGCGCGGAAAAGTTCTCGGAAGAAAACTGATGTCAGCGCGCCGGGGTGGGGCTTATGTGACCTCGCTGACGTCACGCCCGCGGACGACGTCAGGGCGGAGTTGCGTGGTACCGCCCCCGGCGCGCAGAGATGCTGGGGCAAAGAAAGTTTTCCGGGTCCAGTCTCACGCCTGGGGATAATTCTACGTTCAGGAATCTGCGGCTAGAATCGTCTCTACCAGATACATAGTTACCGAAGGTAAGTAACTCTTACATCACCTCGATCTTCCCCGACGTCGACGCTCCTGGCGGCTCTGTCCCCATTCTCATCCCCTACTCCGACACGGAGCTGGAGGGACGTCACTCAAAGCAGACTGTGGTGCCGACTGGAGCCATCCCCTCCATGCCGGAGTTTGAGCCCTATTACTATGGGCTAGGACTTGGGGAAGATTGGGAGGGGCCATTGGACCCTGAAAAATACCAGCCCCTAGACCCAAACATGAACCAGTGTGAGGCTAAGGTGATGAGAAGGGCAGCCGAGGTCCTTGACCTTAACCTGCCCTCAGTGGCAGTCAAGACTAATGTCTGGAGTTACCCCTCACAACTACTTCTCCCATTAATTGAAGTCCTTATGGACGTCCTGCTCGGGGCCTGGTCCAAGCCCTGCACAGGGGCTCCTGTGAACAGGACAATTGTCTGCTGCCATCGCCCTGCCCCAGGCACACACAATATCCTACCCCGGCAATCATAGTGGTCCAAGTCTCCACTTCACGTATAAATCCTGTGGCATTCCCTACCACCCCACCGGTTAGGAAATCCAAGAGGCTGAACACCTTAGGCAAGAAAATGTTTTCTGCCGCCAGCTTGGGGCTGCAGTCTGTGAACACCAGGTGCCTTTTGGCAGGCTACTCCCATGCACTTTGGGATTCGGTTGCGCATGTGCTGTCCATGGTTCTGGAGGAGGCTGGGGCCATTCTCTTCCAAGCTATGGCAGACGGAAGAGACACAGCTTTAGTTCACAATCAGGTGTGGGCTGGACACTACCGACTCGCTAGCGCAGAGCAGTTCCTTTGTTGGTGGCTTATCTTAGGATGGCTGGCGTTTCAGAGGATATCTAAGCCTCACTTATGGACATGCCCTTTGATGAAGCCTGTCTCTTTGGAGACGAGGACTCAGTACTAGAGTGCTTCAAGGATAGCAGAGCTGCGGCAAGGTCCTTTGGCCTTTCCATAGCCCCCCAGCCAAGCCTAGTACGCCTTTCTTCTCCTTTTGTGGCCACAAAAGGGGCTTCCTTCCGCGTCTTTAACCGCCCAGCTACCACAGCACACAAGCTCTCCAGCCTCTGTGTGGCCGAGAGTGCGGTACCCCATGGGTCAGGCACCCAGAGGTCGGGCCAGTCCGCCACCCCCCCCCCCCCTCCGCATCCTCTATATCTCTTTAGTTTGCCCTCCAACCATCATAGGCAACTAGTGGGAGGCAGGATACCAAAAACACCTGCACCACTGGAGGTCGATAACATCGGCCTGCTGGGTTCTCCAAATTGTCTGAAGGGACTACTCCCTCCCCTTTTGTGACCACCCCTCCACCCTCTTGCGACAGGCTGACTGAGGGCCATCTTTCTATACTCCACCAGGAAGTGGCAGTTCTCTTGGCCAAGTGAGCCATCGAGAGGGTGCTGACACCAGAAGTAGGTTGCAGTGGTTATTCCTGCTACTTTCTGGTGCCTAAAAAGGACGGATGCTTTCGTCCTATCCTAGACCTGCCCCCTCTCCATTTCTTCCTGAAAAAGGAGAAATTCTAAATGCTCACGCTCCCTCAAGTTCTGTCTGCCTTCTACCTGGGAGACTGGCTGGTAAGGTTGGACTTGTAGGACGCATACTTTCATATTCCTGTCTTGCCTGCCCATACCTGCGGTTCACGGTAGGCCGCGAGCACTTTCAATTTGCTGTGCTTCCTTACGGCTTTACAAGCACCCCATGGGTGTTCACCAAGGCGATGGCAGTGGTTGCAGCTCATCTGCAGAGATCAAGGGTTCTAGTCTTCCCCTATGATGACGATTGGCTTTTGAAGTGCTCGCCCCCGACAGTTGTCTCCCACCTCCATACTACGACGGACCTTGTGCACTCGCTGGGGTTCCCTATCAACATGCTTAAGTCACATCTGACTACCTCGCAGACGCTCCCTTTCATCAGAACTGTTCTGGACACGGTGCAATTTCAGTCTTATCCTCCTGAACAGCGAGTCCAGGATATTCAGGCTATGGTACCGATGTTCCAGCCTATATCCTTGGTTTCGGTGAGACTGACTCTAAAGCTGCTTGGCCTCATGGCCTCCTGCATCCTGCTGGTGACACATGCCTGCTGGCATATGCAGGCTCTGCGGTGGGATCTGAAGTTCCAGTGGGTGCAGCATCAGGGCAATCTCTCCGACATGGTCCAAATCTCGGAGGAAACTGCAAAAGATCTGCAGTGGTTAATGAACTGCGATTGGGTAAGCAGCAAACCCCTCCCCTTACCAGATCTGACAGTGGGGACAGATGCATCACTCCTGGGATGGGGCGGCAATCTGTGAGAGGTGGAGATCAGAGGCTGCTGGATGTGGCCTAATGGTCAGAGCTGCCGACTTTGAAACTGAGGAACCAGAATCGAGTCTCTGCGTCGGCTCAACATCATGTGATTCTGAGCATATCACTTAATCTCCCCGTGCCTACCAAAAAAAAAATGGAGCTCCAGGTGATTCGGCTGACATTCAAAGCCTTTCTACCTCCATCAAGGGAAAGCTAGTGCAGGTGTTCATGAACAACACCACTGCCATGTGGTACTGCAACAAACAAGTTGGTTGGGGTCACGGTCTCTTTGTCAAGGAGCCCAGTGCCTCTGGACATGGCTGGAACTTCAGGGCATATCCATGGTGGTTCACCACCTGGCGGGCTCTGTGAATGCCAAAGCGGACAAACTGAGCCACAGATTCCTAGCGGAACACGAAAGGTGTCTTAATCCGAAGGTGGTACAAGGTCTCTTTCAGCAGTGGGGAAAGCCTTGGTTAGATCTGTTCGCCAGTGCCGCGAACTCGCAATGCCAACAGGTTTGCACCCGGGAGTTTCCAAGGCGGCTCTTGCTCAGAGACGCTTTACTTCTAAAGTGGCACTCAACCTCTCTGCCCATACCACTCCTGCTCAGAGTTCTCTAGAAAATCAGGAACTACCGGGCCCAAGTCATCCATGTGGCTCTGGACTGGGCTTGGCGAGCTAGGTAGCATGAGCTATTGAGCATGGCCATCGGTGCTTCCATCAGGCTGCCCTTTAAATCTCCTTTGGAGGCAACCGGGGAGGTTCCTTCACCCTAACCTGTCAGTGCTCCACCGTCATGCGTGGAAATTGAGCTGCGACAGCTTACAGCTTTTGACCTTCCACCCGAAGTCTGTAATCTCAGGTTGGCAGCCAGGCATCCCTCCACCAACACTGTATACGCCTGCCATTGGGGCAAGTTTGTGGCATGGTGTGCAGAGAAACAGGTTGATTTTCTTTCTGCTCCCCTTTCTCAGATCCTTCTATTTATTCTTTTCCTTGCCCAGCGCAGCTCTGCTTTGGGCACCTTAAAGGGCTATCTTTCTCTCATCCCAGCCTTTCTGCGTTTGACAGATCAGCCATCCCTGTTAAAATCCCCTGTTGTGGATAGGTTTTTGAAAGGCCTTCAACACCTGTTTCCACCATCATGCCTCAGTGGGACCTGAATCTAGTACTTACTTTTCTGGTTTGCGCTCCATTTGAGCCACTGCATAGCTGTCCTCTGAAGCTCCTTACCATCAAGACTGCTTTGAGTGGCAACAACATCTCCCAGAGGGTCAGTGAGCTCCAGGCTTTATCTAAACCGTACCTAAACATCTTTCCAAACAAACTGGTTCTTCACACTAGAGCGTCCTTTCTGCCGCAAGTTGTCACTCTTTCATGTAGCCCAGTCCATCCCCCTGCCTGCTTTTTACGTTCCGCTGCATCCATCAGAGGAGGAGGAGTGACTCCACCCTCTGGACCCAAAAAGAGTGTTTTCTTTCTACCTTGACCGCACTAAAGAGTTCCGGGTGGATGACCAACTCTTCTTGGGGTATGTCGGAGCATAGAAGAAGGCTGTGCAGAAACGATGGATAGTACTTTGCATTGAAATCTAATATGCACTGGCGAAGAATCGGCCTCCTGAGGGTTTGGGCGCTCTTTCCATCAGAGCTAAGGCTGCGACCACTGCTTTAGCACGTGGCTTTCCGGTCGTCCTGGACATCTGCCAGGCAGCAACGTGGGCTTCTCTGCACACGCTTACTAAGCACTACTGCATGGACAGTGAGGTCTGTCAGAACGGGCAGTTTGCTCGTTCGGTCCTGCAGGACTTTTGAGTGTGGAACGGTTTCGCAGACCCACCTCTGACGAGGTATTGCTTGGGTATCTATTCTAAGGTAAGGGATCTGTCGCTAGAGGTCTGTCAGATGAACAAATTACTTACTTTCAGTAACCCCTTATCTGATACAGAATCTGTCTAGCCACAGATTCTTTATTGACCCACCCATCCTCCCCTCTCTGCAAACCGATTTCTAGGACAAGTCTTTCCCCTTTCATGGCCCTAGTTCTCCATACCAGTGGTCAATATTCTTTGTTGCTGCGTAATCATGGCGTGGAAAGTCGCAAAAAGAAATTGCCGTCAGCACACTGGGGTGGCGCCTATATAGGCACCGCATAACTCGCTTCCGCCGCCGACGTTGCCACGCCTAGCCGAACGATGCTGCCTACCAGCACGCAGGAGAAGTGCTCACGGAAAATTCCCGGATCCAGTCTGACGTCTTGGGAAAATTTTAAGGTAAGGAATCTGCAACTAGATAGGGTCCCTACCAGATAAGGCGTTACCGAAGCTAAGTAACTTGTTCTGTAAAACAATCCCATCATTTTAATCATGCCCTCGGAAGGAATAACACCTATACCTGGTAAATATTAAGTTGATGCGCTGGAAACATTTCTGTGGTTATGGGAGAGTGGTGGTGTTTATGCCGAAGAGTAGCTAATAAGCTCAGTCTTTTTACTGGTGAAAGATTTGGTCACTTTATTTTATTATAGCTGCTGATTTTACCCTACATGCAGGACCCCAAACTTTATGGCAGAATTAAACCGGCTGAAAGGGGTAGGTTTGAAGGAGAAGATTTGGAGAGGGTCAGAGGAGGGGTGAGTAAGAGTGTAGCTGAAACTTAAATGGGACTGAGCGCAAGGGGCAAAAGTGGAAATTGGACACACAATATGCCATAATTTTCAAAAAGATAATACAAGAGCTAGTTTAAAAGGAATCTGTCCTCAGTTTTTATCTTGGTCTTTGTGGTGGAGGTAGCATAAGCTGGAATAGGAATTACCTTTTCTTGTGGTACCTATATGGACTAGCTATGTTGCTCTCCACAGGTAACGCCAGGCGGACCTGTGGTTAGACCCGCACCTGCAACACATAATGGGGTTAATTGTTTAAATAAAATATGAAGGTCCTGCCTGCTGTGAGGAGATAATTTATGATGGGGAATCTTGAATAACAAGAATTGTTCATGTGAAAAAGCTTTAACAAAGGTAACTTGTCCTTTCTTTAATCTTAGCCAACACATTTTTGTTTAAATTTCAGAATCTAGGATTTTGTATTGTTTAAAGTACTGAAATCAATAAGATCTGCTGAAATGATTTTTTCGGGTGAACGCTGGGCACTCTCACCGCAGTTAGTAAGTGAACAAAAAGCTGCCAGTCAGAGTCGTGAACAGACTCGGTCACAGTACCTTTCTCGTTTTGGCTGGTACGGAGTGTGCACGAGCCGGTCGGCGTTCGCCGCGGTTGCGGTGCAAGATGGAGCGATGCAAGGTGCGGTGTCCTCGATGCGGTGCAGGCAGCGGCTCGATGAGCGTCGTGCAGACGGAGTCGGTGAGTCCAAGGCGTGCGGTGCAGGGCGAGACGTTGTACGATGCGGTGCTGACAGGTTGCGATGCAGGCGACCAAGCCGGAGTGTGGGAGCTGGCGTCGGACAGCGGTGCGAGTCGGAGCGGTGCGTCGCAAACGTGCGAGCGGTGCCCCAAATGCGATGCGGTCACGACTGTTGAGCCAGTTGCAGCGACCGCGTCGGTCGGGTCCGGCTGGTTCAGCGATGCGATGCGATGCGAACTGCGGTGCCCACAGGTCACGGTGCAAGCAGCGGCTCGGTGTTGACGGCGTCGGACGCCGCCTACGGTGAGACCAGGGTTGCGATGCGAAGCGGGGCGATGCGGTCTGCGGTGCAAACAGGTCACCGGTCAGGGATGGATTCGGTTGACGGAGTCGGTTGCAGTTCCCTTCCTCTGTGGCAACTGAAACAGCGTTCCAGAAGCGGTACCCAGAGGCTTGTGAAGTCTTTGCAGTCCCTTAGACTTCTTAACAGGAGGCCAGCTCGGTTTCAGGCCCTTGGAGATACTCAGCACAAGTTTGTAGAAAGTTCAGTCCAGTCCTTTCACTGCCCAAGACAGAAGCAGCAACTGCAGGCCAACCCAACAAAGCAGTCACTCAGCAAAGGGGCAGTACTCCTCCTAGCAGCTCTTCTTGACAGGTTCCTTGATCCCAGCGAGATCTAAATTCATGGGGTCAGGGCCCCAATATTTATATCCCAAATTCCTTTGTTCTCTGAAGGCAGAGAGGCCTTTGCCTAGTCCAAACCAGTTCTGGAGCACTTTGTTGACAAGTCTCCGTCCCTTCGTTCAGTGAGTAGGCCAGGGACATCAGACGCACCACAGGAGGTGGAGCCAGCATTGTGGAGGGAAGGCACTGTCCTATTCAGGGCCCAGGTGCAACTCCTCCCACCCATCTACATGTAGATCTTGCTATTCAGCCCTGTGCTGACTCTCCTGTCTCCTGGCATCCCCCAGCCCCTGTCACTCACACTCCAGACAAGGAATACACAACCTAGCAGAGGCAGGCTTGGATGGTTAGACAAGAAAATACCCACTTTCTAAAAGTGGTATTTTCAAACCCAGAATGTTAAAATCAACTTCACTAAAAGATGCATTTTATCATTCTGAGTCCAGGCATACTAAACTCGAATTTCTACCATGTTCCCTGGGTCAGTTAGGATTATAAGCTGTAATAATCAAAACTGCCCATTCTGGCCTATGGGGAACAGGTAGCCTTGCAATAGTGAAAAACGAAATAGGCTGTAATTCACTATCAGGACATGCCACACACACCAGGGCATGTCCTACCTTTCGCATACAATGCACCCTGCCCACAGGGGTACCTTGGGCCTACCTTAGGGGTGACTAATATGTAGAAAAGGGAAGGTTTAGGACTTGCAAGTGTGTGCACTTGCCAAGTCGACATGGCAGCCCCAGGCTGCGCACAGGCTCTGCAATGGCAGGCCTGAGTTAATCTTTACGGGCTGTTTGCGTGGGGGCACAATCCCGTGCTGCCGCCCACCAACAGCATTTGATCTATAGGCCCTGGCACTCGCAGTGCCCTTTACTAGAGACTGTTCAGCAAACAAATGATGGACGGAATGCTGACAATGCAAACATTCTCCCCCAGTCAAAGGATCTGGGTTAAATCCATCGTTCTTTTGCCCACTACGCCACCCCAGTTTGGACCCAGCCATATGCAAATCAGTCTTGACCCTGTGCCCCATGGGAACAGTCCAGACCCAACTGCCAGGCCAGGTCCTCCCTGGACCGGAAACCAGCATCCTGGGACCGGTTTCAGGGTATGTCACCCTTCTTCAGCCAGGCTAGCTTGAATCCAGTGGCACAGTGAGCAAGGGACCCACGTCTGGGCATACCCATCCCACTTAGGGCTGAAAGTGTTCAGCAAACAAATGATGGACGGAATGCTGACAATGCAAACATTCTCCCCAGTCAAAGATCTGGGTTAAATCCATCGTTCTTTTGCCCACTACGCCACCCCAGTTTGAACCCAGCCATATGCAAATCAGTCTTGACCCTGTGCCCCATGGGAACAGTCCAGACTGAACTGCCAGGCCAGGTCCTCCCTGCTCACTGTGCCACTGGATTCAAGCTAGCCTGGCTGAAGAAGGGTGACATACCCTGAAACCGGTCCCAGGATGCTTGTTTCTGGTCCAGGGAGGACCTGGCCTGGCAGTTCGGTCTGGACTGTTCCCATGGGGCACAGGGTCAAGACTGATTTGCATACGGCTGGGTCCAAACTGGGGTGGCGTAGTGGGCAAAAGAACGATGGATTTAACCCAGATCTTTGACTGGGGGAGAATGTTTGCATTGTCAGCATTCCGTCCATCATTTGTTTGCTGTAACACTTTACTAGGGACTGACACATAGATCAAATAGCCAAAACATGGAAATACCAATCCATAACATATTTCATACAGGAGCACTTGCACTTTACCACTGATCAGCAGTGCGTAAAGTGCACAGAAACACTAAACCAGCACAAAACAGCGTCAAAACCGGGAGGTCATAAAGCAAAAAGTCAGGGGAAACACGCCAAAAGATGCCAAGTCTAACAGCTCCGCAGAGTAGTTTGCGATATTCTTTAAGTGCTGCTCGATAACAGATTTTATCCTCCAGAGAATACAGTAATATCCATTTGCGCTCCAGCCTTTTACATTCACTTGTCTTGGCTCTGACATTTGCTGAGAACCAAGGCGCGGAAGGGGAGGTTCTTACGGAGGTAACCGGCCTCCCGGGTGCAATTATATCGAGAGCGTCACTAACCCATGCATTAAGGTTCATGATGTTGATCTCGAGATTAGTAGATGAGGAAGGCTCTGAGTCTATCAAGAGTGGGGTCAGGGACTCAAGGATACCCTACTCCAATTCCTTCTTAATTCCTTTGGCCTGGACGTGACTCTTAATTCACCAGTCAGGTGTACATGAAAAGGGATCAACAAATGGTCCGACCAAATGACCGGCTCAGGGGGAAGGACCGAGAGGTCGGATATATTCGAGCAAATCAAGTCTAGTATATGACCAGCTTTTTGAGTAGGGGATGTGACTAGTTGGATCAAGTTGCAACCTGCAAGTGCAGAGATAAAATTAGCAGTATGAGAGCAGGATGGATCATCCACATGAAGGTTTAGATCGCCCAGAATGGTGAAATTAGAGTAGCGTATGCTAGCCTGTGCAATGTGATCCGAGAGGGAGACACTATGACAACAATTCGGGGGTCTATAAAGGAGAAGCCCCGAAAAGGAGATGGAGGTAGATAATTTAATACAGAAAGGAAGTCCTTCAAACCTGCCTATCTGGTCAAATTTGGAAAACGCGATTTCCCAAGTGTCTTTATAAATGATCGCCAACCCTCCACCTGGTCTATTGTCATGTCTATTTGCGCAGACTATACCATAGCCCTGGGGAATAGCTAAAGCTACCGCTGGATTAGCGTCTTCCCGAAGCCAAGTCTCTTTCAGGAACATGAGATCCCAGTTGTTATCTATTAAAGACTGATGGATGTCTAATGCATGTTTCGGTAGAGATCTACAATTAATAAGGCAGGCTTTTAGCCTAACGGACCTGGAAGGCTTTGGGTGAATCGTCCGTAGCACCTTGTCCTGCCTAGAGTCAAGTTTGGAATTAAAGCAGAACTTGCAAGCGTGGCAAGAATAGGTCACATCAGGGTCCCAGAGCTCAGGATGTGTCGGGTTCTGGCAAGTGGGTAGCCTGAGAGACAGAAGCTCATCACGAGTCCAACGAAGTGTATGTTCCCCAGAATTTTGGGCAGCATGGCTGGCCCTGGTCGCTGTTCGGGCGCGGACGGGCGCAGATGGGCTTGACTTTGGCGCGCCGCCAGCGCGCCTGCTGCGCTCGTCCGCTGCGCGTCTGCGCTATCATTCCCTAAAGTAGGCAGGTTCCAAAGAGCAACCCGGGAGACTAGAGCGTCACCCTTGCAAGTTGGCGGCTCGAGGAGGCCCGCAGGAAGTGAGGGAAACGAGAGGATCTTCCCCTAAACCGGACTGACACCCTCCACACAATTAGCACAGGCAGCTGCGGTGGACCGGGGCGCAGGCGGTAAAAGTGCAATGCAGATTAAAAGCAAAGTAAGTCGAATTTCAGTTTTTTTAAAAGCAAGGTTAAAAATCGGGAGTAACAGATGATGTTGGATCCTGCTAACCACTGGGTGCCTGTGATAGTAAGAGAACAAACTAAAGGGGTTTTGAGGCTGCCAAGGTGGTGGACTGGGTAGACCTCTGGCTGTGTCTCCCACGAGGCTTGAGGGATCAGTGTCCGCGGCCATGAAAGGACAGAGGAGTCTGTGGGCCTTGGTGGCTTGACAGGAATTGACGCAGCTGGTGGCCCCTTCCATAGCCACAGAAGCCAGTAGATTTCAGCCAGATGTGGTGCCTGATTGCCACTGGCGCAATCGCTCTGCATAGCAAGTCAGTCATATCCATTCTGCAGCTAATGGTGAACTTTGCTGCATATCTTTCATCGGCAATAGCCAGGGTCAGTATGGCTTGTGCCTCCTCCAAGACCATGGCCAGCACTTCTGTAACCAAATCCCAAACTGTCTGGGTGTATTGGCCCAAGAGGCATGTGGTGTTCACTGAGCACAGTGCTAGGCTGGCAGAGGAGAAAATCCTCTTGCCAAAAGTATCTAGCCTCTTGGATTCCCTATCCGGTGATGTGGTAGGGAACGTACCAGGGTTACCTTTGCAGGTTGAGACCTTGACAACCAGATCTCTCGGTGGGGTGCTGGGTGAGGAAAGCTGGGTCCCCAGAAGCGGTGCGTTGGCGCCAGTCAATTTTCCTGTGCACAAGAGCGCTTGTACAGGGCTTGACCCATGTTCCGAGCAGGACATCTGTGAGGGCTTCATTAAAGGAAAGGAGAGTAGAGAATCTGTGGGGGTGACTCCAGGCTGAATTACCTCTGTCAAGATGTTAGTCTTCACTGTCACTGAGAGCAACATAAGGTCAAGGACCTCAGCCGCTTTCCTCACCACCATGGCACAGGAAGCCCCTTTCTCCGCCACTACACTAGGAGGAGAGACAAGCCAGTGACTAGGGAGGTGTCCAGACCACTGGCATCCACCAGTTCTTCGTACCAGTTATCCTCGGGCTCTTCTAAAGGGTTCTGGTAATCATAAGGATCCTCAGATCCACCCCAATCATACTCCTCAAAGGGACTGTCGAAGAAAGACTGGCTTGGCTCCGCCTCAGAAGTTTGAGTTACGGCCTGCGCCGGAGTAGACGTCGGATGACGCTGATCTGGCTCCTTATCAGAGATGGGTATGACGATGGTGTCTGGATCCAGAGCCGTTGTGGAGCCAGGAACAGATCCAGGAGGCCAACTGGCAGTGAAGGGGGACCCGCCGGTGGGGGCAACTGCTGAACTTATGGGGCCCCAAGGTGCGCCCACCCACCCAAAAATGAGGTGCATAAAATTCACAAAGTTGGGCAGGGGTCGCTCTGGGTAGCTTTGGGAGGAACAGAGTGGACCCAGAGGCAGACTCCGCGTGTGAGCGGGGCCTAGAGTGACGTCATTTCAGCACCTCATCTGACAATTTGGACTGGCACGTTGACTTCCTGTGAGACTTACCCGACTACTTAGAGCGCAATGACTAGCACCCGGAACTGCTCTGCAAACAGGCACAGGACCTTCATTGCAGCGTTGTGATTGGCACAGGGAAGCCTGTGTGCCCGGGTGCTTCCTGCTGCCAGCCAGGACTGGAGACAGGAAGAAGGAAGAGGCAGAGGAGAGGCGGCGGATGGACATTTTTTCTTTTTTCAACCTCCTACCATACCCCCCGTCCCATAGCAGCCACTACTGGATAGAACTGATGCCATTACACCAACAGGGCACATGGGTCTATTCCCTTTACTTCCTTATACCCAAAAAGGAGGGGGCTCTGCGACCCATTCTAGACCTCAGACCTCTAAACGGGTACATTCTTTCAGAAAATTTTCATATGGTCACTCTTCAAGATGTCATGCAACTTCTACAACAGGGAGACTTTATGACTGCATTGGATTTAAAAGATAAAAACTTTCACATTCCAATTCACCCAGCACATAGGCAATACCTCATGTTTGCTTTCAACGAACAACACTTTCAATTCAAAGTGCTTCTGTTCTGGATCTCCACAGCCCCTAGGGTGTTTACCAAATGCTTAGCAGTAGTAGCAGCCCACTTACGAAGGCAAAACATACAAGTTTTCCCGTATTGGGACAACTGGCTTATCAAAAGCAAAACACACCGCAAATGTTTGCAACACACAAACAACCATAATCATACTTCACCAATTAGGTTTTACAGTCAATGCAGTCAAATCACACCTGCAACCTCTTCAGAACCAGCCTTACTTGGAAGCCATCCTAAATTGTCACAAGGGGGTAGCTTACCCAAACGCAGCACGGCTACAGACTTTCAAAACACTTGTTCCACAATTTCAGCCTCACAAGCAAATAACAGTAAGAACTGTTCTGCGCCTCCTAGGACCCATGGCATCATGCATAGCCATAGTACCTCATGCCAGACTCAATATGTGCCTGTTACAACAATGCTTGGTGCAGTAGTGGTCTCAAGCGGAGGGTCAGTTAGAGGATCTAGTGTTGATCAGCCATCAAGCTTGCCACTTTCTGCAATGGCGGAACTGCAAAAATCTACTATAGGGATGGCCTTTCATAGACCCAATTCCGCAAACGACCATAACAGACGCATCAATGACTGGATGGGGAGCGCACTCACAGGAGTTAACTGTACATGGGCATTGGACACACAGTCAGTCTCTTCTACATATCAATCACTTAGAGCTGCTAGCTGTTCACCTAGCGATGAAAGCATTCCTTCCTCACCTTATCAGCAAAACAGTCCTAATCAAAACAGATAACGTTACTACCATGTATTCTCTGCAAAAACGGGGAGGGACCAGATCTCCACAGCTGTCTCTTCTAGCACAAAGCATCTGGAAGTACGCTCTCCAATACAACATTGTTGTTAGCTTAGTACATATCAATGGTGGACAACAACTTGGCAGATCTCCTCAGCAGGACATGCCAACAAGTCCATGAGTGGGAAATCCATACACAAGTGCTATACCCATTCTTCCAGCAATGGGGGCAACTGGGCATAGACCTAATTGCTACAAACAGAATGCAAAATGCCTAAACGTCGCCTCCAGGTTCCAACACCCAGGGGCAATATACTATGGATCAATTGGTCAGGTATATT
This sequence comes from Calotriton arnoldi, assembly GCA_963921515.1. Classification (NCBI taxonomy): domain Eukaryota; kingdom Metazoa; phylum Chordata; class Amphibia; order Caudata; family Salamandridae; genus Calotriton; species Calotriton arnoldi. Next base: position 968,650 of record CAWUFW010000262.1, read on the forward strand.
TGGTTACGCTTTTCCAGCTCTCCCCCTGCTTCCGTTTGTAATACGCAAACTGCGGCAGACATCTGACACTCATCCTAGTTACTCCCACGTGGGCCAGTCAACCATGGTTTAGAACACTACTAGAACTATCAGTAGTCTCACATCAAGTACTACCCAAGAGGCAGGACCTTCTCACTCAAAACCAAGGAGCTGTAAGTCACCCGAACCCCAGATCTTTCCATCTTCCAACCTGGTTCATGAGGTCCTAGAATTTAGATATCCTAATTTACCTCAAGAATGTATGGATATTCTAAAAGCAGCAAAAAGGCCCACAACACGTGCCAGCTGTGCTGCAAAGTGGAAACGCTTTGTTCACTATTGCCACTAAAAGGATATTAACTCATTAAATGCATCAGCTCAAAACATTCTTTGCTTCCTTCTTCACTTACAAACTGGAGGGTTAGCTTTCATGTCTATAAAAATATATATCCTACAGCGTTAGCTGTATATCTTCGAAATAGATAACACATTTCTATATTCAGAGTTCCTGTAATCAAAGCCTTCCTACAAGGTCTGAAAAGAGTTATTCCACTGAGAGCTCCACCCACACCAGCGTGGAATCTCAATATTGTGCTAACACAGTTAATGGATTCACCATTTGAACCTCTTTGCACATGCTCTTTACAATTTCTATAATGGAAACTTACATTTCTCATCGCAATCACTTCACTCAGACGGGTTGGTGAGATTGTCATTAACTTTAGAAGAACCATTCTTCCAAATACACAAAGCCAAGGTAGTACTACGAACTAATCCTAAATTTCTACCAAAAGTAGTCTCACAGTTCCACATGAATCAATCCATTGAGTTGCCTGTGTTCTTTCCTCAACCAGACTCCGTGGTGGAAAGAAAATTAACACACAATGTTAAAAGGGCACCAATGTACTACATTCATAGAACACAATCATTTTGCAAAACTCAACAACTATTTGTAGCATTCTCCAAACCACATAACGGTAAAGTAATTTCCAAATCCGGTATCTCACGTTGGATAGTAAAAATGTATCCAAACATGCTATTCTAAAGTCAAGCGACCCCCCCCTCTGTCCCGCCAAAAGCTCACTCTACACGTAAAAAAGGAGCTTCTATTGCATTTCTGGGGAATATACCAATAGCAGACATATGCAAATCTGCTACATGGACTACGCCGCACCAATTTACAAAACATTACTGTGTAGATGTCATGGCACAACAACAATCTAATGTTGGTCAAGCGGTACTACACACTTTATTTTAAACAAATATACCCAGCAGAGGTTAGCTACTGCTTAGAAGAACTGCTTTTCAGTCTATGCCAAGCATGTGCATCTCCAGCCATACATGCCGACAAATGGTGAATGTTATTTACCCTGTAAACATCTGTTTGTGGCATGTAGTGCTGTAGATTCACATGCGCCTGCCTTCCTTCACAGTCACCTATGTTGATTACATTTCCCCACATCCTACATTACATTATTTTTGCATGGTCCTTTCCATAGGATACATCATCTTTACATGCCATCCTCACACACGAAGTGGAAAACAATTTAACAATGGAGTTGAGGACCATGCACATTGCAAGCAAGAGGAGGGTGGAGTCACAACACCTTGTGACTCGAAAGGCTTCTTCGAAGAAAGACAACTTGCACACTTCCGAGCCCAACACTAGATGACGGACTTATACTATGCATGTGAATCTACAGCACTACATGCCACAAACAGCTGCTTACAGGGTAAGTAACATTCACCATATATATATTCTTTTTTCACCATTGAAGTTCTTGTGCGTCTAATGGATGGTGAATTTTCTTATCCTGCTGTAACACATGTTTTTTTTTCTCCAGATGCGGGTGCCCTTGCAGGACGGCCGTAGAAGCAAATCAATAGAAGAGAGAGAAGAGGAGTATCAGCGAGTCAGGGAGCGAATATTTGCACGAGAAGTAAGTACACAGAGCCAAAACCATTGCGCAACAACTTAATTGTGGTAGCTGTCTTTTCACCTCTGACATCGCACTGGAAGCAGCACGCTCCCCAGGGATTATCACACATAAAAGCTTCCTTTAACGGTATGCCATTAGACTGGAAACTGCCATAATCACAGTGACGTCAAACCAAGAGCTCCCCCGATGGTAGTGACATAAAACAATGAAAAATACACTGCATTGAAACTGGATAGTTTTATTTACTCAGCTGACCTGTTTACTCTGTGGATACCAAGTGTACCAGATGCCCCTTTATTGTATGCATTTTCTTGGGACTGTAGTAACCGTTATAATACCAGTTTGTTTGCAGTGATACTGTGGTGGCCATAAGGCAGCAAATAAAATTAGGAAAGGCGATGAAGGGTACTTAACAGACCCTGGAAGAGACTGAAGTTTTGAACTGTATAAATACTAGTGTATTCAGTTTAGTTAATTAAACTTTATTCGATTTTATGGTAACATCATAAGTGTACAGCACATACAATAACAGTAGACCTAAAAGTAGACGGCTCCATATATAGTAGCAACAATACATAGTAAGGCCTCAGATAAAGTACATCAAATATAAATTGATCTAAACAGTTTAAAAAACTGTTAAAATAAATAGAGCTAAAAGGACCCATTTTATCTCAACGGTAACTAAATCCCTGCATTGAAGACTGATTGGATAGTCGAAAATACACCAGAAAGAAAACAAGAAACAAAGAAACATACTTTTGGTGACGCTAGCAGCTGTAAATAAGGATATGCCAGTCTGATTTGCCTAAAGTGTGCCAGGACCAACAGAGGCCTGATATACTTGTGACATAAGTAGGAAAACATTCTACACACAGGTACAATATTCATGGCGTCCCAGATCGAAATATCGCAACTACAAACACGCAGATTGGGCAATTTATACCAGGCCCCCTTTAGGAACAAAAGCTGGTGAAAAAATATTTAGCTGTAAAAATGTTAAAAGACGTTGTTGCCTATTAGACATATTCAAGAGGAGATAGGGCTCTAATACTCTTACAGATTTAACCAGAGCGTACTTACGAACGGTCTGTTTTCTCAAGGCAGAGTTTTCCCCCTCAGTAGCCACTCTTTGGCAAAACATCTGTTTAACCCATGCGGGGTCCTTTTTTGTTATTCCTCCAGGGTTAGAATATAGGCTTGGGCTTGCTAATTCCTTGAACGATTTTTTTAGGTATTGTAACCATAGAATATGAGCCACGTTGTCTAAGAGCAAACAATCCTGTAGTATGATCCTACTAAAATGCTAATCCTCTTTATACCAAACCGAACACCACGTTAAGAGAGAAAGAACCTGAATAAAATCTGCAATATATGGCATACCTAACTCTGTGTGCAATTTTGGTAGGGATTCTTTGACCAATAACTAGTAAAGGTCTCAGTAATTTATTCTCCATCACCTGAATACAGTCCGTATTTGCATACCCCAAATTTCACTGCCGAAGGTGGCCATCTGAACACATTTGGCCTTATAAGCATCAAGTAATAATTTCGGGGACTTATGCCCAATGTGCCTTGTAAAATCTTGAAGCCTGGAAATTGAACGTTGAAGGGCCCCTCTATTTTTAGATAAGAGGTTTCCAGCTGAGGCCCGAATTGAGGAGCAAACCCAGGTAGAAGAAATTTTCCACCCTGGATAAAACCTGACCCTTAGCTGAGGGGTTACGACATTTGACATTCCTGGGACCCACAACCATAGAGTGAAATTTAAAAAAAAATTGTGGATCGGTCCAAGCTACACATAAAATCCGCAAATGCATCTAGCAGACGTTGCAGGCTCCTTGCCTTATGGGCAATTAAAACCGTATCGTCGGCGTATAATAAAACTGGTATGACTCTTCCCCTCCTTTAGGGATGTCGGCTTCAATTAAGACCTCCTCTATGCGATTAATATACATAATGAATAAGAGGGAGCAAGAATACAGCCCTGACGAGCACCTTTATTTATCTTAAAGTGCTTAGTACATTCCCCATCTTGGCCAAATCTAACCACCCCTGTGAGATCTATGTTAATCTCTCATGAAATTGAGTGGGGTCCACCCCCAGGCACCCCAGCTCAGCCCACAGCCTGTCTCTATTGACAGTCAAATGCTGATCCGAGATCCATGAATGCTGGATGGAATGAGCCCCCCTTAGGCCTTGTGAACTTATGGGTCAAAAGGTACAGATTTAGATTTTGTTCTACTGTGCCACGCCCTGATCTAAAACCATATTGCAAGTCAGAGTGGATCCCTTTCTCATTGGCCCAGTTGGAAAGCCTCTCCAATATAACGTTCCCTATTACCTTCACCTCAGTATCGATTAAGGTTATTGGTCTATAACATGCGCGGTCCTGCCTGTCCCCTTTTTTAAAATCAGGATTATAACAGAACGCTTCCAGGCCTCTGGGTGCGGACCTCTAATGGACGCATTTATGTGTAGTGTTAAAACAGGGGCCCATAGAGCCACCAACTATTTCAACAGGTCACCCGGCACACCATTAGCGCCAGGGGCCTTGCCTTGAGTGAGCGCCAGTACGGCTTCTTTGACTTCTGACCACTGAAGAGTAAGTGTATCAGGAGTGGGGTTTGGGCCAGATGCTAAAGCGTCACACTCATAAAGAGATGAAAAGTGATTTATCCAAGCGTGTGCGGGTGCTGAAACCGCCTGGTCTGAGAGCTGAAGTCCTTTAAGGAAGGGATGGTTTATGATTCCCCAAAATGTAGTGCTATTCTTGGAGGCACGAACCTCTACTAGGTGTGACCATAGCTCCTCAAGTTGCAATTTCCTAGTTGTAACTGCTGATTTATAGACCGATCTGTTCCTTTTAATTTCATTCCTGTCTCTGGGAGCGCATTTAAGAGAGGACGACAGCTCTCTTTGCCCTTGTAAAATTTTTATTGAACCCCCTACAGGGCTTAGGTGGACCTACGGGTCCTGGACAAGTGAGGGAGGGCCTGCTTGACTTACTCACAAATAAAGTTATAAGTGCTTAGTATATCCGAATCTGGGGTTGTGTCATCAAGACAAAGCCTAAACTGTTCCTGACAGAACCTTAACATATTTGCATTAAATTCCCCCCGGATAATGTCTCCTCATTTTATTCTATGCCCTTTATTCTTGGTATTGACTAAAGTGGTACCGAGCACTTATACCCCCAGGCTTTTTCCCCCCACATAAAAGAAGCTGTCAAGGGATTGTGATCACTATGGAAATTCCATTTAGGGGCAATATCGATCAGGGAGGAAAAGAGCCTCCTAGATACAAAAATATAATCAATAAAGGATCTAGCTCCCTGACCCTTAAAGATAGGGACGCCATCCGGCTGCCACAGTGCTTGCAAGGAGAGGGAGTTACATAAATTAAAATTTGCAACCAGATCATTTAGGGTAGTCCCTTGGGGAGAGTGTTTAACATGCACCTGGTCAACTAGGACCCCCTCAGAATTCTTAGGATCATATAAAAAACAATCCATAAATGGGTGTAAATTAAAATCTTCAGCTAAAATCAACTCAATGTTTTTAATGGAGGAACAGGAGAGAAAAGCATCAAGAAACCTCCCAACCTCCACTAGAATGTCTGCATCCTTATTGCCATGCAGGGGGTTATATAAATTGATAAGTAGGATATTTTGCGAATTGCTAAATATTAATAGAACCGCCAAAAAATGTGGAGAGTCAGTACGGATCATTTTAACATTGCGGACTAGGCCCACCCTCACAAGAGTGACTAGGCCCCCTCTGGCTTGACCACTTGGAGAGTGAATGCCCTTGATACTAAAGGACACTAAGCCGTCCATGAAGAATTCCCCTTTTGAGTCCCAGGTCTCCTGCAAATTGATAATATCATGGGCTTCCGAGAAGACTACAAAATCGTAACCCTCTGCTTTACCTTGAATGCCTGCAATATTCCAACTCAAAATACTCAGGTGATTGGTGGGCCCACAGGGGTTCACACAAAGCACGGTAGTATCAGTCTTGGTCTGAACCATCCGTCCAACTCATTTATTCCCGATAGTGCTTCAAATCGATTTTGCAATGAAATAGGAGCACTTGTGAACCGAGATAGGTATTATGTATTTTTGCCCTCTCCATGGAAAATACTGTTCCTCTTTGGTCCACTCCCTCTCTCGAAATGGGCTTATAAAAAAATGCCTAGGGAAGAGCCAAGATTGATCCCGATGGAAAAGGAAGGGATACAAATTTGCTCAGGATAAAACCTGGTCTCCACGAGTTTGCAAAGTTAACCATTAGGCAGCTTTGGGGCTGTTCCCGATCCACCCTGTTTGCCTAATCATAATGATTTCCTCAAATAACCACTGGGATTGGGGAGTAGAACGTTTCCCAGCTAACCAGTGTACCACCTTATTTTTTACTTGGTCATATGCCTCGGTTTCAGCCTTTTTTAGTGGGGGTACATTCACTAAAACGTAAGGTGTACATGGTGGGAGTTGCAAGTTTGCTTCATTAAGCGCAGGGGACTGAGACATTCTACTTTCGACCACATCAGGATGGTGAATAACACCCCAGACCTGATGGACACCGTGTTCCCTAGAGGGTTGGATACCCCTTCCTACCCACGGAGGATGAGCAGAAAGCAAAGCCCGCTGACCAGCCACACAGTGATCATTAGACCCAACAATAGAATAGGCAGGTCTCCACCCTGAGCCCCTATCCTGAGTGGAGTTGGCCAAATGATTGGGGATAACCCGGGTGTCCACACTAGTAGGTACTATGGGACCCAAGGAGGGGGTTGGCAGTGGCTGACCATTGGGTATGGTGTGCATGAGCCCAACCTCTTTACTAAGGGAGTCTACAAGTTCTTCCAATCTTGAGATCTTCTGTATGAGTGTGTTTAGGACCCCTATTACATTCTATTCCATCTATTTTAGGGCATCTAGCGAGTTGCATGATCCAGGTACTGATGGCAAATTTCCCCTTCTCCCAAGTCTCCCTGTGGTATTAGACACACTTGATTTTTTGCCACACCCCCCTTCTCCCTCCCTCTTCTAGCATGTGCAGAGTTGTGAGCACTGGTTGTCCATCTGGGCAATGGCGGAAGAAGCGTTTGCCTGGGCCTCAGGGACTAGAGGGGTTTGTCCAGCAGATATGGGTTGTCTGGATCTGCGTAGAATTAGCATCTAACCCATATGTGGGAGTAGGGGGGGGACTGAGGGCTGTTGATTTAATGTTTGGCCCAATTGTACCTCTACATTGGAGATCTCTTCTGAGAGGACTCCTATTGCATTATTCAAAAAGGACAAAATGGTGCTGTTTGACCTGATGGCCTTATCTTTCACATTAACAGTTTCAGCTTTCCTTTTCCCCACGATTCATGTGATAACCACTCCAGCAAGGAACAAACCACTCAATATAGTAAAGAATAATCAGAAGTCTCCTGGTTGATGGCATGCAGTATGCCTCTCGGGATTAGTGAAACTATGCACCCTGGGCCAAAAGATCCCAGCATGCAGGTAAAAGAACGACAACCAAGGCAGGCCCCAACCAGCAGGGCACAGGCAAGAAAAGGTCCGAACGGTGGAGATGGCACATGGGTGCTTGAGCACTTGGGCAACAAAGTCCAACAAACCAGGTCCCCAGAGCAGTATGGTACCAACAGTAGCAGTGGCAGTAGAAATAACATTGCCCACATACCTCCTCCCCCTGTTCCTTCTGACCCCTGCCTCCACCCACACACGCATGTACACCAAGGTCGCAGGAGTGGGAATGATGACGGTAGCAGGACTGTAGGATCACTCCTTCACTACTTTGGACCATTCAATTCAATTATTGGCCAGCTTGCTTGTCTGCCTGCTTGGTTGCTTGCTATGATGGTGAAATGATGATGATGGAGTGATGGTGAGGCCTTGGTTATAGTCTCAGACTGCCCTAGTCTAATCTAAATTCCCAATGGCTCCCAGTAGCCGAAGCCAGTAACTACACAACAGGGCGTACAACTGCCCTCGCCTCTCACGACTGCGGAGGGTTTTCATTTGAGCATAGAAATGCCACTTCAACCAGACTTTAAAAGATATCAAGTAAGGCAATAAGGAACTGAATCTTGGTCAGGGCACTATATGCCCTATTTGCCCCTCTGAGGCTGTATGACAAGTTTTAATAGTATCTCTAAATCTGTAGAAACATAACCTCATTTGTTATTTTAAGTGAGTTACTGTTTAATTTGAGTGCCCAAATAGGTTTGACTCCTTATAGTTACCAGCTGAAATAATACTAATATAATATCAAAATAATACTAGTGACTGCACCAGTGTGCTAGTATCTACTAAGTAAAACATCCTTGAGAGGATCATAAATGATGATTGAACCCCCAACCTATGTCTGTGATTGACCCGGTCTGCAACTACCCAGGGTGATTGCATCATGACCATGGTGCATGTGGCTGCTTGATGCCTCTTAGGGCGATAGGTTGGGTATCTGATAGACTTCTAGCAGCAGATTCCTTACCTTAGAATTATCCCCAGGCATCAGGCTGGATTTAGAAATGTTTCATGAGCAGTTCCCCTGCAGGCCGGTAGGTGATGTTGTTCACTCCGCGTGGCTTTGTCAGCACTGGAAGTGATGTGCGTGGTGCATATTTAGGCGCCACACCAGTGCGCTCACGTCAGATCTGTTCTTTCCGCAACAGTCAGCGCAGATCTGGAGAGAGCTACTCCTAGTTCTTTTTTGACTGACCTTTTTTCGACTTTTGTTGAGGTGATTTTTAAAACTTTTCTCTTGTGATGTCAGTGATGTCCACGAGGAAGGCTGGCTTCAAGCCCTGCGGTGCCTGTCACTGGCAAATGTCGGTGATGGAACGGCACCTTGTCTGCTTCTGGTGTCTTGAGCGCGACCACAACGCCAAGACCTGCGTCGATTGTCGCGCCATGCACCCCAAGGCCTTGAGGGAGAGATCCCTCAAGCTCCTTGCTGCTCAATGTGCGGCACCACAAAGTGTCTCGATCCAGGTCAAGAGGAAGGTCCCGGAGCCATTGATCTTCATGGCAGACATCCAACGTGAGGAGGAAGCGTCTTCATTCGAGGCATGGCTCCGCGATTAGGCCTGGGCCGGCTCCGCAACTCCCCGGGTTTTTAGGGAGCCGGAGCGATCCCCGCCTGACTTTGCGAGTTCTAGAAGGCCATGCACGTCGTATTTGGACGGTCCATTCTTGCTTCCTTCCCTTCAGGCCCCACTTGTTTGGGAGGGGACCCCACTGGTTCTTCTCCGGCGGTTCCCCCCCTGGCTCCAGTCTGGCCGCTTGCATCCACGGATGGCTCTGGACCGGCACCGGCAGTACCACCTCAACCTTCCCAAGCACTGATCCTGATGCCAGTGCTCTCAGCGCCATCTCCATTCTCGTCTTCGACATGGAGCCGAAGGGGCATAGTCTTGACTGAGGTGTTTCAGCCGGGAGTGACTACCTCAGAACCGCTTCTCCCGTTTCATGAAGCCCTCGCGCACGTCCTGCTGGGGACTTGGTCCAAACCCTGCACAGGGGCTCCTGTGACCACCACCGCCCAATGGGACCCAACTTCCTCACACAACACAATACCCTGGAGAGCTTGATGGTTTAAGCCTTCACCTCCTGTGTAAATCCTGGCATGTTCCCTACCGCCCCACTATATAGGGAATCCAAGAGGCTGGACACCTTAGCAAAGAAAATGCTTTCTTCCATCAGCCTTGCACTGCGGTCTGTGAACACTGCGTGACTTTTGGGCTGTTACTCCCATGCCCTGTGGAATTCGGTTGTGCAGGTGCTGCCTATGGTTCAGCAGGAGACCCGAGCCATTACTCCCAAGCTATGTCCGACGGAGAGATTCCGTGAAGTTCAAGATTCGATGTGGGCTGGACAAGACCGACTTGCTGGGCAGAGATTTTTATTCGTCTGTGGCCTTACGGTGGCACGCCTGACTGAGAACTACTGGCTTTTCCGGGGATGTCCAAATGTCGCTTATGGACATGCCCTTTTGATGGCTCCTGTCTCTTTGGAAACAAGGCGGACTCAGTGTTGGAGCACATCAATCATAGCAGAGCTACAACCAGGTCCTTGGACCTTTTCATGGCCCCTTGCCAACCCCAGTCCCCTTTTCGGAGCCACAGAAGGAGCTTCCAGCTGCGTCCAGCCACCACGGCGCTCAAGTTTCCCAGCCTCTGTGGCCGAGGGTGCTGTACCCACAGACCCTGTGTGTCGGGCAGCCAGAGGTCAGGCCAGTCCACCACTCCTCCGGCAACCACAGCCTCCAAACCTCGTTAGTTTGCCCTCTTAACATCATTGGTACCCGGTGGGAGGTAGGATACGCCATCACCTGCCCCGCTGGAGATCTAGAACGTCAGACCACTGGGGTTTTAAGATTGTCCAAATAGGCTACTCCTTCCCCTTCGTGACTCCCCGCCACCCACTTGCGACAGGCAGATTGAGAACCATCTCTGCCAAGAAGTGCATCTCTCTTGGTCAAGGGAGCAATATAGAGGGTGCTGATGCCTTAAGTAGGTTGTAGTTCTGGTTGTGGAGCTAGTGCAGATCGAATGCATGCCTTCCAACAGGCAGAGTTGTCAATTTTTGTTAAGCACAAGCTCTTTGAAGCTGCTAAGATTGAAAGAGCACTCAAAGCAGAGCCACAAGCCCCTCCAAGAAATGCATCTACGCTGGAATCTGGGGTGAGTTTGTAACCTGGTGCGGTGCCTGGGACACTGGCCAGTTACAGGTGAACTCGTCCGATATCCCTAGGTTTTTGTCTTTAACCCAGCAAAGCTTTGCAGTGAGTACTTCAAAAAGGTTATTTGACTACCCTTTTACTTTTTCTATGTTTGCCGGACTAACTGTGAAGTTTAAATCACCTGTAGTTATGAGATTTTCTTAAATGTTTGTCATGCAATATCCCTCCTAACCAGTTTGTCATGTCCCCATTAAGACCATAACTTGGTCTTGACATACCGAACATGCCTGCTTTTCAAACCTATGCATAGTTGCTTGCTGCATCTCCAGACTCTGAAAATGATCTCCCTCGTTGCAATTACATCACATCATTGTGTGAGTGAACTGTAGGCCGTTTCTGTGCAGCCTTTCTGCACAATCTTCTTTCCAGATAAATTGATAGTGAGGAATCGAAAATTTTGAATCCCATCCATGTTGGGCGGTTGATCATTCCTTCAGTGTTCTTTGCTCCCCCTAACCCTTCAAAAGAGGGAGAGAGGCTCCATCAATTGGACCCTCTAAAAAAGGTTTGAATTTTATATTGATCATACCAAGGCTCGTTTAGTGGACAATCAGCTCTGTGTGGGTTTTCTGGTGCAAAAAAAAAAGGTAATACAGAAGAGGACATAGTTAAGGTTCATAACTCTTTGGATCAAAATGTGCTGTGCACTGGCCAATAAACGGGCCCCTGAGGTTTGTAGAGCTCATTCCACCAGGGCCAAACCCATTTTGATTGCATTGGCATGTGGGTGCCTGGCCTTGATATGTCACACTGCGACATGGGCATCAATGCATGCATTTGGAAAGAACTACTCCCTTGGTAGCCAGGTCTGACAGAAAGGGCACTATGACTGCTTGGTTCTGCATGGCTTTTTGATTTGAGTCCATTCTCTAGACCCTCCTCTTTTGGGGAGATACTGCTTTAGTATCTATTCTAAGGTGAGGAATCGACGGTTAGAAATATCCATCAGAAGAACATGTTACTTACCTTTGGTAACATTCTGTTCGAGGCATATGAGCTGTAGATTGTCTACTTAATTCAATTCAAGAATTCTTTATTTCGGCCAATATGACCATAAAAGCACAAGTAAAAATACATCACAATTCATACATATAAATTTCCAAAGATAAAGTGCATGTGCAGTACAGTATCAAAGAAGTCCAAATAAAAATTATAAAATATAATAAATACATTAAAATACGCGTTTATGTCATTTGAAATTTAAAAAGGGTGAGGTTGGTACTGATATATAATCACAGAGAGGGGATAAAGTGATCGAATTTAGGCAGAGCCTGATTTTAAAATAGCTCGGCGTGCACACCACATGGAGAATAGATATCGGGAGACAGAATACACAAACGGCATACTTTTGTCATATTTTAATATCCTATAGGCTTCCGCACAGTGATTTGTTCCAAGATTTCTACATATCTGTACTAGCCATCGGCGTCTAGCCATCTTGTATGCCGGACAAAAGAATAATACATGTTGGTCCGTTTCCGAAATATAATTACAAGCCGGGCAACCCTGGGTCAAAGTGCCCCCCCAGTTATTTGTAAAGGCGCGAAGCGGCAATGCTCCGTGCCTAAATTGTAGATACCATTTTTTGGCAAGAGGAGGCTGAATGACATCAAGAGCAGGTTCTAGCCTGTATTGCTCTTTGATCTCTAGGAAGGATGCAGTCATTGTGCCAGACGCGGGGTTCCTCTTAAGCTGATTGAGTTTGAAATCCCTAAAGATCTTTGACAGGGTCTTCCTGGGTATTAACATGCAGCTTCCTTCAGCGTTAGCCCATAGGTCCCCCATCCCCATGGCTTCTAGGGAGTTTTTAATATACGCCAGCCATGGGATTTTACTAGCTCCTTGTAGGTTTAACACTTCCTTTAGTTCTTCTCTAAAAGCTTCTAATTCTGGGGTACTCCATAGGCGTCGCCAGTGTAGGAGGGGTCTAAGGGCAACTTCCTCTGCAATTAGACCAACCCCAAGATCCATTCGAAGTGGAGTGCTTTTGGGAAGACCTAGGAGTTGCCTGGCAAAGGAATTCTCATTCTTAGATAGGGGGTCGGTTGGCCGATGGCCCCAGATTTCTGCCCATACAGAGCCGCCCCCCTTATTTGGGCTTTATAAATTTCCATCACTGGCCCAACCATTTTATGGGTACACTTCCTGAGCGTTTTAGCTAATCCCCCCCCGTTGTCTGTGCCAGCTTAAGGCTGGCCTTCTTTATTTGTGCACTCCACTCCATCTTCTCGGTAAGTGTTAATCCTAAATATTCGAAGACGTTCACTTTCTCTAGTGGTTTCCCATCTAGCTGTTGGTCGTGTATTGTTTCTTGCATTAAAAGCCATATATTTGGTTTTCTGTGAATTTATCTCTAAACCCCTGCTTTTGCAAAATGAATGGAAGATAACTAGAGCCCTCTGTATTCCCATAGGGGACTTAGATAGTAAGAGGGTGTCGTCGGCGAACATCAAGGCGGGGACCTTGAGGTTTGCCATCCTAGGGGCATCTATGTCCCTCCCATCAATCAGGGTCTCTACTAAGCTGTTAATAGACAGAAAAGGGTCGGAGCCAACACGCACACTTGACGTACTCCTCTTTCTATGGAAATGGGGTCAGTGAGCTCGCCATTTTTCCCGTGCCTGATTTGGGCGTAATTGCATTCATGGAGCGGTTTCATCTGGTGACAGAGATAGGGAGGAGCCCCCATTTCTAGTAAAATGGACCACAGTTTGTCCCTGGGGACCAGGTCAAATGCCGATTTTAAGTCGACGAAGATCAAATAAAGGCTGCCACCCTCCAGAAGTACTGTCTTCCAGTACACAAGTTGCAGCCTTAGAATTTGATCTATTGACATTTTAACTCTAAAACCTGCCTGATAGGGGCTGAGTATAGAGTACTCCTCCATCCAGCTCTCTAATCGACCCAAAAGCACTCGTGCGTATATCTTCTGGGTGACGTCTATGAGGCTAATTGGGCGGTAATTAGCGGGTAGCAGTGGTGAGCCCTTTTTGTGAATTGGAATAATTTCCGCCCCCAGCCAGGTCTTAGGAATCGGCATTCCCTGCAAGATAGCATTAAACAGGGTCCATAAGTAGGGGGCCCAAATATTAGGCTCATTGAGGAAGAGGTCGCCTGGAATCTTATCTAGTCCCGGTGCCTTAGAGGGGGTGAGCCTACTTGGGGCATCCATTATCTCTTTTAGAGAAATTGGTGGAACAGCAGAGATAGGTAGCTGCAAGTGGGGGCACTCATTTATGGCCTGCCCTCCTACACCTTCTGCCCTTTCGTAAAGGGGTTCAAAGTGGGCCTTCCAAACTTCTGCCCCCAGATTTGGTTCTATTGCCAGTTTGCCATCTGTGCAGCCAGTGTTTACTAAATTCCAAAAAGTCCTCATGTCCCTAGAACATAGGGCATTTTTCAAGCTTTCCCATTTATCTTCCTCCCATTGTTTCTTAGCCACATTAATTATGTTTTTGTGGGCTGTTCGCTTGACTTTTATTAGAGGTCTATCTTTGGATTTGATAGCTAGAACTAGTGCTTGCTTGGCCTTACGACAGTCACCATTGTACCAAGGGTGACCCGGGGTTACCTTTTACCTAGATTTTGAGATAGGGAAACAAATATTTACCAGGTCAGATATTAAATCTTGGTTGTTGTTCGCGATTTCGTATAGGGCAGTAGTGAAAACAGCAGTTTCACTAAGTTGATTTGCAACCTTAAGATATGGAATTGCAGTTTGATAAAGGGAGGCTAGCTTTTCCTGGGATTTACAAAATACCCCCCATTTAACTCTCCTCCTGCAATTAGATGGAGTTAACCTGGGGCTGGCTGAATGTTGGCCTGTGTTGACATCCCTAGGGCAAGGCAGTACCATCTCAAGAATCAGGGCATTATGGTCACTGTCATATCGAGGCATGACCTTAAAGTCAATCACCCGCTGCCAAGATTTGGTGTCCACCAAGATGTAATCTAAAATAGAGGAACTACCTGGTCTATTATAAGTTTGGTTCGCCGGGGAATCAGATTTAGTACGCCCATTGCAGGCCCTAAGGGAGTGATTCAATGTAAGGGTGTTCATTTGGAGTACCAGTGGAGTCCAGGCCCGGGTTGCTGAGATGTTTGGTTCTTGTATGGCCCAATACTGGTCCTCCTCACTAATATCACCCCCAATTAGGTCTTTCAGGGGTTCAAACAGGCAATTAAAGTCGCCAGCAAGAATCGCCAGCGTATTATCGGGAATAGTGTATAAAAAAGTAGTCAATTGCTCAAGAGCCATCGACTCCTGGCCTTGGCTAACTGGGCGAGAATAGACATTAATTACAGCTATTCTAATCTTGGCGGGGAAGCTCAGAATAACACAGAGGATATCTCGGGAGGAGGCCTCGACTTGTTTAGCCGTGCAACCCAGGTGCACGGCAATCCAAGTGCAAAGTCCCCTTGCAGGTCTTCCCCTTCCCCCACTTGTGGCTGTTAAGCAGAAGGTCGCATATCCTAGTCTGTGGGTGTCCTCCCTCGCCCAGGTTTCCTGGAACATGCAAATGTCATTATCCTGGATAAATGCTCCCCACTCCGGATTGTCAAGTTTGGAAGTGAGGCCCGCAACGTTCCAGGATAACACATGAAGCTTGGGTATGTCTTTTGATGGCTGGATTGTATTGCTGGGTACCTCTATGGTGGGACACTCTGGTCTGGGGGATATGCTCTCTATAGTCACCCGCTGGTGGCCTATGGGTACCTGTGGGGGCCTCAGGAATGTACCTATTGCACTAGAATTTGTAAAGGACCCTTCCACCCCCTCGCTTTGGGCACTTCCCACTCCAACAACCCTCTTAATGGCCGAGTCTGCTACCTGTCTAGAGATAACAGGACTCTTGCACAACTTCCTCCATTCATGGGAGTCCCACCTGTAGTCCCACTGGGGATTTGATTCCACAATCAGTGGCTGTGTTAGTTTTAGTCAGTCTACTGCTTCTAGGGATGCAAATCTATTTGTAAGTGGGAGATTAAAAAAGCAGTGGGCTTGGTTGATCCTGCCCCAAATTGGTATTTTGCTGGTACTGGTACCTAGACCCTGCCCCACAGACTGACCACAGATTATTTTTTGGGGCTGGTCTCAGGGTGTAGAAATACCCCAAAGGGAGTGGCCAAATGCCCCCTTCCTGCCTTTGCTGGTTTCGTATTAGAAGGGACCTAACAACCTGGGGGTTTCTAAAATTGATCACAATAATGTCGCCAGGAATATCTTTTGGCCTCTGGGCCACCCAACCCACCCTACGGGCGAATAAGATTTCACTGGCATCCTTATACAAGAATTGGAGTTGATTTGTCAGCCAAAAATACATTTATTTTGTAAATCATAATATGATTCCCTTTGGCCCCTGTTGAGTTCTGGTACTCCAGTTAGGATCATGACATGCGGAGATTGATACATGGTAGGGTTGGTCTTCCCTCTACTACTTCTGATCGTGTGTCTTGCCCCTCTTTTGCTCTGTGCTTTGCCCCCAAATGCTGCGAGTTGGCTTCAACCAGAGGAGTTATTGGGCAGTGTCCTTGCATCTTGCCACTCTCCCCGCCCCGACTGCGCTCCTGGCTTTGTAGGCTGGTTATGTCTCTAGGCTTGCTGGAAATGTTCGCATGCTTAGTTGCATCCTCCTTATTACTCTAAATTTGCGATAGCAGGCTCCGGTTCATTACCGGTGCGTGAGCTACTCTCTGGTGGACGGGTTTGGGACACGCACTGCTGCGGGCGGTCTTCCTCCCTAGAATTAGCGTCTTCCTTGCCAACATGGGTTTCTAGCAGAGATGTAAGTTTATCTACCCGGGAGGTCAAGATGTTCACCTCCTCCTTAATGATATTTCTTATTTGCAACTGCAAATCCATTACTAAGTTTGACACCCAGGATGGTTTTTCTATACCTTCATTCGCATGACCTCCCAACCCCAAGTCACCATTCACTACAAGATTCGTGGTTCCCTTCTTCCGATTCCTCCCAGACTTCATAACAGTTTTTGCATTCCCTCTCTTCCCTGGACCAGAGGGGACATCCTCAATAAACAAATCCGAGGTAGGTGTATCGTGTACCAAGGCACATGTCCTGGACGGGGACCTAGAAGAGACGGGATCTACAGTTAGCGGGGCAGATTGTATATCCGGGCTGGCTAGGAGAAGGGGCTAAGTCCGGTGTTATCGATAGCCGTCTTTCGGTCAGTTCGATTTCAGTTGATACTGCCCCTATAGCCCTCTGGAGCATTTTATCGATGGAGGTGGGCTGAGGACTTGTTGACGATTGGATAGTTGTTTGTTTTTTCCCTGCACAGGTGCGTCTCCCCATTTTGGCTGGTTAGCAAAGATGCGTTTTACTTTAACAATGGTCTTAAATTGCAATGAAGAGTCCAGGGCGGCTAAAGTGCTGCACACAGCATAGAACTCCCTCGTAGGATGGAAGGAGGGGAATTACAAAAGCCGCAGACCTGACTTGAGGCAGGCTTGAAACACTCATTAGAACATTTCCGGTGTGAAAGCACCCACCTTAGATTCCGACTTCTGATGCGACTCCTTTGGCTAGAGATTGTTTTCCATGGGCAACAAAGGGGGGTGACCCAGACCAGCCTCTTCCTGCGCTGACGGGCCCGGATGGGCCCGCCCTTGGCCTGGGCTTGGCCCGTGCGCATCCCGCGCTGCGGGAGCCCGTGAGCACTTTTAAAGCGCATCCTGGAGCAGGATGATGGTGCTAGCGGCGACGGCCGCACGGGAGGCTGGGGACGGTAGTCCTGGCTCCCCTCCCCTCCAGTGGCAAACGGCAACCGCAAGTCTGGGCAGAACGTCTACTTTAGCATAGATCGCCATCTGGTGTTGGGCTCGGATGCTTGCACTTTGTTTTTGTCGGAGAAGTCTTTGTTAGTCCTGAGATAGGTGGCTCCTCCTTATGGTGACAGTGCACATGGGCATCGACTCCATCCCCAGATTATTTTTTTCCGCCATCGGGTTCGGATGTGACTTGCTGCGCTCCGGGTCGGTGTCGCTATCGAAACCCCCTTCGACGCGCAATCACTTACCATTCCACGGTATTGTCTCGATCGCGTTTTCCCTTTTCGACGCGCATCTTCTACAATCGAAAAACTTCGACGCGGGCCGTTGGGCCTACCAGCGCCGAACACGACGGAAGTCGATGGAACGGACTCCCTTCAAGTAATGTCCCCAGTGTGGTGCTAAATTCCCACACTCGGACCTACACCCAGTGTGTAATCTTTGCATCTCTCCAGAACACCGAGAGGGTACCTGTGAGGCTTGTCTGTCTTTCAAGTCCAAGAAGACCATTCGTGATCGTCGGGCTCGACGCCACGAAATGTCCCCAGGAAGCGGCTCCATTCCGGACATCTTCCATCCAGGCCCCAACAGCCTTTTGGAACAAGCCCAGGAGCAACAGGTCTCAGTCTCCGAAGCAGATGACTCCGACGTCGAGGATGCAGTCACTCCAGCTCAGCGGACCGTGAGTTCCGTGACCCCTGCCCCACCCAAGCCCATACCGAAGGCTCCGGTAACACCTTCGCCACAGGGCCCAGGTCCACACCGGTCGAACATTTCAGATACCCCGCCCTCGGGCCCGGCTATGAAAATCAGACAAGCCTTCCGGTTCGAGTCAACCACACTCCGGTCCCGAAAAAACACCTCCGGCACCGAAGTCCAAGCCCTCCAATATGCCACGCCCTCCTCCATCGGCACCAGAAACAGTCGAAGGACAAACCCTCGGAGGCGAAGCAAAAGGATAAAACTTCGACACCGAAAACCTCAGAGCCGAAACAATCCAAGGATAAACCTTCGGCGCCTAAACACCCAAAAGACAAGCCTTCGGAGCCGAAACAACCTACACCGAAGTCTTCGGAGCGGGAAAAAGCTTCCAAACCGAACACTATCCCTATGCCAAAACAGTCTAAGACTCTTCATAGGGAAACGTATTGGGCACCGAAAAAGAACACCGGATCCGAAGAACTTTTTGTACCGATCAAAACCAGAAAACAATTTATATTGATTCAAAGACTGGTCATATTCTTTCCACACAACATAAAAAGAGGAAACCGGACCATTTGCAGGACTCACCAGTTCCTGCTAAAAGAATAGAAATGGGCACTAACACCTCTCCACCCCCTACACCTCCTCCTCCACCTACTGATCCCAATCTACTGATCTCTCCAGTACACTCTCCAGAGCCCAGTTTTCCACTTCCACAACCAGAGGATAGTGATTATGGAGATGGGGACGGACATGGGGATGATAATATAGTTCCACAACAGGATGATGATGATGATAATAATGATGATACCCCACAGGAACCAGATCCATGGAGGGACTATAATACAGATCCTGACTTAAACAACGACCCAGATCTTTATCCCTCTAAGCCATCCCCACCAGACGATAATGTAGGTTTTGCCCAACTAATCAATAGGGCCGCAACATATCACGGGGTGAAGTTACATTCAGGTCCTGTAGAGGAGAATTTTCTCCTAGAAACCTTTGCTCAGCCACAAAAGTCCTCACACGTCCTACCAATGTTAAAAGGTCTAATTAAACACGCGCCAGAAGTGTTTAAAGACCCTGTTAGGACCAGGGTTCTTAACCCCAGGATAGACAAATATAAAGCAGCTCCCAATGACCCCATATACATTAAGGGTCAGCTTCCTTTAGATTCCCTGGTAGTAGCTAATGCACGTAAAAGGGCCAACTCTCAAGGTTCAGGTGACACCCCGCCTCCGGATAAAGAATCCAAATTGTTAGACGCATCAGGCAAACGTATGGCGTCTCAAGCTGCAAACTATTGGAAAATAGCCAACACACAAGCTCTCTTGACAAGGTATGATAGGGCTCACTATGATGAGCTTGAGAAGCTCATTCAACATCTACCTGATGAATACAAAGACAAGGCCAATGACCTCATACAGGAAGGCAAATTAATCACAAACACATCAATGAAATGTGCTCTAGACGCAGTGGACACCGCGTCTCGCGCAGTCAATACTAGCGTATTGTTACGCAGCCATGCTTGGCTCAGGATATCTGGATTTAAACAAGAGGTGCAAACCAGTATCCTTAATCAGCCCTTCGACCAAGAGCACCTCTTTGGCCCTACAGTGGATACATCTTTAGAAAAGATGAAAAAGGACACGGAAACTGCTAAGTCTATGGGAGCCTTGCAGTTATCTTCTCCTAGAGGCTCCTTTCGACGCTACTTTTATAGGGCTGGCTCTAAAACCAACACATCAGAGCACCCATCCTCATCCTACAAAAGCCCCAATCAGAGCTCCTTTTCTAAAGGATACTTTAGGGGAGGTTACAGGGGTAACGACAACAAGGGCAGAGGCCGGGGTAATAGCACCAGCAGCTCCCCTACCACTAAGCAGTGACTTCCCTACGCTTCCCCCCGACCATTCCACACCTGTCGGGGGACGCCTTTCACAGTTCCTTCCTGTCTGGAATTCCATCACTACAGACAGGTGGGTAAGACAAATTATCCAGTATGGTTACTGCCTGGAACTTACATCCAGTCCCTACACATTCCTCCCAAACACCGTCCAATGTCCACAGAACATTTGACTCTCCTCAAACAAGAGGTTCTCTCTCTACCACACAAAAATGCAATAGAACCAGTCCCCTCTCCCCATCAGGCAACAGGGGTTTACTCACTCGACTTTCTGATTCCAAAAAAGGACAGCTCTCTCAGGCCAATATTAGACCTCAGACCCCTAAACTTCTACATCCAATCAGACCACTTCCACATGGTCACTCTCCAACAGGTGCTTCCACTACTTCAACAAGGCGACTTTCTCTCCACTCTGGATATAAAGGATGCCTGCTTTCATATTCCTATTCACCCCTCTCACAGAAAGTATCTCAGGTTCATGGTGGACGGGCAACATTCAGTTCAAAGTCCTCCCATTCGGGGTAACCACAGCACCAAGAGACTTCACCAAATGCCTCGCAGTGGTAGCAGCTCATTTAAGAAGGCAACACATCCATGTGTACCCTTATCTGGACGACTGGCTCATAAAAGCCAAATCTCACAACAGTTGTGTACAGCGCGCGCACACAGGACTATCCATCTACTTCACGACTTAGGTTTCACATTAATCCTCACCAAGTCTCACCTTCAACCATCCAAGATACAACAGTATCTAGGGGCTACTCTAGACACCTCAAGAGCTCTAGCATTCCCCAATCCAGGCAGGATTCACTCCATGCAGGCTCTAATATTACAATTTCGGCCTCAACACTCGTTGCCAGCTCGAGTGTTTATGCAGTTAATCGGGATGATGGCTTCTTGCATCCTCATCGTCCCTTATGCAAGACTCCAGATGCGTCCATTGCAGGAATGCTTAGCACATCAGTGGAACCAGGCTCAAGGTCAGCTGACAGATCTGGTATTGGTGGACAGCCGCACACATTGCTCTCTGCAGTGGTAGAATACACAAAACCTTTCCAAAGGGCGGCCGTTCCTCGACCCGGTTCCACAGATAGTACTAACAGCAGACGTGTCGCTCACCGGCTGGGGAGCTCATCTACAAAGTCAAACTGTTCAGGGCTTATGGACCCCTCGACAAAAACAACTCCACATAAATCACCTGGAGTTACTAGCAATCTTTTTAGCACTAAAGTCTTTTCAACTCTTGCTACTAGGCAAAGCTGTCCTAATACGTACAGACAACATGACAGCAATGTATTACATTCAAAAATAGGGGGGGGACCACACTCTCTCCAACTTTCACGCCTAGCGCAAAGTATATGGAGATGGGCTATTCCTCAAAAGATATACCTCCTCGCAGAACATCTCCCGGGAGTACACAATCAGATTGCGGATCTGCTCAGTCGACAAACACAACACATCCACGAATGGGAACTTCATCCTCTAGTTCTTCCATTTTTTCAAATGTGGGGGCACCCAGACATAGATCTGTTCGCCACACATCACAACGCAAAATGCCCAAGCTTCGCCTCCAGATATCCACACCCATTGTCCAAAGGCAATGCGCTATGGATGAACTGGTCAGGCAAATTTGCATACGCTTTTCCGCCTCTCCCCCTCATTCCGTTACTGGTTCGGAAGCTCAAACAACACTCCCTCACAATGATCCTAGTTGCTCCAACATGGGCGAGACAACCTTGGTTCACAACTCTACCGGAACTATCAGTGGTACCTCATCAAAAGTTACACCTCTCACCCAAGCTTCTTACACAGAACCATGGAGAGATAAGACATCCAGATCCCGATCAACTCAATCTTGCGATCTGGCTTCTGAGGTCCTAGAGTTTGGCTACCTCAATCTTCCACCAGATTGTATGAACGTCCTCAAAGAGGCTAGACGTCCTACCACAAGAGCATGCTATGCAGCAAAGTGGAAGCGATTCGTTGTTTATTGTACAAATAACAAAATCAACCCACTAGATGCTTCCATTCGAAACATTATCTGTTATCTCTTGCATCTACAACAATGTAATTTGGCATATACATCTATACGGCTGCATCTAGCTGCAATAGCCGCTTACCTCCAAAACAGACAGCACTTGTCTTTATTTCGAGTTCCTGCAATCAAAGCGTTTATGGAAGGACTTAAAAGAATAATTCCACCTAGAGTTCCACCTTCTCCAGCCTGGAACCTCAATATTGTCCTTACCAGGCTCATGGGTCCCCCATTTGAACCTCTACACAAATGTGAGTTACAGTTCCTCACTTGGAAGGTAGCCTTCCTGGTAGCGATCACATCCCTCAGAAGAGTTAGTGAACTCCAGGCATTAACCATACAAGAACCATTTTTGCAAATGCATCATAGTAAAGTGGTTCTTAGACCTAACCCAAAATTTCTACCCAAGGTAGTTTCTGCCTTCCACCTTAATCAGTCTGTTGAACTCCCAGTTTTTTCCCCTCAACCAGACTCAGTGGCAGAACGTGCTCTTCACACCCTAGACGTCAAAAGGGCATTACTATACTACATAGAAAGAACTAAACCCTTTAGAAAGACTAAACAACTCTTTGTATCTTTCTCCCCACCTCACAAGGGCAATCCCATTTCAAAAACAGGAATTGCAAGATGGATTAAGTGCATCCAAATATGCTATCTCAAAGCTAAACGCACACTAACCATTCCCCCTAGAGCTCATTCCACACGCAAACTAGGGGCTTCTATGGCATTCTTAGGGAACATTCCCCTAGATGACATCTGCAAAGCAGCAACTTGGTCTACACCGCACACTTTCACTAAACACTATTGTGTAGATGTGCAAGCAAAACAACAAGCTAGTGTGGGCCAGGCTGTATTGAGAACACTTTTTCAGACCACTGCAACGGATACAGGTTGCCACCGCTAAGGAGGAAAACTGCTATATAGTCTATGCTAAAGTATACAATCTACAGCTCATATGCCTCGAACGGAAAATGCTACTTACCAGTATGCATCTGTTCTTGGCATGTTGAGCTGTAGAGTTGTATACGCCCACCCACCTCCCCGGATACCTTTATCCGCTGCAGTATTATCTTACTTGGATACATCACACATGGACATCCTTTTCTGCTTTCTTACTAACTCCATCATTACCCTTTATGGCGAAAAACAATCTGGGGATGGAGTCGATGCCCATGCGCACTGTCACCATAAGGAGGAGCCACCTATCTTGTGACTAACAAAGACTTCTCCGACAAAAACAAAGTGCAAACATCCGAGCCCAACACCAGATGGCGATCTATGCTAAAGTATACAACTCTACAGCTCTACATGCCAAGAACAGATGCATACTGGTAAGTAGCATTTTCCTTCTGGCGGATACTCTAACTGCAGACTCCTCACTTCCCTCCGAACTCCCCTTACTGTAGACTGACCTCTTTATAACATCTGAACAGGTCCCAAGTTAGTGACCATCACAGTTACCAGCAAATGTTCACTTCCGCGTCTGAGAGTGCAAAAAGGAATGAGAGAAATATATGACATCAGTATGCAGGGTGGCTCTTACATGCTGCTCCTCTTTGTCACTAATTGGAAAGTATGGAATCGGTGAGGAGCCACACAACACCACTTATAAGCATGCAGATGCACTGCTGCAAAATTATGTAGATCCAGTTTGATGCCTGAGAAATATTCTAACGTAAGCAAACTGGTTAGAGTATACATCAGAAGGAGCGTCACTGAAGATAAGCAGCTATTTTTTTCTCCGCTGAAGAAGAGATGCCACTGAAAAATCAGTGAGCACGAAAAAATAGTTTGCATCAAAGCAGATTTTGCAGTAAGGTTATGCGTAAACACAGCGTTTTTTACTATTTAGACACTGCCCGGACGTTAACTCTGACACCAGGGATTAATATCCCTTATCAAGGGGGCTTATTGCGTATCATATGTTCACTTGTGTAATTTACTTTGCGCGGCGTGGATCGTTGTTACCTGGCATCGCATTGACGCAGGTGTTTTTGATTACTTACCATAATTGTCTACATAGTTATCTGACTAGTACTACAGTTACACGTATAAAGATACAGATCTCTAAATATACTTCAGTTGCCCTGATGAAGTCTTCGATTAAGACGAAACACATGTTGGCTGTGCTCGGATTAAACAACATATTGTTAAGGCTGTGCCTGGACTGAATAACACAGTTAACATCTGTATTTCCTTTATGTAGAATGCACTGGATACTGCTATGATTATACTTGTACTTCTAAACTGGATACTTCCTTTCTATTTATATATTTATGCAATAACATTTTATTCCAAATAAGTGTTTCCAGTATATATTTTGACTACAGAAAGTTAGGATTCTGTAATTTAATTCTTTTGAGCTCCAGACTTGTGTTATATGTTTTGTATGACACTGTCCTTGGACAGTGTCCATGATTTTACTACTTTGCTTCTGGAGTGTTGTCTGCTGTAGCACATGAGTAGTTCACTTACTGACCACAGTTCGTGGGGGGTTTCAGTGCTGGTTGTGTTGTTCCACTGCTGCTACTTGTAATAGTTAAGGTTATGCCTAAAGAGAACTTTCAGCCGCAGAAAGGACTTTGATCATGAAAAAGCCAATCACTGTTACGGATTCAAGACCCCGATGTCTGCACTTTACTTGACCATTACTCTGTCTTCAATTAGAGGACTTGCTGACAAATTTTGAGTTAGCCAGTTGGAAGGGCATCCATCATTTTATGAGCCCGTTTGATGATGCTTCGTCACAGTGCATGATCGTGAATATGTACTCCATCATTTCTGAATATCCCCTCTATATAAAGAAGGGAGTTTCTCCACAAGGCCATCACCATTTTATGCTTGAATGGCATTTCATGGTGCCCAGAGGGAAGCACAGATACTTTACATTGGACTAGAAACATTTTCCACCCAAAGCAATTTTTTAGTTGAAACAGCATACCATGCACAAGCTGCAAACTTGTTTATTAGTTGTTGCTTGAATTGATTAGTGAGCTAGGAGTGGATTCCTAATCACTTATGTGTTAGGCTTGTGTCCCAGGCCAGAAAAGAAATGCAGACAATGTAGTTGTGGGAACCAGAAAAAATGTTGGGTCTTCCAGGTTTACAACTAGAGTGCCTTTTTACAGAGATGGAAGAACAAGTTACTTACCTTCGGTAACGATATATCTGTAAGAGACATATTAGTTATGGATTCCTCACCTTAGAATTACCCCCCAGGCGTCAGACTGGATCCGGAGAATTTTTCTCAAGCAGTACCCCTGCGCGTTGGTAGGTGGCGTCGGTTGACTCCTCGTTCGTCGTGGTCGCCGGAATGACGTCGCAGTATTTACTTAGACGCCGCCCCTGCGTGCTGATGTCCGTTCTTTACACGACATTCCACGCCAGAAGCGCAGAGCCATGCAAGACACTGACCACTGGTTCACAAAACTAGGCCCCTAAAAGGGAGTCCCTTACCCTAGAAGTCAGTTCGCAGAACGGGGAGGATGGGTGGGGCGGTGAGGAATCCATGACTAATATATGTCTCTTATAGATATATCGTTACCGAAGGTAAGTAACTTGTTCATCTGAAAGAGACTATTAGTTATGGATTCCTCACCTATGAATAGATACCCCAGCAATCCCAACCCCGGAGGTGGGTCTGCGAACTAAGTGCACACCAGAAAGTCCTCGAGAACTGAACGGCCAGAAAAGCCGTCTCTCCGGACTTGGCAGTCCAGGCAGTAGTGTTTAGTAAACGTGTGCAATGAAGCCCACGTAGCTGCCTGGCAGATGTCATGAAGGGGGACTCCACGTCCCAAAGCAGTAGTGGCTGCCGTCGCCCTGGTGGAATGGGCGCACAACCCCACTGGAGGTTCCTTTTTCGCTAAGGAATAGCAGATTTTGATGCAAAGAACGACCCATCGAGGGATGATCCGTTTTTGCACGGCCCGACCTTTCTTGGCACCCACATAGCCAACAAAGAGCTGGTCATCTACCCGGAATTGTTTTGTGTGATCCTGATAGAATGTGATAGAATGACAGCGCTCGTTTTGGATCCAGACAGTGGAGCCTCTCTTCCTCCTTAGAAGGATGCGGGGGCGGGAAGAAGGTGGACAAAGTGATGGTCTGTCCTATGTGGAAAGAGGTAACCACTTTGGGAAGGAAAGAAGGCCTAGTGTGAAGGACAACTTTGTCCGGATAAACAGCCAGGAAATGAGGTTTGGAAGAAAGAGCCTGAAGCTCACTCACCGTGCGAGCAGAGGTAATGGCAACCAAAAAGGCAGTTTTTTAGTGCCAAAAGTCTGAGAGGACAGTTATGTAGTGGCTCGAAAGGAGCGCACATAAGGTAGGTCAGAACCAGGTTCAAGTCCCACTGGGGCATTACGAAAGGAATGGGAGGAAACAAGTGAATAATGCCCTTAAGGAAGCGATTTACTATAGGGGACTTGACGAGAGAAGGCTGATCAGGAAGCCGAAGAAAGGCCGAAATGGCTGAAAGATAGCCTTTTAAAGTGCCCAGAGCAGAGCCCTGCTGGGCCAAAGAAAGAATGAAGAGGAGAACCTCTGAAAGGGGGGCAGAAAGGGGATCCACAGTCTTTTCTGTGCACCATGCCACAAACTTGTTCCATCATATTTTAGAAAAAAGGGGACCCCTACCAAACCAATATGCTTGCTATACGCAGGGAAAAAGAACTAGGTGAGTAAAGAAACCAATAGCAAGCTTCTATATAATGAAAACATTTTTTTTATATTCTAGGTACACTAAAACAGTAACCACATTACATACCATACAAAAAAAAAAAAATCAACACTTAATAAGGAAATATATAGTATTTTTATTATTTATAAATCTTTTTTAATTCATTTTGTTAATTTTGTTTATAAAAAATGTGTATTATTCACAAAGAGTCACAAAAAGATATATATATATAACAACAACATTAATAGATACAGAGATTATGTATAAAGAAAAATAAAATAAATTCTCACATTGACACAATAAATACTTATTTCCACATTCTTGACATATTAGATGGAGCAAACAATAGATGAAAACTTGATAGAGGCAAGCGGTAGATGTAAACTACGCGCGTTTCGGCACTACTGCCTTCATCAGGGGACAGTCTATTGCAAGTAAGCTATGTGAAATATAAGACAACATAGTGGTTACCAATAAATATCATATATACAAACCTAGAATATTGTTTGTAAATTAATAACTAACCAATATAGTCAAAGATAATTATAAAAACGGCAAATTCATTTATTCATAGAGACATTTCATACCTATATGATATACAAATTTATTCAATCTTATTATCGAAACTTAATTTAATACTAACAAAATAAACACCTTATAAATTTCACAAACAATCTCAAAAAGAAAAAAGACAAAAAATGTATATATTCAACATTATACATCCTCACAGAAAAAGATAGAAAGACGAATCAAGACAACAAGATAATTATTTGAAGGAAAGAAAAAGAAAAAAAGAAAACGAAGGAAAAAGGAAAGAGAAGAAAAGAAAATAAGAAAATAAAATAAAATAATAAAAAAATGAAAAGATGAATAATGATAAAAGGCCCAACTTTGTAAGTATAGCAAGTCTATGAACTTATAATTAAGCTGCACACTATATTTTTGTTCTATATATAGTAGCTATCTCATACAGAGAATTAGATCTTATGAGTAATGAACCTAACAGTATAGAAAAAATAGGTCCAAATAATGGAACTGCAAATATGCTGAAGCACACATGTTGGAACGAGCAGTTTCCCTAATATGTACTAAACATTCTGCAGATACCACTTAATATATTAGCACCATGTTAATGCAATTATGAGGGGAACTATTCTTTTAAACCCTCTACATATCAACATTATCAAGATGTTAACACAATGCCCTAATTAAGCTTAATAAATAGGCTGCACTTACTTTGATTGATGAATGCTTGTGCAGCAAATAAATTACGATAACACATGCCCAATAATGCGTCAAAAACTGAAAGATATAATGCAATACATGAATTAATAACTCTAACTAAATAGGGGCAACATTCAATTTAAATTAGAAAATAGAAGGGGTATCTCATGAACTCACTTAATGGAGAGGAAAGCTAGCACTCCTACAGGATACTCTCTATATAGATCGTTGACAAAGGTCATAGCTCATAATTAGTGTAGATCAGTTCACGATATTGACGATCTGTATTGCTACTTTCAGGAGCTGTATTTAAAACAAAAAATATATAAAATCATGCCCCTTAACTATATCGCACTATAGAGTACTACTTATTGATCACGGTATAAATCCGTAACATTGAAAAGATAAGTGATCTCAAGATTGCTTACTTCAAAAATGAAGAATAATTCTTCTTTGTAGGAATCTCTGTTCTGATAATAACGTAGGGAGTAGAGCTAGCCCAGTACAAGCCGACTCCGTATTATCTGGAGCTATATAAAAAAAGAGACATATAAACCTATAGTTAACCCCTTGAACGATCTAAATATGGAAAATACTTCCAGAAGTTGTGGTACTGCCTAACCCTAACATATTTAAATACCTTCGTATCTCCGTGTTCTTCCAGAAAAACCCACTGGGTATCAGCAATCTGATGCACTCCGTTTAGACGACCTATCGCAAACAAGTGAATACGCGTCTCTTTTTAAATACCCAAAAGTTCGCGCCTTTTTTTCTCGCGGAATATCAAGAAAGAGTCATACATAGAGACGACGGACTTCTATAGAGTATGACGGGTGCCATCTTATAAAGGGCAAAGGTTAGTGTTCATGAAATAGAAATTATTACATATATATTACTGGCTCATTTAGATAAGAACGCTTAAAAATAACTGACGCAGATTCCACAGACATTATGCATCCACCATATTACAAACAGCAGAGTGGTGATGGCACAAAAAATGTGCCGACCCGATCAAATAAAGAGTCATAGATATCAAAAGCGGACTAGAAATGGATGCGCCGCCATATACTGCTAACTCCATTTTACGAAGAGAATCATGAATATTGAAAGCGACCTCCAATGAAGGCCATTAAACGCTATATTGAGAGGAATAGAACACCTCAGTGTGTTTACCAACATAGGATGACCTGTGAAGTAGATATCAACAACGGACTACGTAAAGTTCATCAACCGCCATATTGGGAGCACTCAAGCATAATATCCCTGTGAAGATACTTGAAAGAATATATATATATTTGTGACAAATATATTATTAATAAAATTCTTGTTTATATGACAAAAAGGGGGGCAGACCACAATATGTGCTGACCTATTAACTACTCCTTTTACCATATGGGATTCATAATCAACGAAGAAAATGACAGTCAACTCCAAACCAATGGGTCCAGATGACTCTACAAAGTCCAAATAGCTGCTCCAGAAAGGGAAACCTAACTTTATTGAAAAAGCAAAAGACAGTGGAATCAAAATATTGATCCTAAACACTAGACAATGGCTTGTTCCCATGGAATTTCCAAATTCAAACCCTTATTAACTGTATCTAACATGAAAATCCAGAAAACTTCACGTTTCTTTCTAATTGTTTCTGAACAATGGCCTTCCTTAGATTGAATTTTTTCTATGATATACCAACGTATATCGTCAGCGGTGTGGTTGCTCTCTATATAATGGGATACCATAGGCGAAGCCAATTTTTTAGTTCTAATTGCAGATCTGTGTTCAGTTAATCTAACATTAAGAGTACGTGATGTTTCGCCCACATAACCTTTATTGCAGGGGCAGATAAGCAAATAGATTATATTTTTTGTCTTACAGTTACTCATGCCCTTAGATACAATTTTGTCCATTAAAATTCAATTTATTCGTCTCTATAGCAAGAGGGCAAACTTTACAATTGCCACATTTATAATTGCCTTCAATCGGTAACATGCCCTCAATACTTCTCTGTATTGGCTCTTTTTGTGGTGGCATGCGCGATCTAACAATTAGATCCTTCAGATTTCTATTCTTGCGATACGCAAAAAGAGGTTTCTGCCATGTATCTGGATGTTCTCTATGTTGAGTAAATGCCAGTTAGAGCATATTATTTGGCGAATTTGTTCATTCATAAGGGAATGACGGGTGACAGACTAGTTTGGCATCTTGTTTTTGGTTTACACCTTTTAATAAGTGTTGCCGGTCATAAAACCTTGCTCGTTTATATGACTCTCTAATTAGTCTGAGGATAGCCTCTATTCAGAAATTTCCTCTTCATGTCTGTTGCTCTCAGGTCAAAAACTTCTAACTTTGGACAATTTTTGCGCCTTAGGCGTAATTGTACAAAGGGAATACTGTTTTTTTGTGTTGTGGGGTGAAAACTTGTATAATGTAAAAGGGTATTTCGAGCAGTTGTTTTGGTGAATAGATCCACTAACAATTGACCACATTCATGTTTAATTGATATATCTAAAAATTCAATCTTCATGTTACTTTCATGCGACGTAAATTTCAAATTATTGTCACAAAGATTCAGCCATAGAAGGAACTCGGCTAGAGTATCTTCATTATCATCCCATATAAACACAATATCATCTATATATCGTGACCAGTGAAGTATAGACTCAAAAAATGGAGCAATTTCATTGAAAATGAATTGTTGTTCGAAATGTGCCATATAGATATTTGCTATCGTAGGGGCGCAGGATGCGCCCATACTTACTCCTTTTACTTGTCTGTATAGCTCACTTCGAAATTCAAATATATTGTCTTCAAGAATAATTCGTAGACAATCAATGATAAAGTTTGTATTACAGTCAATGTTCATCAATTCCATGAACCATTGTACTGCTGAAATTGCTCCGTCACATGGTATGTTGCTATATAGACTTTCAACATCCAGAGTAACTAGCCATTGTCTGTTGGAGTTAAACGGTATTCCTTCCAATAGATTAATTATCTGTTGTGTATCCTGGACATATCCAGGAATGTCCTGAATACACGGACGAAGAATAGCATCCAAATACTTGGATATAGGTTCCGTAACGGACCCAATTGTGGTGACAATCGGTCTGAAAGGTGGATCTTTTTCGTCTTTATGAATCTTTGGTGTACCATACAGACTTGCCAGTCTGGGATGATCTATATTCATATAGTCAAATTCTTTTTCACAGATATAGCCATTTCTTAAAGCCTTAGTTGTTAATCTGTGTATTTTATTCTTAATCTTCTCAGTGGGGTTTCTTGTTATTTTAGCATAAAACCTACCATCATTGAACATTTCCTCAATCTTGGTTATATAGTTTGCTGTATCCAATATGGCTATACCTCCTCCCTTATCACAACTTTTGATTGTGATTTCAGGAGAGCATTTAAGTTTCATTAGAGCTTCATGTTCATCAGTAGACATATTAAACGGTGTTTTCGGTACATATTTAGTGGCTGTTATTAACTTATCGAATACTACTTGT
The DNA here is from genome assembly GCA_963921515.1 of Calotriton arnoldi. Lineage (NCBI taxonomy): Eukaryota > Metazoa > Chordata > Amphibia > Caudata > Salamandridae > Calotriton > Calotriton arnoldi. The sequence goes on from CAWUFW010000262.1 coordinate 1,000,205, forward strand.
TCGAATATTTTAATCTCAGGAGCAACTTGTTCTACTATAGGTGTAAAAGTAGATTTCGGTGCCAATCCTGATTTGTTAATGTCAGTGGGATTAATGTCTATGTTAGAGAAAAAACATTTTAAGCGGATCTTTCGAAAAAATGACATCAAATCATTGAATAGCTCAAACTTATTTAGTCCTGAGTGGGGTACATATGTTAACCCTTTTGAAAGAAGAGAATAGGTTGCATCATTAAAACTGACTGTACTCAGATTAAAAATAGGGATATCTTTTATTCCCTCCAATAACGCGCATTGCGGGTTTCTAGATACTGATTCTGGTTTACTGGTTGATGTCCCCGGAACTGCGTTTGAAATTGTGCGCGAGGCTGATAATGTGGCCGCTGTTGGTACTGTGATTGATATTGTGGTCACCAATTCCCTCTGCTCTGAACTTGTTCCATCTACAGGTGTGTACCGTTTTGGTGGAGGGATGCCTGGCTGCCAAGATAACGTTACAGAACTTCGGGAGGAAGGTCGAAACCTGTCAACTGTCGCCGCTCAATCTCCATGCAAGGAGGTGGAGGCTGGACAGGTTCGGGTGGAGGACCGTCCCCTGCTGCTGCGACAGAAGATCCTCCTGAAGGGGCAGTCTGATCGGAGGATTGATGGCCATGTGCAAGAGCTCGGGATAACAGACTCTTCGTGCCCAGTCCGGGGCTACAAGAATGACTTGGGCCCGGGCGCGCTTGATCTTCTTCAGTACTCTGGGTAGAAGTGGTATAGGTGGAAAGGCGTATAGAAGACCGCAACTCCACTTGCCTAGAAAAGTGTCGCCTAGCGAGTGCCGCCTTGGAAATTCTAAGGCTCAGAACTGCTGACATTGCGCGTTCTCTTCGGTGGCGAATAGATCTAACCAAGGCTCTCCCCACTGCTGAAAGAAACCTTGCACCACCTCCGAGTGAAGACGCCATTCGTGATCCATCATGCACCAGCAGCTGAGTTCGTCCGCCCTGGCGTTCAGGGAACCTGCCAGGTGTTGAACCACCAGGGTCATGCCCTGATGTTCCATCCACTTCCAGAGATGAAGTGCCTCCTGACAATGGGTCCACGACCCCACCCCACCCTGTTTGTTGCAGTACTACATGGCGGTGGTGTTGTACGTGAACACCTGCACTACTCTCCCTTTGACAGAAGGAAGGAATGCCTTGAGTGCAAGGCGGATCACCCGAAGCTCCAGAAGGTTGATGTGGAGCCCGGACTCCGCCGGAGACCAGAGGCCTCTGATCTCCGCCTCTCCCATGTGGCCGCCCCACCCTAGAAGTGATGCATCTGTCACCACCGTGAACTCTGGCTGGGGAAGGGAGAGGGACCTGCCGTTGACCCTGGATGCAATCGGAAAGATTCCCCTGATACTGTGCCCACTGAAACTTCAGGTTCTGTTATGTTTCATATAGGTACCCTAACATAGGCCCGGGTAATATCATACACCTTCACCTACATTATCTCCCTTACACTACACAGTAACGAGCCTTTAGGATTGAACCTTTACCTAGTTCTAGTCCTGGGCGCAGAAGGAGGGTCTCCCTGAACAATAGCGTCCTATAACTTCATCAATGGACTCCTACAGTATGAATGAATATTCATGAGGGTTCTTGGAAACCAGGCAGGGGCTACACCACCTGCATGATATCTACGTACAAGGTTCATCCCTTACGTCATCCTCAAATCCAACAATGGCTAATACAAGAAACAAGGGACAAAGAAACCCTAGATACTTTTTGTATAAATACAGCACATCTTGCTTGGGTTAGTAGAGGGAACCGAGACTTCCAGGCCGACACACTGACCAGAGATGCTGAGGCTCCTGCATGCAGACGCTCCAGCTGACAGTGGTCTAACACATCCCTTGCGGGGTGTCCAACTCGAGACCAGGACGTGGTCCCACACACTCTCTCTCCAGGTAATGGGGTTCGACCAAATCCTAGAGGGATTCTTCGCTTCACACCTACTCACATGCTAGGTACACTTGGGTACATCTAGATAGGCATCGTAGGAGAACGCACATTTTTATCAAGCCTTTTATATTCATGTATGTATGTATTCATGATTATTGCAAGATTGTAGAACTGTACTATCCTTTTATTTTCACTGTACTGCTAATCATATATATCTGAAAGCGACACGTTAGTGACAGATTCCTTACCTTAGAATATCCCCAGGCGTCAGGCTGGATCCGGAAAGTTTTGCGTAGCAGTACCCTTGCGCGTCGGTAGGCGGCGTCGTGCGGCTCCGCGTCCGTCGTCTGGATCGCCGGGATGACGTCGCGGGCAGTACTTAGACGCCGCCCCTGCGCGCTGACGTCAGTTCTTTCTTTTTCCGCGCCAGTAAGCACAGATCCGGGGAGATCCGTGCCCTAGTCACTTTTTGACTAACTTTTTTGGTGATTTTTTCACTGTTTTTTCTCGAGTCGTTTGACTCCGACGGTGTCGGTAGGGATGCCCGGCTTCAAGCCATGCGACGCCTGTGGTCGGATGATGTCGATCACGGACCCGCATCGAGACGGTCTCTACTGCCTCGGCCGCGACCACAACTCCCAAGTCGTCCCCCGACTGCCGGGCCTTGCACCCGAAGGCTTTGCGAGAGCGGTCTCAAAAGCTCCTCGAGGTCCGGCAGTCGGCTCCGCGCCAAGCCAAGCCCCGGTCACGTGAGAGGTCGAGGGGCCGGTCGCGGAGTCCTCATCGGTCGTCGGGGTCCAAGTCTTCGCACTCCTCCGGTAAGTCGAAGCACAAGAAGTCGAAGAAGCGTCATCGCTCGACGACTTCCCCTCGCCGGTCTCGCGACTCGGCTGAGGGTCCTGTGGCACCGTCCCCGCCGCGCCGGGAGTGCCTGTGGAGCCGCCACCGCATTACCCGCACTTCCCGGGTTCGGGGGCGACTCCGGCCGAAATACAGGAGTTCCTGTCTGCCATGGCCTGCCTCTTCGGGCCTCAAGGTCCCCCCCGGTGCGCCTTCTGGCCCCGCGGGCCCTTCTGGGGTGCCTACGGCGCCGCCGGCGACTCCGGTCCCGGCGCCGCCAGCCTCGGTCCCGGCCCAACCCCGGCTCCGCCGTTGCCGCAACCCCCATCGACGCCGGTTGACCTGACGACACCTCCACCGGCGCCGATATCACCGGTGCCGTTCCCGACGCCGTCAGGGGCTCCGGGCGGCGTCGTTCCCCGGTTCTCTCCGGATCCGGACACGGCGCCGGACCGGCGTCGATGCAGCCTTGGGTTCCGCATGTCCCTCCTCCTTATTTTGAACCTGCTTTGGAGGACGAAGAGGACTGGGAGGGGTCTGAGGACCCTCTCACTGCCCAATGTGAGTTCGACCAGGACTGGGCTGAGGAACTTGGGGATGCCAGTTTGTCTAGACACCTCCCCTGACTCTGGCATGCTGTCTCCTCCTTCCGTGGCAACGGAGGAGGGAGCAAACTTTGCAACGGTGTTGCGTAGAGCAGCTGAGGCCTTACACCTCCAGTTGCCTACAGTGGCTGTCAGGACTAACACCCTGACGGAAGTGCTTCAGCCGGCGGCTACCTCTTCGGAGCCACTGCTGCCTTTCAACGAGCACTTTCTGACGTTCTTTTGGGCACCTGGTCCAAGCCCACCACAGGGGCTCCTGTGGATAGGAACGTAGCCCGACGCCATCGCCCTGCTCCGGGCGACCCCCCTGTTTCTCTCCACTCACCCCACCCCTGAGAGCTTGGTTGTCCAAGCCTCTGCTTCCCAGAGCGCGCCTTCCCTACCGCTCCCCCGGATAGGGAATCCAAGAGACTGGATCAGTTTGGGAAGAAGGTTTTTTCTTCCTCCAGTGCTGGCTTGCGGTCTGTCAACACCACTTGCCTCTTGGGCCGATATTCCCACTCTCTGTGGGATTCGGTGGCGCAGGTTCTGCCCCAGTGTCCTGAGGAGGTCCAGGCACTGCTTTCCCACGCCATTGCGGAAGGAAGGGATGCGGCTAAGTATACCATCAGATGTGGCCTAGATACCGCCGACTCGCTAGGCAGATCGCTTGCGACAGTGGCGCTGCGCCGTCACGCCTGGCTGAGAACCACTGGTTTTTCGGGTGATGTCCAAAACACTCTTGGACATGCCCTTTGATGGTGTCGGCCTTTTTGGCAATAAGGCAGACCATGCGTTGGAGCGTTTTAAGGACTCGCGGGCTACAGCCAAGTCCCTGGGCCTTTCTGCTGTGCGCCCTCCGCAACAGTCTGCTTTTCGCCCCTTTCGTGGCCACGGAAGGGGCGCCCAGTCACGTCCACTGCCCAGCCACCGGCCCGCGCAGCAGGTGTCTTCGCGTGGCCGAGGACATGGCTCCCGCCAAGGCGGGTCGGGTAACCAGCGTGCGGGTCAGGCCACCACCCCCACCCCGTCCGCGGCCTCCAAGCCCTCCTAGTCCTTCCTTTCAGGTGCACAGCACACCAGTAGGGGGCAGGGTCCGCCATCACCTTCACCACTGGCGTGCCATCACCTCGGACAAGTGGGTCTTGGACATTGTCCGAAGGGGCTACTCCCTCCCCTTCGTGACCACCCCCCCAGCCATGCCACCTCAATACCACCGCATGTCAGGGGATCACTTGGTGCTTCTTCAGAAGGAAGTTGCGGCCCTCTTGGCCAAGGGGGCCATCGAACGCGTTTCGACCCCAGAAGTAGGGTGTGGTTGTTACTCCCACTACTTTCTGGTGCCCAGAAAGGACAAGGAGGACATGCGTCCTATCTTGGACCTCCAGAACGTCAATCGCTTCCTCCGGAAGGAGAAGTTCAAGATGCTCACCCTAGCTCAGGTCTTGACTGCTCTCGACCCTGGAGACTGGATGGTAGCGTTGGACTTGCAGGACGCATATTTCCACATCCCCGTCCTGCCGGCCCACCGGCGTTACCTTCGGTTCACGGTAGGCCACGAGCACTTTCAGTTCTCCGTGCTCCCCTTTGGCCTTACCAGCGCCCCTCGGGTGTTCACGAAAGTGATGGCGGTGGTCGCAGCTCATCTGCGCCGGGCAGAAGTTCCAGTCTTCCCCTACCTCGACGACTGGCTGCTGAAGGCGGGCTCGTCCCAGGCAGTCGTCTCCCACCTCCAGACTACTGCCGAACTCCTGCACTCCCTGGGGTTCTCCATCAACGTGCCGAAGTCGCACCTGATTCCTTCTCCACAGCTCCTTTTCATCGGAGCAGTTCTGGACACGACGCAGTTTCGGGTCTATCCTCCCGAGCGGCGAGTCCGGGATATTCAGGCTATGATTCCGATCTTTCGGCCTCTATCCTGGGTTTCGGTACGGATGACCCAGAGGCTGCTGGGCCTCATGGCCTCCTGCATCCTGCTGGTCGATCATGCCAGATGGCATATGCGGGCTCTGTGTTATATATATTTATAACGCGCACAGATACTCGGCAGAGTGTCCCGGCGCGTACTTGAAAAAAGAAACATAGGTCAGAGCATCAGCTAGAAGAGAAGGGTTTTTAACTTTTTCTTAAAGATCACCGGGTCCTGGATGCCGCGCAGCTCCAGGGGCAGAGCATTCCATGCCAAAGCAGCTTTCCGCACAAAGGAGCTCCCACCAAGCCTTTGGCGGTTGAACCTAGGGGTCTGCATCAGAAGTTGAGAGGAGGAACGCAACTGTCTTACTGGGTTGTAAAAAGCGAATCTCTTCTGTAGATAGATAGGTCCCAGGCCATAGAGAGCCCTATGGGCAATGGCCAAAGTTTTACATTTTATTCGGGACTCCACTGGGAGCCAGTGCAAGGAGCGCAAATGAGCGCGCACACTACACCTGCCAGACAAACCCAGCAGTAGTCTGGCAGCAGAATTTTGAACTACCTGCATTTTATTCAAGAGGTAGCCAGGGATGCCCACATAAAGTGGGTTGGCATAGTCCAGGCGGGACAAAATCAAGGCACGAACAACAGTTTCTTTAGCGGGTCTTGGGAGGAGAGGAAGAAACTTCCTCAAAGCTTTCAGAGTGCCAAAACAGGTCCCAGCCAGCTTCTTAACCTGGGTTGAAAAGGTCAGGTTCTCATTGAACCAGACCCCCAGATTTTTTGCAGCATTTCCCATTGCACTAGGCAGGGGGAAACCTGGGGGCCATAGCCTCTCTCTGAAATTGGCAGGAAATACGCCATACAAGAGAACCTCCGACTTATCTTCATTACACTTCAGCTGTGCCTGAGCAAGCCAGTGAAAAACAGAGGACAGACAGTGTTGAGCAGAGAGGACTGAATCATCGTCCCTTCCCCAAGAAAACAGGAGCTGGGTGTCATCAGCGTAGGCCAACACCTTAGCCCCTAATGTCTCCGCTAAATAAACCAGCGGGGTGACATAGATGTTAAAAAGAAGGGGACTAAGGGATGACCCCTGCGGGACACCTGTGACCACCCGCTGGGGCACAGAGGCACACGGTGGGAGCCAGACCTGCTGGGTGCGGCCTTCCAAAAAAGACCTAATCCAGCCCCAAACAGACCCGGATATGCCACTCTCCAAGAGACGATCAAGAAGCAGGGAGTGAGGCACTGTATCGAATGCCGCCGAGAGATCCAGCATAACCAGTGCGGCTCTCCCGCCGGCATCCAGACAGGAATTGCCTCAGACACCTCTAGCAATGCTGATTCCGTGCTATACGAGGCCCGGAAACCAGATTGAGCCGGGTGTAACAAACCCGATGCCTCGATGAAATTGGTAAGTTGATTAGTAACCACCTTATCACAGACCTTAGCCAAACTTGGCAAAAGCGAGATTGGGCGGTAATTTCCAGGGATCAGCGGGTCAAGGGACGGCTTCTTGAGGAGAGGGAGAATTTGTGCCTGCTTCCAGGACGCCGGGACAAGAGCCTCCCGCAAAGACATGTTAACAATTTGATTAACTTCGGGATTGATGGTGTCAGCCGCAGCGGCCAGAAGTCTCGCAGCACAGGGATCAGTTGGAGAGCCCGACTTCAAAGCCTTAAGAATTTTGAGAGAGCAGGACAGATCTATAGGCTCAAAGGTTGACAACATATTAGCAGGGCCAGCTACAAGCTGGCCAAACGGGGGAGCCGTAAGCACCGTGGATCAGGAGGAGAAAGTAGCTTGTATAATGCAAATTTTGTCCCCAAAAAACTTTGCAAGAGTATTACACCAGGATTCCGAGGCTGGCGCAACGCGAGCCTGAGCACTGGGAGACATAAAACTTTCCATAATAGAGAAAATTTCCTTTGAATTATTGTTGGCCTGGTCGATACGTGAAGTAAAGTATTTGCTTTTAGCGACCGCTATGGTGGCGTAATAGCTTTTTTGTTTGGATCCAAGTGAGTGTTTCGCCATAGGACAATAGCCACTGAAGCGCCATGCTCGCTCCAATCTTTTACATTCATGTTTCAGGGCTTTCAACTCTGAGGAAAACCAAGGTTTGGAGGGGTTTGGAGGGGGCTCTGCAGTGGGACCTGAAGTTCCAGTGGGCGCAGCATCAGGGCAACCTGTCCGATCACGTCCAGATCTCGGAGGGGGACTGCAAGGCAGTTGCAGTGGTGGCTCTCGAACCGGCAATGGGTCATGGGCAGATCCCTCTCCCTTCCCCAGCCAGAGCACACAGTTGTGACGGACGCGTCCCTTCTGGGATGGGGCGGTCACATGGGAGAGGCGGAGATCAGAGGCCTCTGGTCTCCGGCGGAGTCCCGGCTCCATTTCAACCTTCTGGAGCTCCGGGCGATCCGACTTGCACTCAAGGCATTCCTTCCCTCTGTCAAAGGGAAGGCAGTGCAGGTGTTCACGGACAACACCACCGCCATGTGGTACTGCAACAAACAAGGCGGGGTGGGGTCGTGGACCCTGTGTCAGGAGGCTCTGCGCCTCTGGACATGGCTGGAACATCAGGGGAATATTCCTGATGGTTCAACACCTGGCAGGTTCCCTGAACACCAGGGCGGACGAACTCAGCCGCAGGTGCATGATGGATCACGAATGGCATCTTCACTCGGAGGTGGCGCAAGGACTCTTTCTACAGTGGGGAGAGCCTTGGTTAGATCTATTCGCCACCGAAGAGAACGCGCAATGTCATCATTTCTGCGTGTTGGAATTTCCAAGGCAGCACTCGCTCGGCGACGCTTTTCGTCGCGAGTGGAGTTGCGGTCTGTTGTACGCCTTTCCGCCTATACCACTTCTACCCAGAGTGTTGAAAAAGATTCGGCGCGACCGGGCCCAAGTCATTCTTGTGGCTCCGGACTGGGCTCGAAGAGTTTGGTATCCCGAGCTACTCAGTATGAGCGTCGATCCCCTGATCCGTCTGCCTCTTCGGGAGGATCTTCTGTCGCAGCAGCAGGGGACGGTCCTCCACCCGAACCTGTCCAGCCTTCACCTGCTTGCGTGGAGATTGAGCGGCGGCAGTTGATTCCTTTCGACTTGCCTCCCGAAGTTTGTGATGTGATTCTGGCAGCCATGCGTCCCTCCACTAAGGTGGTATACGCCTGCAGGTGGAACACATTTGTGGCATGGTGCACAGCAAAGGCTGGGAATCCCCTTTCTGCCCCTCTTTCTGAGGTTCTTCTGTTCCTTCTTTCTCTGGCCCAGCAGGGTTCTGCCCTGGGTACCATCAAGGGCTAACTTTGTGCAATCTCGGCCTTCCTCAGGCTTCCTGATCAGCCCTCCCTTTTCAAGTCCCCTGTTGTTAACAGATTCCTAAAAGGCATTACACACCTCTTTCCTCCTGTTCCGTTTGTAATGCCTCAGTGGGACTTGAACCTGGTTCTTACCTTTCTCATGTGCGCTCCCTTTGAGCCTCTGCATAACTGTCCTCTTCGTCTTCTGACTCTGAAGACAGCCTTTTTGGTGGCTATCACCTCCGCTCGGCGGGTGAGTGAGCTCCAGGCTCTTTCTTGCAAGCCTCCCTTTCTGTCTGTACATCCAGACAAGGTTGTTCTCAGGACGCGTCCGTCCTTCTTGCCAAAGGTGGTTACTGCTTTCCACATTGGGCAGACCATCACTTTGCCCACCTTCTTTCCGCCTCCGCATCCTTCTAGAGAGGAAGAGAGGCTCCACCGTCTGGACCCAAAACGTGCGATTTCTTTTTATCTAAATCGCACACATCAGTTCCGGGTGGACAACCAGCTCTTTGTTGGCTACGTGGGTGCCAAAAAAGGTCGGGCGGTACACAAGCAGACCATCTCCCGCTGGGTCGTCTTGTGTATCAAGGCCTGTTATTCTTTGGCTAAAAAGGAGCCCCCTGTTGGATTGCGTGCCCATTCCACCAGGGCGACAGCCGCCACCACGGCGTTAGGACGTGGTGTCCCTTTACAGGACATTTGTCAGGCAGCTACGTGGGCCTCGTTGCACACGTTTACCAAGCATTACTGCCTTGACAGCCAAGTCCGGAGAGACTGCTTCTTTGGCCGTTCTGTTCTCCGAGACTTCCTTGTCTGATCTTTGTTCGCAGACCCACCACCGGGGTTGGTATTGCTGGGGTATCTATTCTAAGGTAAGGAATCTGTCACTAACGTGTCTCTTTCAGATGCACAAGTTACTAACTTGTGTAACGATATATCTGTAAGAGACAGTAGTTAGTGACAGATTCCTACCGCCCACCCATCCTCCCCGTTCTGCGAACTGATTTCTAGGGTTAAGGACATCCCTTTCAGGGCCCTAGTATTTTTCAGACACCAATGTCAGCTTCTTGCATGGCTCTGCGTTCCTGGCGCGGAAAGTCATGTACAGAACTGACGTCAGCGCGCAGGGGCGGCGTCTAAGTACTGCCCGCGACGTCATCCCGGCGATGCCGACGACGGACGCGGAGCCGCACGACGCCGCCTACCGACGCGCAAGGGTACTGCTACGCAAAACTTTCCGGATCCAGCCTGACGCCTGGGGATATTCTAAGGTAAGGAATCTGTCACGAACTACTGTCTCTTACAGATATATCGTTACACAAGTTAGTAACTTGTGCATCTGCTACTGTCTAACGGTTGTTGCAGCACATATGTTTTACACTAGAAGAACTGTGCAATAAATTCTTTTTTTTATTTATTTTTTATTCTTCAGGACAGCAGAAATTATAATCAGTTACATAAGAAAGCACAAATTTACATGTGAAAATACATATCAAAATATAACATTTTTGAACAATTTGTACAGAATTCATTCTAAATTCTATTCACTCTACTGATCCAGTAGCAACCCCCAGATTTGAAGACCCCTTTTCTTCGCTTTCCTACCTTTGCACTTGTACAATGCCATTTCCAGGTTATAGACGTGGGAAAGTCTAGCATACCATGCCTGGAACGTCGGAGGGTCTTCATCCTTCCATTTTGAGGCTATCATTAGCCGAACCATAGTTGTCACCATAAAACAGAAATAAGTTCCAGCTGTAAGGTTTCATCATACCCAATTATCAGAAAGTTGAAGTTAAAGGGACCCTCCGACCTATATTATGCTGCAAAAAAATGTCAATCCTATCTTTCAGTACGTTCAATCTACCACATTCAGAAAACATATGAACCATGTCTGCGGGACCCTGACCACATCTTGGGCAGTTATTGGTTTCTCTGTGTCCCCATGCCCATAGTTTAGCCGGTGTATAGTAGAGCCTAAACAATGTTTTAAAGTGTTGAGCCTTGAGGTTAGCTGATAAAAATAACGTATTTGATAATTTCAGAGCTCTGCACAAATCCACATCCTGATTATTCAGCTTATTAGCCCAACCACTTTCTATCCTTACTATATCGTCTGGATTAGCGTCCATCAACATTGTATATAGATCCTTGACTCGGGGCTGCCCATGAGTTAAGTTCTCTAAAAGCGGAATACGATCTAAATTAGTGAGCTGTGGTACTAACGGCTGGATTGCCTCTCTAATTTGGATGTATTTAAACAGTGTCTTAGGATCAACCCCGTATCGTTCCTGTAGCTCGCCAAATGACAGGACTCCAGTCATATTAACGATATCTCCCATTTTATTAATTCCTGCCTGTTCCCATGTTCTGCCTAGATTGTCGTACAGAGGGGCTAAAATAGAAGATGACCGCCATAAGGACAGATACCGCTGTATTTTTGGGATTTTAAGATGTTTACCAGATTTTCGCCACACACTCCAGGCTGCTATTAAAGGTTTAAAACGGGTTCTCTTATAGTAATTCCCCTCCAATCGCCTAAGCATTATTCCTGGTGCCGCATCTCCAATAGCTAATTCGTAAATAGAGGGCGGGGATTCCCTTTCTAAATACACTATAGTTATCGCGTCCGGAGTCTTTGGCCTAAATAACAGTCATTTGCTGCAGCATAATAGCCCAATAGTAATATAACAAATTTGGTACAGCCAGACCCCCTCGATCTTGTGGTAAGGTCATTAACTTCAATGATCTTCTTATCTTTTTGTATCCCCATATAAATTGTGAAAACATCCCCTCTGTTTTTTTAAAAAAGGCGTTCGGAGGTTCGATTGGTATGCTCCGAAATAGATAGAAGATTTTTGGAAACATTGTCATTTTTATGACATTTGCTCTTCCGATTATGGAAAGATGTAAATTATCCATTTTCTTTAGATCGCCCCCTATCTTCTTCAATAAGGTTTCTGAGTTGATATCCCAGATTGCCCCAACTTCCGCCGAGATGGTTATTCCTAAGTAAGTGGCGGCCTCAACCCTCCGTGGGTCCTGAAATACCACAGATTTGGTGCAGACTATTTTCGTTTTATCTGTGTTTAAGCCATAGCCTGACTGTCTACCAAATTCCAAGGTTAGAGCTTCAATTCTTCCTATTGCCCCTGATGGGTCAGGGGTTACGATTGCAATGTCGTCAGCATATGCTAACACCTTGGTACTGTAACCCCTGACCACCATGGGTTTAATTGCCTCATCGCCTAAAAATGATCTTATTAAAGGATCTATATATATCGCGAAGAGTATAGGGGAGCAGGGGCACCCTTGCCTTGTACCTCGCCCGATCTTAACCTTTCCCGATTCCTTCCCCATTAGTTGTATTTTGGCATATGATTGTACATACATAGCTTGGAGGGCGGATAGTATACGAGGCCCAAACCCCTTAAATTGTAGGCACTTCCATAGAAACTCCCATTCTACCTGATCAAACGCTTTCTGCGCATCTAGCAATATCAGGGACATACGCTCACCTGTTTCTTCCGCAATGTTAAATAATGAAATTACCCGGCGAACATGGTCCACCGTCCCTCTGCCCGGGATGAAGCCATGTTGCCATGGGCTTACTAGGGACGCAATAATATTGGATAGTCTTCGTGCAATGATCTTAGAATACAACTTTTCATCAGTGTTTTAGTGATATGGGTCTGTATGAGGCTGGATCTTCTGGAGCCTTTCCCTTCTTTAAGAAGATAACTATATTAGTCTCCTGCCAGGATTGGGGGGGGATTCCCTTTTGCTGTACAGCTAAAAATAAGTCCAGTAGCAGAGGGGCTAATTCTGTCTGTAATGTTTTATAAATCTCGATTGGTATCCCGTCTGGGCCCGCCGCCTTACCCGAAGCCATCAACTGGAGTGCCTCCATTACCTCCGTCAATGAAATATCATCCTCTAGCTCCTGGATCAGTGGGGGTGCACCTGCCGTTTCTATTGTAGGTGCTACACAGTCCCTGGATTGATACAGTCTTGATAGAATTCAGCGAATATGCTAATTATATCTTGGGGCTCAGTAACTATATGGCCATCCTTCCCCCTCATCCTTGGAATGTTATTTGCCATCGCCCTTTGTTTTATGCGGAGTGCCAAGTGTTTCCCAGTCATCTCCCCATACTCATAGTTATCCCGCCTAGTAGTTTGGAATTTTTTAGCAATTATACTATTATAAAACCCATTGATTTTGGCCTTAACGCTAATGACTTTTAGCTCTAGCTGTCCCTGAAGCTCCAGCTGTGTTTGTTCTATAGCTGACGTATGTTCTTCCTCATATTTGCTTAGCTCCTTCATAAGTGTGTCTACTAACTCTCTCTGCTTTTTCCTATTAGACCCCACGAAGCTAATTATCTCCCCCCTAAGACCTGCCTTAAATGCGTCCCAGACATTCTCCCTAGATGTGCTGAACCTATTCATGTCATAGAACTGCCGGGTCCACCCCCTTATATGTTCTGTAAATCCTTCAGTAACTAGTAGTTTCCTGTCAAAAGTCCATTTTGTGTGTGTTCTCTTGTACCCCGGAACCACGACGTCTAAAACCAGTGGGGAAATGGCACAAAGAAGAGCAAAATATACAATGTTGCGCATTGAAAAACTGGACAGATTACCATTTACGGTAGCGGAATCACCATCAACGGAATGGCTAATCCATGGCCACATAACTCTACCGGTCACTACTTTTCAGTTTCAGTATTGCCTTGAGCAAAGGCAGGCAGGCAAATGTGAAAAATTGGCTAAGGAATACATTAGGGAATCTTGGGAATTATCGTACAGATTTCGATGCCGGAGTGGGGATCGAGAAGTGTTTCTAAGCGGTACAAACTGCAAGAACGCTTTAAGCGGTTATCTCATGTGCCAGGATATTTCCCTGCACGGAGCTTAGGTTCAGTAGCGAACTTGTCCTGCCATATGAAAGGGACTCCAGCGGTCGTGATTACTCCGGTATTCAGGCTGCTCTCGAATGGGAGTTAATTGATGTTGAACGATCAAGGGTGCTGTGGGATGCTTCCGGGCATTGCCTATCTTGTCACTGTGAACTCCAGGGTTACTTGCTGTACCCAAGTATTGTTTCCCCCAGTGAATAGTCAGGGAGGCGCCGTTATGGCCTTCGTTGAATGTTTCCTTTATACAGTTTGATACTTTGAGCAGACTGAAAGCCATGCTTTTACAGCAAACCGTACCCTTAACCTCCTCTCGAGAGACCTTCGATCTTCAAATCGCAAGGACCTCGACTGAGATACAGGCACTTATACGTACAAACTGCCCCTTTCATTTAGCAGAAATGGTGGGTCGTATCTTTAATATGTCTGATACGAGTGGTATTGTACACCTATTTAAGACCTTGGGGTCAGGATTTCTAAGCACCTTTCAGACAATCCTCAGTTATTCCAAATTTTATAAACTCCTTATTGGGAAGCGTTTTTGGAGGTCTTCCGCTGATCCTGCTTTCTATCGCAGGAATCCTGATTGGGCCGTCCATTGCGGAGCAGAAAAATGACAATCACCAACGAGATGACAAAAGCGCTCCTGGAGCGCAAATACCGTGAGCGTATGGTACAGCATCTGTGCACACCTTGCCTACGGGAACTGAGTGCCTCTTGGTTCCTATCGTTTAGACCAGTCTGGATGGACTGCAACTTACCTGTTCTTCGATGCCTGTTTTGCGGTAAAGAATGCGTGTTGGATCTCTGTCTGACACTTGCATCAGACACGTCTGTGGACTTGAATACCAGGTTGGAACCTCTGAGGGCCCATGCTCGGCAATGTCCCCAGCGTATTCCCATCTTGATGGCTGCATTCCTCGAGAATCCGCAGGTGCCTTTTACAACTGGGTTGAGCATCAGCTCTTCCACTAGCACTCAGGTTTTGACAACAGCACCGGCTACCTCTACACCAGTTATTGGCAGCTCTGAATATAATTTGTGCTCCATTGACGTACTCTGCAAGGTGTTACAAGGACCGTCCTCTGCAGCGGCAAGCAACGACGATGTTGCGTCTCCCAGCCAGGACACTTAATCTATAATCGGCTCATCGTGTGCTGGGAAAGAATTCTGAATTTTTCTTTTAAATTTCAAAACTCAACTAAATTTTGAACACTTCCTAAAAATTGACACTTAAGCTGGAAAAGCATGGCCTTCTGATGCTTGTAGTGGTTCGACTTATATAAACGAACTCAACTAGGACTTTGGATTAAGGTGACATTTCCAATATTAGCTTTCGAAAATAATTTTTTCTTCCCCCCCGATTAGACTGTTTTTAAATGGTTTTAATGACAATATTTTATGAAGCTCACTGATAGTTTTATGCGCTGCTACCTAGTAAAATCAGTAGTTCGCTAGCATTTTTATCATTGTTGACTGTTCGGAAGAGGAGTGGGTGTTATGTTTCATATAGGTACCCTAACATAGGCCCGGGTAATATCATACACCTTCACCTACATTATCTCCCTTACACTACACAGTAACGAGCCTTTAGGATTGAACCTTTACCTAGTTCTAGCCCTGGGCGCAGAAGGAGGGTTTTCCCTGAACAATAGCGTCCTATAACTTCCTCAATGGACTCATACAGTATGAATGAATATTCATGAGGGTTCTTGGGAACCAGGCAGGGGCTACACCACCTGCATGATCTCTACGTACAAGGTTCTTCCCATACGACATCTTCAAATCCAACAATGGCTAATACAAGAAACAAGGGACAAAGAAACCCTAGATACTTTTTGTATAAATACAGCACATCTTGCTAGGGTTAGTAGAGGGAACCGAGACTTCCAGGCCGACACACTGACCATAGACGCTGAGGCGCCTGCATGCAGATGCTCCAGCTGACAGTGGTCTAACACATCCCTTGCGGGGTGTCCAACTCGAGACCAGGACGTGGTCCCACACACACTCTCTCCAGGTAATGGGGTTCGACCAAATCCTAGAGGGATTCTTGGCTTCACACCTACTCACATGCTAGGTACACTTAGGTACATCTAGATAGGCATCGTAGGAGTACGCGCATTTTTATCAAGCCTTTTATATTCATGTATGTATTCATGATTATTGCAAGATGATAGAACTGTACTATCCTTTTATTTTCACTGTACTGCTAATCATATATATCTGCTACTGTCTAACGGTTGTTGCAGCACATATATTTTACACTAGAAGAACAACTGTGCAATAAATTCTTATTGTAACACGCCCGACTGTTTCTTCTGTGTAACTCTCTGAGACCGAATGAATGAGCACGAGTGACTGAGCGAAAAGTAGTATATTGTTTCCACTATCCTGAGGGATCAGGGTTGTCATGTTCTGAGGTTGCCAGAAACTATTCTCTCCCCGATAAGAGTTGACACTAGTGGCACTGTGAGCTAGCTAATGCAAACAAGCTAACATTTTCGTTGGGGGTGCTCGGAGTCAGTCTGCCACCAAGCCCACAGTTCATGTTATCCGAACGCGCAGATGCTGTATAGGTTATATATAGGAACTACACGACAGTCCCACTGCAGAGCCTGCATATGCCACCTGGCACAGTTCACCAGCAGGATGCAGGAGGCCATGAGTCCCAGTAGCCTCATGGTCAGCCTGACGAAACCCGGGATAGAGGCTGAAAGATCGGAATCATAGTCCGCACTCGCTGCTCGGGAGGATAAGCCCGAAACTGCACTATGTCCAGAACCGCTCCGATGAAAAGGAGCTTCTGAGAGGGAATCAGGTGTGACTTCGGCACATTGATGGTGAACCCCAGCGAATGCAGAAGGTCGGCCGTAGTCTGGAGGTGGGAGACGACAGCCTGGGGCGAGCCCGCCTTCAACAACCAGTCGTCGAGATAGGGGAAGACTGGAACCCCTGATCTGCGCAGATGAGCTGCGACCGCCGCCAACACCTTCGTGAACACCCGAGGGGGGCTGGTAAGGCCAAAGAGGAGCATGGTAAACTGAAAGTGCTCGTGGCCTACTGTGAACCGTAGGTAACGCCGGTGGGCAGGCAAGACGGGGATGTGAAAGTAAGTGTCCTGCAAGTCCAACGCTACCATCCAGTCTCCAGGGTCGAGGGCAGACAAGACCTGAGCCAAGATTAACATTTTGAACTTCTCCTTCCGGAGGAAGCGGTTTACATTACTGAGATCCAAGATAGGACGCAGGCCCTTGTCTTTCTTGGGCACCAGAAAGTAGTGGGAATAACAACCACGACCTACTTTTGGGGCAGGAACGCGCTCGATGGCTCCCTTGGCCAAGAGTGCCGAAACTTCCTGTTGGAGAAGTGCCAGATGATCCTCCGACATGCAATGGTACTGAGGTGGCATGGATGGGGGGTAGTCTCGAAGGGGAGGGAGTAGCCCCTTCGCACTATTTGCAAAACCCACCTGTCCGACATGATGTTGAGCCAGTGGGGGAGGTGATGGCGGATCCTGCCGCTCACTGGCGAATGGTGGCCCTGAAAGGTTGGACTAGGAGGGCTTGGAGGCTGCTGCAGAGGGGGCTCTGGTGGACTGGCCCTAACGCTGGCCCCCAGACCCACGACAGTGGGTCCCACGTCCCCGGCCGCGCAGAGGCTGGACGGCTTGTGAAGGCTTGTGGCTCTGGACGGAACGTGGCAGGGCACCCCATCCGTAGCCACGAAAGGGGCGAAAAGCAGACTGCGCTTGACGAGATGTAGAAGCGAGGCCCAAGGACCTGGCCGTATCCCTGGAGTCCTTAAATAGCTCAAGCGCGTTGTCTGCTTTGTCGCCAAACAAGCGACGGCCATCAAAGGGCATGTCCAAAAGCGTAGCTTGGACATCACCCGAAAAGCCAGCGGGCCTCAGCCAGGCGTGGCGTCTCAGGCTACTGACGTTGAAATCGTCCTGCCCAGCGAGTCGGCAGTGTCCAGCCAACAACGTATGGCGAACTTTGCTGCGTCTCTCCCTTCGGTAACTGCACGAGAAAGCACGGCCCGGCCTCCTCCGGGTGCTGAGGCAGCGCCTGCGCGACCGTGTCCCACACAGAGTGGGAGTAAAGGCCCAAGAGACATGCGGTGTTCACGGACCGCAGTCCTAAGCTGTAGGAAAAAGCATTTTCTTCCCAAGGTGGTCCAGCTTCTTGGATTCCCTATCAGGTGGAGCGGTAGGGAATGCGCCCTTGGAAGTCGAGGCTTGGACCACCAAGCTCTCAGGGGTGGGGTGTTGGGAGAGGAAAATGGTGTCGCCTGGGGCCGAGCGGTGGCGTCGGGCAATCATCCTATCCACAGAAGCCCCTGTTTTGGGCTTGGACCAAGTGCCCAAAAGTATGTCCGTGAGGGCCTCATTGAACGGCGGCAGGGGCTCCGAAGAGGCCGCTGCCCGTTGAAGCACCTCAGTCAGGAGGTTAGTCCTGACCGCCACCGTAGGGAGCTCAAGGTTTAAGGCCTCAGCCGCCCTACGCAACACCACTGCGTATGATGCACCCTCCTCCGTAGCCACGGTAGGGGGAGGTAGCATGCCAAGGTCTGGGGAGGTATCCAGACCACTGGCCTCACCCAACTCCTCTCTCCAGTCCGGTTCCTCTAACTGGTCTGCCAGAGGGTCCACAGACCCCTCCCAGTACTCCTCACCCTCCTCTGGTGCCCACTCAGGGCGATAGGGAACACCAGGGGAGAACAATGGTACAAAAGTACCGGCCGGCGCCGGTCCCGACGTCCGTCGACGCCGGTCCGGCTGTGTGTCCACATCGAGGGGGAGGCTGGGGTCGATGTCGGCTGGGGACACAATTGGCGTGTGAGGGGGCGGAGGTGTTGCCACTAGATTCGGCACCGGAGGAGGTGTCACGAGGTCTACCGGTGCAATCCGGCTCCTGGCCTGGATCCCTGGGGGCCCTGCGGCGCCGGAGCCGAAGCTGCCGGCATCGAAGGCCTAGAGTCCGCGGGGCCCAAAGGCGCGCCAGTGGAGTCGGGCTGCCCAAAGATCGAGTGGAGGGCTTCGTAAAAACTACGAAGTTTGGCAGGAGTCGCCTTGGCTCTGGAAAGGGAGGGAGACTCGGGGTCGACCCAACAGGCTCCGCGGGCGGAGCCGGATGACTACCTTCCACAACCCGCGTCAGCCGACAGACGGGGAGAACGCGAAGAGCGACTATGCTTCTTCGCCTTCTTTTTGTGCTTAGACTTACACGAAGACTTCGACGATGAGTGGTGGTGATGGCTCCGCGACCGTTCCAGCGACCTCCCTCTCGACCGGGACCTCGAGCGGCACGGAGCGGACTGCCGGGCCTCGAGAAGCTTTCGGGACTGCTCCCGCAAAGACTTCGGGTTCATGGCCCGGCAGTCGGAGCACGACTTGGGGTCGTGGTCGCGCTCCAAACACCAAAGGCACACGAGGTGCGGGTCCGTAACCGACATCAATTTGTGAGAAGAGTCGCAAGCCTTGAAGCCGGTTCGAGGACGGGACATCCCTATGTGCACCAGGAGTCGGACGACTCGAAAAGATGTCGACAAAAAGTTGCAAAAAGAGAGTCAAAAAGTGACTCGAGGTACCGCTCTCTCCGGATCTGCGCTGGCTGGCGCGGAAAAAGAAAGAACTGACGTCCACGCACAGGGGCGGCGTCTCAGTAGATACCGCGATGTCATTCCGGCGACCACGACGCCAACGACTAATGCGGAGTCGACCATCGCCACCTACTGACGCGCAGGGGTACTGCTGAAGAAAAATTCTCCAGATCCAGTCTGACGTCTTGGGGTAATTCTAAGGTGAGGAATCCATAACTAATGGTCTCTTTCAGATATTTAAAACAATTACAGTTTGTATAGTATGTGTATGAGCGCATGTAAAAGTTGTCTAATGCAATAATAGTAACAACTTGGTATGGACCTGCTAGTATGTGCATTGGTGATCTGTAAGACACTAGGTTTCAAGAAGTGAGAGATATTCTCTCAAACTTGCTTTAGCTTCCCTTAAAACTCAGTCAGATCTACAGTGTGTACTCTTAGAAACACTTTGTGAAAGAAATGTATATGCCAGAGATCTCCGAAAACTCGCCGAAACTAGAGCAAAGTACAAAGTTGCAGATCTTAGCCTATAACACCTTGTTTGGGTTTGCGCTAGTTTGTCTGAAGAAAATATTTAAGATCAGAAATCCAAACTGCGCTATACCATACAGTGAGGAAAATTTACCTTTCGATTTCAGTAGCAAAAAGTACCTGCTTTTTCTCAGGCCTTCTGTTGACCAAGCATTAACTGTAGAACCTTTTATTATTTGCCTCTTATTAAATATAGGGAAGGAACAATGTAACCTTGCAAGCTAGTAAACTAAAATGTTATACTAATGAAGGAATTGTTTTATTGGATTGACAATTGTTTTAGCTCTTTTTATGTCTGGACGTACTGACAATACCTTTAAAACAATTGCATTAAATTCATCACATTGGTTGCATAAATTTTCTAACACTCAATCCTAATTACAAATTCTTCCATTACTGTTTCCAAGGGTGAGTTTAACAAAATCTACCATGCCTATTTTTGATCTTTCAACCATATTGGTTAGTTACCAATATTTAGGCCTCATTTAAAGTTAAATAAGTAGGTATTCCAAGTCCTAAGAAAAATGTTGTCTCAATTGTATTCCAGTAAAGGGCTTGCAGTAATCCCAAATATTAGTGTTTCTATTACAGTTGGGTCACAATAATATTGCCCATAATCGCATTAGCCCACATACCGTAAGGAGATTTTGGTTTTAACAGTCCCTTATGCAACTATATACATTTACGACCTTTGATAACCTTTTTGGGATTATTAACTGATTCTGTTAGTCCCCCTCTCACCAGCCAAGTAGATGATGAGACTTAATTCTTAGAATTAATGGAAGGTGTTCTGTAACATGATCAATTATTATTTGCATTCTCCTTTTCCTTTGCTCATATTTTGACCATGTTTCCACTACCCCCTTCTGTAATAAATGTAGGTAAATTCTTTAGTGAAGTACCATGCATGACCGCAAACTCATCCCGAGTTTTATTGCATTTTCTGTATCATATTGAACAATCTAGGATGCTGGTCTTCTCTCTGTAGCTTAATCTAAAAAAAGCACTCTGCAAAAATAAAATGTAGTTTAGTTCCAGATGTAGGTTAAAGAAATTTAGTGTTTTTCTTATATACGTGAAATAGTTCTCCTCACTGGTCAGCACTGCACTTTGGAAAGACTGTTAAAAACGATTTTAAATCACAATTTAACATTTGTCTGGCTTTTTTGATTAATTGCACTGCTGTACTTTCTACCTGGGCTCCACTGCTCGGTTCAGTTTTATTATGTTGTACATTCTCCATTGACGGGTATCGGAAGCAGTTGTTTATCACTTCTCTCTGCCTTGCGTTAAAGAGGTCTCTTTTCTGTTTACCTTCACTTGCGACAGTTTCGCATACACTAGCTTTCTCTTAGATCATATTCCCTAGCTCCAGGTAGTATCTAGTCTCCCCTTGCGCATCCATACAGCAGATGTGCCAAAGCTTGTCTGTACCCGCACAGGCTAAGGCAACGCTCTTGCAATGGGATACTGTCTCATAGTTTCCAAATGGGCATGGTAAGATTAATCTTGATACCTCTCCTGAGTCTGGACTCCCCTCAATTCCTGCCAGTGAGGACAGTGCTTCTTACACCATGGTTATGCGTAGTGCGGCTGAAGTCCTTGATCTTCTGCTCCCCACCTTAGAGACAAAGGCCGATGTATTTATGGAGGTTCTTCAGCTGGACAGATATCTACTGAGGCCCTCTTACTGTTTAACAAAACCCTTACGGATACCTTATCGAGGGCATGGGCTGTACCTTGTTCTGGCCCCCAGATGAACCTCCAAATTGCATGACGCCACCACTGTAGTTGATCCTGTGTTTTTCTCTCAGCACTCCTCACCTGAATACTTGGTGATGCAGGTGTCTGCGAGCAAAACTAATCCCAACACATTCCCAGCTACTCCCCCCGATAAGTTGAAACGTTCACCAGTTTGGTGCTCAGGTCAGTGAATGCCAGCTACCTGATGGAGCGCTATTCTCAAGCCCTTTGGGGCTCGGTGCCTCAAGTCCTCCCAGGTATCCCTTACTATCTCCAACTGGCCCTTACCCAGGCCATACAGGACGGTTGTGACCCAGCCAAGTTCACAATATGTTATGGCTAGGACCCTGCCAATTCCATTGGGCAGGCCATTGGCACCAGTGTCTCCATTCGCTGCCGTGCTTGGCTGTTTTCCCTCATGGACATGCTGTTTGACGTGATTCGCCTGTTTGGGGACAAAGCAAGCTCCACTCTTGAGTTGTTCAAGGAGAGCAGGGCCACGTCCTGCTCCCTGGTCTGCCCCATCTCGTCAGCTGCATCAGCCCTACCGTTCCTTTTGGGACTTCAGTTGAAGTACCCCATACCTTCAGCCAATTCAGCCTCAACTCGGTGCCCAGTAGTGCCGCGGCCCTGGTGCCCATCGCCTGGCGGACAAAGTCAATGGGCTGCCCAGTCCACTATCTACCTGCAGCCCACATGTCAAACCCCTTTGGGTGCCGTTAGTGAAGCACAGCTGCTTGGTGGGAGGCAGAATCAGACGAATCGTACTGAGTTGGCAGGTCATATTATCAGACTGGTGGGTGCTGCATATTGTTCGGAAGGCTATGTCCCACCCTTCTTTTCTGCACTGCTTCAACTTCTGCCTCCCTGCCCAGTGACTGACAGAGGGCCATCTTTCGTTTTGCAGCAGGAAGTGCAAGCCCTTTTGGCCAAAGATGCTATCAAGAGTGCCCCCACACCAGAAATAGGACCTGGTTGTTATTCCTGCTACTTTCTGGTGTCCAAGAACCTCGTTGGTCTTGGTCCGATTTTTGACCTGCACCCTCTCAAATACTTCCTCCAGAAGGATAAATTAAAAATGCTCACACTGGCGCCCAGGGTCTTGTCTGCCCTTGACCCTTGTGACTGTATGGTGGCTTTGGACCTGCAGGACACCTATTACCATATGCTCATCGGCGCTACCTGCAGTTCACGGTGGGGCAGGAGCACTTTCAATTTTCTGTGCTTCCCCTTGGCTTTACCAGTGTCCCTTGGGTGTTCAGACCAGTGATGGCTATGGTAGCAGCGAATCTTCAGATGTCAGGGGCCAGTCTTCCTCTGCCTCCACGACTGTTGAAGGGGGGCTCGCCCCACGCAGTCATCAGCCACCTTCAGACTACGGTGAACTTCCTTTTATCTTCGGGGTTCACCATCAATGTGTCAAAGTCACACTGACTCCTCTCCAGGCACTCCCCTTCATCAGAGCATTTCTGGATATGGTTTGGTTGTCCCCAGGAAAGGAAGTCCACGACATTCAGGCTATGATCCTGATCTTTCAGCCTCGGTCCTAATTTTCAGTGACATTGACTCTGAGGCTGCTGGGAGTGATGGCCTCCTGCATCCTGCTGGTCAAGCACGTCAGTTTGCCTAGTTGGGCTGTGCAGTGGGATCTGAAGTCTCAGTGGTCCCAAAATTAAGGGGATCTCTCCAACCCCAGTCAGATTTCAGAGGAGACTGCAAAAGATCTGCAGTGGTGGTTAGCGATTAGGTCAGTGGCAGACCCCCTCTCTCTTCCAGACCCAGAGCTGTTCTTGGTGACCGATGCATCGCTTCTGGTTTGGGGTGGCTGTAGGAAGCTGGCTCTTTATATAGTGGACCAACATGAGGTATAGTGTGTAAAGAATCCAAGCAAACCCCAACTGATTTACAGAGGCACAAATGACAACCCAAATGCTCTTTTGTGGTAGTGTGGGCAAGCAGTTAAGCATATCAGAGGGTGGTGCTAAGCATTTATTGCACACACAAAGGCAGTATACGAGACACTCCAAGAAATCAGACACCAATTTATAAAAATAACACATACTTTTATGTGAATTTAGATACAAAGATCATTGAAATCAGGGAAGTACTTTTTGAGTTATGAATTCTTTTAGTTTTCAAAAGTTGACAGAGCAATTTTTGGGAGCGGTAATGTTATCCTATGGGGGAAAAACATCTACTGTATTCGGGGACTTAACAGCGACTTACGGGACTATTTTTCTGGGCTTAAGGTGAGTATGGGGCAAGGTTCAAGGGCACACCAACAGGTCACTTCAGGAGGCTCTGGGGCATCTGGGTGCAGAGGTGTGTTACTGCGTCGGGTGCCCCATTCACTTCAAAAGGGAACGGTCCGGTCAGAAAGAGGCTGCAAGCTAGGACTAGGAAGGGCCAGTCAGGGGATCCCTTGGGGGGGGCTTGACCCTTGAGATGCTCAGGCACGTAGGGACACCGTTGGTCCACTTCTCCTTGGGCTGTGGGGCTTGGATGCAGTGGTGTCTTTTGGCATCGGGTTCGGAACTGGAGTCCCTCATGGTTGGAAGTCTGGCCGGCCCAAGGATGTGGGTCTCGCTGAAGTCCCTCGGCGTGCAGGTTGGTTTTCCTCGGCGTTTGGGTCTGGACTGGACGCAAGCCTTGGTTGCTGCAAGGGTCTGGTACCTCAGGTATTGGTACTGCGCAGCTCTGGTCAGTCCTGGCATCTCCACACATGGAGGGAGGACGAATCTGACCTGTAGTGGCACGGTAACCTCTTCCTAGGCTCGCTGCAGCATCTGTAGTCCCGATAGGCCGCAGGACAGTAAATGGACCTTGCTTCTTTTTTTACCTGCGGCTGCAGGGGAGAAGCCCCTCTACTCCAAAGGAGTTTCTTTGCCAATCGACGAAGCACTGGCTGCCCTCCGGGTTTCTTCGACACAGCGGCAGGCCTAGTCGGTTGCTCCATGAGGGTCTGGTGCAGCAGGCAGGCTGTCAGGGTTGGCGCCAAGTCAGTCGTGCTCCTCTGTTCTTTGGTCAGCAGTCTTCTTGGTCCACTCCTTCTTAGTGTCCATCGAAATCTGAGGTCCTGGTATCAGGGGTGCCACCTAAATACTGTATTTAGGGGAGTTACAGGGAGTGTTGGGTAGTAGCCAATGGGCTACCTACCTTTAGGGTGACTACACCCTCTATATGACCACTTCCTGTGGGAAGTGGGCATAACCCTGACCCAGAGGCCTTTATTCCACCAAAAACCAAGATGGTGGAATTTTCCTAGTCGTGCTCACTTCAAGTAGCCCACCTTTGGGGTGGAACTAGCCTGAGGGTGAACTCCCTTCCTAACTATCTGATTTTCCCGCCTGTCCTGGTATCAGATGGGCCCTGGCCAAGGGAATCCAGAGTTTGCATATCACAGACGGTGGAAGCCTTTAAAGCCTCCTGCCTTGATATGCAGATTACTAATCATCCTGCTTGGAGGAGCAGACAACACCTCATGTCAGAGCAGGCTTTGTTACCGGCCTCCGAGAGCATGGGCTCTCACCTCCAGGGGGTCAGAAACACATCTGGTGGCAAGCTGGACAGGACCAGTCAGCCAACACACTGGAGGTCGGTAGGTTTTCAGGGTGTACCTCGAAGGTACCCTCTGGATGCATATATTAATAAATCCATCTCTGGAATCAGTGTGGGTTTATTAATGTGAGGTGTTTGATACCAAACACCATAGGTTTCAGTGAAGCCATTATGTAGCTGTGAAACTCGTTTTGACCAAGTGCCTAGTGCATACCTTAAGCTGTACTGTTGGTAATTTAACTGCCAGCACAGTGGCATATCTGTTCCTGCAGATATGTCCTCGCATGTAATATAATGCTGCACCCTACCTTAGGGTTGTAATGCCCTGCTGTAGGGGTGACTTACAAGTATTGCATGCAGTGTTAAGGGGCATGGTGTGTGCCATGTCGTGTTTTTACATTTTAGAGCACCTTGTCACGCAGCCTGCAGTGGCATCTGCATGAGTTTGTTGCTGGGTCCCTTAGAGTGGCAAAATATGTTTCAGCTCTTAGGGACCATCTTTAGTACATATGCCCTAGGTACCAGGGGTACCGTTTACTAGAGACTTATAGAGGTGCTAAAGCTCTGGTCAACTGGGGATCAGTTGACCAATGAACTCGTTTTGGGGAAAGAACACCAGCACTGGGGGCCTGGTTAGCGGGAACCCAGTGCACTTCAGTCAGGGTTGCATGAAATACCAGGCAAAAAGTCGGGGGACTACTGCCACAGAAGCCCAGTTTCCTACAGTGGCCACCTGGGAGAAGTGGAGATCTGAAGCCTCTGGTCACTGGCAGAGTCCCAGCTCAATACCAACCTTCTCGAGCTGAGGCCCATCCGCTTGGCATTGAAAGCTTTCCTTCTGTTCTTCAAGGAGAGGCTGGTACAGGTGCTGACGCACAACACCCACCGCCATGTGGGACTGCAACAAATCAGGCAGGCTGGGGTCATGGACTCTGTGCTGTGCCAGGAGGCCCCATGCCTTTGGAAATGGCTGGACCACCAAGGAATTTTCCTGATGGTGAACCACGTGGCAGGATCTTTGAATGTCAGCTCAGACAAGCTCAGCAGTTGATGCCTAGCGAATGACGAGTGGTATACCTAGAGGTGGCCCCGGGTCTCTTCTGTGATTGGGGAGAACCTTTGGTCCATCTGTTTGCCCCCAGATGAGAACGTGCAATGTCCGCACTTCTGAGCGTTTGGGTTTCCAAGGCGTCTCCCGCTCTGAGATGCGTTCCTCCTAAAATGGAACTCAGGAAACCAGTATGCCTTTCCACCGATGCCACTTGGTCCCAGAGTTCTGAAGATCAGGACAGACTGGGCCCATAGCATCCTAAGGCTCCGGACTGGACACGGAGAGTATGGTATCCAGAACTCCTTGGCTTGAGCATCTGTGCCCCGATCAGGCTGCCCATGCAGGGTTCTGCACCTGGGCCTTCTCGCTTTCCACCTTCGTGCCCTCAACAAAACCTGTATGTGGCAAATTTGTGGCTTGGTGCGGTACTCTGGATATAGACCGCCTCCAGGCTCTGGACACAGTTAAAGGGTACATTTTGTCTCTATCAGTATTTTTGTGTTATCCGGATCAGCCCTCTTCGTTAAAGTCTCCAGTTGTTATGCACTTTTTGAAAGGTTTACAGCATTCCTGATGTGCGTTCCATTTGAGCCACTTCATAGCTGTTCCTTGCCGCTTTCATCCCCAAGACCGTGTTCCTAGTCGCCATAACATTGGTACAGCGTAGGAGCGAGCTTCAAGCTCTGTGTCAACCTGCCATACACCACCACCTTCCCAGACAAACTGGTTTTGCGGATGTGGGCATCTTTTTTGCCTAAAGTTGCAACACCGTTACATGTCAGTCAAAATAGCACTCTGCTGCTGTTCTGTGTTCTGCCTCACCCCTCCAAAGAGGAAGAGAGATTTCAAAGCTTGGACCCTAAAAGAGTGCTGTACTTTTACATAGATCGTACCAAAGAACACCAAGTGAATGGTCACCTCTTTGTGGGGTTCTTAGGACCTAAAAAAGGCAAGGCTGTGCAGAAGAGAGCCATCACGTGCTATAGGTTTCTGCATTAAAATATGCTACGCATAGGCTAAAAACTGCCTCCAGAAGGACTGCGTGCTTTTTCTACCAGAGCCAAAGCTGCTATCACTAAGTTAGCATGCGCAGTCCCTGTCCAAGTCATTTGCCAGGCGGTTACATGGACATCCCTCCATGTGTTCACAAAGCAATATTATTGCATAGTCCGGTTCGCAGAGAGGGCATTTTGCTTTCTTGGTCCTGCAGGACTCTCTGGTTTGAGTCCATACACATACCCACCTCCGTATATGTGCTGCTTTCATATCTATTCAAATGGAGAGGAATCTGCAGCTTGAAATCTCTATCAGAAGAGCAAGTTACTTACCTTCGATAACACTCTTTCTGGTTGAGCCTCTATCTAGCCACAGATTCCTATCCAATTCTTCTGTGTATGACCTCTAGCCAGTAAAGGTCCCAAGTCTAGGAATCTGCACAAGGTCACATCAATTTGCTTTTGGGGTTCTGCGTCTTGGGGGCGTGGTGTATATGTATACAGGCTCGAAAGCAACTGACGTCCGTGCATGGGAGTTGCGCCTGTTGTAGGAAGCTCTCTCGCTTTATAGTGTTTCAAAAAGAGGTGCACTGTGCATTGAGTCCAGGTATCCCTTATTTAGTGTACAGGGGCTTGCTTTAACAATCTGGTGTGGTCACGCAGCCCTAGGATTATCGGATGGGAGCGTCAGGCATTTGTTGCTCACACAGTCACTAAATGAGATGCACACTGAATAAGGTAATCCAACACCATTTTAGAAAAAGAACATAGATTTTTATATTAATTTAGACACCAAGATATGAGATTAGGTAAGTACATTTTGAGTTAGCAATTTTCAGAAACACAGGAAATACAGCTGTAAAATTTGAGGCATAGTCCTCGAACGCGGGACCGTTTCTATTGGAGAAACATACACTGCATAGGGGTACTTGCAATCGAGTTACAGGGTTGTTCTTTTGGACTTAAGGTAAATTTGGGGTCGAGGTCTTTAGAACCACCAACAGTTTTGGTTTACCTGCCCTGGTGTGTCTGGGTGCAGAGGTGCTGCTTGCAAACATAGCCTTGAACGCAACAGCTGTACTTTATGGAGAAAACCTTCAACAGAAAAATGGGGACTTGAGGACAAGTCAGTCAGAACCCAAAGGGGTTGGGGGGGAACTTGGTTCTTGAGGGTCTCTGGGGCAAGGGTGCACCGTGGTTAGGCTCAGACTCTGGCTGTGGGGCTCGGGTGCAGAGGTGTGTGTCCTGTGGCGGTCATTTGCGTTGGAGGCTCTCACTTTTGGGTTCGACTTGGAGATGGGGACAAAACAGCAGTGCCACTCTCGATGATGGCCTCTATGGTGCTGATGTCCCACGTAGGTAGGTCGATCTTGGCAGAGTTGGTGTCAGGACTGGACACAGAACAAGCCTTGGTTGCTGCAAGGGGTACGGTAGCCCGGGTATTGGTGCAGGGTGGCTCCTGGTGGCTCCAAACTTGGTGGGAGACTGATCTCCTGGAGCACGGTGACCTCCATCTGGGTGGCTGCTGCGTCAGTGGCCCCAGTGGTCAGCAGATTGGTAAACCGGACATTGGAGTAGGTGACTGCAAGGAAGTGGCTCCTCCACTTCAAAGGAGATGCTGGCTGGTTGGCCAAGTGCTGGCAGCCCTCTGAGGCTTTTGGAGTATGCACAGCTGCAGGACAAGTTGGGTCTTTGCAATTGTCGAGACAGGAGCAGGCAGGCAGGGTTTTTCGCCAAGTCCTCAGCTAGTCCAGAGTTCTTGCATTCTTCAACTATTCTTTGTCCTTCTTCTTTAGTCAGGTGAATCTAATTTCCTGGTATCAAGGGGCCACCTTAATACTGAATTTAGCGGTGTTCAGGGGAGTGAAGGGTAGTAGCTAATGGGCTACTTACCCTTGAATATGAATACTCTGATTTGTAGAACCTAACTAATCACTTGTGATATTATCCAGGTGCTGTCCATAGGCACGGGGAGGTTAAGGGATTTGCCCCGAATCACAGGATGTTGAGCCGACTCTGAGACTCGAACCTGGATCCCCTGTTCCTAAGTCGGCAGCTCTGGCCGTTACATCACATCCTCTCCTTAGGTCACTATACCTCCTTTATGGCCACTTCCTGTGGGGAGTGAGCATAACCCTGTCCGAGAGTTACTAATTCCACCAAAAACAAGATGGTGGAATCCTTCTTTCTTGGAGCACATCAGGCAGCCCCCCTTAGGGGTGTGACTAGCCTGGTGGTGCAACACTCCTATTAGCAAAGTTAATTTCCCGCAAGTCCTGGTGCCAAATGGGCCTCAGGGCAGGGGGTGGCTTCTCCCAGTTCTTGGGGATGCCACGGTTGCATATCAAAGGCGGCATACAAACTAAGAATTAGCGAACTCCAGACTTTTTGGTGACCGACCATTCAATGTCTCTCATAGAAACATTAAGAACATCTGGATTCTTACCAGAGTTGCCTGATTTTCATCAGTTTTTCAGTGACCATAGCAATCTCTCAGATTCCACCAAAAATAATTATATGTCCTTTAGAAGCAAGAAGAATCCTTATTGTTTATGGGTTAACAACCCAGTGCATTGGAAAAGTGGGCAAATAAATAAAACATTGCAGTGTTGAACACTGTTTTTCAGTTGGTAACAAATTAAAATGGTACATTCACCTGGGAGCCCTCAATTTGTGAAGCAGCCACATTCTTATTTATTAATGATATGCTGC
Source organism: Calotriton arnoldi (assembly GCA_963921515.1). Taxonomy (NCBI): domain Eukaryota; kingdom Metazoa; phylum Chordata; class Amphibia; order Caudata; family Salamandridae; genus Calotriton; species Calotriton arnoldi. The sequence goes on from CAWUFW010000262.1 coordinate 1,029,900, forward strand.
CACAGGAGACCGGCTCATGTGCATGAATTTATAAAACATTACCTTGGATGCAAGATGACGCAAGCATTTGGGAATAAGTGGTGTTAAGAAACGTATCTTCGTCTACATCCACTTCTGACGCACGTCCGTTAAGAATGCTGCTTGCTATTCTGCAAAGTGTGTTCATCAAAACAGATGTGTCCTGCAAAAGAAATGCTGAACTTGTCTTGTTCAATATCTATCCAGCATGGCAGCTATGAGGGATTCATTTGTATTTTTCCCATATGCCCTGAAATGTTATGAAATGTAATGAAAGTGGTCTTGCCAGGTCTTTGAAGATTAATCTGCAGATGGTGCAGAGACTTAACTCAAAACTATTGTTACAGGTAACCGTAAGTTTTTCTTACTCGCTATAATGGCTCTTGTTCTCCTATTCGTAGGCAGTCCTTCCTTCTGACAGATGATTTACCTGCCTTCCCCACTTTGAGTTAATTGTGCTGTACGGACCCATTTATTACTATGAGGGTATTGGTTCTTGAAATATGTTAATCTGACTTCATATAATGCTAATGTGACAATCTTGTGCATAACATTTGCTATCCTTTCTTCTTAAAAGTGCCTTTTCATTTTTTTGCCCTCAGCAAACTGCCCAGAATGGATATCTTTCGGACAGCAGGTTAGTACAGATCTGCATTCTCTATAGCTGATCATCGGTACACTATGAGGAGAAGCAGGCCATGAAAGACCAATATTGTTAAAGAAAATGAAGAGAGCTAACACTTCTCATACTTTCTCCTTTTAATAACAGACTCTTCCAGGAAGCCTTACCTCTTAGCACACGCAAAAGAAGACAAATGTTTAGGTACCTCTGGGTTTCTTGTCTTCTTTGGTGGTCTTTGTAATTTTGTTATGAGTCTAGCCTGTGTTTGCTCTCAACATGCATGAGCTCTAATGGAGTTTCACTTTTGTATTTGCATTTATTTTGCTGCCATTGTATTGTTTGGGGATTCCAACAGATTGTTGATGAGGTCTGCCTTTTGCTAAATGTCAGCTCTTTTCTGGTTCGCTGAAGTAAAATATCACCCGTCCACAAACATGCACTGTTAATGTCCTCTTGAGAGCCACCATCCCACTCAATACAACGCAGAACAGACTGTAGTTGTTTTTTGGTTATTTATAGAGTTTATATCAAAACTAAATCTTTCAGCTCTGTGAGATCCTAGTTTATGGCCTTAGCTAACTTTATTACAGTCCGCATAAAAGAGAACATATTTAACAGTTCACTGAGGCTTAGCAATGGAGGACATAGTATTCGTAGCATGTGTTGGTCGTAGATACATATGCTTAGCATTATTTTGCCATCTAGTGTTGGGCTTGGATGATTACAAGTTGTTTTTCTTCGAAGAAGTCAGTCACGAGGCATAGTGACTCCTCCTCCGGTGTGCATTGCGCATGTTGCTTGGCTCCTTTGTTAGATTTTTTTTTTCCCACCATCGGGTTCGAACGTCTATCGCAGCTCCGGGACCGAACCTTAATTCCTCACCGAAGCATTTGTGAAGCTCCTTTTTTCTCTCCAATCCAACACATTTCCCATTCGAACGACATCAGCTGGTGTTATTGGCCATTTCATCGCACCGGCTTGGGCGTCAGACCCTGAATAAGAAACAGAAGACGCGGAGGTGCAGACGACGCCACCAGATGTGCAGATAATGCTGGCTAGCAGAGGGGACAGCTCAGACCCTGATTCCACACAGGGGCATGTGAGTACCTCTGTGAAACCTGCCCAAACCTCCCCCACCCAAAATGGCTTTCAGATCCCCATTGCCCTTGGGCCATGGAGGTCTCCACCAACAGGTGCACAAACACAAATTCACTCCGCCTCGAAGCCTTCTACTAGCGTCAAAAAATATAAAGCATGAAAGTTTATTTCGGCGCTAGCACCGTAATATACCACATCAGCACATCTTCAAAGACCTCGGCATCGAAACCGGCACCTAAGCTGTCGCCATCGGAAGCACATACTCAAGACTGCAACCGGTGCAAAAAGCTCTTCAACGTCTTTGACACCGAAAAGCACAAAGAGTAACACAGAACCACAGCAAAACCATTTGCAGCCTATTCTTGAGCGCTTGCAAGACAAACTAGACAAAGGACAAAAGACTCTTTTTGTACACCCTGATACTGGGAAAGTAGGCACCAAGCCACTACCAACTCTTACTGTTAGGCTTCCTAAAAGGAAGAACACATTTGAGGAGGACATTGCTGGGCCTGAACCAACCCATCAACCAAAGAAGGACAGAGGCATACTCTCTATTTGTTTCCCTTACACTCCGCCTCCTAATCCTTCAATTCCTATTCCATCTTCACCTACTCTACCTTCAAGGCAAGTGCGGACGCCCTCTCTGGAACACTTGCCTTCTGAGCAACCACTTATTTCATCAGATCTGTCACCTACTGGTGATGATCAACCTGAGGAATACAATATCCCTTATTTCACAGATCCACAGGGAGATCCCAATACTGTCCCTGACCCATGGGATGTTTGACATTGATCCACTGAATGATACAGATCCTAACATCTATCCATCCAAATCCTCACCGCCAGATAATACTGCATCATACCATGATCTTATCAGTAGGGCTGCTGCATACTACAAAGTAACCCTACACACTATCCCACAAGAGTATGATTTCTTGTTTGAAACACTGAATGGATCACAAAAAAGCAGTTCAGTCGCTCCCTATGCTAAAAGGTATTTTGGCTTCCACATACGACATATTTAAACAGCCAGTTAAATCTAGGTTAGTCACCCCTCGAATTGAAGAGAAATATAAAGCATGCCCATTGGACCCTGACTATATTAAGGGCCAAATCACACAAGATTCATTAGTGATACACTCAGGCAGGAAAAGCGCAAATACACAAGGCACAGGGGATGTGCCTCCTACAGATAAAGAGTAAGAAATATGATGCTGCAGGTAAACTCGTTGCAGCACAAGCAGTCAGCCACATGTGTATTGCTAATTCTGTGGACTACTCTCCAGATATAATTGTGCCACATGGGATGAATTGCAGGAACTACTGCAACACCGCCCTGATGATTACCAAAAACTTGGTACACAGTAGGTGGAAGAAGGCAGGGCTATAATCTAATGCCACTATACAATGTTCCCCAGACTCCGCCGACACAAGCGCCTGTGAGGTTAACACTAGTGTCTTTATCAGACGTCACACATGGCTCAGTGTCTTCAGCTTCAAACCGGATGTACAACACCTGCTCATTTTACCATTTGATGGACAAAATCTATTTGGGCAACAGGTGTATGAAATGCTTGAAAAGTTAAAAAGACACTGAAAACCCTAAAGCAATGGGGGCCCTACAAACATTTCAACACAGTAGTTCCTTTCGTAGGTGTCAGTACAGGGGTGCAGCCAGAGGGGGTTCCTCCACTGACTCCGGCACTAGGCATAAACAGGGCTCCTATCGGAGTCAATTTACCAGGGAATCTTTCTATAAAACAAATTATAGAAATACAGCTAGAAGCCATGCAACCACTACCAAAACTCCCACCCCTCCAAAATGGTGACCACCTCCCCCCAACCACATATATCACCAGTCGGGGGAAGGTTAAAGCATTTCTATCCACACTGGCAGGAGATCACCACAGACCAATGGGTACTATCCATAATCAAAGATGGGTATTGTTTAAAACTCAAACAAACACCACCCACAATACCACCAAGAACAGAAAATATGCCACAACATCATCTTACCCTTTCACAGGACGAGGTTCTATCGCTCTTTCAAAAAGGGACAATAGAGATTGTACCCTTACAACATCGAGGACACGATACCACGTTTATTTTCTCATTCCCAGAAAGGACAAAAACCTAAGGCCTATCCTACATCTCAGCCCACTCAACAGTTATATTTCCTCAGAACACTTTCGCATGGTCACACTGCAAGAGATGATACCACTGTTACACCAAGGAGATTTCATGACCGCATTAGACCTCAAGGATGCATTCTTCCATATTCCCATTCATCCAGCACACCTCCGTTATCTACGTTTCCAACTCAATGGACAACACTCAGTTCAAGGTGCTACCCTTCGGTGTCAATACAGCTTCAAGGGTTTTCACCAAATGCCTTGCAAGAGTGTAAGTAAGTAAATAATTTATTGTTCAGTTAATTAAAACTCACAATGTAAAAACATAACCATTACGTTTAAAGCCGCATAAAATTCATCCTTTTCAATTTCTGCAGCAAATAATAAGTTGTATCAGAATGTACAGTCTTTGATATAGAACTTGCTGGTAATACGGCATGAGTGGGGCACCACGCCCAGTTCTCAATCCTGATTTATAGTTAGGCCCAGAAAATCATGTCAAATTTAAAGTGTCGGTGCTTCAGGATGTAAACATGGTCAGTGCAGTTTAGCCAGTCATTGGCATGTCCAGATTGAACATGCCAATTTAAAGTGCCAGTGCGTTTGGATAAACATAACCAACCCTGTTTTACCAATCACTATTCCCTTTTGGACTTGCAGTTAAGTCTCTCTTCCACTGTATTGAAGAACTTTGTAAGTCAGCAGTTTAGTTGAGTTGCAGCTGGATTGAAGCATAACTTTACTGCCTGCTTGCAAGTCCTGATGCCGCTCTGTTTGAATCTTGGACAGAGTAGAGTGCATCTGATGTCCATTAGGCTTGGGCAGATACAGATGACATGCACAAGGTCCTCGCTTCCCATTCCATATAGAGGTGGCAGATTTGCTCTTCTGATGTCCTTTTCCAGGGCGGTAGGTGCGGAAGGATTGGTAAAATGCCAAAATGTAGCCTTAAGAATTTTTCTTTTGTCTTCATTTTTAACTCCTGTGCTTAAATAAGTTTGTGGTTTAAGAACTTTGTAATCATTGAGCACTGGCCAGCCATGTGCCCTTTTGGCCAGGATTTCTTTGTCTTCAGTTATAGATGTAGTTCTTGTCGCTTTTGTTACAACCTTTTTGAAGCTGTGATGAGCTGTAGTGGTGGCCCACAGGTTAGTTAGCCCCAATTTTTTTAGTGAATCGAGCAAGTACTCTCTGGCAGGTGAAGTTTCGCGACATGTCAGTTCGCTCCAAATATACGAATTTAGAGTTCCTGGCTCAGCGCCTCTGATCTTGTGACAGCTTTTTATATATGCCCCCCTCCTTTCCACTGATTGTTTCTGTAAGCCAAATTCTAAGCGTATTTGGGCAGGGGACATATAGTTTGGGAGGTGAAAAATTGCTCTGTAAGCGCTGGTGATTATTTTATCCAGGGCAATCGCATCTCTCCCTCGCATTGATTTGGTCCCATATGTTAGCATTGGTTATAGTTTTGCTTGAATTACCTGTAATAAAGGTTCTAAGGTTAAAACTGGCAAACTTTCCTTAATGGCTTCATTGTTAGGAAGCTCGTGGTGCCCTTCCGGCGCAGGGCCTCCAGTTGGGGTTTGTATGAGCCTCTACTGTCTAGTAAGACTCCAAGATATTTATATTCGGTTGCCAAGTCTAGGCGGTGCCCATCCAAATAACAGCTCAGCTTTTTCTTCCTGAGATAATTCACTGTCATGATTTTTTTTTTTGTTTAAGTTGATGTTTAGTGCATTGACTTGCGAAAAGTTGTAGTGGTGGTTCATCTCAGAAGGGAAGGAATACATATTTTCCCCTATCTAGACGATTGGCTCATCAAAAGTCCAAGCTACCAACAGTGTCTTCAAAACACTCAGCAGGTTATCAACCTTCTGCACAAACAATGGTTTACCCTAAATATGCAAAAGTCTCATATGCAGCGATTGCAAATTCAGCTAGGTGGAACACCCCTCACAGCTATCCCTCCTATCGGAGCGCATCTGGCACTGGGCAGTCTATCACAAAATCCACCTCCTAGCAGAATACCTACGTGGGGTGGACAACAAATTCCCAGACATACTGAGCAGTACACATCAGCAGGTACATAAGTGGGAGATCAACTTGCCACTACTCCACTCCTACTTCAAAAGATGAGTGACACAAGACATAGACCTGTTTGCCACTCGCCTCAATGCCAAATGCCAAAGCTTCACCTCCAGGTTCCCCCACCGTCAAACCAGGGGTAATGCCCTACGGATGAATAGGTCAGGAGTATTTGCCTACGCTTTTCCTCCTCTCCCACTAATTTCATATGTGGTTCAGAAGTAAACACCAACATCTCTAAAACTAATCCTATTAGCCCCAACATGGGCACGGCAGGCACAGTTCACAACCCTACTGCATCTATCTTTAGTGCCACACAAGAAACTACCTCTTTGGCCACATCTACTAATTCAGGATCACAGAAGAGTGATGCACCCAATCCCAAGCAGCTAAATCTAGTGATTTGGCTCCTGAAATCATAGTTTGGGCATTTACAATTACCACAAGAATGTATGGACATCCTTAAACAAGCTCGTAGGCCTACAACTAGATCATGTTATGCTGCAAAATGGAAACAGTTTGTGCATTACTGTACAAGTAAGCACATTCAGCTTTCAGCACCTTCAGTACAAGACATTATAGGCTATCTCTTCTATCTGCAGCAAACAAAGCTTGATTAAACTTCTATCATATTACACTTAGCAGCACTAGATGCCTACATGCAAAACAGGCAATATATGTCCCTGTTTAAAATACCAGTAATCAAAGCATTCATGTAATGGCTACAAAGAGTTATCCCGTCCTCCACGCCACCAGCCCCAGCCTGGAACCTAAACATTGTCCTTACCAGGCTTATGGGGCCACCATTTGAACCACTTCATTCATGTAAACTCCAATTTCTAACATGGAAAGTTGCCTTTCTAGTGGAGATCACTTCTTTCAGAAGGATAAGTTAATTACAGGCACTTACTCTCCAAGAACCTTTCTTTAAAATATTCCCAAACAAATTAGTTCTGCAGACTAATCCAACATTTCTACCTAAAGTGGTCTCAGCCTTTCATACAAGTCAGACCATAGAGCTACCAGTGTTTTTTTTTCTAACTCAGACACAGTAGCAGAGCGAGCCCTACATACATTAGATGTTAAAAGGGCTATCATGCTCTACATTGATAGAACAAAATCTTTTAGAAAAACACTACACCTTTTTGTTGCTTTTAACAAACCTCACCAGGGGGCAACTATATCCAAAGCAGGAATTGGTCGATGGATAGTTAGATGCATTCAAACATGTTATCAAAAAGCCTAAAGGGTACTTACGGTACCACCACGGGCTCATTCCACACGTAAACAAGGAACCACTATGGGTTTTGTAGGAAATATCCCTATAGAAGATATTTGTAAAGCAACAATGTGGAATAACCCACATTCAATTACCAAACACTACTGTGTTGATGTATTCACACAACAAGCAAGAGTGGGGCAAGCTGTTCTTAAAACACTATTTCAAAAGAGTACTTCAACCAATCACTAGCCACCGCAAAGGGAAGCACCGCTTTACATTCGATGCTAAGCATATGTATCTATGGCCAACACATGCTATGAATGGAATATGTTACTTACCGTGTAAGCATCTATTCATAGCGTGCAGTGCTGTAGATTCATATGCAGCCACCCTCCTCCCAGAAGCTTTTGGTTGCAGTCATTCTTAATATATTTAGTACTGTAATATACACAATCACAATTATACGCATGTTTCTTTATTCTGTCACTTTATTGCTCCTTTTCTAACGCTCACCCAATGAGCCAAAAAAATCTAACAGGAGCCAAGCAACATGTGCAATGCACACCAGAGGAGTCATTATACCTTATGACTCAAAGGCTTCTTCATAGAAAAACAATTTGTAATCATCCAAACCCAACACTAGATGGCACGATAGTGCTAAGCATATGTATCTATGGCACTACATGCTACGAATAGATGCTTACATGGTAAATAACATATCCTTAACTAGTGTCTCTGATAAGACTCTCAATATGCATTTGGTGATGCCCACAACTAGGGTGGTCACTGTAAGCCTCCTGATCATAACTAGTGTTTTCTAGTTGCCTTGCTGTTGGATGAGACTCTTCAGATGATTGGAGAACTCAGATTTAAAGAGAAATGGTGTTGGTTCTGAAGGAGAAATGGCAGAACTTTGTTTCGATAAAGCAAACATTAGTTTCCATGTCTTGATAGAACAGCTTTCTTTCTCCACATCTAATTGTGACTCGTTCCCTGGAAAGAGTCACAGTACACAATTTCTAAAGTGAGTATTGCACATTCAGGACCACTACATTGTAAATTGCATGCCATGGTTGGAGCTTGCTTTTAACTGAAATAGAGACAAGGGCATCGCTATAAACTACATAAAGATAGCACCGCTAGATTTGAAAGAATGCTGCTTATTTTTATTCAGCCTTTCATAGATACTCATGCTTTTAATTATTGTCTGCAGTGGTGAAATCCTAAGCAAATTAAACATTGTAGTAGTAAACAAATCTTCACTTCAGTAAACCTACGATCTCGGTCCAGTCATATTACTCATAGGCAGTGGTTGGATGAGCTCTAAGCTCTCTCTCAGATCAGGCTTCATACACTCCATGCTCCGCGTCGGTGATCTTATTGGAGCAGCTTCTTCCTACAGACTGCCTTCAGTGTTTTAAAAATCATATGTTGCTTGCCTTAAGCCATCCAGACATTGAAAGATTCTTTTTAGGAGAGCTTGTCAGGTTACCAGATCCCCTACCTAGTGAGTGTGTTCAATTACAATCTCTCCATGTGCTCCTGAGGCAAGCTTACTGTACATCACCAAATCTTTCCAAATCTAGTCTGTTCAAGCATTGCAAGTATTTGTGTTAAAAAAAAGAAAAGACTTCCAAGATGAACAATGTGACTAGTCCAGGAATTCCTGAGGTGGGAGACTCGTGCAAAACAGTAACTGTGCATCTGCAGTTTCTCTTGTGATGCTCATTTATGCCATGCTAGTCTTTACGTGGTCATTATTGCAGCAATGATAAGGGAAATATGTCAGAAGATAAAGTTGTAGTACCTTACTACCCAAGAAGAAACAGTAGAAGACTTTTTGTAGCTTTGAAGAAGGACAGATGACAGCCGGGTAGGTCATCAAGACTACTGTGGATTTTGCAAAGGCAGACTTTCTTCATAGGCTAACAGGGGAATGTTTGTAAGACCATGCTGGCTATCGGCAATCGGTTTGAAACCTGATAGTTCTTACAAAAGTCAGATATGCCATTGAAGAGTCTCATTTGTTTAGAACAACTGTGAATAAGGATTTACTGATAATCAGACATGATGCGAAGAAGTAAGGAATTTGACCTATTACCTAGGAAAGTTATCCCCTTGCTAAAGGAAGGATAGGTTGCCTTGAGTTGATGTAGATGTGTGATACCTCGTCACCAAGAACACAAACAATTCTTGTATTTCAAGGATGAAAAGAAACGTTTTCAATTGAAATGACTCCCTTTGCACTTAAGTCAGACCCAAGAGAGTCTTCAAAATGCCAAGTTCTGTTAAAGCCCACATATAACAAAAAAAATGTACTTGCACCCTTGCCTGTACTACTAATTTCATTAAAATACTTTTCTGTGCAACACTAATAAAATACCGGCTGTAGCGGTCTTTCAGCTAACAGTTAGGCTATTAGTAAACCAGCCCAAATCAATTAAGACAGCATCCATCAAACTAGAGTTCCTTTAGATGTGTTAGACTCTGGTAAGGACGTGGCCAGACAATGTTTTTTCATACTTAAGGAGTGGAAAAGACTCTTAAATATAAGCACAAGCTTGATGATGAACTTTATTTAAAGCATATCTGGAAGTGATTCCAGCTTGTGTTTCCTTAAGAAATGCCAATACAAAAATCCCCAGGTGACTAATGGATCCAGGCATCAGAAGATTGCGAAATCTTGATAGTTGACCCTCACCTTCCAGCATGCCTTGAGATGGGAGTGCAATCTCACCATTCTACAGAAGAAACACCCTTCTGTTTTTGCTAAAGATTAAAATTAATCTTCGGATGGACACTTCTCTTTCAGAGCTTGGAGCACAACGCCAAACCGAGAAAGTGCGGTGCTCAAAGCCTCAAACAAGACTAAATATCAGCATGATTGAGCTATTAGGATAGCCCTTTCGTAATTTCTTCCAAAGGTCCGGTTGAGTTCTGTTTATACCACATCTATCCTAATTTCTACACCTGAAGCAGGAATAGTTAACATCTCGCTTCCTAAGTATCTTAAACGTTGTGGACGTGCATTTAGTAAAAGAAATTCTGCCCGACATTCTGCTGTGAAGTCAGGAATGTCACATGTGCAAATGTTATCCACATAATTCTGACATGGAACTTTATTAGAAAAAGACAGCCTTATTTGTAGCACCTTCCTCAAAGAGGCAAATGAGTGTGATTCAGGATTCCAGTTTATAAAAAAAAAAAAAGAGATTTGTTGGCGACTCAATAGCCTTCGCACTTTCTCATTCTTCTTTGCATCTTGGGCAGACTATTAAGAAGATTGACCGCTCTGTTCTTAGAAGTACCTAGGTTCAGAGCAACCCAAGCCCAACATTTTGTTTCTGGAGTGGCAGCTACTTTACAGAAATATCTGTAGCAGATCTAAGGACTAACCCTTCTATTATGTTATTCAGACAACTCCTAACAGCACATCTGTTCAGGCTACACTTGAAACAAGAGTGCATTTCTCTTTATTGTTGCTGAAACCCTAATGTTCTCTTCTGCTAGCTATTTAATGTTACAATGGTATGCATCTACTGTTCAAAAATAAAGGTTATTACTTTCCTAATGCGAGAGGCTGTATAAAATGGTTAAATACATTTAAAAATCTATTTGTGCACGGCTCTTAAACTGTCACAATCATTTGTCATGACCTTTGTTTTCCAAACTCATCCTATATCGGCGTTAAATGTGGTGGATGCAAAGTTGATCCTGGGTTTTTGTTCTGTACAGGTTAGCTGGTTCTGCTTTATTAGTTAAAGTTCAACACAACCATCAAGTTACTGGTTGATGCACAGTGTTACTAGAGAAATTATTGCTAGATGACCGTGATGTGTATAACATCCTCCAATATCATCCACTTTGAATAATTAACTTACTTGTGCTGGGGAAAAAGGTAATGTTGCAAACTTTAACTCTGGTTTTGCAGCTCTCAGCTCAGTACCTGTTAGCAATTCATATGCATTGCTTTAAATTAAAGGCAGTAAATACACTGTGAAGAAATATGAACAAGAACGTCTGAGGATTGGCTAACCTAAATCAGTTTGATACAAGGTCATAATGGGTCTGACTGGAGATACTTTCTCTGTTGCCTCATAAAATAGATTTTTTTAAATGTTATGAAATGCACATTGAATAGTAGGAGAGTGTAAAACATTTAAATCAAGAACAAACGTAAAGTTGCAAAATTAGTGTTAAGAAGAAAGTAAGTGTTCGAGGCATATGAGCTGTAGATCATATGCGTTCGCATAGATCGCCATCTGGTGTTGGGCTCGGATGTTTGCACTTTGTTTTTCTTCGAAGAAGTCTTCCTAGTCACGAGGTAGGTGACTCCTCCTTACGATGATAGTGCGCATGGGCATCGACTCCATCCCCAGATTTTTTCCCGCCATCGGGTTCGGATGTGTATTGCGCCGCTCCGGTTCGGGATCGTCTTCGAACCTTTTAGACGCGCAATACTTACCACTCGACGGTATTGTTTTTGATCGCGGTTTCCCTTTCGACCCGCATCGTAAAATCCAACTACTTCGATCGACGATTCAACGCGGGCCGTGAGGCCTACCCGCGCCGACCACACCAGCAGTCCATGGAACGGACTCCAGTTAAGAAATTCCCCGGGTGTGGTGCTAAGTTCCCACACACGGTCCTGCACGAGGTCTGTAACATCTGCCTCTCCCCGGAGCACGAAGTAACCAACTGCGAGGCCTGTCGATCATTCCGATCGAAGAAAACCATTCGTGACCGTCGGGCTCGACGTCACGAGATGAGACGCAGCACTAGTCCGGTGCCAGATATCTTCGGAGAAGATAACGGCGAAACGAGGACTTTTCAGAGCGTCTCATCCTCTCCTGGGGTGCTGCGCGAGGAGACCTGGGCATGCTGGATGATCGTTGCGGTACCTGTGCCCACTGATTGGAAAATGCCTATCATTGTGGGGCCGCTTTTGTCTCCAAGACGATCTTTATATGGCAAATGGCCCTAATTGTCTCTGCCCCAGCGTTTTCGACCGGATCTTAAGATGGACACCCTAACACTTCCCTTCTGGGACATAGAGATTCATGGGGACTGACTGTATCCAAACTTGCAATGACTCGTACCCCCTGCCTGAGTTCTAGATGGCCGACTCGGTGAGACCCTCTGCGATGCTCTTTCCTCCCCTGCTCTTTAATCATTGATCACCGTCAGGACCTCAACCAGCCCTCTCCCGTCCCTGTCCCCACCCACCCACCAGGACCTTTACCCTGCTAACTTCCCTAGACAGCTGAGACCTAGCTATTTTTGTCTGATGCCCGGTGGAGCTACCTCGCGAGCTAAAGGGGAGATGGACTTTGGACTCCCTCCTTGACCTTCACCTACCCAGCCGGACTTTGGACAAACTCTCCCGCGTCTCTCCTGACCTTATCTCCCCCTCTCCCTTCCCCCACCCCTCACCCCTCACCCCTCTTACTCTTTCCAGCTTCTGACCTTTGCCCTCTCCTGCCCTTGCCCTTTGTCCCCACCCTGTTTTTCTGTGAACTTCTTCCCACGCCACTTGAGACTGAACTATTTTGTCTGATGCCCGATGGAGCTACCTGGTTTAGCTATAGGGGAGACGGGCCGTGGATTCCCTCCTTGGACGTCACCTACCCAGTCGGTCTTTAGACAGACTTCCTTTCGTCTCTACTGTTGTCTCTTCCCTCATCCTCACCTCCCCTTCCCCCCTCTACTACTTTCCTCTCTCCTTTCTCTCCTCTCTTAATGTATTGCTTATTTTTTGACGTAATGTGTAATTGCTGATCTTTTTCTGTTACATTGTTGAACCTTATGTAAAGCGCTCTGATACCTTCGGGTCTAGCCAGCGCTATATAAAACTCTTTAAATAAATAAAGAGTCGGAATTCCAATCCGGCGCCGAAGAAGAAGACATTTCCGTGTCTGAAGCCGACGACTCCGACATGGAAGAGGACTCGAACATCACTCCGGCTCAACGAACTGTGAGTAACGAGCCCCAACTACCCACAAAAACACCAAAGACTCCGGTTACACCTTCGGGCTCAGGTCGACACTGTGATACCATTTCAGACGCCCCGCCTTCGAGCCCGGCTATAAAACATAAGGACAAGTCTTCCGGCTCAGGATCGAGCCGACCCCATGCAGGTGCCGAAGATATCTTCGGCACCAAAAGATTACCATAAACAGAAGGCTTCGGAGCCGATACCACCAAAATCAAAAGCTTCGGAACCGACACCGGCTAAACCGAAAGCATCGGAACCGAAACCAGCTAAAAAAAAGCCTTCGGATCCGAAACATCCCGCACCGAAGAGCACCAAACCTAAAAAGCACAGAAGCCCTGATAAACCTTCCGAACATAAACAGACTCCATCCAAAGATATTCCTCAACAAGAATCTTTGGATCCAAAACAAAAACAATTGTATATTGACCCAGAAACTGGAAAACTTCGAGCAACACTTCCTAAAAAACGGAAGCTGGACCTCCCTGAAGACTACTGCATACCTCTTAAGAAAAAAGACATGGGTACTAACCCCTCTCCCCCTTACATACCTCCCTCTCCTCCACCTTTTAACCCAAATCTACTAATTTCACCAGCAAACTCACCACCACCACGTTTTTCACCTGTGCCACAGGATGATAATGATGGGGATGGGGATGATAATCAGGACAACATTCCACAGGACTCAGACCCCTGGGATTATTATGATAAAGACCCGGATCATACTAATGACTCCGATCTATATCCCTCCAGACCATCACCACCCGATGACAATATTGGTTTCGCACAGCTCATTAATAGAGCTGCTCAATACCATGGGGTGGAATTACATACAGATGCCTTGGACGAGGATTTTTTAATGGAAACTTTCGCTCGCTCCCAAAAAACCACAAATACTTTGCCCATGCTCAAAGGTATGCTAAAATACGCCAGCGAGGTATTCAAAGACCCTGTTAGAGCTAGAATACTTACACCAAGGGTAGACAAAAAATATAAAGCTGCTCCTACAGACCCAATTTACATCAGGGGTCAGGTACCTTTAGATTCTCTTGTTGTTTCAAATGCACGGAAAAGGGCAAATTCTCAGACAACAGGTGACGCCCCTCCTCCTGACAAGGAGTCAAAACTTATAGATGCATCAGGCAAGAGAATCGCATCTCAAGCTGCCAATCATTGGCGTATTGCCAATGCACAAGCTCTCCTGGCGCGTTATGATGGAGCTCACTATGACGAGCTAGAAAAACTGATGCAACACTTACCAGACCAATACAAAGCTAAAGCTCACGACCTCATTCAAGAGGATAAGCTCATTACAAACACTTCCATCAAATGTGCCCTCGATGCAGCTGATACAGCCTCGCGTGCCATTAACACCAGCGTTTTGCTACGCCGACACGCTTGGCTTCGAATCTCAGGATTCAAACAAGAAGTACAATCAGCACTACTTAATCAGCCATTTGATCAGGAACATCTTTTTGGTCCCACAATTTATTCTTCATTAGAGAAAATGAAAAAAGACACCGAGACTGCTAAATCCATGGGGGCATTACAACTACCTTCTAATAAAGGCTCTTTTCGTCGCTCCTTTTATAGGGGTGGCTCAAAGACAACTGCATCAGAAAACACCTCCAAGTCTTATAAAAGCCCTAATCAATCCTCATCCAGAGGATATTTTCGGGGAGGATACAGAGGGAATAACAATAGAGGAAGAGGCAGAGGTAACTCCACCCGCACTTCCCCTACCACCAAACAGTGACTTTCCCCCACTACCCCCTGAGCATTCCACTCCTGTCAGGGGACGTCTCTCACAGTTCCTACCTGTCTGGAATTCCATCACAACATACAAGTGGGTAAGACAAATTATCCGATATGGTTATTCCCTGGAACTTACCTCAACTCCACCAAACAATCCTCCCAAACATCGTGCAATGTCCTCAAAACATCTCGCCCTCCTAAAACAAGAAGTTCTCTTCCTGTTACAAAAACATGCAATAGAACCAGTCCCCATAGCTCACCAGGGCACAGGGGTTTACTGTGTAACCACACTATCCCCAGGAGGTCCTGGGGGAGGGAACTAGAGGCGCGGGGCACTAGGAGCAGGCTAGCCTCCAACATAAAATGTTCAACACAAAATGGGGCCGCTCCCAGAGTAGTGACCTAGGTGCAGAAGACTTAAATTGTGAGTGTAGGCATCTCACAAAATGTGACGGACTGGTCTCACACACCACCTGGTGTCATGCTTCATCATTGATCAGTCCTCGCCCTCCAGAAACTCAGTTTGGTGGAGGGCGGGCATACACCTGACGACAGGGATGCACTTCTAAACTAAGTGGGGGCCCGTGAAGAGTGAGTGAAAATTAAAAACCATTATAGTTACCAAATTAATTTTAATGTGGCAGGCAGCTATATGTTTTTAAAAACAAGTGAACAGTGTGGTGGGGAATTTATTGTCCCCTCAACGTTATGGGTGCGGTCTACATGTTTCTGCCGTGTGGCCCAGTTGGGTCCATGGCATTCATCAGGACCTAAGAGAAAGGAATAAAGGGCTCCGTTCTTACCAACCTTGTGGTGATAAGATGCCACTAGGTGGGGTGACCTATGTCATACATCACAGAAGAAAGGGCTCACTTTGAAGCCCTAGAAAATGAACCTAAATGCCCCATGGGAGGAGGGCAAAAATGGATGACCCCTGTAGTCAAACATGCATCAAGGTGCATCTCTTGTTGGTGCACCTATATGTGTGCTTCTCTCCTCCCCGGGGGTTTACTCACTCTATTTTCTGATCCCAAAAAAGGACGGCTCTCTCAGACCAATACTGGATCTCAGACAGCTAAATCTCTACCTTCAATCCAATCATTTCCACATGGTCACCCTCCAACAGGTGCTCCCATTGATTCAGCAAGGCGACTTTCTTTCCACTTTGAATCTAAAGGAAGCCTACTTCCACATTCCCATTCACCCCGCTCACAGGAAATATCTCAGGTTTGTGGTGGACGGTCAACACTACCAGTTCAAAGTCCTCCCATTCGGGGTAACAACAGCACCCAGAGTTTTCACCAAGTGTCTAGCAGTAGTTGCAGCTCACTTAAGAAGACAACACATTCATGTGTTTCCTTATCTGGACGATTGGCTCATAAAAGCCAAATCACAACAAAGCTGTATTTAGCACACCCACAAAACAATTCAGTTGATTCACCACTTGGGATTCACTGTAAACCTCACCAAATCCCACCTCCAACCGTCCAACACACAAGTATATCTAGGAGCTACAATAGACACTTGCAAAGCCCTAGCTTACCCCAACCCAGTCCGGATATTCAACATACAGGCTCTAATATCACAATTTCAACCTCAACACATTACCAGCTCGAGTGTTCATGCAATTAATAGGAATGATGGCCTCTTGCATTCTAATAGTCCCTTATGCAAGACTCCACATGCGTCCTCTGCAGGAATGCTTAGCACGTCAGTGGAACCAGACTCAAGGCCAGTTGACAGATCTGGTGTTGGTAGACAGCCGCACCCATCGCTCTCTGCACTGGTGGAACACACAAGACCTTTCCAAAGGGCTGCCGTTCCTCGACCCGGTTTCACAAATAGTGCTAACAGACGCATCACTCACCGGCTGGGGAGCTCATCTACAAAACCATACCATTCAGGGCCTGTGGACTCCACAACAAAAGCAGTTCCACATAAACCACCTGGAACTTCTGGCAATTTTTCTAGCATTAAAAGCCTTTCAAATCCATCTACTACACAAAGCTGCCCTAGTCCGTACAGACAACATGACAGCAATGTACTATATACAAAAGCAAGGAGGTACACACTCCCTACAGCTCTCGCGTCTAGCTCAAAGCATATGGAGATGGGCCATTCCTCAAAACATATATCTCCTTGCAGAACACCTTCCAGGAATAGACAATCCGATTGCAGATCTGCTCAGTCGTCAGCGACAACAGATCCACGAATGGGAGTTACGTCCTCAAGTTCTCCTTCCATTCTTTCAAATGTGGGGCTACCCAGAAATAGATCTGTTCGCCACACATCTAAATGCAAAATGCCCAAACTTTGCGTCCAGGTATCCACACCCATTGTCCAAAGGCAATGCGCTATGGATGAACTGGTCCGGAACATTTGCTTACGCTTTTCCGCCTCTCCCACTCATTCCATTAGTGGTTCGGAAGCTCCAACAGCATTCACTCAAAATGATCCTGATTGCTCCCACATGGGCTCGACAACCATGGTTCACAACCCTGTTGGAACTATCTGTAGTTCCTCATCAAAAACGACACCTCTCACCCAAGCTTCTCACTCAGAACCATGGAGACATAAGACATCCAGATCCCAATCAACTCAACCTTGCGATCTGGCACCTGAGATCATAGAGTTTGGCTACCTTAATCTCCCACCAGACTGTATGAACGTCATTAAAGAGGCTAGACGTCCTACCACAAGAGCATGCTACGCAGTAAAGTGGAAACGATTTGTAATTTACTGTACAAACAATCAAATCAATCCACTAGATGCTTCTATTCAAAACATCATTTGCTATCTCTTACACCTACAACGCTGTAACTTGGTATACACATCTATACGATTGCATCTCGCTGCAATAGCTGCTTATCTACAAAACAGACAACACTTGTCTTTATTTAGAGTGCCCGCTATCAAAGCATTCATGGAAGGACTCAAAAGAATCATTCCCCCTAGAGTTCCACCCTCTCCAGTTTGGAACCTTAATATTGTCCTTACAAGACTCATGGGCCCACCGTTTGAACCTATGCACAAATGTGAACTACAGTTCCTCACTTGGAAAGTAGCCTTCCTTATAGCCATCACATCTCTTAGAAGAGTTGGTGAGCTCCAGGCACTAACCATACAAGAACCATTTTTACAAATTCATCATAACAAAGTGGTTCATAGGACTAATCCAAAATCTTTACCTAAAGTTGTTTCTGCCTTTCACCTCAATCAGTCTGTTGAACTACGAGTGTTTTTCCCTCAACCAGACTCTGTGGCAGAACGTGCTCTTCACACACTAGATGTCAAAAGAGCAATACTCTATTACATTGAACAAACTAAATCTTTTAGGAAAACCAAGCAACTCTTTGCTGCTTTTTCACCGCCGCATAAAGGCAATCCCATTTCAAAAACTGGTATTGCACGATGGATAGTTAAATGCATCCAAATATGCTACATTAAAGCCAAACGCACATTAACTATTCCCCCTAGAGCGCATTCCACACGCAAACTAGGGGCTTCTATGGCATTCTTAGGGAACATACCCTTAGATGACATCTGTAAGGCTGCTACTTGGTCTACACCTCACACATTCACAAAACACTACTGTGTGGATGTGCATGAAAAACAACAAGCTAGTGTGGGCCAGGCTGTATTGAGAACACTTTTTCAGACCACTGCAACGGATACAGGTCAGCCACCGCTGGGAAAATAACTGCTGTATATAGTCTATGCTAACGCATATGATCTACAGCTCATATGCCTCGAACGGAAAATGCTACTTACCCAGTATGCATCTGTTGGCATGTAGAGCTGTAGATTCATATGCGCCCACCTGCCTCCCCGGGTACCTTTATCTGCTGCAGTATTATCTTACTGAGATACAACACACATGGACATCCTTTTCTAGTCTTACTAACTCCATCATCACCCTTTATGGCGAAAACAATCTGGGGGTGGAGTCGATGCCCATGCGCACTATCATCGTAAGGAGGAGTCACCTACCTCGTGACCAGGAAGACTTCTTCGAAGAAAAACAAAGTGCAAACATCCGAGCCCAACATCAGATGGCGATCGATGCTAACGCATATGAATCTACAGCTCTACATGCCAAGAACAGATGCATACTGGCCAAGTCGCATTTTCCTTTCTTTGTGTCCCTAATGCTGCTTGGTCAATCATGTAGTTAAAGTACTGACACAAAGTCTACCGCCAGATCAACATTGCTGTTGATAGGCACTAAGGTGTTATCCAGCTAGGACATTGGAAAGTGCCAATAGTTGTTAAGATCAGAAAGTGTTTGTTTGTGGTGATTAAGTAGTTGGTAAAAAAACATGTTGCCACACTTGTGAAAATATGCACCTTAAATACATTTTCCTTGAATAACTAGAATACTTTGTACTTCAAAAAAAAAAAAAAGAAAGATTTAACAGGCACCTCTGCAGATACTTTGAAACAAAGATAGGTTACCAAAGAATGAGCTTATAGTTTTTACATAAGTATTAAAAAAAACAGCATGCTAAAACATTGGTGCATAAATGTCCGCAACAACGAGGCTATTTGATAAACCTCCATCGCTTCATCATAGCTATCATAGCTAAAGGGACATGTAAAAAGGAACCATATGGGTTAATTTTAAAAAGATATTTTGCTGTCCCCAAATAAAACAAATTAACTTTTCATTGTGTAACCTCAGGCTTGAAATACACCATGTTACTATCAAAAGATGTTAAATGTTTAGGTATTATTTTTATATAAATGTTTTTATTACACTTTGTCAGTTAAACACAAAGTGGTTACACCTTCGCACATGTTCAGCAGCAACAAACCAGACACATCTGTCAGCACAATAGAGAATTCTAATGTAACACTTGGAGCTCAGCTTGCATCCCTTTGTGAATGACTAGAATTCTTAACGTAATTTTAATTAAGTCTCTGCACGTTTTGAAAATCATTTCTCTGAAATGTCTGTGAATGCAAACATATTTGTGCTCCCAAAGATTTATGACAATCTGACCTAGAGTAAAATCTTTTTTTTTTATCTACCTTATTGAGCCATCATTGTTGCACATTTACTATTTGTGCCAATTTGCTCTGCATATCAAACAGAAATGTTGTTCAAATATTGCATCGATAAAATTTTTTTTAGAAGTGAAGGGTAACCATTTCAGGGTTTAGGGGATGTTTTGATACCATGCACCAATGTTTCCACCCACACTTTTTAACCTCAACAGACTTGCAGATGTCACTAGATTAGATCACTGGATTTTGATGCCTTAGTAGAAGATCCTTAAAGTGTTAAAATCCATACATTGCCTTACTGTCTGTTCTTCATTACTTTGGCCATTTCCTTCTGGATTGTCATCTTCAGTCACATACCCGGTATTGCCACTCTAGGCCATAACCCCACACTATATATAGATTCAGAATTGTTCTCACTTGGTGGCACTCTACTGGAGGACCACTGTGCATGGAAAAATCCAACTCAAAAATATCTCCTTAAAACTTGAATATTCTCCCCATTTCTCACAATCCATGCCATTGGTACACAGAGCAAGTTAATCACTCACTGATCTCTAATATACATGTTTTGTAAGGGCTATAATCTTTTAATGCCTTAGTGACTACCCATGTAATCTCTGTTCTCACCTAGGGGTTGTATTTTCCCATTATTACATTTTTATGTTACATTTGATTTTGATGAGGCATACTCTGTACATGTCACCTGTGACATGCAGGTTTTCAGTGACAAATAAGTCATCTTAATGGTGGCCCATGTCAAGCACGTACTCTACAAGGGATAGGATACGTGGCACAGCATGTGGTTGAATGTGGTTATTTGACAGTGTGATTTCTGCAAGGATATCTAGTTGCTGTAGCAATACTGCTGTCTTGCATTTCTCGTCAATATCTGTCCCGATGTCTGTTACTTTAGAGTGGAACTGCAACAGTTTATCTTCCCCGTATAAACTTTAGAAGGACATCTATTCGATGCCTGTGGTATGGCAGACCCTCCAGCTTTCGAGAATTTTGCGTTCCCCACGATTTTACAGACATTTTCCTTAATGAAACCTTTGTAGTTTGTGGACATGGTGGCAAAGTCAAGGAAGTCGCCATAAAACACATTCTCTGTGTTGTCTAATGTTTTGATTCTGCTTAAAAGAAGAAAAAAAGACTTGATAATTAAAGAAATCATGAAACTTCACTTGTTTCTTAAATTAATAACAACTGCATTGGTCGGTATTTTGTCAGTTACTTGTATCTTTCAGTATGTAAGTATTTCTGATAGAGACTTTTAGCTGCAGATTCCTTGCCTTTTGAATATTCCTCAGATGTCAAACTGGGTCCAGAAACATTTCCCGCAGTACCTCTGCATGCCGAAAGGTGGCGTCTTGCAGTCCCGCACTGACAGCATTCTGGTAATGACGTGCTGGGCCTATATAGGCGCCACTCCTGTGCGCTGATGTCCGTTCCTTTCGATCCGGATCTCCCTTCCTCATCTCATTGAGAAACAGCAAAACTTTTTCTGTGTGCAAGGGATTACTCCTCCCTATCCCCTGCCCCCCCACTACAGGCTTCTAGGCCTGTTAGGACTGTCCCAAACAGATGTCTGTGACGGATCTCCGCTAGGCGTTCTTGTCGTGCCTGGGTTCGAGCCACTACACAAAGACCTGCACTGACTGTGTGTTGATAAACCCAAAATCCATCTGTGAACGTAAGGCGAAACTCTGTGCTTCCAGGCATTAGAAGACTCCGTGTCAGGCCATTCCAAGTCGCGGTCCATGTACATGTTGTTGTCCATGCCGACACCGGAGGAACCAATCAGTCTCTCAGACGTTGAGTCAGCGCTGGCCTAACCGCAGCTGACGTTGCAGCCGAATCCAAGCGAGGTACTGCTCCTCTATTGGATGTTTCTAGTCTTAAAGTGGAGCACCCCACCTTGCACTCCCTTTTTTGGCACAGATTCTGATGACTATAACCAGGATGATGAGTTTGCCCAGCCCTATAACGATGGCAATTGGTATGAACACTTGCAGGAGGCTAGTGGCCTTGACACCTTTCCTAGCGTGGCCTTTATTTCTCCTCCTGAACCCGCCACAGAGGGATCCGCTTTCTATGCTATAATTATGCGCAGGGTGGTTGAAGTTTTTGAACTCTGCCTCCCCAACTTGGAGATCAAAACTGATGTTCTGACTGAGGTCCTACAACCTGGACAGACATTTGCTGAGCCTTTCCTCCCATTTTACAAGGTTTTGGAGAACACTTTATTAAGGGCCTGGGCCAAACTTTGTTCAGAGACCCCTGTCAGCTAACAAGTTGACAGGCGCCATCTTACTATTCATGGCTACTCTGCCTTCCTCTCACAACCTCCTTCACCACATAGCTTTGTTGTTCAGGCCTCCACAAGTTGGTCTAATCCAAACACGTTTCCCTCCACTCCTCCTGATCGGCAATCTAAATTTGTGGAAATGTGGCAAGAGGATCTTTTCTTCCACCAGCCTAGCCCTCCACTATGTGAATGCCAGCTGTTTGTTGGACCATTACTCTCATGCCACTGGAATTTGGTGCTCAAGTCCTCCCAGGTGTTCCTGGCAACCTTTGCCCTGTCTTGGCCTAGGCAATTCAAGATGAGCGTGATGTGGCCAGGTTCTCAACTTTGTGGCTTGGACACTACTGATTCCATTTGGCAAGCTATCGGCCCCAGTGTGGACATTCACCGTCATGCATGGCTGCGATATAGTGGGTTCTCTAAAGACATCCTGTCCTTACTGTTAGATGTGCCCTTTGACAGGATGTGCCTGTTCGGGGATAAGGCTGACTCTGCCCTTGAGCAGTTTCAAAAAGAGCAGGCCTGCGACTTGCGCTCTTGTCCTAACCGCCCCTACTCGCCCACTGTCCAGTTTTAGCGTTCCTTTCACAGTTTTTGATGAGGCACCCCTTACCCCACCAGCCTGTCTAATCCCCTCAGGGGATCCAGCAATTTTGCAGCCAAGGTGTGTACCGCCCTCTTGGCCAAGGGCAGCCCCACCTACCAAGCCTCTTTAGCATGCCCTTGATGGAGTCCAACCAACCCGGTGGGAGGCAGAATCCACCTGTTCTTTGCTGGTTGGCAGAAGATAACGTCGGACAAGTGGGTCATGCAGATAGTTCACAGAGGGGATATGCACTCCTATTCCTTTCTTCCTCTATGAACCTTCCACTATCCTCCCCCAATGACTGACGGAGGACCATCTCTTCATTTTGCGGCAGGAAGTGTAAGCCCTTTTGGCCTAAGAGGCTATCAAGAGCGTACTGGCACCAGAAGTAGGGCATGGTTGCTATTCCCGCTACTTTCTGGTGCCCAAGAAGGATGAAGGTCTCTGGACTGTATTGTATCTGCACACTATCAATGCCTTCCTCCAAAAGGAGAAGTTTAAAATGCACAGTCTGGTCTTGTCTGCCCTCGACCCTGGAGACTATATGTTGGCATCGAATCTTCAGGCCGCCTATTTTCGTATTCCCATCCTGCCTTGCCCATTAGCGCTCCCTGTGGTTCATGGTGGGACAGTAGCATTTCCAGTTTGCTGTGCTCCCTTCAGTCTCACCAGTGCCCCTCGGGTGTTAATGAAAGTGGTGGCGGTGACAGCAGCTCATCTTTGAAGGTCAGGGTTACCAGTCTTTCCCCTACCTCGATGAGTGACTGTTGAAGGCGGGCTTTCCTCAATCAGTAGTCAGCCACCTCCTGACTACGAGAACCTCCTGTTGTCTTTGTGGTTTACTATCAACATGCCAACATCCTTCTCAGAGGCTCCTTTTCATAGGAGCCATTCTGGACACTGCTCTGTTTCAGGCCTTAACCTCATGAAGTCCAGAACTTTTAGGCTATGATGCTGATTTTTTAACCACTGTCCTGCATTTCAGTGAGGTTGACTCTGAGGCTGCAGGGAGTGATTGCCTCCTGCGTCTTGCAGGTCGAGCACGCCAGGTGGCCTATGCAGGCCCTGTAGTAGAATCTGAAGTCCCAGTGGACTCAACATCGTGGGGACATCTCCAATCATGTTCACTTGCAGTGGCGGTTGCTGGTCCGCAGTCGGGTCAGCAGGAGACCCCTCTTCCTTCCCCCCCTAGAGCTGACCGTGGTGACTAATGCGTCACTTCTGGTTTGAGGTGGCCATTTGGGAGAGATGGAGATCAGAGGCCTCAGGGGCTCACGGCCACCCGATTGACACTGAAAGCCTTTCTGTTGTCCATCAAAGAAAGGCTGGTACAGGTGCTCACTGGCAACACCTCCACCATGTGGTACTGCAACAAACAGTGCGGGGTGGGGTCCCGGACCATGTGCAAGGAGGCATTGCGCCTCTGGAAATGCCTGGTCAACCAAGAAAGTTTCCTGTTGGTGAACCACCAGGCAGGATCATTGAATGCCAGGGAAGATGAGCAAAGTCATCAGTTGCACTCTGACGTGGCACAAGGTCTCTTCCGTGAATGGGGAGAACCTTGGCTGGATCTATTCACCACCGCTGAGTGCACTCAGTGTCAGCACTCCTGCATGTTGGAGCTTCTACGGGCGTCTCTTGCTTGGAGACAAGTTCTATCTCAAGAGCAACTCAGGACTTCTGTTTGCCTTTCTGCTGATACCACTCCTGACCTGAGCTCTCAAGTATATCAGGGCAGACAGAACGCAAGTCATCCTAGTATATCCTGGATTAGACACGGAGAGTATGGTATCCAGAACTCTTGAGCTTATGTCCTCCGATCAGGCTTCCCCTCTGGGAGGACCTGCTGTAGCAGCAACCAGGCAGGGTTTTGCACCCATGCCTTCTCAATCTCCACCTTTATGCTAGTAGATTGAGCTGCAACAGCTGAACACCTTCGACCTTCCTCTTGAGGTGGTTTACAACTTGGCAGCCAGGTGTCCCTCACGAAAACTGTATACACCTGTTAGGACAAATTTGTGGTTTGATGCGGCACGTGCCAGATTGACCCTCTCCAGGCCAAGTTATCTGCTCTACTGCTGTTTGTTCTAGGCCTTCTTATGGTTGCCAGATCAGCCCTCGCTATTTAAATCACTGGTTGTGATTGGATTTTTGAAAGGCCTACAACATATGTTTCCTTCTTCTCCCTTTGTGATGCCCCAATGCGACCTTAATCTGGCCCAGACCATTCAGATGTACACTCTGTTCGAGCTGCTTCACAGTTGCCTCTTATGGCTCTTACCATTAGTTTAGTTTAGTTTTGCCATTTGTAGAGCGCCTGGTTACACCACCGGTGTGTCCCCGCGCTAAAACGGTCCCTCTTAAAGAATTTGGGAGGCAATTACATTACACGCCCAGTACCTGTATTTTAGTGTGTCGTTGTGAATAGCCATGTCTTCAGTTTTTTGCGAAATCTAGTTTCGCATTGTTCCGTTCTTAGGTCCATTGGTAGAGTGTTCCACGCTTTTGCCGCGAGATATCTGAAGGAGCGTGCTCCCATTCTAGCTCTAAAAATTCTAGGTACTGTCACCAATGCCCTACCCTGTGATCTTAGAGTCCGGCCAGGTGTATACTGTGTTAGCAGTGGTTGCAGGTACCGTGGGCTTTTTCTTGATAGGATGCGGTGACAGTGGCACATTGCCTTGAAAACGATTCTTTTTTCCACTGGGAGCCAATGTAGTTCGGCCAGGGCTTTCTTAGCAGAGGCTCTTCTTGGAAGGCTAAGTACCAGGCGGGCCGCCGCATTTTGTACCGTTTGCAATTTGGACAGCCCTTTTTTTGAAGCCCCTAGGTATAGTACATTGCCGTAATCCATTTGAGAGGTTACCACGGCGTGAACTAGGCTTTTTCTCACATTAGGTGGCAGGAGGTCAAGGATCTTTCTTAGGATTTTCATGGTCCCGTAGCATTTGCCTGCTACTTTGCGAATTTGGCTGTCGAAAGTCAATTCGGAGTCGAACCAAACTCCAAGGTTCTTTACTTCCGATTTTGGGGTGGGTACTTGGCCTAGTGTCCCAGGCCACCAGGCTGATGACCAGATTGTGGGGGTTTTACCCACAATCATCACCTCCGTTTTATTCCCATTGAGCCTTAGGCAATGATTTGACATCCATGCAGCTACGTCTTCTAGACACTTAGAGAAGCAAATTGCTGCCTGTTCCCTGTCTTGAGACAGCATCACAATTAGCTGTGTGTCATCAGCATATGACACAATAGACACCTTGTGCTCTTCCACTCGCTCAGCCAGTGGTCCCACATACAAGTTAAATAAAGTCGGACTCCGAATCGATACCTGTGGGACGCCCTGAGGTAGTGGGATGCTCTTTGATCTATAGGATTGTTGAGCGACTTGGAAGCTTCGTGCAGCTAGAAAGGATGACATCCATCGCAGTGCGTTTCCCCTGATGCCGCATGCCTCTAATCTTTGGAGAAGTATCTTATGGGAAACGGTGTCAAACGCCGCGCTGAGTTCCAGCAGGATCAGCGCGACCGTCTGCCCCTCATCTGCATATTTTCTCATAGTTTCTGTTGCCATGAGTAGTGCTGTCTCAGTCGAGTGTGCTGCTCTAAAACCCGATTGGGAGGGGTGCAGTAGATTGTTCTTATTGATATGGTCTACTAGTTGTTTGTTAGTTACCTTCTCCGCAATCTTTGCCACGAATGGTAGCAGTGAAATGGGGCGCAAATTTTCTAGTACTGCTTGGTCGACTGACGGCTTCTTTTTGAGTGGCTGAACTATCGCTTGCTTCCATTTAATGGGAACCTCACCTGCTTGAAAAGAGCATTTGATGAGTTCTGAAATCTGTGGCATAATGAGGTTCTCTCCCTGCATTATTATCTCTGGGTGGGCGGGATCTAGTGGGGAGCTTGATTTAATCCCTTTGGCAGTATCTTTGAGATCTTCTAGCTCCTGGACTTTGAATTCATCAAGGGTCTCACCTACAAATGTGGTGTCTTGACTGCTAGTTGTATTCGTCCCTAGCCGTGCTTCCATAGGGAAGGTATCATAGATTTTTGTCCGCGAAGAATTCTGCCACTTTGTTGCAACTCTCAATCGAGGCTGTTGCATCCTGGTTAGTGTTTTCGCGTGTTTTAAGAGACTTCAATATGGCGAACATTTCTTTCGAGGAGTTACTGGCCCTCCTAAGTCTGTGATCCTCATCGCCATCACCTTCGGCAAAGCGAGTGAGTGAGCTTAAAGCTGTTTTTGTCAATCCTTCTACTACCTTCTTCCTAGACAAACTGGTTCTTCCTGCTGAAAGTTGTGATACTGTTCCATGTTGGTCAAACCTTCACCCTGCTGGATTTCTATGCTCTGCCTCACTCCTCTAAGGAGGAGGAGAAACTCCAACGATTGGTCCCTAAGAGAGCACAGAGCTTCTACATAGATTGGACCAAACAACACCGGGTGGACGACCAGCTCTTCGTGGGGTTCTCTGGAGTGAAAAAAAGGAACGGCAGTGCAGAATAGAACCATCTCCCTCTGCATTGTGCTCTGCATAAAGATCTGGTACGCATTAGTCAAGAAGCAGCCTCCTAAAGGACTGCATGCTCATTCTATCAGAACCAAAGCTGCTACCACTGCTTTAGTACGCAAGGTCCCTGTCCTAGACCTCTGCCAGGCAGGTACGTGGGTGTCCCTCCATACATTCATGAAGAACTTGTCTGAACAGTCAGGTTCGCTGAGAGGGGCATTTTGCCCCCTCGGTCCTGCAAGACTTACTGGTTTCAGTCCATTCACAGGCCTCCAGTAGGTACTGCTTTGGTATCTATTCAAAGGTAAGGAATGTGCGCGAAGAAGTCTCTATCAGAAGAACAAGGTACGTACCTTCGGTTACCATCTTCCTGGAAGAGACTGTCTAGCCGCAGATTTCTCTCCGACTCTCCCATCCTTATTGTTCTGTGGTTCAACTCTATCCTTTAGTAAGATCCTAAGTCTAGGAATCTGCACCCTGTCTACCAATTTGCTTTTGGGTCTCTGCGTCTGGGGGTGCGGACAGTCTCTAGAGCAACTGACATCAGCAAGCGGTAGCTTTGTATGTGTGCTGTACAGTACAGCATGCATGCACATTTAGGAACTGTTTTAGAAAAGAAAACTGTTCTCTAACTTTACGCCTGCCTTGAGCAGGCGTATATTTCTGGCACAAATCCATGTCTACCAAGGTTAGTAGTTGGGGATTTGCGTCAAAACCCATGGGTAGTTGCACAGGAGCAGCCATGTACCGCTCCTTGCATGCCCCTTGAAGTAAAGTCGCGTTAAGTAGTGCAGAGTGCTACTTTTTTTTGCTTTAGTGCCACTTTCCAGTGCCAAACCTGTTTTGTGCTAGAAAGTAAATCCCAAAATCAACAGTTGGTTCTGGGTATGCATCAGTTGGTTGAAAGTGTTGATGAATTTGGCCCTTGGTGTTTCCAGTTTTTTTTTTTTTAATTGAGGAGACCATAGTTTTACCTTTCTCTGGTACGAACAATGTTGGAGCTCATAGCCATTCAAATGTTGCAACTTTTCAAATTAAAGAACTGTTGGGTCATTCTGTATTCACGTTGTGTTCTGTGGCGTACGTGGCGATTTTGATGTGGACTTTATTTGTTTGAATTTACTGTTGCCCATACTTCGTGCGCAGTCATGGTAGGGAAGTGCCCCAGTGGGAGCATGGTTTGTACACCATCTTCCAGTCTCCTAGTGTGCGAGATCGAGGGGCCCAGGCTTAAGTCTGTACTCTCACTATTCATCCCTTAAGGTTATTTGTACCCATCCCCTCCAGAATGTCACAGCCAACATATTGTCAGAGAGAAATATGAAATTCTAGGTATAGTTTACCAAAATATCGTCCCACTGGAGTTAATAATGAAAACTCTACACCCACTGACACAGTATTTTTCAAACTGAATTTAAGACACAATGTTTGTCTGACGATATTTTTTGATAACGATTTTTTGACATCCTACTTGGAGCTGCGCTAAGGGGTAGTGGCCTACTACAATTCAGCTTGTAGAGCAGATTTTGGAAAAGTTGTCTGGCCAGAAAACGCCTGCCTACCCAAAGAATTCACCATCTTGTACACACTTGGTCGAAATAGTCACAACGTACTCTTTCTTGTGTAAACCACATAGACATCACCACACAAGTTCAACATATGCCTACACATAATGAAGGCAAGCAAACCAATTTATGGGGACTTAATGGATCTTTAACTGGGGAATGACTGTGGACAGGTATAGAAACAAAGGTCTGTGGCCCTCAACTGTAATGCCACTGCCACCACCTCCACTCAGAACATACTCTGGTTTGAAGAGGCAGTCAACTGAGTACACATAGAGCGACTCATGGATGGCAAATGGCAACAAAAAAGATGGTGCTCTTCCAATGGGTTTACGTGAATGTCAAATTCATTCGAGGAAAACAAAGAGCTAGTTAGAAAAAATGGACACAGCAGGAATGCATATCTTTTCTGAGTTGTGTAACGGACTTTCATCCAGGAGCCTTTATTTCTAAAATTGAAAGTCATTTGAGAGGGCAGGGGAAAGAGAGGTTGGATGACAAGTTTATGTGTTTTTGAGGAGTGCTGTGAGCAGCCAGATATCTGATCTTTTGGGATGGATTAGGCCACAGTTATTTAAAAAAGAATTAAACATCAAAAACAGTTGCATTTTAATATTGTATTTGCTGCAAAAATGCCGCAATAAGTGCAATTGTGCTGCAATATCTTTGGCCGTCTGGTATGGCAGGCATTAAATTGTGGGCAAACTCTCGGGTAATCACTATCAGGGAATTAGAGGTTTTACTTTGTACGTAATTTATGTGAATACATTAGTTTCATGACCGTGTTATTGTCTTATATCATAATGCATGTCACTAAGAATGTCATTGAGGGAATTTGCAGTGTCTTGTGTAAGTTCCTGAGCAGGGCATTGGGGGAAGTGGGAGTCCAATTCACAAACTAGGCATTTGACTATTTTCTGGATATTGAAGTTTGACTAAAGTACCCTTTCTGCAGAGTTTTTTGGGAGTCAGGGAATTTTAAGATTTTGCTTTTGTATTACTTTGATTGGTAATTGATGTTAATTGACCATCATGGTTTCTCTTAATTAAGTTTATTTGTGTTACAAATGGGCATACATCAATGTTCACTAGTTTCTGGTGCGTTGGTTAACAGCCCATAGTACACAATTTTTACATCTCACCGTACTTTTACTCGAACAAAAGAATTTGCTATTCTCTACATTGCCAATATATAAATTACAACACTCTTCATTTCATATTGTGATGAGAGGTAAGTGATGTAAAAACATATTAGTTTATCTCTTCTCCAAAGGGTTGTTCTTCACCATTCCTTATGTAAATTGTGTCCTAGCAACTCAGACTATTGTGACGTGGTTTGTTGAGTTGACACAAACATTGAAAGAGCAGTGCAGGCAAAAGTATTTCAAATTTGTATCTGTTTTTTTAAATGATAAATATAAAAGGTGATAAATACCTTGTCATAGCTACTACTGTCTGTTTCCCCGTGATACACACGCAGTGCCTGAGTTTATTTTTCCTGGGTTGCGCACTGTTTTAGAGTTTTCTTATCGTATTATGTTGGTTTGGACAGTCTGTGTTTTTGTGTTAGTGAAGCAATGACAGATTGGCCTTGTAGTTTGTGACTAAAGTAATGTGTGTCTGCAAAAGAAAACAATACTTTGACAAGGATCAACACTTGGCTGAAATACCTGAAGGGAAAATAGACTGTAAAAGTTAATTTTGAATCACTCCAGCAAACTATCTCCTGGCTATAAAGCTCACCTCTTTTATAATTAACCCCTTCGCTGCTAGGCCTCCCCCCCCCGTGCTAAGCCTTTTTTCGGCTATTTGGGGTAGTTCGCGCTTAGGCCCCTGTAACTTTTTGACCACATAAGGTATCCACGCCAATTTGCGTCCTTTTCTTCCAACATCATGGGGATTCTAAAGTTACCCAGGGTTTGTGGATTCCCCTGGAGGGGACCCAGAAATTAGCCAAAATACAGCTAAATTTTAGTTTTTGGGGGAAAAATGGGAAAAAAAGGGCTAGAGTTGAAAGTGTCTGGGTTTTTCCCTGCAAATGGTATCAACAAAGGGGTTGTGGTGCTGAAATCACCATCTTCCCAGCTTTCAGGGACAAGCAGACTTTTGTCAGAAAACCTAAAAAATTTTACACAGTTTTGTTATTTTTCTGGGACATAGCCTATTTTTGCTATTTTTTGTGCTTTCAACCTCCTTCAAATCAAATCAGGAATATTTATTTAGCGCAAACATCTCACCCGAAAGTCTCATGGCGCTTGCAGAAAAGCTCAGATGTTAATTTAAGCAGAGCCGTTAGAAGTCAAACAGCCAAGTTTTTAGCTCCCCACGAAAATGATTGACTTCCAGTTAATGGTAGAAATGGGTATGAAAGCAATAATGGATCTTGGAAAGCTATTATTTTAGAAAAGTAGACAAAATTCTGAATTCAGCAAGGGGTCATTTGTGTAGATCCTTCAAGGTTTCTTTATAGAAACTAACAGTTAAATATAGGAAAATTGAAAATTAGTTGAAAAAACAGCCATTTGTGTCAACTTTTTCACCTGTAACTTCTTCTAATTATGACAGCTGTTTGAAAGCAATATACCGTTACATCCGCTGGACCTTTCTGGTTGTGGTGATATATAGGACTTGTAGGTTCACCAAGAACCCGACGAACCCAGAGCCAATAACTGAGCAGCGTCTTGCAATGGTTTTTTATTATGTACCGGGTATATAGCAATTATTCTGGGAAAATGTATACATGGAAAAAATCGGTATGAAAGACACCTATGTATTTCTGAAATGGGAACAAAATATAGAGTTTAGAAACAGTAGATATTTGCACATTTCCGAAATTGGGAGTACCCATACTAGCATGAGAATTATAGGTCATTTTTCAAAACTACTTCTTTTACACATTGTCTTTCATTTGGAAGGCAGAAATGCATCGAAAGTCAATAGGTAATAACAGTTGCTCTACAATTCCGTGTTACCCTAAGTCTCCCGATAAAAATGGTACCTCACTTGTGTGGGTAGGCCTAGTGCCCACGACAGGAAATGGCTCAAAACGCAACGTGGACACACCACATTTTCACAATGAAAAATGACCCTTTTTTTGTAAAGTGCCTAGCTGTAGTTTTTTAACCCTAGCTCTGCCGGCACCTAGGGAAACCTAGTAAACCTATACATTTTTGAAAACTAGACACCCAGGGGAATCCAGGATGGGGTGACTTGACTGGCTCTCACCAGGTTCTGTTACCCAGAATCCTTTGCAAACCTAAAACATTGTCAAAACAAACACATTTTCCTCACATTTCTGTGGTGGAAAGTTCTGGAATCTGCGTGGATCCACAAAATTCCACCCACCCCGCGTTCCCCAAAGTCTTCTGAGAAAAATGGTACCTCCCTTTGTGGGTAGGCCTAGTGCCCGCGGCAGGAAACGGCCCAAAACGCAACGTGGACACACCACATTTTCACAGCGAAAAATTACCCTTTTTTTGCAAAGTGCCTAGCTGTAGTTTTTGAACCCTAGCTCTGCCAGCACCTAGGGAAACCTAGCAAACCTATACATTTTTGAAAACTAGACACCCAGGGGAATCCAGGATGGGGTGACTTGACTGGCTCTCACCAGGTTCTGTTACCCAGAATCCCTTGCAAACCTAAAAAATTGTCCAAAAAAACACATTTTCCTCATATTTCTGTGGTGGAAAGTTCTGGAATTTGCGTGGATCCACAAAATTCCACCCACCCCGCGTTCCCCAAAGTGTTTAGAGAAAAATGGTACCTTACTTGCGTGGGTGGGTCAAGTACCCGCGACAGGCAAGGGATTAAGGGTATAGCACCAAGAATTCTAAGCGCTACATTTTTTAACAAAATAAGTTTTTAGCCAATTCTGCATTGGACACCCACACAAGTGAGGTATCATTTTACTCGGGACACTAAGGAGAACGCTGTGGGGTATGACATTTGTGCCGGCACGGTGATTCCACACAAAAATATGTGGAAAATGTGTTTTTTTAGCTAAATTTGAGATTTGCAGGGCATTCTGCGTAGGAAAACGTTGGGGGATCCACGCAAGCCATACCTCATTGGACTCCCCCGGGTATCTAGTTTTCAGAAATGTTTGGGTTTGGTAGTTTCCCAAGATGGCCACTGAGCCCGGGGCCAAAACCCCAGGTAACACCCCCCCCCCCCCCAACCAGGTAGTTTTGTTATACGTAATTTTGAAGTCTCCACAGTACGATTTGGGCCATTTCCTGTTGCAGCCACTATGCCTACCCACACAAGTGAGGTACCATTTTTATCGGGAGACCGGGGGGAACGCTGGGTGAGAGGAAATTTGTGGATCCACGCAGATTCCAGAACTTTCCCACACAGAAATTTGAGAAAAAAGTGATTTTTTTTTCTCAGCTAAATTTGAGGTTTGCAGGGGATTCTGGGTAGGAGAATGTTGGGGGACCCACGCAAGCCATACCTCGCTGGACTCCCCCGGGTGTCTAGTTTTCAGAAATGTGTGGGTTTGGTAGGTTTCGCTAGATGGCCGCCGAGCCCGGGACCAAAAACTCATGGGACCCCCCTTGCAAAACCAGGTTGGTTTGTGATAGGTAATTTTGATGTGGCCTCACTAGGTTTTGGGCCCTTGCCTGTCGCGGGTCCTTGACCCACCCATGCGAGTGACGTACCATTTTTATCGGGAGACCTGGGGGAACGGTGGGTGGGAGGAAATTTGTGGATCCACGCAGATTCCAGAACTTTCCCACACAGAAATTTGAGAAAAGTGATTTTTTTCACCTAAATTTGAGGTTTGCAGGGGTTTCTGGGTAGGAGAATGTTGGGGGACCCACGCAAGCCATACCTCGCTGGACTCCCCCGGGTGTCTAGTTTTCAGAAATGTGTGGGTTTGGTAGGTTTCCCTAGATGGCCGCCGAGCCCGTGGCCAAAAACTCATGGGACCCCCCTTGCAAAACCAGGTTGGTTTGTGATAGGTAATTTTGATGTCTCCTCAATAGGTTTTGGGCCCTTCCCTGCCGCGGGTTCTTGGCCCACCCACACAAGTGAGGTACCATTTCAATTGGGATACTTGGAGAAATGCTGGGGGGTAGGAAATTTGTTGTTTCTTTCTGCAGCGTGAAAAGTTTGGCACAATAATGCAAGGAAAATGTGACAGTCACATTTTGAGGTTTGCAGGACATTGTGGGTAAGATAACTTGTTGGGATCCACAAGAGACATCACCATGTAGTCCCATGGGTGTTTAGTTTACGACAATATCTACAGTTGGTAGGTTTTTCTTAGATGAAATGTACACCTTGGCAGAGAGACAAAAAAGCAAAGATTACTGCACAGCCATCTATTCCTCAAGCACACACACATACTGGTTGGATTTGGCACGAGGGCGAGTGATGGTTCAGTATATAAAATTTTATTAACCAGAGATTTCACAAAAATGAAATGCACTGTCAATAATTGAAAGGACAAAAAACTGAACCAGTGTCTCGCAGCTCGTGAGCTGTAAAGCCACGTCAAGGCACCAACCGCTTTACAGGCCATTCACACACCTTTCATACGTGATACACACAAGACCATTCACACCACCAGGCACAAAACCAACACATTACAACATTCACAAAAAGGGACAAGGTACACCCTGCTTGAGGAAGATAGAAAAGACAAATATTTCTGCACAACCACCTATTCCTCAAGCACACATACATACTGGTTGGATTTGGCACGAGGGTGAGTGATGGTTCAGTATATACAATTGTATTAACAAGTGATTTCACAAAAATGAAATGCACTGTTAATAATTGAAAGGACGAGAAACTGAACGATTGACTCACAGCTCGTGAGCTGTAAAGCCACGACAAGGCACCAACCTCTTTACAGGCCATTCATGCACCTTTCATACGTGTGACACATACAAAACCATTCACACCGCCAGCCGCGGGCCCAGCACATTACAACACTCACACCAGCAGACAGCGCCATTCAAGGGCCCATCACTTTCACACGCCCACATTCCCGACACAGCAACCACACCAGCTCACGGATTGCGTGGAGTGGCGTTTAGCTAGCAGTGTGTGTAGTGACCAGCAGCAAGTCACTACTCACACACCGCCAGCCAAGCGCCAGTCCACGCACACCGCCAGCCAAGCGCCAGTCCACGCACACCGCCAGCCAAGCGCCAGTCCACGCACACCGCCAGCCAAGCGCCCGTCCACGCACGCCGCCAGCCAAGCGCCTGTCCACGCACATCGCCAGCCAAGCGCCAGTCCGCGCACACTGCCAGCCAAGCGCCAGTCCACGCACACTGCCAGCCAAGCGCCAGTCCACGCACACTGCCAGCCAAGCGCCAGTCCACGCACACCGCCAGGCAAGCGCCAGTCCACGCACACCGCCAGGCAAGCGCCAGTCCACGCACACCGCCAGGCAAGCGCCAGTCCACGCACACCGCCAGGCAAGCGCCAGTCCACGCACACCGCCAGGCAAGCGCCAGTCCACGCACACCGCCAGCCAAGCGCCAGTCCACGCACACCGTCATACATTTTTTTTAACAAGAAAGAAAACACAAACCAATTTCAACTAGATACAAAACTATAACTACAAAAACAGCAGTAACTACAGACATCATTCTATTGCCAAACGTGAAACTGAACTATATAAAACCATACAGACCAGGCAGTACACTATTAGACTCACGGTTGCTCCCAAAACCCCTTTTGAGTGTGATACAATCTGAAACATGTGGGCGCACACAGCCCAGGATTAGAAGGACAATCGGCACAGTGCATACGACTCTTCTTCTGCACACCTCTTCGCAAGCAGACTCTACATCTCTTACAGGGATTGGTTTTTGGGCGTGGGAGGAATTAAATCAGGAAAGTGGCGATCTTTCAATCTAGCCACATCCTCCACCACTCCAACTCTAGGAACACTTGCCTGTTCCACAACAACAAGGCTGCCTATCACAGACTCCTGAAACTTAACAAAAGTCATCTTTGACGCAGGAGAACACTCCTTGTACACAACAAAAGCATTGAAAGTTGCTAAATTGAAGAGCTGGATGGCCAACTTCTTATACCAAATGTAAGCCTTACGAACAGCAGCGTAAGGTTCCAACCTCTGATCTACTCTATCGACACCACCCATGTGCTTATTGTAGTCTACAATGCACACAGGTTTGCGCACTTCAGCAACCTGACCCCAAACAGTCACAGGTGAAGTACTCTCATCATGAATGGTAGTCAGCATGTACACATCCCTCCTGTCCACAAATTTCACAGCTAGCAGTTCCTCACTACGCAAGGCACTGCACTGTCCCCTCTGAAGCTTTTTGCAAACAAGCTCTTTTGGGTAACCTTTACGGTTAAAGCGGATTGTGCCACAAGCAAAAGTGTCCACTTTGAACAATTCCTTAAACAATTGCACAGCAGTGTAGAAGTTATCAAGGTACAAATGGTGGCCTCTGTTAAACTGTCCTCTAGCAAGATCCCACACAATTTTCTCTGAAACTCCAAAAGTGGACGGACAACCGGGGGGGTCAATAGTGGAATCCCTACCAGTGTACACCCGGAAATTATAGACATATCCTGTCCTACTCTCAGACAACATATACATCTTAATTCCATAACGTGCCCTCTTGCTAGGAATGTACTGCCTAAAAACCAAACGGCCCTTGAACAGGACCAAAGACTCATCAACAGAGATTTCTTTGCCTGGAGTATAGATCTCTGAAAATCGATCTACAAAGTGATCAAGAACAGGCCGAATCTTAAAAAGATGGTCACAGTCAGGGTTATCTCGTGGCAACGCCAAAGCATTATCAACAAAATGCAGCATCCGAAGCAAAAGTAAATACCGATCACGACTCATAATTGCAGGAAATATGGCCGTTGCCATCAAGGGACTGGTAGACCAATATGAAGCCAGGGACGGCTTCCTTATCAAGCCCATCAAAGAAGTCAAACCCAAAAACTACTTCATCTCATCCAGATTTGTGCGAGTCCACCGGGTAGCTCTAGAGCGGGGCCTAAGTCTGGCACTGTTGTCCCTCAAAAACTGTTCAGCATACAAATTAGTCTGCTCAACAATCTCACCCAAAAATACATCATCCATGAACAACTGAAAAAACTGTATAGGCAAAATATTTTCACAATCCACTCTACACCCTGCATCACCACTAAAGGCAGGCAACACCGGCTGCACCATGTTTGGATCAACCCAGAGTCCAGCACTTCCAATGGGAAGCCTTAAAGCCCCAGGCTGCAATCCAGATGCCTCTTGCACCATCGGCACATCAGTGTCCTCCTCTAAAACAGGCACTTCATCCGCACTGAGAGTAGCTTCATCCGCACTGAGAGTAGCTTCATCATCCGATGATTCCATGTGGAGAGAACTCACTGCCTGAATCTTCCCCTCCCTCCTCTCCCTCAGACGCACTATCAGTCTCATAATCCTGCTCAGAGGAAAATTCAAGAAGCATACCAACCACCTGCTGAGCAGTAATTCTACGGCTAGCCATAATGCTTACTAATAAAGGTAACTTGTCAAACAAGTCAACAACAAACCCTTTGTAAAAAAAGAAATAAACAAAATGTAGCTTTATCACAAAGACCTATATACTCCAACACTATACCACTCACTTGCCAGAAGCAGCTAGACTCACCACCACCTACTCTGCACAGACACAGTAAGGACCAATAGTATCCCACTAAAAAAGAAAAAAAAAGAAAATTACACATAATACAACACAAAACACATCGCATAGAATTTCATGCACAAAACACTAACTAAATATGCTGCTATTATGACACCACTTACAAAAAATTCATTCATGCATGACATTAATACTCAATTGGAGTAAACACAACGAAAATGTTTTTCTTACCCCAAAAATGCGACTGCACAAAACTGCAGATCAACCACTGCCGAAACCGCAAACAAGAATCAAAAGCTTTGCACTAGAATAAAAAGGAGAAAAAACACATTACAATCACATATGCAAATAATGCACTAGTCCACACACTATCCACCAGCCAAGCAAAGGTGGTAGGTGGGCCTGAAAGCATAAGGCCAATCTGCCCCCACAGGGAGCAGAAACAGCCAAAAAATTCACCCTCATAAAGGGGGAGCGACCCTTGCCCAAGGGGTCACTCCCCAACACCAACATTTAAAAAGCCCTGGTGTCTAGTGGCTTCTGCCCCCCTAGGGGACAGATGGGCCCGAAAACATATGGCCGATCTGCCCCCAAAGGGGGCAGAAACGACCACAATAAATACCCCATAAAGGGGAGCGACCCTTGCCCAAGGGGCCGCTCCCAAACAACTCAAACAATCCCTGGTGTCTAATGGCTTCTGCCCCCCTTGGGGGCAGATGGGCCTAGAATAACAAGGCCGATCTGCCCCCAAGGGGGGCAGAAACGGCCAAAATAAATGATTCCCAAAGGGGAGCGGCCCTTGCTTAAAGGGCCGCTCCCAAAAACCATATTAAAAAAAAAAAAAAAAATCCCTTGTGGCCTAGTGGGCTCACAGCGACTTCTTTATATATAAATATTAATTCGATCTGCCCCCCCCCCCCCCAAGGGGGGAAGACCACTACAAAAAAAATTATCCCCCAGGGGGAGCGACCCTTGCCCAAGGGGCCGCTCCACGACACAAAGGCACTTTTTAAATAAAAAAAAAAATCCCTGGTGGCCTAGTGGTCCCATAATGCCTTTTTTTATATAGATCTGCCCCCCCCCCCAAAGGGGGGCAGACCCATCCACAAAATGTTTCCCCCAAGGGGAGCGACCCTTGCCCAAGGGGCCGCTCCCCGACACAAAAGGCCCTTTAAAAAAAAAACAAGCATTCCTGCTGCACGATCGCGCCCCATGCACGATCGTGCAGCATGAATGCTTGAAAAAGACATCGGAGGAAAGGAAAACACTTTTCTTTCCGCCGATGCCTTTTTTAAACCCCTCCCTCCCTCCCCGAGGACAAACTCACCTCTGCTCTGCCGGACGCACAGGAAGCAAATGGCTTCCTGCGCGTCCGGTTTCATGTAATGATGTCAGCGCCCAAGGCGCGCTGACGTCATTACATGATGTGGTGGGGGTGGGGGGGGGGGCGGGGGGGAAAAGCGGGTAGGGGCAGGTTTAGGGGCGGCCCACGGGATGAGCGCCAGCGCTTCCCCCGTGGGTGGGTGCTAGGACGGCCGGGAGCCGTCCGACGCACACGCCCACCGTGACAACCTACTGCTCCCGGCCGTCCTCATTGAAAGGGTTAAGAAAACACCACCTGGCTTTCATTGGGTGACAGTGGTGGGTTGCAGTTGTTTCCTGCAGCATGTAGGGTGTGTATCTTGTGTGTTTCTCATTTAAACATTTTGTATGGCAAACATTTATGGTTGGAATTTTCTTTTGAAGAGACCATTATTGGTGGTAGGAAGTACTGCATCCTTCCATTGTACTGATCTAATGAATATGAAGATAGAAGACCACTATGTGGTTGTTCCCTCAATAGTCCATGAGCCTAGTACTCTTCTGCCTCAAGCTTCTTGCTCTGAATACCAAGTTGTTGACATCTGTCTTGTTTTTCCATTTTCAATCCTTTCAGGGGTAATCGCGATGGCTTGATCAGAGCCTCCAGCAGCCGCCAAAGCAGCACAGACAGTGAAATGAAGTCGCTGGAGCCACGGCCATGGAGCAGTACAGACTCGGAGGGCTCCATCCGTAGTATGCGCCCGCCAGTCACCAAAGCCAGCAGCTTCAGTGGGATTTCCATCCTTACACGTGGTGACAGCATTGGCAGCGTCAAGGGGACCACATGCAGGACCAACAGGCCAGGTACTAACTAACTTAGGCATGGCTAATTGCTTTCAGCCTGAAGCTCAGTTTCTCTTCTGGTGTTTTCATTGGTGAAGTCAACTTTGGGATTATAATCTCATTCTTATTAGAAATCAGTGACGTACTTTGCCCCTGGTATGGTTTATGCTTCTTACTTGGTGAGTGGCTGGGAGCTGATAAGCTGCAAGAGGCCAGGTGCAGGAGTTAAGATTCATAGGTGCGCAACAGAGGTGTAGCTGCTTGACTGCACAATTATTTACATATAGCTATTCATTGACACAACCCAACAGTATTTTGTCTCAATTGAGTAATTCTCTGATGCTGCAGGTCATGAATCAGACTGATTGCTGACAGAGAAAGCTACTGAGTCCAGGATCGGCCTTGGTAATGGTAATGTTTTTTTAGCAGGACCTGGCGTGCAGCACCTGGGCCAAATATCAGGATTGAGCTTGCTTTGCACTTGTGTCTTGGACAGAAAAGATGTGCTACAAGAAGGGGGGGGGGGGTTAGGTTAGCTGTAGAGACTGAACTTTTTTGTGCAGTGTGCTGAATAAGGTCAGTGGCCCTCAAAAAAAGAATTTGGGTTCTTTGCAAGAGGCTGAGCTGTGTAATACTGCAAAAAAAGATTTAGGTCTTATTGCTGATACTGTAGTATTTCATAAAAAGGATGGCATAAGCAAGGATTGACCGTTCGTTGCCTAAACAGATGCCATGCTAAAAGGAGTGGCTGGCATTTCCTTTTTGGCAACTGGGCTTCTACGGCGGGTTGCCAGAGGGGGATTGAGCTTTCATTGCAGAGACTGAGCTGTGTAAGGTAAGGTTTGCTCCAGCAAAAGTTTGAAGATTCTTCACATAGACTGAAGGCTTATGGCCAAGGTGACATCAAGAATAACTAAGATTTCTTTTGCTGAGCTGGAAAAGCTAGGGTTCCACTGGATTTGTTAGGGGAAACGGAGTATTTGTACTCATTGGCAAGTCAGAATGTTGTCCATTACACTAGTTTAATTCTGCTCCAATGTCTTCCCAGGCCTGTCATTGGTGGCCCCTGATGTTTGCAACCAGGTCTCCTCCTCCTCCCAGTCTCTCCGAAGCCTCATGCCTTGCACTGCCCAGCAACATCCACTCCAGCCTGCTCCCCAGCAACAGGCACTCGGCAACCACATGCTGTCGCAGGTGAGTCATCACTTAAGTGTTTAGCTGTAATACCAGGCTGTTCTTAAATCCATGCAGACTTGAAAGCAGGATGCAGAAGTGTAATTTCTAGGATAATGTCTGTAGGCGGTTGAAGGCTTGGGGAATGCAGTTCTCCCAGTGCTGCTTCTCTTTGAGCATGTGGCTGAACTGGTGTCATCTAAACATAACAAGGGACCCCTCACTATTAGAGGCAATTTACTAAACGGCTTCCTGTCTGCTGTATTTGTTGAG
The DNA here is from genome assembly GCA_963921515.1 of Calotriton arnoldi. NCBI lineage: Eukaryota > Metazoa > Chordata > Amphibia > Caudata > Salamandridae > Calotriton > Calotriton arnoldi. Next base: position 1,071,028 of record CAWUFW010000262.1, read on the forward strand.
ATTTGTGTACCACTAGGATGTCTATAAAGAATTTCTCTTACCATATTAAGTAAAGTCCTCACCAGGCCTTAAGAGTATTTTTATTTGATAAGGCCTAGACATTGATGCAGAAAAGAGGGAGAGACTGGCTCAAATGCCCAGATGGGGAATGTACCTGCCTAAATATTTACCTCACAGATAGTCTAGCCCTTGTATTAGTGAAAAACCTAATTTAACAACCATCATTTGCTTTGGCCACTTAAAGTTTTGCTTAAGATGGATACTTCAGATTCCTCACCTTTAGAATATCTCCAGGCATCAGATCGGATCTGGAAGATATTTCAGCATAGCCACTGTACATCAGTAGGTGGTGGTGTGCTCCTCCACCCCCGAATCATTGACGTCCATTATATTCTTTCTGCACTTTCATATGTGAATCTGGAGCTAGCTGTTACCTTTTCTTTTCTCGTCAATTGACCAGCTTTTTTTCTCTTCCAGATTGCTATCCAGTGTTCGAGGGAACATGTCCCCTCCTAAAACCACAAGATGTAATCCTTGTAGTGGCTATCGCAAACAATTTCTGTGACATCCACACGAGGTGGGTGTTTGGGGTTGGGCCACAACTCCAGGTTCTATGAGGAGTATGCTCTGATGCGCCTCAAGGCCATCCTGTAACTTGAAGCCAATCTGTCCCTCACTGAGCACCACAGGAAGTTGCGTACGGGTAGCTTCTGCTCGTAGTCGAGGATCCGGACCCGCAACAGATCGTTTTTGGGGTCAAAATCTCTGGGTAAGTCAAAATCCAAAAAGAAGCACAAGGAGTGCATGCTGGCCTCATCCCAGCCTCGCTGTTCTCCGTCTGAGAAGTAGTGAGGATGTCAAGGTGCTCAGTGATATTGCTCCCAGTCCCCTACTGAAAAGTGAATTCCTAAGCTGGTTTTGATGCACCCAAATTCCTAAGTCCATTGGCGACACCACAACGGATTGTGGCATTTAAGGAGGTGGAGCACCACATTTCTGGCACCCTAGTGGCTCCCACTGGTGCCCCTTTTGGGCTTCATGGATCCACGGATGACTCCATGGTTATAGTTGGGGGGACTGTACTAGTCGCCTCCTGAACCCGCTTGGGGTTCATCTCCGACTCCGGAACAGACTCCAAGCCTGGCACCAAGAGCCATACCTGTTCCTGCCACATTGACACCGGAGGAAGACATCGATCCTATTGTTCTGTCCGACTCCAAACTGTCCTGCTCATCCTCATCTAGCACAGTTCCAATGTGCCTGGGCCCCAAGCACTCTGACTTTGATAACATAGTGCCTTTGCCTAGGAGCCACCAGGGCAGTCTTCCAACAACTATTTGAATTGGACTGTGACCGAAATCAGCCAGCTTTTGGTGAAGATGGTAATGGTGGGGAGGAATTCTCCCCACAATATGATGGCAATTTCTAATTGGACCTACAAAAGGCCAGTGCGCTGGACACTTCCTTTACACAGGATTGGGTTCTCGTTTTGGCCCTTCCATGGTAGATTTTGCTTCGTTCGCCATAGTCGTTAGGCGGGCAGCTGAAGTTTTAATTTGTAGCTACCTTTTGTAAGGTAAAAACCCATGTCCTCACGAAAGCGTTACAACCCCGACATTCCGCATTAGAACCCTAACTGCCATTCAACAAGATCTGACCAACACCCTGTTAGGAACTTGCTCCTTGCCCACCTGTAAATAAACTAGCAGCACATCATTGTAGACCTGCTCTGGGTGACCCTGGCTTCCTGACTTACTGCCAGGCTCTCAGGAGATGGGCGCTAACAGCCTTCACCAGTAGGGTCAACCCCAAGTCAATTCTCACTACTTCCCCCCCCCCCCCCCCCCGGACTCAGTCGAAAAGAATTGAGGTGTTAGGGAAGAGGATGTTTTCTTACTCTAGACTCGTCTGCAGGTCAGTCAGCACCAGCTATTTTTTTTAGAAGGTTCTCCCATGCATTATGGAACTCGTTGCTGAGATCTTACCAGCAGTCCTGGAAGAATTTTGCATCAGTTTATCACAGACGATTCAAAATGGCCAAATACCTTATCTGGTGAGGCCTAGACACAACTGACTGTTTAGGCAGAGCACTAGTGTGGTGCTCCTGCGCCACTCGTGGATGAGATCCATGGGCTCATCTATGTTCAGGCATCACTCATTCATATACCTTTTGACAGGTCTCTCCTCTTTGGCGAGAAGGCAGTTTCAGCCCATGAGTGCTTCAAGGAGTATAGCTACTGTGAGCTCCCTCGGTCTTTCCACACCTGCAAGGCAGTATCCCAATTTCTTAGCCCCTTTCAAAGCATCACTAGGGGTTTCACCTTCAGACAGCGTCAAGGCTCACCACCCAGACACCCCAACAATGAGGTCTATGTAGGTGATCAAGCAAACAATTCTAGGGCCACAGGAACAGCGAACCTCTTGAGACCCCAGCCCCTCCAGTAGTAGCCCCCAAGGCACGTTAGTTTGCCCTTTGCGGCACACGACCACCCATGGGAGGCAGGATCAGTCATTTTCTCCATGAGTGGCAAGCCAGAACATCTGGCAGATGTGCTCCGCAGACAGTCCAGCGAGGCTATGCCTTGCCATCCGTTTCCGCCTCTGCATCTCCCACCCACACCTGAGCGGCTTTAAGTAGACAGTTTGTCTATTTTGCTGCAGAAATTTTAGGATCTTTTGGAGAAGGAAGCCATAGAGAGGGTCCCAGCCTCAGAGATCAGAGCTGGAAGTTACTCCCCTTTTTTCCTTGTACCAGAGAAGGGCGGAGACCTTTGTCATATTTTAGATCTTCATCTTTAACAATTTCTTCCTGTGGAATGGCAAATTCAAGATGCTCATTCTAGCCCAGGTTCAATCTGCCCTAGATCCAGGAGACTGGATGGTGGCACTGGACTTACAGGATGCCTATTTCCGTATACCTGTTGTGAGAAAGTGCCCTCTTTCTGCATTGTTGCCCCCCTTTTTGCTGAATTGCTGATGTGCTTTGATTGCGTTTGCCCTGGGCTCCTGTTAACCATGTACCCAGGGCCTATGTTCTTTCCCTAAAACTGCATTGATGCCTAAACCCAATTGGCATCTCTGGCCACAGGTCAGCCCCTGATAAATGGTACCACAGGTACCCAGGGCACTGTGACCAGAAAAGGCCTCTAAGGGCTGCAGCACTTAATGTGCCACCCTTAGAGGTCCTGTACCATTACACTCACACACTGCCTTTGCATGCTGCATGTTTTGGTGCAGAACAAAGTGAAGAGTCGACATGGCACACATCCCTGTGTCCCATGCCTACAACCCACTGCCCTGGCATAGATCAGTCACCCCTCTAGCTGGGTGCACTATACCAGTGGTGAGGGTACAGGTGCATGAGCCCTGTACCCCTACAGTATCCAAGTCCATTCTTAGACATTGTAAGTGCAGTGCTGCCATTAAGACTATATGGTGCTGGGAGCTTGTCATTACGAACTCCACAGCACCATAATGGCTACACTGAAAACTGAGAAGTTTGGTATCAAACTTCTCAGCACATTTAACCCACACTGATGCCAGTGTGGGATTTAATGAAAAATGCACACTGAGGGCATCTTAGAGATGCCCCCTGAAAACTAACCTACCACTAGTGTCCAGGCTGAGTGGCTGCTTTCAGCTGCCACCACCAGGCATGTTTCTGGACCCTTGGGTTGAGAGCCTGCTGCTCTCGAAGGCCTGAAACAATGCACATCCTGGGACGAGGTGCCAAGCCTCCTCCCCCATGATGGGCAGGGTTCCCAAAGGGAAGCTTCAAAGGCTTGCCGCCTTTGTGAGCTTCCCAGGCCACTTGCTGCTTTCAGCAACTGGTTCCCCACTGGTTCTGACCCCCACTTTGGGCGGGAGAACCGGCGGGAAAACAAGTGAGGAAGAGAGGTGTGCCCACCTCTGCCAACTCCACCCCTCAGGTGGGGGAGGCGAGGTGAAGCACAACTCTCAGTCCCCGCCATCTTGCAGATGGGGGGGGGACTCAGCCAACCAGGGAAAGGCTTATGCCCCTCTCCCACTGGAGGGTGGCATAATAGGGGGTGTACCCACTCCAGGGAATGGACCCATTGGTCCCAACCTTTTTACCTACCTGTAACACCCCTAAATCTAGTATTTAGAGGGACCCCTGAACCTTGCTTCCTCAGACCAGAAGAAACTACAAGAAAAGAAGAAGGACCGGACAGCCGTGCCGAAGCAAACAAGAGGAAGACGCCCACTGACTTGGCCCCAGCCCTACCGGCCTGTCTCCACTTCGAACTTGCTCCTGCGAAATCCCGGTGTGTCCTGCAGCCAGCAACCTCGAAAACCCCGGAGGACCTCCCTGCCTTCAACCACAAAGACTGTGTATCCCGTGAACACTGGATTTGTTAATCTTCAACCTCTGGCTCCGGCCGGACACTGCGAATCCGCACCCCTCTGCACCCGCCATCCACGGCCCGAGCGGGCAAACACCACAAGGAGGTCTCCCCGGCGATCCTAACCCGAGATCCGGTGACCCCTGACCTGCCTCAAACCTCCAGCCGACGCCTGCAGCCTAAACCTGGATGGTCCCCCCAACTGTGATCCGGAGCTGGTAAGAAGATCCGACCCTAAAAGGCACCCGACGCCCAACAGCCTTGGGTGGCCCAACTGACGGTGCCTAACCAACCCCCAACTTACCTCTCGAAGTGGTGGTCGCACCCAGAAGACCTTCGTCCCCAAGCCTGCAGTGACTTTGCAAACCGGAGGTTCCCATTGCAAACAGGGCGCCCGACGTCGAAACAGCACCCTGCACTTGGCCGCCCTAGTGCCGCTGAGGGTGCACCTTTGGTGCTACTTTGTTTCCCATTTGCCCTGAGCTAAAGTCCAGGAGCTTTGCTCCTACAACCAAGTGGCCTGCTCGTCAGCAGCCACCAACCGGAGGCCCCCTATCCCCCATTGGATAACATTGGGCCTCAGCACTCTGCACCCGGCCGCCCTAGTGACGCTGAGGGTGTAATGAGTGCATCCCTGACCCTGGGGGACCCCTGAGTCTACCCCCAGAACCTCAACTCCCACTACTGAATACATACCCTAAAACCGATAACACTATGTTCGAGGCATGTGAGCTGTAGATCACATGCTGTGCATACTCCTGCCATCTAGTGTTGGGTCCGGATGTTTGCACTTTGTTTTTCTTCAAAGAAGTCTTTTCCAGTCAAGAGGTCGGTGACTCCTCCTTTCGGTGATAGTGCGCATGGGCATCGACTCCATTGTTAGATTTTTTTCCGCCATCGGGTTCGGATGTGAATTACTGCGCTCCGGTTCGACACGTTGCTTCGGTTTCCCTCGGTGCGCAAGACACTCACCCTCGACGGTATTGTTTCCGAACACGTCTCCCATTCTCTGTGTATCGTATTTACTTATTAAAAAATATCTTTTGATTGGAAAGCTCGTGGAAGGCCATCAGGCCTACCCGCGTCGGTCCAACCCGCAGTCGATGGAACAAACTCCCTTCAAATTCTGCCCTCGGTGTCACGCGAAGTACCTGCGCACCGACTCACACAAAGTGTGCAACCTGTGTTTGTCTCCGGAACACAGAGAACAGGACTGCGACGCGTGCCAGACTTTCCGCTCCAAGAAGACACTTTGCGACCGTCGGGCTCGACGTCGCGACATGCAGAGCCAGCACACAAGGTCCATTCCGGCCGTCTTCAGGCAACAATCGGACGAAGAGGCCGGGGATGCCATGGGAACCGAGGAGGAGCAGGAACTGATCTCCATTTCAGAGCACAGCTCTGACCTAGATGAAGACATCCCGCATGGACAACGTACTGTGAGTACAGACCCTTCCTCGTCCTAAGATCCATCTCAACATCTCAAGGCTCCGGTCCAACCCGCGCCCTCGGGCCCCGGTCGGCACCGAGACCACTCTTCTGACGCCCCGCCTTCTGGCTTGGCACCGAAGCCTACAAAAAAGCCTCCCGGCTCCGAAAAGCCTCACTCCAAATAGGGCTCCGAGCCGAAACCTTCGGGTCGAAACAGAAGTCTGGCTCCGACCCACACCATTCGGCACTAAAACTAACTTCGGATCCGAAAACACCAACACCTAAGACACCGGCACCGAAACATTCGGCGCCGAAACAGTCAAATGTGCCGTAATCTCCAAAAAAGCACATTTTTGACGCTGCGATCGACAAACCGGACCCAAAACAGAAGGTGTTGTACATTCATCCAAAGACTGGACACATCACCACCAAAGTGACTTTAAAAAGAAAGACTGATACAGAAGAGGAATATCACATTCCTTTGAAGAAGAGAATTGTTGGAACTAACCCTTCCCCTCCTCCTCTTCCTCGTCCATCACCTCCTTCCCCTCATTTCCAACCAATTTCACCGGAGCATTCACCACCACATACACCTGACAACCAGGATGATGATAGGGATGAAGATTTATCAGCCAGTACCTACAGACCCATGGGACGACTACAACACTAATTCGCCCACAGGCAATGATCCCGACTTGTACCCTACCAAGCCCTCTCCCCTGGACGACAGTGTAGGCTACATTGAATTACTGGGTAGAGCTGCCAACTACCATGGGGTGCAGCTGCACAAAGAATCCCAGGAAGAGGACTTCCTCTATGAAACCCTTAGCAGCACACAAAGGTCATCACACACACTACCCATGCTCAAAGGGATGATCAGGCATGTAGATGACATCTTTAATGACCCTGTCAGGACTCGTATTCTTACCCCTAGAGTAGATAAGAAATACAAGCCAGCACCATCTGACCCAGTGTATGTAAGGGGACAATTACCATTGGACTCCCTGGTTGTGTCCAACGCACAGTAAAGAGCCAACTCCCAAACTACAGGAGATGCTCCACCCCCAGATAAAGAATCCAAGCTTATTGATGCTTCGGGGAAAAGGGTGGCCTCTCAGGCAGCAAACTTCTGGCGTATCTCTAACACTCAGGCGTTGCTAGCACGATACGAGCGTGCGCACTGGGACGAGATGGAGCAATTGATCCAATTTCTGCCCCAAGAACATGAGTCTAAAGCACAAGACCTAGTGAGGGACATCTTATTTCAAACAATGCAATCAGGTGCTCCCTAGATGCTGCAGACACTGCTGCTAGAGCTGTAAACACCAGCGTCCTTTTAAGGAGACATGCCTGGCTCCGCATATTTGGGTTCAAACCGGAGGTTCAAACCTCCATATTAAACACACCCTTTGATAAGGAACACCTCTTTGGCCCAGTGGTAGATTTTTCACTGGAAAAGATGACGAAAGACACTGAAGTGGCCAAATCCATGGGGCCCTTCAGTCAACACAAGCCCGTGGTTCCTTTTGGTGCTCTTTCTTCCGCGGAGGCTCAAAAAATACCTCCTCGGAGACCACCTCCACCTACAAGGGCAATAACCAACCCTCTGCCTCTAAGGGTTACTTCAGAGGGGGGTTACAGAGGCAACAACGCAAAGGCAGGGGTAGAGGTTCAAACAAATGCACCTAGCCCTCCAATACAAAACAGTGACTTGCCTACACTTCCCTCCGACCACTCAACACCTGTCGGGGGAAGACTTTCAGATTTCCTACCAATCTGGCAGTCAATAACAGACAAGTGGGTACTACAAATTATCCGTTCTGGTTACTGCCTGGAGTTCACCAACACTCCTCCAAACATTCCCCCAAAGTCACTACAATCTATACAAAATGCTGCAGCAAGGATGTTGTTAAACATTCCAAAGTTTTATCATATATCTGGCCGCATTAAAACTCTTCACAAATCGAGTTTAAAGCTTTGTGTTTGGTACATAAAACTCAGTTTGGTTTAAGAGCAACGGATTTAAAGAAACTATTTCAGCAGTCCACTCCTAGGCGCTATCTTAGGTCAGCTAACAAAGGCCTAGTCCAGGTACCCAGAATACAAAGAGCAAGATTGGGGGGGGGGGGGTAGGAGCCTGTCGTATCATGATTCCAGATTATGGATTGAATTACCAGACGAGATCAGACTTCAACCGTCCAGACCATGATTCAGGAAGCTGCTGAAGACGTGGCTATTTATTAGGCAGAAATAAGGTACTCCCCCCCTGCTAACCGGTGTCCTGCTATAGCGCCAAGACGCCTCTGCATTCGTGCGCTCTATAAGCATATTACTTACTTTCACCAGATCACCTACACCTCCTCAAACAAGAGGTACAGTCTCTCCTTCTAAAAGGGGCTATAGAGCCCGTACCACCACAACATCTCTGGTCGGGCGTGTACTCCTTTTACTTCCTAATACCCAAAAAAGATAGTTCTCTCAGACCAATATTAGATCTCAGAGAACTCAATCTTTACATACAGTCAGATCATTTCCACATGGTAACACTTCAACAAGTACTTCCTCTGCTGAAGAAAGGCGACTTTCTGTCTACTCTAGATTTTTAGATTTAAAAGATGCTTATTTTCATATTCCAATCCACCCCGCTCATCGCAAATTCCTCAGGTTTGTGGTATCGGGTCAACACTTCCAGTTCAAGGTACTCCCATTCGGAGTCACCATGGCCCCCAGAGTCTTCACAAAGTGTCTGGTGGTAGTAGCTGCTCACCTAAGAAGACAAAGCATCCATGTCTTCCCATACTTGGACGACTGGCTCATCAAAGCCAGTACGTACCAGCAATGTCTCCAGCACACTTTCAGAACAATTCAGTTACTACATCAACTAGAGTTCACAGTCAAAGTGCTAAAATCATATCTCCAACCAGCCAATACTCAGAACTACCTAGGAGCCACTCTAGATACTCAAAAGGCTATAGCGTTTCCCAAACCAGCCAGAATTCGCAACATTCAGGCTTTAGTTCTCCAGTTTCAACCCAATCATTTGCTTCCAGCTCGGGTTTATATGCAACTGCTGGGAATGATGGCATCTTGCATCATGATCGTCCCCCATGGCAGACTGCACCTGCGTCCACTTCAAGAATGCTTAGCCAGTCAGTGGAACCAGTCACAGGGTCTATTAACCGATCTAGTGTTGGTAAGCGGCCGTACTCATCGCTCTCTGTAGTGGTGAAACACACAAAATATATCAAAAGGATGGCCCTTCATAGACCCGGTTCCACAGATAGTACTAACAGCGAACGCATCCCTCACTGGCTGGGGAGCTCATCTTCAACAACACAGTGCAAGTCCTGTGGCGCCAACAGCAAAAGTTGCTCCACATCAATCATTTAGAGTTGCTTGCAAACTTTCTAGCTCTCAAGGCGTTTCAGACTCACCTGGCGGGCAAAGCTGTCTTGGTTCGTACAGACAACATGACAGCTATGTATTACATACAAAAACAGGGGGGACACACTCTCTCCAACTGTCCCACTTAGCCCAAGACATCTGGAGGTGGGCCATTCACCACAAACTTTATCTCCTAGCGGAACACCTCCCAGGAGTCATCGACCAGATTGCAGACCTCCTCAGCAGGCAGAGGCAGCAAATACACGAATGGGAACTTCACCCTCAAGTTCTCCTCCCATACTTCCAAGCTTGGGGAGTCCCTCAGATAGATCTGTTTGCCACACACCAAAACGCAAAATGCCAAAGCTTCGCCTCCAGGTACCCATACCCGCAGTCCAAAGGCAATGCACTATGGATGAACTGGTCAGGGATATTTGCCTACGCTTTTCCGCCTCTCCCACTTATTCTATTAGTGGTTCGGAAGCTCAGGCAAACATCTCTCACACTAATCCTAGTAGCTCCCACATGGGCACGTCAACCTTGGTTCACAACCCTGTTGGAGCTCTCTGGTCCCGCATCAAAAGCTGCATTTAACCCCCAGTCTCCTTACATAGAGCCATGGAGAAATCAGACACCCAAATAACTGAACCTCGCGATCTGAATCCTGAAGTCATAGAGTTTGGTTATTTAAACCTTCCACCAGAATGTATGACTATCATTAAAGAGACTAGAAGGCCTACTACAAGAGCCTGTTACGCAGCTAAGTGGAAGCGATTTGTGATTTATTGTAATAACAATCATATCAACCCTCTTGATGCTTCCATACAAAACATCATCTGCTATCTGTTACACTTGCAACCGTCAGCATTGGCTTACACCTTCATCAGACTACACCTCGCGGCAATAGCTGAGTATCTACAAAATAGGCAGCATTTGTCATTGTTTAGAGTACCCGTAATTAAAGCTTTCATGGAAGGACTAAAAAGAGTCATACCACCAAGACTCCCACCTGCCCCAGTGTGGAATCTTAACATAGTCCTTACAAGATTAATCGGCCCACCTTTTGAGCCCATACACAAATGCGAACCACAATTCCTCTCTTAGAAAACCGCTTTCCTCATTGCAATCACTTCATAAGGAGAGTGAGTGAACTACAGGCACTAACTACAAGAACCTTTTTTCCAACTACACAGAGACAAAGTGGTTCTTTGTACCAACCCCAAATTTTTACCTAAGGTAGTATCTGCATTTCACATAAATCAGTCGGTAGAATTACCTGTATTCTTCCCTCAACCTGATTCTGTTGCAGAACGAGCTCTACACACCTTAGATGTCAGAAGAGCACTCTTGTACTACATTGAAAGAACAAAATCATTTCGTAAAACAAAGCTACTCTTTGTTGCTTTTGCACCACCACTCAAGGGTAATCCTATCTCCAAATCTGGTATTGCAAGGTGGATTGTTAAGTGCATTCAAACTTGCTATGCAAAAGCAAAGAGGACTCTAACTGTACCCCCTAGGGCACATTCCACTCGCAAGCTAGGGGCTACTATGGCTTTCTTGGGAAACATAGTTGACATTTGCAAAGCTGCAACATGGTCTACACCGCATACATTCACCAAACACTATTGTGTAGATGTGTTAGCGAGACAACAAGCCAATGTGGGTCAAGCAGTTCTTAAGACACTATTTCAGACAACTCCAACAGCTACAGGTTAGCCACCGCTTTGGGAGGATACTGCTATATAGTCTATGCACAGCATGTGATCTACAGCTCACATGCATCAAACGGATAATGTTACTTACCCAGTAAGCATCTGTTCTTGGCATGTAGAGCTGTAGATTCACATTCGCCCCCGGGTACCTGTAGCTGCTGCAGTTCACTTTAGTTTACATACATACGCATGGACATCTCTATTCTTTACTATCACTCCATTCTCACCCTCTGCGGGAAAACAATCTAACAATGGAGTCGATGCCCATGCGCACTATCACCAAAAGGAGGAGTCGCCTACCTCGTGACTGGAAAAGACTTCTTCGAAGAAAAACAAAGTGCAAACATCCGGACCCAACACTAGATGGCAGGAGTATGCACAGCATGTGAATCTACAGCTGTCCATGCCAAGAACAGATGCTTACTGGGTAAGTAACATATTATCCATTCCTCCATAGGATAACATTGACTGTTTTTCTTGGAAAAGTTTCTAAGTGTGGAGTTTTAAAACCTAAAGAAATTCTTTAAAATTGTACTAACTAACAAAAACGATTTTACTTACCTGTTTACAGGAAATGTCCCAGTGCAGTATCCAGGTATACAACACTGTGTAAGAAAAGTAATCTCAAAAGTAACTTACCTGTAATCTTACTGAAAATCCTATACATACTGTATTTACAAAGCATTGCATTTTTCAGAAACAATACTGTAAGTCAAAACAAAGTGCATTTACAATTGCAATCCAAACTCTGTTACAAACTGTATATTTACTGCAAAGTACTTATCACTTACCTGTGCCAGGCTTGCTTGGTTCTAGGAAATAAAATAACTAAAAGAATATTTTTATACAAAAACAATTGGTCTGAAGTTCAGTCTTTGAGTGTGTGAATTCATTTGCTGAGTGAGTGTGTACAACAAATGCTTAACACTGTCCTCTGATAAAGCCTTACTGCTCGAACACACTACCACAAATAGTGCTATCTACTTTTACCTCTGCCTACCTTTGGGGTTCCACTGGACTCTGTGCACACTATACCTCACTTTGGTATAGTATATACAGAGCCAGCTTCCTACACCCATCCTGCAGGACCACAGGAATTACCTGCAGTTCAAGGTGCGCCACAATTATTTTCAGTTTGCTGTGCTCCCTTTTGGCCTCACTTGGGCAGCTTGTGTGTTCATGAAGGTGATGGGGGTGGTCGCAGTCTACTTCAGAATGTTGGGCTTATCAGTCTTCCCCTACATCAGTGACTGGCTGTTGAAGGTGGGCTGGCCAGTCTGTCGTGGACCACCTCTAGATGGTGGTGAACCATCATACAGCACTGGGGTTCATTATCAACGGGCCGAAGTCCCAGCTGGTGCCTTCTTAGAAGCTCCCTTTCATTGGAGCTATCCTGGATTCATTGCGTTTATGTGGCTTCCCTCGGAATTAACTAGTCTAGGAGAATTCCACCAACCCGCTAGACACTTACGCTCCTCTTCACTCGCCTCGCACACCCCCGCATACACAGCGGGGTCACTCCTCCTACATCGCAGCCAAGACCTGGAATAACCTCCAGCTCCGTACGGCCCCTAGCTGGCAGACTTCAGAAAGAGACTCAAGACCTGGCTCTTTGACGGAGTGACAGCACCCAGATACCCCTAGGGTTGACAGTGTTCCGCATTACAAATGCTGATTGATTGATTGACAATTCGGGCTGTGATCCCAGTATTTCAGCCTCGATCCTGGGTCTCAGTGAGGATGGCTCTGAGGCTTCTTTTCCTATTGGCCTCCTGCATCCTGCTTGTCAGCCATGCCAGATAGCACATGAAGGCACTGCAGTGGGATATGAAGTCTCAGTGGGCTCAGCACCAAGGAAACATGTAAGAATCTATCCAGGTTTCGGATGAGACTTCAAACGATTTGCAGTGGTGACTACTTGACCGCAGTTGGACCAGCGGCAGACCCCCTATCCCAACCCCACCGAGATTTAGTGGTGGTGACAGATGCATTACTGCTGGGCTGGGGAGGTCATCTGGGAAAGGTGGAAATAAAGACACTTCGCAGGTGGTAACTTGCCTCCACATAAACTTGCTGGAGTTGTGGGCTATTCACTTGGCATTGAAAGCCTTCCTGCCATCAATCAAGAACAGACTGGTTCAGATCCTCATGGACAACACCACTGCCTTGTGCTATTGCAACAAACAGGACAGGGTGGAGTGCTGGTTCAGTGCCAACAGGCCCTGTGCCTCTGGATTGGATGAATTGTTAGGGCATCTCCCTGATAGTATTCCATCTGGCTGGATTTTCAAACTCCAGGGCCAGCTCACTCAGCCGGTGACATCTAGGGGATCATAAATAGCAGTGACTCCGGGAGGTGGCGCAGGGCCTCTTCCAGCAATGGGGAGAAACCTGGCTCTTACTCTTCGCCACCGCCGAGAACACAGTGTTAACATGTTTGTACGTTAGAGTTCCCAAGAAGGCTCTCTCTCAGAAAGTCCTCTCTGAGAAACTCCTTCTGCCTAGAGTGGAGCACGATACTCCTGGATCCCTTCCCACGGCTCCCTCTCCTGCCCAAAGTTCAGAAGATCAGGAACAACTGGGTCCAATTGTGCTCGTTTTTTTTCCCTTTCTGTGCCCCCTTGCTGCCCTGATTGTGCTCGTTTTTTCCTTTCTGTGCCCCCTTGCTGCCCTGATTGTGCTCGTTTTTTTTCCTTTCTGTGCCTGTTTCCCGCCGCTGCGCCCCTGCGGCCCGCCCCCTCACTGCCCATTCCCTGCTCCTCCCTCCCACCTCCCCATTTATGGTGGCCGCTGTGCGGCCGCGCAGCGGACGTGCGCAGCGGGCAAGCCCGTCTGCGCCGGGACCGCGCCCAGCGCCAGAACCCCTGGTCCGGGCATCCCCCGCGCCCGCCACATCAACAGACGCCGATACGACGCCAGCACCCTCCACGCACTCAACCCCGGAAAAGATCACGCCTGCTACCTGGCCACCCCGAAGCGCACCCAAGGGCCCTTCACCTGCCGGAACTGCAGCTTCGCCAGCACCCGCCCCGCCAAACCACCGCCCAGGAAAGAACCCAACTACCTCAGATGCATCCTCCTCAACACCCGCTCCGCCCGCAAACACGCCATCGAACTCTGGGACCTTCTCGACTCAACCTCCCCAGACGTCGCATTCCTGACGGAGACCTGGCTGAATCCCGCTTCAGCCCCCGACATCGCCATTGCCATCCCGGAGGGCTACAAGATCACCCGCCGGGACCGCACCAACGGAGTCGGAGGAGGCATCGCCATCGTCCACAGGAACACCCTCAGAGTCTTAACCAACACCGACGACACCCTCAGCACCGCCGAGCACATGCACTTCCAGATCCACACCGATCCCAACACCACCCTCAGAGGAACCCTCATCTACAGACCCCCGGACCCCGACCACAGTTCAGCGATTCTATCGCTGACTCCAGTCAGCACACACGCCATCGCCTCCACGGACTACATCCTCCTCGGGGACCTGAACTTCCACCTCGAGAACAACAAGGACACCAACTCCACCACCCTGATCGACAACCTCGCCACCCTCGGACTCAGACAGCTCGTGACTACACCCACCCACGCCGCCGGCCACACGCTAGACTCCATCTTTTCCGCAAGCCCACACGTCTCCTTCAACCACACCTCCGAACCCCACTGGACTGACCACCACTGCATCCACTTCACCTACAGGAAGCCCCCACGCACCACCGCACCGAACAAATGCCTCGCCGCTGCTGGAGCAGAGTCACCGAAGACCAGCTAACCACAACCCTCGCCCTGAGCCCACCCGCCGAACCCTCCGACCACGACACCGCCGCCCGCAACCTCAGACAGTGGATCGACGACTGCGCCAACACCCTCGCCCCGCTCAAGAATCCGCCCAACAGCCACACCAGCAAGAAAGCCACCTGGTTCACCGAAGACCTCCAGGCCTCCAAGCGAACATGCCGAAAACTGGAGAAGATCTGGCTCCACGAACGGACAGCGGACAGCTACGCCGCCCACAAGAGCGCCACCCGCAGTCACCATCACCTCATCAGATCCGCCAAAAGGGCCTCACTCAAAGACCGCCTAGACAACAACGCACACAACAGCAAAGAGCTCTTCAACATCGTGAAGGAACTCTCCAACCCCAGCTCCAACACCAACGACATCCCGCCGTCGCGAGACCTATGCGACTCACTGGCCACCTTCTTCCACCGCAAAATCGCCGACATCCACGACAGCTTCAACACCACGACCGCCCCGGCAACCACCGAGACCACTGCCCCCACAACCACCAACCGCCTGCTCTCCTGGACCAACATCAACGACGAGGACACCAGCGAGATCATGAACACCATCCACTCCGGCTCACCGCTAGACCCGTGCCCTCACCACGTCTTCAACAAAGGCAGTACAGCCATCGCGCCCCATCTCCGAAAAATAATCAACATCTCCTTCGAGACAGCAACCTTCCCGGAAAGCTGGAAGCACGCCGAGATCACCGCCTTACTCAAGAAACCCAAGGCAGACCCCAAGGACCTCAAGAACTTCCGACCCATCTCTCTGCTCCCGTTCCTCGCGAAGGTCACCGAGAAAATCGTCAACAAACAACTGACCCGCTACCTCGAGGAGAACAACATCCTGGACCCTTCCCAGTCCGGCTTCCGCAGCAACCACCGCACCGAAACCGCCCTCATCGCCGCCACCGATGACATCAGGACCCTGCTAGACAACGGAGAAACAGCAGCCCTCATCCTCCTGGACCTATCAGCCGCCTTCGACACGGTCTGCCACCACACACTACGAACACGCCTTCACGACGCCGGGATCCAAGAGAAGGCCCTGGACTGGACCCACATCCTTCCTCTCCGGCCAGAACACAAGCGTCCGCCTCGCCCCCTTCCGATCCAAAGCCACCAAGATCATCTGCGGCGTACCCCAAGGCTCCTCCCTCAGCCCAACGCTGTTCAACATCTACATGGCACCCCTCGCCCACGTCGCCCGACAGCACAACCTCAACATCATCTCCCTACGCCGACGACACCCAGCTGATCCTCTCCCTCACCAAAGACCCTCACACCGCCAAAGCCCACCTCCATGAAGGAATGAAGGCCGTCGCCGAATGGATGAGTACCAGCCGCCTGAAGCTGAACTCGGACAAGACGGAGGTCCTCATCCTTGGTTCCAACCCTTCAGCATGGGACGACTCCTGGTGGCCAACATCACTGGGAACAGCCCCGACACCCACCGACCACGCACGCAACCTAGGGGTCATCCTCGACCCCACCCTCTCCATGACTAAGCAGGTCAACGCCGTTTCCTCATCCTGCTTCAACACCCTCCGAATGCTCCGCAGGATCTTCAAGTGGATCCCCACCGAAACAAGAAAAACAGTCACCCAGGCCCTCGTCACCAGCAGGCTGGACTACGGAAACGCCCTCTACGCAGGAACGACGGCTAAGCTCCTGAGACGGCTGCAACGCATCCAGAACGCCTCTGCACGTCTTATCCTCGACATCCCCCGACGCAGCCACATCACACCCCACCTGAGAGACCTGCACTGGCTCCCTGTCAACAAGAGGATAACCTTCAAGCTCCTCACCCACGCACACAAAGCACTCCACAACTCCGGACCAGCCTACCTCAACAGACGACTCAGCTTCTACACCCCCACCCGCCAGCTCCGCTCCCACCAGCCTCGCCCTCGCCACAGTCCCCGCATCCGGAAACGACCGCCGGCGGCAGATCCTTCTCCCACCTCGCCGCCAAGACCTGGAACACCCTCCCCACCAACCTTCGGCAGACCCAAGACCTACTGGCCTTCAGAAGACTCCTCAAGACCTGGCTCTTCGATCAGTAGCAGCACCACCCCCATCTTCCCCCAGCGCCTTGAGACCCTCGCGGGTATGTAGTGCGCTTTATAAGTGACATGATTGATTGATCCTATTGACTCTGGATTGACTCAGACTGTGGTACCCAGAACGTCTGGGAATGAACATCTGTCCTGCGATCAGGCTGCTACTTAAGGAGAATCTTCTGTAACACCAGCAGGGCAGGTTCCTGCACCTGTGCCTGCCCATCTACATGTGTGGAGGTTGAGCAGTCCAATTGATCTAACGCCTGAAGTAGTAAATGTTGTTCTGGCATCTAGGTATTCCTCTACAAAGTCTGTTTGTCTGCCAAGTTTGTAGCTTGGTGTGGCACTGACCCATTGCAGGCAAAACTGTTAGATGCGTTACTCTTTGTTTTGTCTTTGGCCCAAGAAGGACTTGCAGTGGGCACTATTAAAGGTTATCTCTTGGCCCTGTTGCCCTCTTTACGTTTACAACCATCCTTGTTCAAAATACCTGTTGTGATGCGCTTTCTCAAAGGTTTGGTCCACTTGTTTCCTCCTAAACCCTTCGTGATGCCAAAGTAATAACCTATGCATACCCCTTTGGAGCTATTGCACAGCTTCCTCCTACGTCACCTGACATTGAAACGTGTCTTTCTTGTCGCAGTCACATCAGCTCGTCGCATGAGTGAGCTTCAAGCTTGGTCAGTCCAGCCACCCTACACCATCTTTCTGGGAAAAACTGGTGGTTCGGTCTAGAGTAGCCTTTGTATTGAAGTTTGTAACTCCCTTTCATATCAGACAGTCCATCACTCTTGCCACATTGTTCTCACCCCTTGAAAGAGGGAAAGGCTCCATCGCTTGAACCTTAAAAGAGCACCCCACTAAATAAAAATAAAAAAGTAGGAAAGTGGGTTTCTGTTGCAGTAACCCCCCCCCCCCTCAACACACTTTTTGCCAGATTTCTGATGCACTTTGACTTGATGTGCCCAGGGTCCCTGCTAATCAGGTTCCCAAGGCCTGTGTTCTTTCCCAAAACTGTACCTTGTACCCCTAATTGGCACCTCTCTGGTCACATGTAAGTCCCTTCTAAAAGGTACCATGGGTACCAAGGGCACCAGGGAAAGCCTCTAAGGGCTGCAGCACATATTTTGCCACCCATAGAGGTCCTGTACCTTAACACACACTCACACTGCCATTTCAGGATGCGTGTTTTGGTGCAGAGAAAAGTGAAGGGTCAACATGGCACACATACCAGTGTGCCATGCCTGCAACCCACTGCCTATGGTATAGGTAAGACACCCCTCTAGTGGGGTGCACTATACCACTGGTGAGGGTACAGTTGCATGAGCACTGTGCCCCTACAGTGTCCAAGTCCATTCTTAGACATTGTAAGTGCAGTAAAGCCATAAAGAGTATATGGTCTGGGAGTTTGTCGTTACGAACTCCACAGCACCATAATGGCTTTACTGAATTCTGGGAAGTTTGGTAGCAAACGTATCAGCATAATAAACCCACACTGATGCCAGTGTGGGATTTATTACACCATGCACTCAGTGGGCATCTTACAGATGCCCCCTGAAAAACGACCAGCCTCTGGTGAGTTCCCTGACTGGTAAACACCAGCCTGCCTCTGCAAGACATGTTTCTGTACTCCTGGGGTGGGAGCCTTCGCTCCCTGGGCCCAGAAACAAAGCCTTTCCTGGGCGGAGCTGGTCACACTTCCCCCAAGGTCAGGAAGAGCCATCTGTGGCAGGGGAATTTAAATGCCTTGCTACCTTTGTAACGCGACCTCCAGCCTCTCCTGCTATCAGGAGCAGGCCCCCTTCCTGTCTCACCCCCTTTTCGGCGGGAGGACAGGTGGGAAAAATTAGAACAGCCCAGAAGGTGTGCCACCCCTGCCAACCCCACCCCTCAGGTGGTGGAAGAGGCGAGGTGAAGCCCACTCCTCAGTGCCTGCCATATTGCAGATGGCAGGCACTCTCCAATCAGTGTTAGGGATTGTGCCCACTCCCCCATGTGGGGTGAGCACACCAAGGGTGTCATCACCCTAAGCTCAGTAGCCCATTGGCTACTGACCTTAAAACCCCTAAAACACCCCCTAGATACAGCATTTATGGGGCAGCCCTGAACCCAGAAGGCAGATTCCCGCAACCTGCGAAGAAGCAGAACGAAAGAAGACGCACAGCAGAGGAGACTGCAGAGAAGAACTGACTTGGCCCCAGCCCTACCGGCCCGTCTGCAGTTTCCAGAGATCCTGCGCGAAAAGTCACTTTGTCCTGCAGCCAGCGACCTCCAGAACCCCTGTGATGACTGACTGCCTTAAACAAAGACCGGATCTTCTGTGTACAGCAGCTCTGTTCAAAAGAATCTCCAAAGAAAGACTTCGAGCTTGCTGAAAACAAAGAAACCCGACACCTGGAACCACCACTGCACCTGTCGCCTGCGGCCCGAGTCCGTGTGGCCCACCGGTCCCAGCGAGGTCCCCCAGCTCTCCAGAGTCAGAGTCCACCGTGGGTTGACCCATCCAGGACTTCCCAACGTCGCCTGCAGCCTCTGCACGGAGACACCACCTTACCCCTCTCCCCCCCCATCCCACCCCTACCGCGAGTGGCCCGGTAAGCTGAAATCTGACCTCAAAGGCCCCCTGCCTCCGGCTGCCCTGCGCCCTGGAGTAGAGGAACTAAGGTGCACCTACGTCCCTGAGCCCTCCAACTTACCTGCCCAGCTGTTGGTTCGTCCTGGAAGACTTCCTGGACCGAGCCTGCAGCCAAAATCCAAAACCGGCAACTCCCATTGAAAACAGGGCACCCAACGTCAAATCGGCACCCTGCATCCGGCCACCCCTGTGCTGCTGTGGGTGCCCTTTGCGTGCTAACTCAGATCCCCTTTTGCCCTGAGCTAAACCCTAGGAGCTTTGCTCCCACATCCAAGTGGCGTGCCCGTGAGCAGCCTCCAACCGAAGGCCCCCGATCCCCCGTTGGATAACACTGGGCCTCAGCACTCTGCACCCGCCCACCCGAGTGCCGCTGAGGGTGCTCTTTGAGTGCATCTTTGACCCTGGAGGAACCCTGGTTCTATCCCCAGAAACCCAACTCCGATTACTCGCCTTTAAACAGATAACCAGATTTTCTCCCATAGGACTGCATTGACTGTTTTTCTGTGGAAAAAGTTGTGTGGAGTTGAAAATTGTATGAAGTCCTAAAAAACTGTTTTGACAAAAACTGACCTACCTTTTATCCTAGAAGTGTCCCAGTGTAATATCTAGGCATATCACACCGAGTAGAAAAAGTAATCTTGAAATAGTAATCCTGAAAAGTAATCCAAAAGTAATTACAACTGTATTTGTACATTTATGCAAACATGTAAGAAAAGTTATTATTTATCCAGCTTGCTTTTTAACAATTTGTCTTTAAAAGTACAATCATATTTACCTGTACCAAGTCCTGCTTGGTTCTATAAATGAAACTACAACAAAGAAATAATTTTGAAGCAAACAATTAGTCTGAGTTAAGTCTTTGAGTGTGTGACATCATTTCTTCCCTTAGTAAATGCTTAACACCCTCTAACAAAGCCTTACTGCTCGCCCACACTACCACAAATAGAGATTAAGGTATTATCTACTTTTACCTCTGTAAGCCTTTGGCGATCCACTGGACTCTGTGCACACAATGCCTTACTTTGGTATAGTATATACAGAGCCAGCTTCATATATATATATATATATATATATATATATATATATATATATATACATACATATATATTATCTACTGGCGGTCGCCAGTAGATAGTTCTAGTTAGGACCTATTTTCCATAGGAAATCCGCGACATTCTATTTGAAATAACTCTTGCGTCGGTTGACGAATCTTTCTCAGTCTTGTGAGAATGAAGTCTGACATTCTCAGTAAAACATGTACATCCAACAAGGGCAGAGACTGTCAGTTGATTCCTTTGTGTTCTACTGCAGCTTCCCAGAGTGTTCTAAAGAACAACTAGAGTGCTAACAGCCTTACTTATGACAAAAGTATGGCACACCTGAAGCCATCTTGATTGGAATAAACTGGTAACACTTAAAACATTTAATTTAAAAAGGAACAAAATGATGGGGTTCATCTTGTCATAGAAATTATGGTTAGTGCTCTGGAAAGAAAAATTAGGACATGTTTCAAGTGTGATCTCAAATATCTTCCTGTTATATTTCAACAGGAGCAGCCTGTCAGTTGATGCCTTTGTGTTCTACTGCAGCTTCCCAGAGTGTTCTAAAGAACAACTAGAGCGCTAACAGTCTTACTTATGACAAAAGTATGGCACACCTGAAGCCATCTTGATTGGAATAAACTGGTAACACTTAAAACATTTAATTTAAAAAGGAACAAAATGAGGGGGTTCATTTTGCCATAGAAATTATGGTTAGTGCTGCAAAAAGAAAATTTAGTGCATGTTTTAAGTGAGATCTCAAATCCTCTTCTATTTCATTAGAAAAATCTGACATGCAGACTGAAACAATCACTTTCAATACCAGCAGTAGACTTCCAGTTAACTCCTTGGTGAGCAGTAGCTTTACTACAGTGATCTAATGAACAACTAGAGTAATAACATTCTGAATTTATGGCAAATGTGTGACACATCTGAATGCCTTCTTGATGGAATCAAAGTAAAAACTGAAAGCATTTCCTACTGAGGAGACTGCAGTAAATGAGGAAATTAGGAAACTTCATAACAAAGAAGTCTTCCAAGATGGCCACCAGTGAAAAAGAGCCCAAATGTAGCACAAATATTACCGAGATGTAGCCCACATATAGCCCAATGACAAAAGTGTGCAAAACACTTTTTATTTTTAGTTTTTGCAGTTTTATGTAGTGCAGACTGGTCAGGTATTGGAGCGTTGCATCTTAAAACATGACCCCCTACACTACAAAAACACCACTGCACTACCCTAAACCCTAAAACACTACCCCAGCACGACCCCCTACACTACACAAGCACCACTGCACTATCCTAAACCCTAAAACACTACCCCCAGCATGACCCCTACACTACACAAACACCACTGCACTACCCTAAACCCTAACACTCTACCCCAACACCACTGCACTAACCTAAATCCTAAAACACTACCCCAGCACGACCCCCTACACTACCCAAACACCACTGCACTACCCTAAAACATGACCCCTACACTACACAAACACCACTGCACTACCCTAAACCCTAAAACACTACCCCCAGCACGACCCCCTACACTACACTAGCACCACTGCACTACCCTAAACCCTAAAACACTACCCCCAGCACAACCCCCTACACTACACAAACACCACTGCACTACCCTAAAACACTACCCCCAGCACGACCCCTACACTACCCAAACACCACTGCACTAACCTAAATCCTAAAACACTACCCCCAGCACGACTCCCTACACTACCCAAACACCACTGCACTACCCTAAAACATGACCCCTATACTACACAAACACCACTGCACTACCCTAAACTCTAAAACACTACCCCCAGCACGACCCTTACACTACACAAGCACCACTGCACTACCCTAAACCCTAAAACACTACCCCCAGCACGACCCCCTACACTGCCCGAACACCACTGCACTGCCCTAAACCCTGAAACACCAGCCCCTGCACGACCCCTACACTGCCTGAACACCACTGCACTGCCCTAAACCCTGAAACACATACCCTAGCACGACCCCCTACACTGCCCAAACACCACTGCACTGCCCTAAACCCTGAAACACCACCCCTTCACGACCCCTACACTGCCCGAACACCACTGCACTGCCCTAAACCCTGAAACACCACCCCCAGCATGACCCCTACACTGCCCGAACACCACTGCACTGCCCTAAACCCTGAAACACTACCCCCAGCAAGACCTCCTACACTGCCCGAACACCACTGCACTGCCCTAAACCCTGATACATCACCCCCAGCAAGACCCCTACACTGCCCGAACACCACTGCCCTAAACCCTGAAACACCACCCCCAGCACGACCCCTACACTGCCCGAACACCACTGCACTGCCCTAAACCCTGAAACACCACCCCCAGCACGACCCCCTACACTGCCCGAACACCACTGCACTGCCCTAAACCCTGAAACACCACCCCCTGCACGACCCCTACACTGCCCGAACACTACTGCACTGCCCTAAACCCTGAAACACCATCCCCAGCACGACCCCTTACACTGCACGAACACCACTGCACTGCCCTAAACCCTGAAACACCAGCCCCAGCAAGACCCCCTACACTGCCCGAACACCACTGCACTGCCCTAAACCCTGAAACACCACCCCTGCACGACCCCCTACACTGCCCGAACACCACTGCACTGCCCTAAACCCTGAAACACCACCCCCAGCACGACCCCCTACACTGCCCGAACACCACTGCACTGCCCTAAACCCTGAAACACCACCCCCTGCACGATCCCCTACACTGCCCGAACACTACTGCACTGCCCTAAACCCTGAAACACCACCCCCAGCAAGACCCCTAAACAGCACGAACACCACTGCACTGCCCTAAACCCCGAAACACTACCCCCAGCAAGACCCCCTACACTGCCCGAACACCACTGCCCTAAACCCTGACACACCACCCCCAGCAAGACCCCCTACACTGCCCGTACACCACTGCACTGCCCTAAACCCTGAAACACCACCCCCAGCATGACCCCCTACACTGCCCGAACACCACTGCACTAAACCCTGAAACACCACCCCCAGCATGACCCCTACACTGCCCGAACACCACTGCACTGCCCTAAACCATGAAACACCAGCCCCAGCACGACCCCCTACACTGCCCGAACACCACTGCACTGCCCTAAACCCTGAAACACCACCCCCAGCACGACCCCCTACACTGCCCGAACACCACTGCACTGCCCTAAACCCTGAAACACCAGCCCCAGCACAACCCCGTACACTGCCCGAACACCACTGCACTGCCCTAAACCCTGAAACACCAGCCCCAGCACGACCGCCTACACTGCCCGAAAACCACTGCACTGCCCTAAACCCTGAAACACCAGCCCCAGCACGACCCCTACACTGCCCGAACACCACTGCACTACCCTAAACCCTGAAACACCAGCCCCAGCAAGACGCCCTACACTGCCCGAACACCACTGCACTGCCCTAAACCCTGAAACACCACCCCCAGCAAAACCCCCTACACTGCCCAAACACCACTGCACTAAAGCCTGAAACACCACCCCCAGCAAGACCCCCTACACTGCCCGAACACCACTGCACTGCCCTAAACCCTGAAACACCACCCCTCAGCACGACACCCTACACTGCCCGAACACCACTGCACTGCCCTAAACCCTGAAACACCACCCCTCAGCACGACACCCTACACTGCCCGAACACCACTGCACTGCCCTAAACCCTGAAACACCACCCCCAGCATGACCCCCTACACTGCCCCAACACCACTGCACTGCCCTAAACCCTGAAACACCACCCCCTGCACGACCTCCTACACTGCCGGAACACCACTGCCCTAAACCCTGAAACACCACCCCAGCACGACCCCTTACACTGCACGAACACCACTGCACTGCTCCTAAACCCTGAAACACCAGCCCCAGCAAGACCCCCTACACTGCCCGAACACCACTGCACTGCCCTAAACCCTGAAACACCACCCCTGCACGACCCCCTACACTGCCCGAACACTACTGCACTGCCCTAAACCCTGAAACACCATCCCCAGCACGACCCCTTACACTGCACGAACACCACTGCACTGCCCTAAACCCTGAAACACCAGCCCCAGCAAGACCCCTACACTGCCCGAACACCACTGCACTGCCCTAAACCCTGAAACACCACCCCCTGCACGACCCCTACACTGCCCGAACACCACTGCACTGCCCTAAACCCTGAAACACCACCCCCAGCACGACCCCCTACACTGCCCGAACACTACTGCACTGCCCTAAACCCTGAAACACCACCCCCAGCAAGACCCCTACACTGCCCGAACACCACTGCCCTAAACCCTGAAACACCACCCCCAGCAAGACCCCCTACACTGCCCGTACACCACTGCACTGCCCTAAACCCTGAAACACCACCCCCAGCATGACCCCCTACACTGCCCGAACACCACTGCACTAAACCCTGAAACACCACCCCCAGCATGACCCCCTACACTGCCCGAACACCACTGCACTGCCCTAAACCATGAAACACCAGCCCCAGCACGACCCCCTACACTGCCCGAACACCACTGCACTGCCCTAAACCCTGAAACACCAGCCCCAGCAAGACCCCCTACACTGCCCGAACACCACTGCACTGCCCTAAACCCTGAAACACCAGCCCCAGCACGACCCCCTACACTGCCCGAACACCACTGCACTGCCCTAAACCCTGAAACACCAGCCCCAGCACGACCGCCTACACTGCCCGAACACCACTGCACTGCCCTAAACCCTGAAACACCAGCCCCTGCACGATCCCCTACACTGCCCGAACACCACTGCACTGCCCTAAACCCTGAAACACCAGCCCCAGCAAGACGCCCTACACTGCCCGAACACCACTGCACTGCCCTAAACCCCGAAACACTACCCCAGCAAGACCCCTACACTGCCCGAACACCACTGCACCTAAACCCTGAAACACCACCCCCAGCAAGACCCCTACACTGCCCGAACACCACTGCACTGCCCTAAACCCTGAAACACCACCCCAGCACGACCCCCTACACTGCCCGAACACCACTGCACTGCCCTAAACCCTGAAACACCACCCCCAGCATGACCCCCTACACTGCCCGAACACCACTGCACTGCCCTAAACCCTGAAACACCAGCCCCAGCACGACCCCCTACACTGCCCGAACACCACTGCACTGCCCTAAACCCTGAAACACCACCCCAGCACGACCTCCTACACTGCCCGAACACCACTGCACTGCCTAAACCCTGAAACACCACCCCCAGCACAACCCCCTACACTGCCCGAACACCACTGCACTGCCCTAAACCCTGAAACACCAGCCCCAGCACGACCGCCTACACTGCCCGAACACCACTGCACTGCCCTAAACCCTGAAACACCAGCCCCAGCAAGACCCCTACACTGCCCGAACACCACTGCAATGCCCTAAACCCTGAAACACCAGCCCCAGCAAGACGCCCTACACTGCCCAGACACCACTGCACTGCCCTAAACCCTGAAACACCAGCCCCAGCAAGACCCCCTACACTGCCCAAACACCACTGCACTGCCCTAAACCCTGAAACACCACCCCCAGCAAGACCCCCTACACTGCCCGAACACCACTGCACTGCCCTAAACCCTGAAACACCACCCCAAGCAACGACACCCTACACTGCCCGAACACCACTGCACTGCCCTAAACCCTGAAACACCAGCCCTCAGCACGACCACCCTACACTGCCCGAACACCACTGCACTGCCCTAAACCCTGAAACACCACCCCCAGCACGACCCCCTACACTGCCCGAACACCACTGCACTGCCCTAAACCCTGAAACACCAGCCCCAGCACGACCCCCTACACTGCCCGAACACCACTGCACTGCCCTAAACCCTGAAACACCACCCCCAGCACGACCCCCTACACTGCCCGAACACCACTGCACTGCCCTAAACCCTGAAACACCAGCCCCAGCACGACCCCCTACACTGCCCGAACACCACTGCACTGCCCTAAACCCTGAAACACCACCCCTCAGCACGACCCCCTACACTGCCCGAACACCACTGCACTGCCCTAAACCCTGAAACACCATCCCCAGCACGACCCCCTACACTGCCACGAACACCACTGCACTGCCCTAAACCCTGAAACACCAGCCCCAGCAAGACCTCCTACACAGCCCGAACACCACTGCATTGCCCTAAACCCTGAAACACCACCCCCAGCATGACCCCTACACTGCCCGAACACCACTGCACTGCCCTAAACCCTGAAACACCAACCCCAGCACAGACCCCTACACTGCCCGAACACTACTGCACTGCCCTAAACCCTGAAACACCACCCCCAGCAAGACCCCCTACACTGCCCGAACACCACTGCACTGCCCTAAACCCTGAAACACCACCCCCAGCAAGACCCCCTACACTGCCCGTACACCACTGCACTGCCCTAAACCCTGAAACACCAGCCCCAGCATGACCCCCTACACTGCCCGAACACCACTGCACTAAACCCTGAAACACCACCCCCAGCACGACCCCCTACACTGCCCGAACACCACTGCACTGCCCTAAACCATGAAACACCAGCCCCAGCACGACCCCCTACACTGCCCGAACACCACTGCACTGCCCTAAACCCTGAAACACCACCCCCAGCACGACCCCCTACACTGCCCGAACACCACTGCACTGCCCTAAACCCTGAAACACCAGCCCCAGCACGACCCCGTACACTGCCCGAACACCACTGCACTGCCCTAAACCCTGAAACACCAGCCCCAGCACGACCGCCTACACTGCCCGAACACCACTGCACTGCCCTAAACCCTGAAACACCAGCCCCAGCACGACCCCCTACACTGCCCGAACACCACTGCACTGCCCTAAACCCTGAAACACCAGCCCCAGCAAGACGCCCTACACTGCCCGAACACCACTGCACTGCCCTAAACCCTGAAACACCACCCCCAGCAAAACCCCCTACACTGCCCAAACACCACTGCACTAAAGCCTGAAACACCACCCCCAGCAAGACCCCCTACACTGCCCGAACACCACTGCACTGCCCTAAACCCTGAAACACCACCCTCAGCACGACACCCTACACTGCCCGAACACCACTGCACTGCCCTAAACCCTGAAACACCACCCCTCAGCACGACACCCTACACTGCCCGAACACCACTGCACTGCCCTAAACCCTGAAACACCACCCCCAGCATGACCCCCTACACTGCCCCAACACCACTGCACTGCCCTAAACCCTGAAACACCACCCCCTGCACGACCTCCTACACTGCCGGAACACCACTGCCCTAAACCCTGAAACACCACCCCCAGCACAACCCCCTACACTGCCCGAACACCACTGCACTGCCCTAAACCCTGAAACATCAACCCCAGCAAGACCCCCTACACTGCCTGAACACCACTGCCCTAAACCCTGAAACACCACCCCCTACACTGCACGAACACCACTGCACTGCCCTAAACCCTGAAACACCACCTCCAGCAAAACCCCTACACTGCCTGAACACCATTGCTCTGCCCTAAATCCTGAAACACTAGCCCCAGCATGACCCCCTACACTGCCCAAACACCACTGCACTGCCCTAAACCCTGAAACACCACCCCCTGCACGTCCCCCTACACTGCCCGAACACCACTGCACTGCCCTAAACCCTGAAACACCAGCCCCAGCAAGACCCCCTACACTGCCCGAACACCACTGCACTGCCCTAAACCCTGAAACACCAGCCCCAGCACGACCACCTACACTGCCCGAACACCACTGCACTGCCCTAAACCCTGAAACACCAGCCCCAGCACGACCCCCTACACTGCCCGAACACCACTGCACTGCCCTAAACCCTGAAACACCAGCCCCAGCATGACCCCCTACACTGCCCGAACACCACTGCACTGCCCTAAACCCTGAAACGCCACCCCCTGCATGACCCCCTACACTGCCCGAACACCACTGCACTGCCCTAAACCCTGAAACACCACCCCAGCACGACCCCCTTTACTGCTCGAACACCACTGCACTGCCCTAAACCCTGAAACACCACCCCTCAGCACGACACCCTACACTGCCCGAACACCACTGCACTGCCCTAAACCCTGAAACACCACCCCCAGCATGACCCCCTACACTGCCCCAACACCACTGCACTGCCCTAAACCCTGAAACACCACCCCCTGCACGACCTCCTACACTGCCGGAACACCACTGCCCTAAACCCTGAAACACCACCCCCAGCACAACCCCCTACACTGCCCGAACACCACTGCACTGCCCTAAACCCTGAAACATCAACCCCAGCAAGACCCCCTACACTGCCTGAACACCACTGCCCTAAACCCTGAAACACCACCCCTACACTGCACGAACACCACTGCACTGCCCTAAACCCTGAAACACCACCTCCAGCAAAACCCCTACACTGCCTGAACACCATTGCTCTGCCCTAAATCCTGAAACACTAGCCCCAGCATGACCCCCTACACTGCCCAAACACCACTGCACTGCCCTAAACCCTGAAACACCACCCCCTGCACGTCCCCCTACACTGCCCGAACACCACTGCACTGCCCTAAACCCTGAAACACCAGCCCCAGCAAGACCCCCTACACTGCCCGAACACCACTGCACTGCCCTAAACCCTGAAACACCAGCCCCAGCACGACCACCTACACTGCCCGAACACCACTGCACTGCCCTAAACCCTGAAACACCAGCCCCAGCACGACCCCCTACACTGCCCGAACACCACTGCACTGCCCTAAACCCTGAAACACCAGCCCCAGCATGACCCCCTACACTGCCCGAACACCACTGCACTGCCCTAAACCCTGAAACGCCACCCCCTGCATGACCCCCTACACTGCCCGAACACCACTGCACTGCCCTAAACCCTGAAACACCACCCCAGCATGACCCCCTTTACTGCTCGAACACCACTGCACTGCCCCAAACCCTGAAACACCACCCCCAGCACGACCCCCTACACTGCCCGAACACCACTGCCCTAAACCCTGAAACACCACCCCCTGCACGACCCCCTACACTGCCCGAACACCACTGCACTGCCCTAAACCCTGAAACACCACCCCCTACACTGCCCGAACACCACTGCACTGCCCTAAACCCTGAAAAACCACCCCCAGCACGACCCCTACACTGCCCGAACACCACTGCACTGCCCTAAACCCTAAAACACCACCCCCAGCATTACCCCCTACACTGCCCAAACACCACTGCACTGCCCTAAACCCTAAAATACTACCCCCAGCACAACCCCCTACACTACCCGAACACGACTGCACTGCCCTAAACCCTCAAACACTACCCCCAGCACGACCCCCTACACTACCCGAACACCACTGCACTGCCCTAAACCCTAAAACACTCCCCCAGCACGACCCCCTACACTACCCGAACACTGCACTGCCCTAAACCCTAAAACACTCCCCCAGCACGACCCCCTACACTACCCAAACACCAATGCACTACCCTAATCCCTAAAACACTACCCCCGCACGACTCCCTACACTACCCAAAGACCACTGCACTACCCTAAACCCTAAAACATGACCTCCTACACTACACAAACACCACTGCACTACCCTAAACCCTAAAACACTACCCCCTACACTACACAAACACCACTGCACTACCCTAAACCCTAAAACACTACCCCCAGCAGTACCCCTACACTACCCAAACACCACTGCACTAACCTAAACCCTAAAACACTACCCCCAGCAGTACCCCCTACACTACCCAAACACCACTGCACTACCCTAAATCACTACCCCAGCACGACCCCCTACACTACCCAAACACCACTGCACTACCCTAAACCCTAAAACACTACCCCCAGCACGACCCCCTACACTACCCAAACACCACTGCACTACCCTAAACCCTAAAACACCACCCCCAGCATGACCCCCTACACTGCCCCAACACCACTGCACTGCCCTAAACCCTGAAACACCACCCCTGCACGACCTCCTACACTGCCGGAACACCACTGCCCTAAACCCTGAAACACCACCCCCAGCACGACCCCTTACACTGCACCGAACACCACTGCACTGCCCTAAACCCTGAAACACCAGCCCCAGCAAGACCCCCTACACTGCCCGAACACCACTGCACTGCCCTAAACCCTGAAACACCACCCCTGCACGACCCCCTACACTGCCCGAACACTACTGCACTGCCCTAAACCCTGAAACACCATCCCCAGCACGACCCCTTACACTGCACGAACACCACTGCACTGCCCTAAACCCTGAAACACCAGCCCCAGCAAGACCCCCTACACTGCCCGAACACCACTGCACTGCCCTAAACCCTGAAACACCACCCCTGCACGACCCCTACACTGCCCGAACACCACTGCACTGCCCTAAACCCTGAAACACCACCCCCAGCACGACCCCCTACACTGCCCGAACACCACTGCACTGCCCTAAACCCTGAAACACCACCCCTGCACGATCCCCTACACTGCCCGAACACTACTGCACTGCCCTAAACCCTGAAACACCACCCCCAGCACGACCCCCTACACTGCACGAACACCACTGCACTGCCCTAAACCCCGAAACACTACCCCCAGCAAGACCCCCTACACTGCCCGAACACCACTGCCCTAAACCCTGAAACACCACCCCCAGCAAGACCCCCTACACTGCCCGTACACCACTGCACTGCCCTAAACCCTGAAACACCACCCCCAGCATGACCCCCTACACTGCCCGAACACCACTGCACTCAAACCCTGAAACACCACCCCCAGCATGACCCCCTACACTGCCCGAACACCACTGCACTGCCCTAAACCATGAAACACCAGCCCCAGCACGACCCCGTACACTGCCCGAACACCACTGCACTGCCCTAAACCCTGAAACACCAGCCCCAGCACGACCGCCTACACTGCCCGAAAACCACTGCACTGCCCTAAACCCTGAAACACCAGCCCCAGCACGACCCCCTACACTGCCCGAACACAACTGCACTACCCTAAACCCTGAAACACCAGCCCCAGCAAGACGCCCTACACTGCCCGAACACCACTGCACTAAACCCTGAAACACCACCCCCAGCATGACCCCCTACACTGCCCGAACACCACTGCACTGCCCTAAACCATGAAACACCAGCCCCAGCACGACCCCGTACACTGCCCGAACACCACTGCACTGCCCTAAACCCTGAAACACCAGCCCCAGCACGACCGCCTACACTGCCCGAAAACCACTGCACTGCCCTAAACCCTGAAACACCAGCCCCAGCACGACCCCCTACACTGCCCGAACACCACTGCACTACCCTAAACCCTGAAACACCAGCCCCAGCAAGACGCCCTACACTGCCCGAACACCACTGCACTGCCCTAAACCCTGAAACACCACCCCCAGCAAAACCCCCTACACTGCCCAAACACCACTGCACCTAAAGCCTGAAACACCACCCCCAGCAAGACCCCCTACACTGCCCGAACACCACTGCACTGCCCTAAACCCTGAAACACCACCCCTCAGCACGACACCCTACACTGCCCGAACACCACTGCACTGCCCTAAACCCTGAAACACCACCCCTCAGCACGACACCCTACACTGCCCGAACACCACTGCACTGCCCTAAACCCTGAAACACCACCCCCAGCATGACCCCCTACACTGCCCCAACACCACTGCACTGCCCTAAACCCTGAAACACCACCCCCTGCACGACCTCCTACACTGCCGGAACACCACTGCCCTAAACCCTGAAACACCACCCCCAGCACAACCCCCTACACTGCCCGAACACCACTGCACTGCCCTAAACCCTGAAACATCAACCCCAGCAAGACCCCCTACACTGCCTGAACACCACTGCCCTAAACCCTGAAACACCACCCCCTACACTGCACGAACACCACTGCACTGCCCTAAACCCTGAAACACCACCTCCAGCAAAACCCCTACACTGCCTGAACACCATTGCTCTGCCCTAAATCCTGAAACACTAGCCCCAGCATGACCCCCTACACTGCCCAAACACCACTGCACTGCCCTAAACCCTGAAACACCACCCCTGCACGTCCCCCTACACTGCCCGAACACCACTGCACTGCCCTAAACCCTGAAACACCAGCCCCAGCAAGACCCCCTACACTGCCCGAACACCACTGCACTGCCCTAAACCCTGAAACACCAGCCCCAGCACGACCACCTACACTGCCCGAACACCACTGCACTGCCCTAAACCCTGAAACACCAGCCCCAGCACGACCCCCTACACTGCCCGAACACCACTGCACTGCCCTAAACCCTGAAACACCAGCCCCAGCATGACCCCCTACACTGCCCGAACACCACTGCACTGCCCTAAACCCTGAAACGCCACCCCCTGCATGACCCCCTACACTGCCCGAACACCACTGCACTGCCCTAAACCCTGAAACACCACCCCAGCACGACCCCCTTTACTGCTCGAACACCACTGCACTGCCCCAAACCCTGAAACACCACCCCCAGCACGACCCCCTACACTGCCCGAACACCACTGCCCTAAACCCTGAAACACCACCCCCTGCACGACCCCCTACACTGCCCGAACACCACTGCACTGCCCTAAACCCTGAAACACCACCCCCTACACTGCCCGAACACCACTGCACTGCCCTAAACCCTGAAAACCACCCCCAGCACGACCCCCTACACTGCCCGAACACCACTGCACTGCCCTAAACCCTAAAACACCACCCCCAGCATTACCCCCTACACTGCCCAAACACCACTGCACTGCCCTAAACCCTAAAACATGACCTCCTACACTACACAAACACCACTGCACTACCCTAAACCCTAAAACACTACCCCCTACACTACACAAACACCACTGCACTACCCTAAACCCTAAAACACTACCCCCAGCAGTACCCCTACACTACCCAAACACCACTGCACTAACCTAAACCCTAAAACACTACCCCCAGCAGTACCCCCTACACTACCCAAACACCACTGCACTACCCTAAATCACTACCCCCAGCACGACCCCCTACACTACCCAAACACCACTGCACTACCCTAAACCCTAAAACACTACCCCCAGCACGACCCCCTACACTACCCAAACACCACTGCACTACCCTAAACCCTAAAACACCACCCCCAGCATGACCCCCTACACTGCCCCAACACCACTGCACTGCCCTAAACCCTGAAACACCACCCCCTGCACGACCTCCTACACTGCCGGAACACCACTGCCCTAAACCCTGAAACACCACCCCCAGCACGACCCCTTACACTGCACGAACACCACTGCACTGCCCTAAACCCTGAAACACCAGCCCCAGCAAGACCCCCTACACTGCCCGAACACCACTGCACTGCCCTAAACCCTGAAACACCACCCCCTGCACGACCCCCTACACTGCCCGAACACTACTGCACTGCCCTAAACCCTGAAACACCATCCCCAGCACGACCCCTTACACTGCACGAACACCACTGCACTGCCCTAAACCCTGAAACACCAGCCCCAGCAAGACCCCCTACACTGCCCGAACACCACTGCACTGCCCTAAACCCTGAAACACCACCCCTGCACGACCCCCTACACTGCCCGAACACCACTGCACTGCCCTAAACCCTGAAACACCACCCCCAGCACGACCCCTACACTGCCCGAACACCACTGCACTGCCCTAAACCCTGAAACACCACCCCCTGCACGATCCCCTACACTGCCCGAACACTACTGCACTGCCCTAAACCCTGAAACACCACCCCCAGCACGACCCCCTACACTGCACGAACACCACTGCACTGCCCTA
This sequence comes from Calotriton arnoldi, assembly GCA_963921515.1. Taxonomy (NCBI): domain Eukaryota; kingdom Metazoa; phylum Chordata; class Amphibia; order Caudata; family Salamandridae; genus Calotriton; species Calotriton arnoldi. The sequence continues at coordinate 1,105,320 of CAWUFW010000262.1, forward strand.
AACCCCGAAACACTACCCCCAGCAAGACCCCTACACTGCCCGAACACCACTGCCCTAAACCCTGAAACACCACCCCCAGCAAGACCCCCTACACTGCCCGTACACCACTGCACTGCCCTAAACCCTGAAACACCACCCCCAGCATGACCCCCTACACTGCCCGAACACCACTGCACTAAACCCTGAAACACCACCCCCAGCATGACCCCTACACTGCCCGAACACCACTGCACTGCCCTAAACCATGAAACACCAGCCCCAGCACGACCCCGTACACTGCCCGAACACCACTGCACTGCCCTAAACCCTGAAACACCAGCCCCAGCACGACCGCCTACACTGCCCGAAAACCACTGCACTGCCCTAAACCCTGAAACACCAGCCCCAGCACGACCCCCTACACTGCCCGAACACAACTGCACTACCCTAAACCCTGAAACACCAGCCCCAGCAAGACGCCCTACACTGCCCGAACACCACTGCACTAAACCCTGAAACACCACCCCCAGCATGACCCCTACACTGCCCGAACACCACTGCACTGCCCTAAACCATGAAACACCAGCCCCAGCACGACCCCGTACACTGCCCGAACACCACTGCACTGCCCTAAACCCTGAAACACCAGCCCCAGCACGACCGCCTACACTGCCCGAAAACCACTGCACTGCCCTAAACCCTGAAACACCAGCCCCAGCACGACCCCCTACACTGCCCGAACACCACTGCACTACCCTAAACCCTGAAACACCAGCCCCAGCAAGACGCCCTACACTGCCCGAACACCACTGCACTGCCCTAAACCCTGAAACACCACCCCCAGCAAAACCCCTACACTGCCCAAACACCACTGCACTAAAGCCTGAAACACCACCCCCAGCAAGACCCCTACACTGCCCGAACACCACTGCACTGCCCTAAACCCTGAAACACCACCCCTCAGCACGACACCCTACACTGCCCGAACACCACTGCACTGCCCTAAACCCTGAAACACCACCCCTCAGCACGACACCCTACACTGCCCGAACACCACTGCACTGCCCTAAACCCTGAAACACCACCCCCAGCATGACCCCCTACACTGCCCCAACACCACTGCACTGCCCTAAACCCTGAAACACCACCCCTGCACGACCTCCTACACTGCCGGAACACCACTGCCCTAAACCCTGAAACACCACCCCAGCACAACCCCCTACACTGCCCGAACACCACTGCACTGCCCTAAACCCTGAAACATCAACCCCAGCAAGACCCCCTACACTGCCTGAACACCACTGCCCTAAACCCTGAAACACCACCCCTACACTGCACGAACACCACTGCACTGCCCTAAACCCTGAAACACCACCTCCAGCAAAACCCCCTACACTGCCTGAACACCATTGCTCTGCCCTAAATCCTGAAACACTAGCCCCAGCATGACCCCCTACACTGCCCAAACACCACTGCACTGCCCTAAACCCTGAAACACCACCCCTGCACGTCCCCCTACACTGCCCGAACACCACTGCACTGCCCTAAACCCTGAAACACCAGCCCCAGCAAGACCCCTACACTGCCCGAACACCACTGCACTGCCCTAAACCCTGAAACACCAGCCCCAGCACGACCACCTACACTGCCCGAACACCACTGCACTGCCCTAAACCCTGAAACACCAGCCCCAGCACGACCCCTACACTGCCCGAACATCACTGCACTGCCCTAAACCCTGAAACACCAGCCCCAGCATGACCCCCTACACTGCCCGAACACCACTGCACTGCCCTAAACCCTGAAACGCCACCCCCTGCATGACCCCCTACACTGCCCGAACACCACTGCACTGCCCTAAACCCTGAAACACCACCCCAGCACGACCCCTTTACTGCTCGAACACCACTGCACTGCCCCAAACCCTGAAACACCACCCCCAGCACGACCCCTACACTGCCCGAACACCACTGCCCTAAACCCTGAAACACCACCCCTGCACGACCCCCTACACTGCCCGAACACCACTGCACTGCCCTAAACCCTGAAACACCACCCCCTACACTGCCCGAACACCACTGCACTGCCCTAAACCCTGAAAAACCACCCCCAGCACGACCCCCTACACTGCCCGAACACCACTGCACTGCCCTAAACCCTAAAACACCACCCCCAGCATTACCCCCTACACTGCCCAAACACCACTGCACTGCCCTAAACCCTAAAATACTACCCCCAGCACAACCCCTACACTACCCGAACACCACTGCACTGCCCTAAACCCTAAAACACTCCCCGCAGCACGACCCCCTACACTACCCGAACACCACTGCACTGCCCTAAACCCTAAAACACTCCCCCCAGCACGACCCCCTACACTACCCAAACACCAATGCACTACCCTAATCCCTAAAACACTACCCCCCGCACGACTCCCTACACTACCCAAAGACCACTGCACTACCCTAAACCCTAAAACATGACCTCCTACACTACACAAACACCACTGCACTACCCTAAACCCTAAAACACTACCCCCTACACTACACAAACACCACTGCACTACCCTAAACCCTAAAACACTACCCCCAGCAGTACCCCTACACTACCCAAACACCACTGCACTAACCTAAACCCTAAAACACTACCCCCAGCAGTACCCCCTACACTACCCAAACACCACTGCACTACCCTAAATCACTACCCCCAGCACGACCCCTACACTACCCAAACACCACTGCACTACCCTAAACCCTAAAACACTACCCCCAGCACGACCCCCTACACTACCCAAACACCACTGCACTACCCTAAACCCTAAAACACTACCCCCAGCACGACCCTCTTCACTACCTAAACACAACTGCACAATTTGTTACAGGCGTTGCAACGCAGGCCTATGGTGCTTACTGGAAGTACCTAGTGGGCTAGTTGGGCCCAAGGGACCCTCAGGATTCAAGGTGACCTAATCCCCCAACTTAAAACGCACCACGGGGCGCGTTTGCACAGTGGTGAAGGGAGGGGGCGGGGCCTCGGGTGACATGTGCGCAAACACGCCCTGTGGTGCGTTTTAAGTTGGGGAATTAATTCCCTTTGAATCCTGAGGGACCCTGGGGCCAACTAGCCCACCAGGTACCTTCAGTAAGCACAACAGAGTTGCGTTGCAGAGAGGTGAAAAAGGTGCGTGGCCTCGGAACGCCTCTCTGCAACTCAGCTCTGTGGTCCTAACTGTAGGTACCTGGGGGCTAGTTGGGCCCCAGGGACCCTCAGAATTCAAGGGGACTTAATCTCGCATCTTAAAACGCGCCACGGGGTGCGTTTGCACACATGTCACCTCAGGCCCCCTCCCTTCACCACTGTGCAAACGCGCCCTGTAGCGCGTTTTAAGAGGTAGTTTTAATCCCCTGCCCTATTATGTACTAGGGACTTGCAGAGGAGGTCATGCTAATCACAGGGGTACCCCAACGCATAGTGTTCCCTAGTGTATGTAGGTGTTTTCACTGTATTCTAAGTGTCTTTTAGCATAGCACTGGCTCTGGTTAGTCAGAGTCAGTTACCACCAGTACCCGTCTGAAAAAGTTGTGGGCACAGGATGATTTTGCAACAAGGCCTCTTTCTGCTCCTCTGTTGCTTCTTTCTGCACATCTTTTGCTTCTTTCTGTGCGTTTTTCTTCTTTCTTCACATGTCCTACCTCTGTAGGCATAGTTAGAAACTAGCATTTAAAAAAACCTTTGAAATTCACTTAAAAAATCATAGGTTTCAGGCACGTTATAGTTAGAAATTAGCATTTAAAAAACCTTTGAAATTCACTGAAAAAACCATAGGTTTCAGACACGTTATAGTTAGAAATTAGCATTTAAAAAACCTTTGAAATTCACTGAAAAAACCATAGGTTTTAGGGACAGTTATAGTTAGTTGGACATTTCACTCGTACAAAACCATAGAAATTCCCCCGTTATAGTTAGTTCAGCTAACTATAACTCGCGCCCCGCAATGCACTGCTGATGACGTCACATATTACATCACTCATGACATGGTCAGTGACATCACTGATGACATCACTGATGACATCTCAAATGACATCACTGATGACATCATCCATGTGATAATTTCATGCATCTTCTCACACCCTAATATAACTTTTGATACACCCACTCTAAATTACAGACTGCCATTCTCAAAACCATAGACACTCCAACACCAAAAACTACATACCCACTCACTGATTCTTAGGTCTACACACACATCCACTCACTCACCCGTACAGTCACTCATACTTAGTCACTCAGTACAGGACTATCATATGCACTCATACACCTATATAAACACTCACACACCGCCACTCATCCATAGAGGTACTCACACACCTAGTCAGTCATGCAAAAACGTAATCACACACCCATTTACTCACCTATACAGTTATACACACACCAGCTCACTTACTCATACAAATACTAGCACATTCTTACGCTCTTATACAATCACTGATACAAGTACACACTCATCCATACAGCCACTCTCACAATCACACACTCTCACTTATAGAAATTTATATACTCCAACACACATATATACTGCCTTTCACATATGTAGTTACTCACACATGTACCACTGAGATATACATTCAATCACTAACACACCCATACACACACTCACCCACCCATACAGTCCATCACAGATGCACTCTTGAAACCATGCACCCAGTGAATCACCAACTCACACATGTATGCACAGTCACACACACCCCACCCACAGAAACACTCAGGCACCCATACAGATACTCAGACAATCAATCAATAACCCATGTAGACACTCATGTAGCTATTCAGAAAGCCATGCAGCCGCTTACAAACCAACAGACAGACGGATACAGACATTCACACAGTTTAGTCACTAACCCATGCATTCAGTAAGATACATTTAATCACTCACTTGTAGAGTCAGTCACTCACGTACTAAATCATCCATTCAGACACTTATACACCCACTCATTCTTCAATACACCTTTCCCTATATATATTAAACATATTTAAACTTTACAGAAACACAGTCACTGGATGATGTCATCAGTGATGTCATCAGTGATGTCATTTGAGATGTCATCAGTGATGTCATCAGTGATGTCATCAGTGATGTCACTGACCATGTCATGAGTGATGTAATATGACACGTCATCAGCAGTGCATTGCGGGGGCGCGAGTTATAGTTAGCTGAACTAACTATAACGGGGGAATTTCTATGGTTTTGTACGAGTGAAATGTCCAACTAACTATAACTGTCCCTAAAACCTATGGTTTTTTCAGTGAATTTCAAAGGTTTTTTAAATGCTAATTTCTAACTATAACGTGTCTGAAACCTATGGTTTTTTCAGTGATATATATATGTATATATATTTTTTTTTCAATCAAATCCCCAAGGAGCTCAGGGAAGCACTCGACAGTTCGCCCACCTTCCGGCATTCACGATCAACTTGTCTTGATTCTCACTGCATGAATTCTCTGTGCCTGACGCGTTTCACGGCTCTCCGCCGCTTTTTCAAAGGCAATTTGCATAAGGTTGACACAGGACGCTTCCTTCTTTTATAATGCAAGGCGTGTTTTAATGAAGTAATTAACCCTTGTGGGACTCGCTAAGTGCGTCTCTTGGTGTACAGCCTGATGGGACATGTAGTCCTCGAAGCAATGAGTTCAATACCCTGAGTGGGTTCCATGCGTCAACCTGTAAATAAAGAGCTTTATGTTATCCTTGGTAGGTTACACAAGTATCAAGGCAAGGCTTCTTTTCAAAACGGCTCACTGTGCTGACTGGCATGGATGCAGTTCTCGCCTCAGCCTCTCAATATTAGGAGATGGTGCATTCCCCACGGCCAGGGCGCCGTGTCACTATTTTTCAATCAAATGCCCAAGGAGCTCAGGGAAGCACTCGACAGTTCGCCCACCTTCCGGCATTCACGATCAACTTGTCTTGATTCTCACTGCATGAATTCTCTGTGCCTGACGCGTTTCACTGCTCTCCGCCGCTTTTTTAAAGGCAATATGCATAAGGTTGACGCAGGACGCTTCCTTCTTTTATAATGCAAGGCGTGTTTTAATGAAGTAATTAACCCTTGTGGGACTCGCTAAGTGCGTCTCTTGGTGTACAGCCTGATGGGACATGTAGTCCTCGAATGAATGTATGTATGTGTGTGTGTGTGTGTGTGTATATATATATATATATATGTATATATATATATATATATATATATATATGTATATACACACACACTATAGTTAGGTGAAAATTTCAATTAAAACATAACGTTTTAAATTAACAAAATCACTGAAATTCATCAGTTCTAGTTAACTCAAGTAACTATAACTTATGCCTTAATGTAACTATAACTCACACCCTTGCCATGCACAGTGATATCATTTGTCTCATCTCGGATGTCAATAGGGATGTTATCAATGCAGTCACTGAACATGTCTAGAGTGATGCAATATGTGAGTGGTACATGGGAAGGGCTGTGAATTTCTAAGTTTTTTATGTAAAGTAAGACATTATTACAATTCCTAACTAAAATGTCACTTTAACCTTTGTTTTTTCAGTGAATCTCTGTTTTTATTTTTTACTTTAAGTAAGATGTTCATTACAGAGCGCGGCATGGCGTGTGATTTTATTTTTGTTGCGCCGCTGACCTGCTGCGATTCCCAGGCCGGGGGGGGGCTGAGCTGGGGTTCGCGGTGGATCAGTGTACCCACGGAATGCCCCAAAACATTTGAAATTATATTAAATTAACATGGTGTGCGTGTGTACACACATATATGTATAATTTCACTGACAAAATCAAAGGTTATAGTTAAGTAATATGACAATTAAAAAAATTCTATTTTAAACACAAAAATTCAACAGTTAAAGTAATTTGAAGTAACTACAACTTAGACTCCCGCTATGCACAGTGTTGTCATAAATTGCATTTCGGATGTCATTTTGGATATTACCAATACAATCTTTAAACATGTTATGAGTGATGTACTATGTGAAAGAATGGCAAGGGCACGTGTTCGTTTCTTTAGGGCATTAGTTATTGTCACTTCGGATGAATGTAACTGGTGAATTTGTTTGTTTCTCTTTGTAATTAAAATGGATTTTTTTTAACTGACATTTTCTCCTCACTATAACGCCACTTTAACCTTTGATATTTTTTTTCCAGTGAATTCCTATTTTTTTTTTTTTACTTAAAATTACTATTTGTTAACCATAACGTACTATGCCAACCCCACACCTTGCACAGCTAGCACAGCCGTGCACCCAACCCTTCACCATATGCGGCCTTTGGATGTCCGCATCCCTGCGCCAAATGCCCTGTGGGTACCCAACCATGCACAGCCTAAGGCATGTGGTTGTGCATAGGGTCTAGCTGCCTATCCCTGATCCACAACAAAAACGTGCTTTTCAAATTATTATTTTTTTTATCATAAAGGTACCCGGGATCTGCGGATTGACCCAGTGGGGGCCAGTCAGGCCTGCGGAGGTTCCGCAGATCCTCGGAATGGCAAATATATATAGAATATACATATTCTTTTACTTTAGCCCAAGAGTCCATTTAGATCCCCCACATGTCTACCTTGGCCCCTTATATGTTGTTTTTAAATTAATTCTGGGACACGGGGACCAAGTCTGAGTCTCAAATGGCAGCTGCAACATTTTCATCGGATTGTAGCCTGCCAATGAGGTTGCCTATTTTGGCCTCTCGGATCTGCTGGGATCCGTGCATACTCCGCAGAAGTATCTCGTCGCTATAAGTATACATTTCGTTTGAACCTTAATCCTGCAAAAACTACTGAACGGATTTACGCCAAATCACAAAAAGCACACTTTCTGGACCAAGATCCAGCTTTCTGCCTAATTATGTGTAATTCATTCAGACTTTATTGCAGTATCTCTTTTAAATTTTCCATGTCCTCTCTCCTCTCTCTCCTCTCCCCTCTCCCCTCTCTCCCCTCTCTCCCCTCTCTCTCCCCTCTCTCCTCTCTCTCTCCTCTCTCTCCTCTCTCTCTCCTCTCTCTCTCCTCTCTCTCTCCTCTCTCTCTCTTCTCTCTCTCTTCTCTCTCTCTTCTCTCTCTCTCTCTTCTCTCTCCTCTCTCTCCTCTCTCCTCTCTCTCGCCTCTCTCTCGCCTCTCTCTCTTCTCTCTCCTCTCTCTTCTCTCTCTCCTCTCTCTTCTCTTTCTCTCTCTCTTTCTCTCTCTCTCTCTCTCTCTCTCTCTCTCTCTCTTTCTCTCTCTCTCTCTCTCTCTCTCTTTCTCTCTCTCTCTCTCTCTCTCTTTCTTTCTCTCTCTCTTTCTCTCTCTCTCTCTCTTCTCTCTCTCTCTCCTCCCGTGCCCCCCACAGTGGCAAAGTTATTAACATACCAAAAGAATCAATTTCCTTTGGAAACGTGGTCCAAACTATATAACTACACTGTGGCGACCGCCACTGTTTTATTTATATATACATATGTAAATAATATTTGTGTGTATGTGTATATATGTATGTATATATATATATATATATAATATATTTGTGCGTTTTACCTACCTTTAAATATAGTTACCATGGATGGTAAAGGCATTTGCAGTAATGTCCTACAACCAAAAGAAAGAGGTTGACAATTTAAGGTGTGCAAAATACTGACCCAGACACCCACAGATCTAGAGGTTCCATCGGCGACTACGGAATCTCAAGATCAGCAAAATGAGGATTTTTATGATGACCTAAACCAACACCAGTAGAAGAGAGCTCACACTGTGATATGTCAGGATGTGGAGACAAGACTCCCCAGAGGAGGAAAGGGAATCCTCCCCATCCATTTCTTCACCTCCAGAAGATTTGATTTTGCATCCTGCAGTAGTGAAGAGGTCAGCAGACACCTACAGAGTGCAGCTCAAAGAGGAACAAGCTGAGGCTTTCTACTTGTGAGAAACCCTTCACCCATCACAAAACGAAAAATAGTTCTTATGCTCCCTAGCACTATAGATCAAGGAAAGCAAGCCTTTAGAGAACCAGTCTCTTCAATAGCATTAAAGGCTTCCGGCCAAGAGCCTACATCTATAAAGACTACTGTATCACTAGACCTCTTAATTGTGTTTACGGCTTGAGGGCTAACACACCTTCATTGATGGGACCAACACCAAATGGAGGGAGACACAGAAGACTAGAAGTTGTAGGCTGTAAGGTGGAAAAGGCATAATGCCAATTCAGTCTCCTTAGCAGGTATGACTGTCAACAGTGGGTGGAGATTGAGGGGCTCAGTCAGCATTTACCAGAGCGGTACAAAAATTAGTGAGAAGATGATGTCGAACACTTGTCCGAAATTGTCTTTGGATATGGTAGACATGGTTGGCAGACACTTATGCACAGGCACTACATTAAGAAGACCTACCTAGGTCAGGGTCTCAGGGTTCGAACCCGAAATGCTAGCAATGGTCATAAACTTGCTATCCACACAGAACTGTTTGGACCAGCAGTGGATGAATCTTTAATGCAGGTGAAAAAAGATAACTAGACTGCAAAGGCTGTGAAAATACTGCGTGCTAGAGTCTTTTTCAGACAAGGCACACCGAATTGCAGCCCTACGGGACAGCCTTCTTCAAACAATAGCAGCAAACCTTTGTGGGTTGGTCTTTAGTGGCTAGTCCATTGTGACCGCAACCTCACAAAGGGAGACACTTGTTTCGGGGCAAATCAAAAGGTAGAGGCCATCACTCAAGATACAGTTCATCCAACAAATGTCTTGCCGGTATTTGGCACTTGTAAGTGGCCGATTGGGATGTTTTTTCTAGGAATGGCTGAAAATCACATCCAACAAGTGGGTACTGAACATTGTAAAACATGTTTATTTTACATGGTTGGAAAGAACATCCCACAAAATCAGTCCCAAAAAAAAATATCAAAGGTACAAAATGCAATGCCTTAAACTGTTACTATAGGAACTTATAAATAAGGGTTCATAAGAGAAAGTACCATAAAAAGAATACTGCTGGTTATGGTGCGCACATGTGGAACCTTGTGATCAGAAGACTGGATTCTGGAAGAAGCTGTATTTTTGAAGGCATTCCTCAAGGAAGTTACGCTTAAGTTCAAAATTGACAACGCCACATGTTGTTTCTCAACAAGTGGGACAGGTGGGGTATAAAATCATGCAACCTATTAAAGTTGACGCCAAAGGTCTGCAGTGAGCAATACATAAGGAATGCCTCATGATATCAATATGTCTTCCAGGGCAGCAAAATGGGAAACCACAAACTCAACAGGCAAGAAAGAATCCCAAATGAAGGGATCCTAGACCAAAGGGCAGTAGATGCAATCTTTCAAACCTGGGGAAACTCACAATTAGAACTGTTTGCAGCAAATGCAAAATGGCAAAGCTTCAGATCCAGGGTCCTCATTACCAGTCCAAAGGGAATACTGTTTATTAAATTGGTCAGTAGGATTTGCCTACGCCTGTCCACTAATTTCGCTGATACCAGCAACGATCAACAAATGCAGGCAAGCAAACATATTAGTTCTGGTGGCCCGGAACTGGCCACAACACATTGTGTTCTGAGTAAAAAGAATTGGCAAACAGAATAATTACAGTAACAGTTTTCCAAAACCGCTTAACCTTACAAGAGGGATGACTGTGGCACCCAGAACGAGTCCGCTTTAGCCTCCTTTTTTACACTTGAGCTACAATTTGGCAGTCTGGGACTGCCAGACCGATATATATGGAGATATTTTAGGAGGAAAGACTGTCTACCACCCACAGGTGTTACACAGCTGAGTGTACCATATGAATATACTGGTGCACAAAAGAAGACACTTTAAATGATTTAGCTGGGCATAAAATATTACCAAGTACGTGATGCATTTGCTTAACTCAAAATTCTTAGACCCTTATGTAGCAACACAATTTCCTCATAGAAACAGAATGGGTAAAACACTTTGCTACATCAGGCCTGAACTCTCCTGTTCGGGTGACCTATCAGCCATAGTCCGATATACTCTAGGGTCCACATGTACGATCCTTTCATTTTGCGACTCACAAATTGTGACTTTTAGCGACTCGCAATTAGTGAGTCACAAAATGAAATGTACTAATGTCTCTCAGACACATTTAGCGATTCCCAATGTGGTCGCTGGGGACAGCAGACCACCATGTCTGTGATTGCTTTTTAAATAAAGCAACATTTTTTTTTTTTTAATGCAGCCCTTTTTCCTTAAAGGAAAACGGGAAGCATTTAAAAAAGAAAAATGAAGTTTCCTTTTCATTTTTTAAGAGTAGGCAGTGGGACCACTGCCGCCTCTTAAAAAATGTTGGTGCCCACATTCACAAAGGATTTACATGCATTTTTGAATAAGAATCTACATGAGTCTTCCTATTCAAGTCCAGAAATTGACCTTTTGCCTTTAGTTATTTTTTTCTACATAGAAAGTACTGCCCCGTAGTTGATTTTTATTTCTAAAGAATTAATCTTTTGCCGATAGTTTCCCAAATCTGTGTATCTTTTTTTCTTATTCGAATTATATACACATTTTTACATATACATAGATTATTTACATATTACACCATGACAATACAAGACAGTTGGTATATAACATTATTTTAGACAACGTACAACACTTTAAATTGCACAAATGTTACCTTTACAGAGACATAAAGATGACTGACAGTACGGTTCTACAGTACATATATACAACACACATTTACAAACTCCTCACACCTCAAATCTTTTGAGGATGAATCCTGAGTGTGACCAAGCATCAAATATTATTACTGGTGTCCTTATGGTGGTTATAGTGGGGACCTAATTCCCTTTGGTCCTCTATCTTATTTACATATCGATACTGTTCTGTGGCCCTAGGGAGGTCAGAGCATTACGATTTCCGTGGTGCAGTGCCACTTGTGCACTGACTGTAGCAGTAATTGCTAGCTCTTGGCCTCAATGTTGGTTACGCTGACGCTTTTCGACCTTCTGTGGTGGACCTGGGCTGCTGTTATGAGGAAGGTCTTCTTCAGAGCAAATGTTCTTGTGGGACACCTATTCCTGGTTGGTAAATGGGTTGGAGCCTTGAGATGTAGCCTGTTCCTTACATGGAAGGCTGCCTATCATGCCAGGTTCTGATGGCTGTGAGCCTTTTCGAGCAGCTTCTGTAACTTGGTTTCCTAATTTTTCTGGCGGTCGTGTTTCCTCCGTTCTCTTCCTTTTCGTATGGCTGTGCTCCTGTCGTTCTGCTGATACAGCAGCGTGTGGCGGTGCTCCTGTCGTTCAGCTGATACAGCAGCGTGTTTCAGCAGAACGACAGGAGCCCAGGTCTACCACAGAAGGTCGAAACACGTCGGCCTAACCAACATTGAGGCCAAGAGCTAGCAATTACTGCTACAGAAAGTGCACAAGTGTCACTGCACCACGGAAATCGTAATTTGGGACTAAACCCGGTCTAATACCAAATGCTCTGACCTCCCTAGGGCCACAGAACAGTATCGATATGTAAATAAGATAGAGGACCAAAGGGAATTGGGTCCCCACTATAACCACCATAAGGACACCAGTTATAATATTTGATGCTTGGTCACACTCTGGATTCATCCTCAAAAGATTTGAGGTGTGAGCAGTTTGTAAATATGTGTCGTATATATGTACTGTAGAACCGTACTGCAAGTCATCTTTATGTCTCTGTAAAGGTAACATTTGTTTAATTTAAAGTGTTGTACGTTGTCTAAAATAATGTTATGTTCGAGGCATATGAGCTGTAGATTGTATACTTTAGCATAGAGCGCCATCTGGTGTTGGGCTCGGATGTTTGCACATTGTTTTTGTTTAAAGAAGTCTTTGTGGTCACGAGATAGGTGACTCCTCCTTATGGCGATAGTGCGCATGGGCATCGACTCCATCTTCAGATTGTTTTTTTCCGCCATCAGGTTCGGATGTGACTTGCTGCACTCTGGGTCGGTGTCGTTATCGAAACCCCCTTCGACGCGCAATCACTTACCTCTCGACGGTATTGTCTCGATCGCGTTTCCCTTTCGACGCGCATCCTCTGCAATCAAGCTACTCGACCTAGACTTCGCCGCGGGCCGTCGGGCCGTCCCGCGCCACCACGTTGGACGTCGATGGAACGGACTCCCTTTAAAAAATATCCCCAGTGTGGTGCTAAGTTCCCACACTCGGACCTACACGAGGTGTGTAATCTTTGCCTCTCTCCGGAGCACGAACAGAACACCTGCGAGGCCTGTTCATCTTTCAGGTCCAAGAAAACCATCCGTGATCGTCTGGCTCGACGCCACGAAATGTCCCGGGGAAGCGCTTCGGTTCCGGACATCTTTGAACCAGGTCCCGATACCCTTCCAGAACAAGGAGCCAAGGAAGAACAGATCTCAGTCTCCGAGGCCGATGACTCTGACGTCGATGACGAGTCACTCCAGCTCAGCGGTCCGTGAGTACCAAGACCCCTGTCCTACCCACTCCCACACAGGAGGCTCCGGTAACACCTTCGCCCTCGGGCCTAGGTCCACACCGGCCAAATATTTCAGACGCCCCGCCCTCCAGCCCGGCTATGAAACCGAAAGACAAGCCTTCCGGCTCGGGCTCGAGCCAACCCCACTCCGGTACCCATAAAACACCTTCGGCACCGAAGCTCAAACCCATAAATGTGCCACCACCGGCGCCGAAAATACATTAGACGCCGAAACCCTCGGCGCCGAAAAAGCCAAAAGACAAGCCTTCGGAGCCGAAACAGCCAAAAACCAAGCCTTCGGAGCCGAAAAACGTCCCCAAACCGAAAACTCCTACACCTAAGCCTAAACAGGATAAAACCCCTCATAAGGCAAAGGAACATACGGACCATAAATCTTCGACTCCGAAAAAGGACACTGGATCCAAACACCCTTCTGTACCAGTTCTTCCAGATCCAAAGCAGAAAACAATACATATTGACCCAGAGACTGGTCGTATTACTTCCACACCAAAAAGGAAACCGGACTATTCACAAGATTCTCCAGTTCCTAGTAAAAAAAGAAATATGGGCACTAATACTTTTACACCACCCCACCCTCTCCTCCTCCTACTGATCCCAATCTACTACTTTCTCCAGTACATTCCCCACAACCCGCAATTTCACCTCCACCACTAGATGAGGATAGTGATGATGGGGATGGGAACACAAATCCACAAGGGGATGATGACGACGCACATACCATCCCACAAGATCCAGATCCCTAGCAGGATTATAATACTGATCCAGATCTACAAAATGACCCGGACCTATATCCCTCTCGCCCATCCCCTCCAGATGACAATGTGGAGTTTGCGCAACTAATCACCAGGGCTGCACAATATCACGGGGTACAATTACACTCAGATCCCTTAGAAGAAGACTTCCTATTAGAAACTTTCGCTCAGCCACAAAAGTCTACATACACCCTACCAATGTTGAAGGGCTTGCTTAAACATGCACCAGAAGTATATAAAGACCCCGTCAGGGCCAGGGTTCTGAACCCTAGAATAGATAAAAATTATAAAGCGGCTCCCAACGACCCAATATACATCTAGGGTCAGGTCCCTTTAGACTCCCTTGTTGTGTCTAATGCACGTAAAAGGGCCACTTCACAAACCACAGGCGATGCCCCACCTACTGACAAAGAATCAAAACTTTTAGACGCATCCGGAAAACGTGTTGCGTCACAAGCTGCAAATTATTGGAGAATTGCCAACACCCAAGCTCTGCTGGCAAGATATGACAGAGCTCACTATGATGAGCTTGAGAAGCTTATCCAGCATCTCCCTGACCAATATTAAGGACAAGGCAAATGACCTTATACAAGAGTGTAAATTAATTACAAATACATCCATTAAATGTGCTCTTGATGCCGCTGATACCGCATCTCGTGCCGTTAATACCAGCATTTTGTTACGCAGGCACGCTTGGCTCCGGATATCCGGTTTCAAACAAGAGGTACAAACTAGTATTCTTAACCAGCCTTTCGACCAAGAACATCTCTTTGGGCCTACAGTCGACACATTTTTAGAAAAGATGAAAAAAGATACAGAGACTGCAAAATCTATGGGGGCCTTGCAATTACCTTCCCATAGAGGTTCTTTTCGTCGCTCCTTTTATAGGGGTGGCTCCAAAACCAATACATCAGAGCAACCCTCATCTTATAAAAGCCCCAATCAAAGTTCCTTTTCCAAAGGATATTTTAGGGGAGGATACAGAGGCAACAACAATAAGGAAGAGGACGCGGTAACAACACCCGCACCTCCCCTACCACCAAGCAGTGACTTCCCTCCACTTCCCCCGACCACTCCACACCTGTCGGGGGACGTGTCTCACAGTTCCTACCTGTCTGGAATTCCATCACCACAGACAGGTGGGTAAGACAAATTTTCCAGTATGGTTACTGCCTGGAACTCGCCTCCAATCCCCCATACATCCCTCCGTCCAATGTCCACGGAACATTTGACCCTTCTAAAACAAGAGATTCTCTCTCTCTTTCAAAAAAATGCAATAGAACCAGTCCCCTTGCATCATCAGGGCACAGGGGTTTACTCGCTCTATTTTCTAATCCCAAAAAAGGACGGCTCTCTCAGGCTAATACTGGACCTCAGACCCCTAAACCTCTACATTCAATCAGACCACTTCCACATGGTCACTCTCCAACAGGTGCTCCCACTACTTCAACAAGGTGACTTCCTCTCCACTCTGGATCTAAAGGACGCCTACTTTCATATTCCTATTCATCCCTCTCACAAAAAATACCTCAGGTTCATAGTGGACGGTCAACACTATCAGTTCAAAGTCCTCCCATTCGGAGTGACCACAGCACCCAGAGTCTTCACTAAATGCCTCGCAGTGGTGGCAGCTCACTTACGAAGGCAACACATCCACGTGTTCCCTTATTTGGACGACTGGCTCATAAAAGCCAAGTCTCACAACAGTTGTGTACAACACACACACAAAACCATCCATTTACTTCACGACTTGGGGTTCACAGTAAACCTCACCAAGTCTCACCTTCAACCGTCCAAAATACAACAGTATCTATGAGCCACTCTAGACACTTCAAAAGCCCTAGCATACCCCAATCCAGTCAGGATCCGCACCATGCAGGCTCTAATATCCCAATTTCAGCCTCAACACTCATTGCCAGCTCGAGTCTTTATGCAGGTAATCGGAATGATGGCCTCTTGCATCCTCATCGTCCCTTATGCAAGACTCCAGATGCGGCCATTACAGGAATGTTTGGCACATCAGTGGAACCAAGCTCAAGGTCAGTTGACAGATCTGGTGTTGGTGGACAGCCGCACACATAGCTCTCTGCAGTGGTGGAACACACAAAACTTGTCCAAAGGGCGGCCCTTCCTGGACTTGGTTCCACAGATAGTGCTAACAGCAGACGCATCGCTCACCGGCTGGGGAGCTCATCTCCAAAACCAAACCGTTCGGTGCATATGGACCCATCAACAAAAACAACTCCACATAAATCACCTGGCGTTACTGGCAATCTTTCTAGCACTAAAGTCTTTTCAACTCTTGCTAATAGGCAAAGCTGTCCTAATACGTACAGACAACATGACAGCAATGTATTACATTCAAAAACAGCGGGGGGGGACACTCTCTCCAACTTTCACGCCTAGCGCAAAGTATATGGAGATGGGCTATTCCTCAAAAGATATACCTCCTCGCAGAACATCTCCCGTGAGTACACAATCAGATCGCGGATCTGCTCAGTCGACAAACACAACACATCCACGAATGGGAACTTCATCCTCTAGTTCTTCCATTTTTTCAAATGTGGGGGCACCCAGACATAGATCTGTTCGCCACACATCACAACGCAAAATGCCCAAGCTTCGCCTCCAGGTATCCACACCCATTGTCCAAAGGCAATGCGCTATGGATGAACTGGTCAGGCAAATTTGCATACGCTTTTCCGCCTCTCCCTCTCATTCCGTTACTGGTTCGGAAGCTCAAACAACACTCCCTCACAATGATCCTAGTTGCTCCATCATGGGCGAGACAACCTTGGTTCACAACTCTACCGGAACTATCAGTGGTACCTCATCAAAAGTTACACCTCTCACCCAAGCTTCTTACACAGAACCATGGAGAGATAAGACATCCAGATCCCAATCAACTCAATCTTGTGATCTGGCTTCTGAGGTCCTAGAGTTTGGCTACCTCAGTCTTGCACCAGATTGTATGAACGTCATCAAAGAGGCTAGACGTCCTCCCACAAGAGCATGCTATGCAGCAAAGTGGAAGCGATTTGTTGTTTATTGTACAAATAACAAAATCAACCCACTAGATGCTTCCATTCGAAACATTATCTGTTATCTCTTGTACATGCCAAATTACATTGTTGTAGATGCATCTATACGGCTGCATCTAGCTGCAATAGCCGCTTACCTCCAAAACAGACAGCACTTGTCTTTATTTCGAGTTCCTGCGATCAAAGCGTTTATGGAAGGACTTAAAAGAATAATTCCACCTAGAGTTCCACCTTCTCCAGCCTGGAACCTCAATATTGTCCTTACAAGGCTCATGGGTCCCCCATTTGAACCTCTGCACAAATGAGTTACAGTTCCTTACTTGGAAAGTAGCCTTCCTAGTAGCTATCACATCCCTTAGGAGAGTTAGTGAACTCCAGGCATTAACCATACAAGAACCATTTTTACAAATACACCATAGTAAAGTGGTTCTTAGGCCTAACCCAAAATTTCTGCCTAAAGTAGTATCTGCCTTCCACCTTAATCAGTCGGTTGAACTTCCAGTATTTTTCCCCTCAACCAGACTCCGTGGCAGAACGCGCTCTCCACACGCTAGACATTAAAAGAGTGATACTCTACTACATCGAAAGAACTAAGCCCTTTAGAAATACAAAACAACTCTTTGTGGCTTTCTCCCCACCTCACAAAGGCAATCCCATTTCAAAAACAGGAATTGCAAGGTGGATGGTTAAATGCATCCAAATATGCTATCTTAAAGCTAAACGCACATTAACTATTCCCCCTAGAGCTCATTCCACACACAAACTAGGGGCTTCTATGGCATTCTTAGGGAACATTCCCCTAGATGACATCTGCAAAGCAGCAACTTGGTCTACACCACATACTTTCACTAAACACTATTGTGTAGATGTGCAAGCAAAACAACAAGCTACTGTGGGCCAGGCTGTACTAAGAACACTTTTTCAAAGCACTGCAACAGATACAGGTTGCCACCGCTAGGAAGGAAAACTGCTGTATAGTCTATGCTAAAGTATACAATCTACAGCTCATATGCCTCAAACAGAAAATGCTACTTACCAGTATGCATCTGTTCTTGGCATGTAGAGCTGTACAGTTGTATACGCCCACCCACCTCCCCGGGTACCTTTATCTGTTGCAGTATTATCTTATTTAGATACATTACATGGACATCCTTTTCTATTCTCTTACTAACTCCATCATCACCCTTTATGGCGAAAAACAATCTGAAGATGGAGTCGATGCCCATGCGCACTATCACCATAAGGAGGAGTCACCTATCTCGTGACTACAAAGACTTCTTTAAACAAAAACAAAGTGCAAACATCCGAGCCCAACACCAGCTCGCTATCTATGCTAAAGTATACAACTCTACAGCTCTACATGCCAAGAACAGATGCATACTGGTAAGTAGCATTTTCCATACCAACTGTCTTGTATTGTCATGGTGTAATATGTAAATAATCTATGTATATGTAAAAATGGGTATATAATTTGAATAAGAAAAAAAGATAAACACAGATTTGGCAAACTATCGGCAAAAGATTATTCTTTAGAACTAAAAATAAACTACGGGGCAGTACTTTCTATGTAGAAAAAAATAACGAAAGACAAAAAGTCCATTTCTGGACTTGAATAGGAAGACTCGTAGATTCTTTTTCAAAAATGCATGTAAATTCATGGTCTGGGAGGCACATTGCTGTTGACAGTTTTTGATTCCAGCCTCCACAGCCCTTAATCGAATCACTCCCCATAGGAGATTCACATTCACAAAGGGGCATTTGCGAATGGGTTACCACCTCCTAAACTATGTCGGTAAAGTATGAATGTTTTGCAACCGTATTCTGGTTGCAAAACATTCATACATGCCCCTGTGACTCGCTATTAGGAAGGGATACCCTTGACACTCCCCCTTCCTAATATCGACTCGCAAACCTTATTTTGCGAGTCGATAATAGGTTACTGACTTGCAAAATAGGGTTATTGCACGCCAGGAGCCATTTTAGCAGTTGGCTGCCTGAATCTCCTTTTGTGACCGCTATAAATGGTCGTACATCTGGCCCAGGGATCTGTAGGAAAGAAACTTTTTGCAGCACATTGGTTTACAAGTTCCTTGTACGAGCAAAGAGACTTTATCAACCAAGTTCACCTCCAAATCCCAAGAGGAACTTTAATTTGGTGCTAGTGATCCAGCGCGACTAATATAATTTCTTCTCCTGTGGACATAACATCCAGGTTGGAAACACTCTTTATCCAACAACTATACCAATATGACGGTGGGGCCCATAACACCGCATATACATTCACTCACTCAAATATTCCCTGGATTTCATCCACTTCTACCTAGGAGGAGAAAAAGTTAAATGACTGCTGGAAGAGAACGGGATACCTTTTAAAGTTGACAAGATAATTGCTCAAACATCATACATAATTAATTTTAATCCTGTCAATTTCTAAAACATCAAGGTATTCCGCTCATTGGTCGATGGACCAACTAGTAGGAATCAGTTGATGGTGATTAAGACCAGCTCAATCACTTTAACCTATTAAACATTTGTATTTATTATTGAGCTAAAGAACCACAGACTCGTAGTTTTAATTTATAATAAAGTTTATCTAATGGTTTAAAAATGCATAGGAAAAGTCTCAATTTTATTAATCAATTAATACATTTATTATCATTATAAGAAATAAACTTCAGAGAATTTATGCATACACTTTTGGATGGAAAAATAAAGTTTGTCACAGCAGATCACAGCATAGAACTCCCAAAAACTGACTGACTGTCCCGCTAAACAGGCCTCCTCGACGGACCACCTATACAGGTTTCCCGCATCGATCTCGTTCCTACCCAGTCAGATTTAAAAGCAAAAGGATTAATTAAATTAAAAGAAAATGGCCTATAGAAAATAGCAGCAATTCTCCAGCGTCAAAGTTCAGTGCTCAAAATTATGTATGAATAGTGCGCCTCCTACTTAAGAGTAGGTCCTCTTATACCCTATTACTAGCTTACTAAACAGAAATGTTTCAATCTTTGGGGGCGAGATTCACGCTAATTGGTCCATTGGAGGGGTGGCAAACATCTCATTGCCCTCCTTGTTCAAACCAGTTCTGAAAATGTTCATAATTTTGTCCTTTCACACGGTTTTAGGACATTACCAATCCGATTGACAGTTCCTCATATGTATCTTCTTTTGTATCCTTATTAAAACAGTTCATTGTTAATTCACGGCTGCATTTTTGGGTTCTCATGCATTCTCGTTGAGTCTCTTTTTGGCACCCATCTTGGTGACAGGTCATGGTGACCTTGATCCTTTCCATTCTGGGCTCTACTTTCAAATCACGTGACATATTTCCGCAGCTCTCTTCCACTTGGAAGCCATTTTGCACTTGCGCATTCAGCCCATCTGCCTCAGCAGCCATTTTTACAGCGCGGCCTAGCAGGCCCGAACGAACTATCATGAAAACAAACACAATAACAGTTAAGAATAAAGAAAATAAGCCTTTTCGTTTCCCACCCGTCATTCTACGTACCCCAATTAGGTGTTACCTAGCATAAGCGACATATAAAGCTGTTTACTTACCATCCGCATACCTTTGCCACAATACAGTTTACTACATAGCACAAATCATGCAACATTATTTTAATTAGTACGCAAACCATTAGGCTAATTTTATTTCACGTTGACAAATGTAAGTAGGTTAGCTTTTGCACACAAATTGCAGTTACCACTTATAAAAGATGTCTATAAGAGACGTAAAGTGTTGATTAATTTTCAAACCAATTAATAACGTTAATTATTAATCATTAATATTAGGGGGTTCAAAATTTTCTCGTTTACCTTGCTCCATCAACTCCCCCTTTGGTGATTTTTAATATCACCACAAAAACCCATGTTACACAATTTTTCAGATAGCATTGTTTCTTGTCCATTTGCTTCTTGTTAGTGTCGCACATCTGTATCCCTTTCATCTTGTCTTTTTGTTCTCTCATACATGCTTTCTTTTAGTTCTTCCAGTTCTATTTCACCTAATTCTCGTTCTCTTTCTTTATTTATCTTGTTTTCTCTTTTCATTTTGTTTTGTCTTTTTCTCCTTTTAAGACATATAATAACAAATTTCAAAAGTAACACCACTAAAATTACTACTGTTGCTGATATCAAAACTTTCCCTACAATAGAACTACCTATTTCAGTGAACCATTTTGGTCTTGAGGAAAAACTCTTAACAAGCTTCTCCCAAGCATTTTCAACCTCCAGTGGAACAAGTTCTTTGTGCAAATTAGTAATATTCTTTATATACTTTTGTATATTTTCACTTTTATCTGGAATGTAAGTGCAACAATGTTGGACTTTCAGCATTCCACAGACTCCTCCCTCTTTTGCCAAAAGAATGTCAAGGGCAAGTCGATTTTGCATCACCATAGCTCTCATGGCAACCATCTCGGTATTTACCATCAAGAACCCTCCAGCAGTATTCGTTGATAAACGATCTACTACTGTGGACAATTTCCGAATTTTAAATGCATTCAAAGATATTCCCACTGCTGGTATCATTGCTCCAAAAATGTCACCCACTATTTCTGAAAAACTTTCCCTTCTACATGTGAATGTTGCACCCATTTCGTGTGTTCCTTTTTCTTCTCGTTCTACATGAAAAATGTTTGGAAAGACCAGGCCTAAGTAGCATGACCCATACCAATGGTCCGGCAACCTGTAATAAGCTCTGTTTCCACAAATATAATAGATCCCTGGAAATATTGGATCTTTTCCTCCTTTGAATCCCCATCCTCCTAAAATTTTATAATTGTCTCGGCAGTCACTGGAACCCACGAAATAGTTGTCGTATCTAGTTCTATTTCTACTAATGCACAACTTTCCCCGTTGGGGCCAATCTAAAGTCATAGCTGCATTTGTCTTTTTCTTATCATTACTTTCTTCTTCGAATGCCCAAAGGGGTGTTTTTGTTTCTTCCTCAATTACCTTTCTTTGAAATTTGACTCTTCTGCTTTCTACCATCTCTAGAAATACCTTTTCTTCATTCTTTAACTCGCAAGTAAGGTTGTGTTTAACTATATCATCTAATGTCAAATTTTTATTTTCTAAGAAATTTACTCCTTTCACCTTGTTCAATTCAGGAATTATAGCAATTTTTGCAAAAATCTTATTTATGTCAGTGAAATAATATTCTAATCTACCTGTTTTATAAAACAAACTAGCTAAAACGCTACACGTTATTCCATACGTTAAAGGAAGGTGATGATAGGTCACACCTTCGGAAACAGACGCAGGTAATTGCATACAAACATAACAATCTCTTACATCCATTGTTTCTACATATTCATATAATAATTTTGTGAAAACGTTCTTTGAAAAATCAGTTATGGATCTATCCTTATGTAACTCTACACTGTCTATTAATGTGGCTGTGTTCTGTATGTTAACTTCTTTATCTTTCTTTGTGTTTTTCTCTAATATGGGCGTTTCTTCTACAGCTAATCTAATTGGAATGGTGATTGCTAAAATAAGCCATACGAACATTAATAAACCTGTACAAAAGAAACACATTCTACACCATCTACGTAAAAACGCACATCTATTCTCTGTGTCTACCATCTTGTTCTATAACCTATATATATATATTTGTACAGAAAATTGTGTCACCACACCTCAGAATGACGTTTCAGCCACTTTACTTTCTCACTTTGCCTCGTTTGGTACTCTCTTTAGTTCTTCTCAGAACTCTTTCTTGTCTTATTCGGTTTTAGTGTCCAGTCCGGTAAAAACTTTTTCAATCACTTCAAACTTGTTGTACTTCGCTTTCACCCAATTGTTTGCAGCTTTGTTCTGGGTTCTCGTGAGTGATTTCTTCTTCCTTAATATCAGTTAGTGCGATGTATAGCCATTCAGGTGACTTATATTTCAAATTAGCTTTCTTTACTCTTTTCGTTTTCTGCAATTGTTTTCCACTTTGTTTTTCTTGTTCTTTTTGACTTGTTATCTCATTTACTTGTTCTGCATTATCTTTGTTTATGTTTATGATTTTGTATCTCAATCTTTTGACTTCGCGGGGCCAATTATCTCCTTTTCTCGGCCTTTTCGGTTCACTTTCTTTTTCTTCTCATTCTGCTCTCCAAGTTCTCTTTCTTGGTCCTAGTCTCAGTTTTCTCTCTCCTTCACTTTCGTCTGATTCTGTTTCAGACCTTACTTCATTTCCTCTTATTTTGAACTTTATGATTTCACCTTCTTTATCTAGTTCTGCTTCTTCCTGTATCTTTTCTGTTTGATCACTTATTTCTATCCCTCCTCAATGTTCTCCCGGATTTCCGTTGATCTCTCTATCTTTTTCTATATTTCCCTGTTCATTTGTTTGTTGTTCTGTCCCTATTGCTCCTTGGGTGTCTTCCGATTTTTCTATCTCTATTTGAATCTATCCCTGCCTTGTCTACTTTGACAATTTCTGTAGGATTTTTACCATAACTTGTGCTTGGCTGTTCACTGTCTCTTTGTTCAGTTTCTTCGTTTATGGTGTCAATTTTCCATTTATTCTTTTGCTTTTCATCACAATCTGATTGATCTGTATCAGATGCTGAACTGGTGTCTGATATTTCCAGATGTCGACTTCGAGGTCGATCTTCAAGTTCTGGAACTTTTGCTATTTCAAATTCTTCTCCTGATGTTAGACTTGTACCTGGGTCTTCCAGATGTCGACTTACAGGTCGAGCTTCAGGATCTGGAACCCTGTTTGTCTCGTCTTCTGCATCGGATGCTGAACTGGTATCAGATATCTCCAGATGTCGACTTACAGGTCGAGCTTCAGTATCTGGAACTCTGATAGTGTGGCTGGCATGCACCCAGTTTTTCACTCCTGCACATTTGACTGCAGTTGTTGTTACCAGGATCACTTGTCATGGTCGGTCCCAGCGAGGAACCAAACAGTTTCTTCTTCTGTGGACTTTTATGCGGACCCAATCTCCTGGACTAAAATCATGAGCTGGCTTTCTTTCAAGAGTGGTCGCATCCGGTCCAACCTGATGAAACACAGAATGTACCACATCAGCCAATCCTTTGCAATAATCCAATACGAGATCATCAGTTATAGTCAGCAGTTTGTTGACAGGTACATGTGCTTGTCTCATTGCTCGTCCCATGATTATCTCGTGGGGACTCAGACCTGTTTTTCTTTCAGGTATACTTCTGATAGTCATCGGTACCAGTGGAAGGGCATCTGGCCATTTGAGTCCTGTGGCTTGACACATTTTCCCTAACCTATTCTTTATTGTTCCATTCACTTGTTCTACCACTCCAGAAGCCTCTGGTCTGTACGCACATTGCAATTTCTGTTGAATACCAAGAGCTTCACAGATCAGTTGAATTAGTTCATTTTGAAAATGTTTTCCTCTATCTGTTTCAATCGTTACTGGAAAACCATACCTTGGAATGAATTCTCTCAACAGAAGCTTAGCTACTGTAATCCCATCATTCCTTCTGGTCGGATAGGCTTCCACCCAACGAGAAAACAAACAGACGACCACAAGAACATACCTCAGTCTATTGCTTGGGGGCATTTCTATAAAATCCAGTTGCATTCTCGTGAAAGGACCTCCCTCTCGTCCTATTCTTCCTAAACTCACTACCATCTTCCTTCCTGGATTTATCTGTTGGCAGATAAGACATCTTTGACAAAGACTTTCAGCTATGGCTCTGAATTTTGGGTTATACCAGGTTTGGCTGAAAAGTCTGATCATTGCATCTCTTCCGATATGAGCTTGTCCATGGTACATCCGTGCCATGTCAGAAATCATGCTATCAGGCATAACTGGTCTTTCAGCTCTATAAACCCAAACATCATCTTCCTCCCTTTTCCTGCATCCTGCTTTTATCCAGTTATCCTTTTCCTCATCATCTGCTGCTTCCTGCAATTGTCTCACCTCAGCCCATGTTTCGACAGGGTTAGTAAAAAGCAAAGGACATGAAACATGCTCTCTTTCTCTCCTTCTGTTCAGTGAGACTACATTTTTAGCACAATACTGAGCTACCTCGTCGGCATAATTATTGCCCACGGTTATGTAGTCTTCCCCATTTTTATGTGCATTGCACTTCACCACGGCAATTTGTCTAGGCAGCTGTATCGCCTCAAGTAATTTCTTCACAAACTCACCATTTCGAATCGGAGTTCCTGCAGACGTCAAGAAACCTCTTTGGGACCAGATCTGCCCAAAATCATGAACCACTCCGAAGCCATTCTGGCTATCCGTGATCACTGTGATTCGGACATTCTTTCCCAGTTTGCATGCCTGTATTAGAGCAATCAGCTCAGCCACTTGGGCGGAACGTATCCCTCTCAAACAAGATGCTTCCATTATGACACCTACTGTACATACAGCATACGCTGCACTCAAAACTCCTTCATTTGTCCTCAAGCATGAGCCATCCACAAACATTACATAATCTGATTCTTTTAAAGGCTCATCTTTGATATCTGGCCTAGGTTTTGTACAATATTCAAGTACATTCAAGCAATCATGATCAACTTCATCTTTGTCTGTCACACTCTCTTCATCCGGCAATGATGTCGAAGGGTTCACACTTCTGCATCTATCAATGGTTACATTGTCTGCACTTAAAATCACTTTTTCATACCTAGTCAGCCAACTATGTGTCATGTATTGAGTTTTGGTTCTTGTCAAGAGAATCTCGACTGAATGAGGAACATATACTCTCAGTGGGTATCCCATCACAATACCTTCACTCTGTTCCAGACTCACACAAGTAGCAGCTACTGCTTTCAGACTTCCAGGCAACGCCTTTGCTACCGGGTCTAAAACAGCTGAAAAATATGCAATAGGTCTTTTCATGTTTCCATGTCTTTGCACTAAAACTGAAAGTGCACACCCATCTCTTTCACTACAGTACAGTTCAAAATCTTTTTCATAATCAGGCATTCCCAGTACCGGTGCTTCACACAGTCTCGCTTTTAGTTCTCTGAATGCTTTCATTTCTTCATCATTTAATTCAAATGGATCTTTAACATCCTTTTTTGTCAATCGCTGTAATGGTTTTGCAATTAGCGAAAATCCACGTATCCATTGTCGACAATATCCAACCATTCCCAGGAACATTCTCACCTCTTTGTGTCATTGGAGCTCTCATTCCTCGGATAATTTTTATTCTTTCAGTCGTTACCTTTCGCACTCCCTTTTCAATTTTATGACCTAGGTATTGAACCTGCTGTTGACAAAACTGTAATTTTGATGGGGACACCTTATGGTCCTCCTCCTGCTAGATGGTTCAGTAAAGCAATGGTGTCAGTAACACATGCTTCTCTGGTTTTTGATGCCACTAATAGGTCATCAATGTATTGAACCATCACAGAATTTTCAGGCATTTTTAAATCTTCCAATGATTTCTTTAGGATCTGATTAAAGATCGAGGGACTTTCTGTGTACCCCTGAGGAATTTGGCACCATGCCAAAATACGCTCTCCGAACCTGAACGCAAATAATGGCTGGCTATCTGGATGTAACGGGATAGAGAAAAATGCATGGCACAGATCAATGACAGTGTACCATTCTGCCTCATGTGGAATCTGATACAGTATTACAGCAGGGTTTGGTACAATTGGACAACAAGGAACAACAATTTTATTAACCTTTCGTAAATCTTGCACTATTCTATATGTTCCATTTGGCTTTTTCAGTCCCATTATAGGCGAATTACATGGACTGCTCATTATTTCTTTCAAAATTCCTTGTTCAATCATTTTATTTATTACATGTGTTATTCCTTCAATTATTTCTGGCGTCAATTTATATTGTGGAGTATTTGGGAAATTTGTTCCTTCTTTAACAGAAATTTTAACTGGGTCTACTCCTCTCATTAACCCAATATCTTCACCGGTAAAATCCCACACCTCCTGTTTTACTGTTTCTTTTAACTCAATTGGGATTTTCTCTACATCGAACACAGGAAATAAGTCATTCACTCCTGGTTCTAATTCTGCCATTGTCATTTTATATAATACATCTTCATCTGGTGTCTGAAATGCAATCCCATCCGGAATACAATAGATGGTGCAATTCATTTTGCAAAGTAGATCGCGTCCAAGTAAATTTACAGGACTGCAATCGCATACCACAAATCGGTGCATTTCTCTGAATGGTCCAATTTTAACTTCTACTAATTTAGTAAGTGGCGCCTTAACTTGCTGATTTGAGACACCAACGACTTTGATATATTCACCTGAGAGAGGAAGGTTTGGAATTTCCACTGATCTAACAGTAGAACGGGTAGCTCCAGTGTCCACAAGGAATGTTACATTTGCACCATTCACTTCTCCATCCACAAATGGACCTGTCTGATCTACCTCTAGAATTGCGCCAAGTACGCACTCTTCCTCCTCTCCTAGGCACCGTCATAAACTTTCATCCGACTCATTCCCATCCTGTCGCAACCAATACTGCGATATCGCAGCTGCGCGCAGCAATTGTTACCTGCTCTCCTCCGTAGAATCCTGTTTCTGCACTGTATCTCTGTGGATTTACACTCTTGGGAAGTGGTGGTTGTGGCACCTGACTCTGCTGAGTAACTACCTGCGGTTGCTGCAGCTGTTGGTAACTCACCTCACTCTGCACCTGTGGATTTAATGATTGATTTTCTGCATTAGCTTTTGGAGGAAATTTACACTCGTTTCTCCAATGCCCTAATTTTCCGCAGTTGTGGCATGGCCACTTTTTCTTTGCTTCTTCTATACTCATTTGGCCTTTTCCTTTACCTATATTCGGTTTGGATTTAGTTTGTCCTACCTCATTAACCTGATTATTCAGTTGAGCTTCTTGTTTTTCTGCAACTTTCACTTGCGCCCACATTGCTTTCTCCTTTAATTTACGCTGTCTACACTCAATGTCATCACTACAATACTTAGCATACCTCAACACTTCATCCACTGTACTATTCTGCCAGCATATCATATGCTGCTTAATCATTTAGCTTATTTCTGGTTTTAGCCCATAAACAAATCTATATACAAAATGACTCATGTCCTTCTCATTCAGAGTCTCATAACCGCTATACTGTTTGAAGACCAAAAGTAGTCTCTCATAGTAGGCATGTACAGATTCCTTACTCTCCTGCGTAGTTCTGTCAATTTTTACCCAATCAGTTTCTTTGGGTGGTATTTTGTTTTCCAAAAAGGTAATAACTTGGTCGTACTTCCTCATCACTTCTGGTCCTGGCGCTCCTGTCTTTGCGTCTCTAGGATATTCTACAGTTGGCAATCAATGGTGATTTTACATTCTGTCCATAAATCGGCTGGTACTACAATGTCAAATAACCCATCCAAATCTACCCACAACACCTTCGAAACTTTGACAAATCTTTCCACTTGTCTGTACCATTCTACAGGTTTTTCTCTCAATTTCGGACAGTCATTTGTAAATGACAGTATGTCTTGTCTGGACCAGGGGACATGTACATAACTACCTCCTGGAGTTTCTCTCATGGGATACTCCCTTACAACCGACTCCTTGTCTGTCACCGCAAAAGCTAAAGACGCTTTGTCAGTTGTTTTCTCATTCCTTTTAGTACACCTGCTTCTCCATCTGTCCACATCACCCCACTTTCTCAGCAAAACAATCCGTTCTTTTATCTGGGTTAACCGTCCTGATGTGTTCAGATTTTCTATATCTTTCTCACAAAAATCTACCCTATATGGTTTCTATAAACTCCTGACTTTCACAAATTCCACTCCTAGTTCATTCGATGTCTCTTCCAATTTGTCATGTAGATTTCTAGCTCTCCAAGTAATGCTCTTGCACAAGAACATAACCTCGTCATCCTGGTATGTTTTCAATTTTTCTGTACCAATAGTCCCTAAAATTAATTCTTCCATATCTATCTTTAACCTAATTACATCTAATGGTTTTGGTTCTGTCTCTTTCTTTTGCAAATTTCTCATCCATTCATTTAATTCGTCTGGAGTTGGACCTACCGGTGTACTATTCATTTCTATCCAATTTCTATTCCTTTCTGGTGTTTCTGATGCAGATTCAGTTCCCATAGGAATCCTCCTTATCTCACTCTCATTCACTGTCAGGTTAGTAGGTGGGCTCGGTCTATATGAACTGACCAAATTTCTTGCCCCTTCAGTTTCTAGTTCCATTCCTTCTCTCATTCTTTGCAAATTTGAATTCATTGGGATGACTAAGGAATGCTCATCTATTTTCTGGTTCTCAAAAACTGGTATTACTGGTCCTATTGTCACCGGCACAGTCACAGCTTCCATATTCATTGTTAACTCTTATTTTCTCAGTTAATTCCTTTGTAGTTTTTGCTAAATTGGCTGCATTGTCGCTGTCACATTTTTCACTTTGTGGAGTTTTTAACTGTTCATTTGACCTATTTATCTCATATCTACGTTCTGGACTTTTATTCCTCCCAGTTTCCATTGGCGGTGCATTGGGTATCTGAAAGAGACACGTTAGTGACAGATTCCTTACCTTAGAATATCCCCAAGCGTCAGGCTGGATCCGGAAAGTTTTGCGTAGCAGTACCCTTGCGCGTCGGTAGGCGGCGTCGTGCGGCTCCGCGTCCGTCGTCGGCGTCGTGATCGCCGGGATGACGTCGCGGGCAGTACTTAGGCGCCGCCCCTGCGCGCTGACGTCAGTTCTTCTTTTTCCGCGCCAGCAAGCGCAGATCCGGGAAGAGCAGTGCCCTGGTCAATTTTTGACCATACTTTTTGGTGATTTTTTCACTGGTTTTTCCAACTTTAAGGTGTTGTAGGGATGCCCGGCTTCAAGCGATGCGGCGCCTGTGCGCGGATGATGTCCGTCACCGACCCGCATTGGGAGTGTCTCTTCTGCCTCGGCCGAGGCCACGACACCGAGTCTTGTCCCGAATGCCAGGCCCTCAACCCGAAAGCTTTGCGAGAGCGGTCTCGAAAGCTCCTCGAGGCCCGGCATTCGGCTCCACGGAGGCCCCGGTCGCGTGAGAGGTCCAGGGGTCGCTCGCGGAGTGCACACCGGTCGTCGGCGTCGAAGTCTTCTTCGTCCGGTAAGTCTAAGCACAAGAAGTCCAAGAAGCATCGTCGCTCTCGGACTTCGCCTCACCGGTCTCGCGACTCGGCTGAGGCCCCTCCCGGCACCGTCCCCGCGGCCCCGGACTTGCCTGTGGAGTCGCCCCCGCCATACCCGCCCTTCCCGGGTTCGGGGCGGATCCGGCCAAGGTACAGGAGTTCCTGTCGGCCATGGCCCGCCTCTTCGGGCCTTCAGGCCCCTCCGGTGCGCCTTCGGGCCCCGCGGGCCCTGATGGGGTTGCTCCGGCGCCGCCGGCGGCTCCGGCCCCGGCGTCGCCCGTGCCTCCAGCCTCGATCCCGGCTCCGGCTTCGGCCCCGGCCTCGATCCCGGCTCCACAACCCCCATCGATGCCGGTCGACCTCACGACACCTCCGCCGGCGCCGATGTCTCCGGTGCCGTTCTCGACGCCGCCCTGGGCTCCGGGCGGCGTCGTCCCCAGTTCCTTCCGGCTCCGGACATGGACCCGGAGCGACGTCGCCGACGCCGGCGCCGATGGGACCTTGGGTCCCAAATGTCCCTCCTCCTCCTTATTTTGAACCAGAGGAGGACCAGGAGGACTGGGAGGGGTCTGATGACCCTCTGACGCGCAACTGTCAGTATGATGAGGACTGGACAGAGAGTCTAGGGGAGGCCAGTGGTCTGGATACTTCCCCTGACACTGGCATGCTATCTCCTCCCGTGGCTACGGAGGAGGGGGCCAATTTTGGTACGGTGTTGCGTAGGGCTGCTGGGGCCTTACGTCTCCAGCTCCCTACTTTGACGGTCAAGCCTAACATCTTGACAGAGGTGCTTCAGCCGGCGGCCTCCTCTGCGGAGACTGTGCTGCCGTTTAACGACGCCCTCACTGACGTTCTTTTGGGCGCCTGGTCCAAGCCCAACACAGGGGCTCCTGTGGATCGGAACGTGTCACGACGCCATCGCCCCGCTCCGGGCGACCCCCTGTTTCTTTCTGTCCACCCCACTCCTGAGAGCTTGGTTGTCCAAGCCTCCGCTTCCCAAACCGCCTTCCCTACCGCTCCTCCGGATAGGGAATCCAAACGCCTGGATCAGTTTGGGAAGAAAGGTTTTCTTCCTCCAGTGCTGGCTTGCGGTCCGTTAACACCGCTTGTCTTTTGGGCCGATATACCCACTCCCTGTGGGATTCGGTGGCGGATGTTTTGCCCCAGTGCCCTGAGGAGGTCCAGGCACTGCTTTCCCGCGCCATTGCGGAAGGAAGGGATGCGGCCAAATACACTATCCGTTGTGGCCTTGACACCGCCGACTCGCTGGGCAGGTCGATTGCAACGACGGTGGCGCTCCGACGCCACGCCTGGCTGAGAACCACTGGTTTTTCAGGGGATGTCCAGAATACTCTCATGGACATGCCCTTTGATGGAGTCGGTCTTTTTGGGTCCAAAGCAGACAATGCGTTGGAGCGCTATAAGGACTCACGGGCTACTGCCAAGTCCCTGGGCCTTTCTGCTACACGCCCTCCGCTGCCTTCTGCTTTTCGCCCCTATCGTGGCCACGGTAGGGGCGCCCTTCACGTCAGCAGCCCAGCCACGGGCCCGCGCAGC
This sequence comes from Calotriton arnoldi, assembly GCA_963921515.1. Classification (NCBI taxonomy): domain Eukaryota; kingdom Metazoa; phylum Chordata; class Amphibia; order Caudata; family Salamandridae; genus Calotriton; species Calotriton arnoldi. The sequence continues at coordinate 1,137,174 of CAWUFW010000262.1, forward strand.
AGGCGTCTTCGCGTGGCCGAGGACGTGGATTCCGCCGTGGCGGATCGGGCAACCAGCGTGCGGGTCAGGCCACCACCTCCAACCCGTCCGCGGCCTCCAAGCCCTCCTAGTCCCTCCTTTCAGGTGCACGGCACGCCAGTAGGGGGCAGGGTCCGCCATCACCTTCCCCACTGGCGCACCATCACCTCGGACAGGTGGGTCTTGGACATTGTCCGAAGGGGCTACTCCCTCCCCTTCGAGACCACCCCCCAGCCATGCCACCTCAATTCCGCCGCATGTCAGGGGATCACTTGGTGCTTCTACAGAAGGAAGTCACGGCCCTCTTGACCAAGAGGGCCATCGAGCATGTTCCGACCCCAGAAGTAGGGCGTGGTTGCTACTCCCACTACTTTCTGGTGCCCAAAAAGGACAAGGAGGACATGCGTCCTATCTTGGACCTCCGGAACGTCACTCGCTTCCTCCGGAAGGAGAAGTTCAAGATGCTCACCCTAGCTCAGGTCTTGACTGCCCTCGACCCTGGAGACTGGTTGGTAGCGTTGGACTTGCAGGACGCGTATTTCCACATCCCCGTCCTGCCGGCCCACCGGCGTTACCTTCGGTTCACGGTAGGCCCCGAGCATTTTCAGTTCACCGTGCTCCCCTTTGGCCTTACAAGTGCCCCTCGGGTGTTCACGAAAGTGATGGCGGTGGTCGCAGCTCATCTGCGCCGGGCAGGGGTTTCAGTCTTCCCCTACCTCGACGACTGGCTGCTGAAGGCGGGCTCGTCCCAGGCAGTCGTCTCCCACCTCCAGACTACGGCCGAACTCCTGCACTCGCTGGGGTTCTCCATCAATGTGCCGAAGTCGCATCTAATTCCTTCTCCACAGCTCCTTTTCATCGGAGCAGTTCTGGACACGACGCAGTTTCGGGCCTATCCTCCCGAACGGCGAGTCCGGGATATTCAGGCTATGATTCCGATCTTTCGGCCTTTATCCTGGGTTTCGGTACGGATGACCCTGAGGCTGCTGGGCCTCATGGCCTCCTGCATCCTGCTGGTCAATCATGCCAGATGGCATATGCGGGCTCTGCAGTGGGACCTGAAGTTCCAGTGGGCGCAGCACCAGGGCAACCTGTCCGATCACGTCCAGATCTCGGAGGGGACTGCAAAACAGTTGCAGTGGTGGCTCTCGAACCGGCAATGGGTCATGGGCAGATCCCTCTCCCTTCCCCAGCCAGAGCATACAGTTGTGACGGACGCGTCCCTTCTGGGATGGGGCGGTCACATGGGAGAGGCGGAGATCAGAGGCCTCTGGTCTCCGGCGGAGTCCCGGCTCCATATCAACCTTCTGGAGCTCCGGGCGATCCGACTTGCACTCAAGGCATTCCTTCCCTCTGTCAAAGGGAAGGTAGTGCAGGTGTTCACAGACAACACCACCGCCATGTGGTACTGCAACAAACAGGGCGGGGTGGGGTCTTGGACCCTTTGTCAGGAGGCTCTGCGCCTCTGGACATGGCTGGAACATCAGGGCATGTTCCTGATGGTTCAACACCTGGCAGGTTCTCTGAACGCCAGGGCGGACGAACCTCAGCCGCAGGTGCATGATGGATCACGAATGGCGTCTTCACTCGGAAGTGGCGCAAGGTCTCTTTCTGCAGTGGGGAGAGCCTTGGTTAGATCTATTCGCCACCGAAGAGAACGCGCAATGTCATCAGTTCTGCGCGTTGGAATTTCCAAGGCGACACTCGCTCGGCGACGCTTTTCGTCGCGAGTGGAGTTGCGGTCTGTTGTACGCCTTTCCGCCTATACCACTTCTACCCAGAGTGTTGAAGAAGATTCGGCACGACCGGGCCCAAGTCATTCTTGTGGCTCCGGACTGGGCTCGAAGAGTTTGGTATCCCGAGCTACTCAGTATGAGCATAGATCCCCCGATCCGTCTGCCTCTTCGGGAGGATCTTCTGTCGCAGCAGCAGGGGACGGTCCTCCACCCGAACCTGTCCAGTCTCCACCTGCTTGCGTGGAGATTGAGCGGCGGCAGTTGATTACTTTCGACTTGCCTCCCGAAGTTTGTGATGTGATTCTGGCAGCCAGGCGTCCCTCCACTAAGGTGGTATACGCCTGCAGGTGGAACAAATTTGTGGCATGGTGCACAGCAAAGGCTGTGGATCCCCTTTCTGCCCCTCTTTCTGAGGTCCTTCTGTTCCTTCTCTCTCTGGCCCAACAGGGTTCTGCCCTGGGTACCATCAAGGGTTATCTTTGTGCTATCTCGGCCTTCCTCAGGCTCCCTGATCAGCCCTCCCTTTTCAAGTCCCCTGTTGTTAACAGGTTCTTAAAAGGCATTACTCACCTCTTCCCTCCTGTTCCGTTTGTAATGCCTCAGTGGGACTTGAACTTGGTTCTTACCTTTTTAATGTGCGCTCCCTTTGAGCCTCTGCATAACTGTCCTCTTCGTCTTCTGACTCTGAAGACTGCCTTTCTGGTGGCCATCACCTCCGCTCGGCGGGTGAGTGAGCTCCAGGCTCTATCTTGCAAACCTCCCTTTCTGTCTGTTCATCCAGACAAGGTTGTTCTTCGGACGCGTCCGTCCTTCTTGCCGAAGGTGGTTACTGCTTTCCACATTGGGCAGACCATCACTTTGCCCACCTTCTTTCCGCCTCCGCATCCTTCCAGAGAGGAAGAGAGGCTCCACCGTCTGGACCCAAAACGTGCGCTCTCCTTCTATATCGACCGCACAAAACACTTCCGGGTGGATGACCAGCTCTTTGTTGGCTACGTGGGCGCCAAAAGGTCGGGCGGTGCACAAGAGGACCGTCTCCCGCTGGGTTACCTTGTGCATCAAGACCTGCTATTCTTTGGCCAAGAAGGAGCCTCCTGTTGGGCTGCGTGCCCATTCCACCAGGGCAACGGCTGCTACCACGGCCTTGGGCCGCGGTGTTCCGCTGCCGGTTATCTGTCAGGCAGCTATGTGGGCCTCGCTGCACACGTTTACTAAGCATTACTGCCTTGACAGTCCGGTCCGGAGGGACGGCTTCTTTGGCCGTTCTGTCCTCCAGGACTTCCTTGTCTGATCTTTGTTCGCAGACCCACCACCGGGGTTGGTATTGCTGGGGTATCTATTCTAAGGTAAGGAATCTATCACTAACGTGTCTCTTTCAGATGCACAAGTTACTAACTTGTGTAACGATATATCTGTAAGAGACAGTAGTTAGTGATAGATTCCTTACCGCCCACCCATCCTCCCCGTTCTGCGAACTGATTTCTAGGGTTAAGGACATCCCTTTCAGGGCCCTAGTATTTTTCAGACACCTGTGTCAGCTTCTTGCATGGCTCTGCGTTCCTGGCGCGGAAAGTCGTGTACAGAACTGACGTCAGCGCGCAGGGGCGGCGCCTAAGTACTGCCCGCGACGTCATCCCGGCGATCACGACGCCGACGACGGACGCGGAGCCGCACGACGCCGCCTACCGACGCGCAAGGGTACTGCTACGCAAAACTTTTCCGGATCCAGCCTGACGCCTGGGGATATTCTAAGGTAAGGAATCTATCACTAACTACTGTCTCTTACAGATATATCGTTACACAAGTTAGTAACTTGTGCGTCACCACTGCAGAATTCTGTTGATATGGAGGTGGGTTTCTGTTTAAAATATCTTCCAGCAATTCATCCTCTGTCTCGCTACCTCCATACCCGTACCTTTCTGTAACTGTATGTTTCTTTTTCTCTGTACACTTCTTTCTTTTACCCTCTTTAACTGTAAAAGCTGGAAACAAACCTTCTGTCATATTTGCATATCTCCAACGCTTCATTCTATCCTCATGATTCACTCCCCACAACCTTCCAGGAACAAAACCATGATTCTTTGCACCTCTGTATCTTTCTCGTTCATACATCTCGTCTTCCCATTCACCTAACGCTTCAAACTGTGTCGGTCTAGGTCTTGGCTCAAGCTTTGTCATTTTCTCTCTCAAATTTCGAAGTACCGCTACATTAAACGAACCATTCTCTGGAAAAGCCAATACTCCATCATTCTGAGTATATTTTGTCCAATTTTCTAACCAAATGCAAGTATGATAACCATATTTCAACATCATATGCGAAGCTGGTGTTTTCGGCAGAGGAATTACCTGTCCCTCTCTAGTCACTACCTTCTTGTCTTTTGTAAAGAAGTTCTTAATTTTCGCCATCCATGACGGTTTCTCTCTACCATATTCATAATAAGCCATATTTCACGATTTCTTTCCCTTCTGCAAGCTCGTAACTCTGCTCTGATCTCTGTGCTATTCGGACCTATCCCAGCGCGTCTCACACCAACGCACCAATCAGGGCGTTTTCCGTGTTTCTATTGCACTGGCCAATCCCAGCGCGGCCTTTTGTCTACGTCAGTTCTGCTCCTGACCCCTCCTTTACAAAATTTATCTGCAATTCTTTTTCTTGACTAAATCTTATTATTTACAACATAAAACACATTTCCATTGTCTGTTTTCGCTAAACAAAAGTGATAGTTTACTCTATCGTACAAGAATACAGTTTTGTTCGATAAGTGTAGCACTTCCCTCTACCTTAACCTTCTTTCAAGCAAGGGGTAAACCCGTTTCTCTGGGGATAAAACACATGTGGAGACTACACTGCTCCTGAGAATTAAGGCCAGAGTTTCACAAGAAAACCGGTTGCTATTTCACTCTTACACGTTTTATACAGAAAATGTCCCTACCATAACACAACCTGTTAAAACCAAATTTGAAAACTCAGACAATGCACTATTCCATGTGACTTCTCTTGCCACACGTGTCCACTTCCTACTTCCCGGAAGCTTCAAAATTTCCGACTTGCATATAACATAATACAACTCAACATGAAGTGTTAGACATGAAATAATCAATAATCACCAAACTAATCTATAGTAACCATAACTCTGCTACCAAGAAATCTGATCCAGCGCGACTAATATAATTTCTTCTCATGTGGACATAACATCCAGGTTGGAAACACTCTTTATCCAACAACTATACCAATATGACGGTGGGGCCCATAACACCGCATATACATTCACTCACTCAAATATTCCCTGGATTTCATCCACTTCTACCTAGGAGAAAAAGTTAAATGACTGCTGGAAGAGAACGGGATACCTTTTTAAAGTTGACAAGATAATTGCTTAAACATCATACATAATTAGTTTTAATCCTGTCAATTTCTAAAACATCAAGGTATTCCGCTCATTGGTCGATGGACCAACTAGTAGGAATCAGTTGATGGTGATTAAGACCAGCTCAATCACTTTAACCTATTAAACATTTGCATTTATTATTGAGCTAAAGAACCACAGACTTGTAGTTTTAATTTATAATAAAGTTTATCTAATGGTTTAAAAATGCATAGGAAAAGTCTCAATTTTATTAATCAATTAATACATTTATTATCATTATAAGAAATAAACTTCAGAGAATTTATGCATACCCTTTTGGATGGAAAAAGAAAGTTTGTCACAGCAGATCACAGCATAGAACTCCCAAAATCTGACTGACTGTCCCGCTAAAAAGGCCTCCTCGACGGACCACATATACAGGTTTCCCGCATCGATCCCGTTCCTTCCCAGTCAGATTTAAAAGCAAAAGGATTAATTAAATTAAAAGAAAATGGCCTATAGAAAATAGCAGTGATTCTCCAGCGTCAAAGTTCAGTGCTCAAAATTATGTATGAATAGCGCGCCTCCTACTTAAGAGTAGGTCCTCTTATACCCTATTACTAGCTTACTAAACAGAAATGTTTCAATCTTTGGGGGCGAGATTCACGCTAATTGGTCCATTGGAGGGGTGGCAAACATCTCCTCATTGCCCTCCTTGTTCAAACCAGTTCTGAAAATGTTCATAATTTTGTCCTTTCACACGGTTTTAGGACATTACCAATCCGATTGACAGTTCCTCATATGTATCTTCTTTTGTATCCTTATTAAAACAGTTCATTGTTAATTCACGGCTGCATTTTTTGGTTCTCATGCATTCTCGCTGTCTCTCTTTTTGGCACCCATCTTGGTGACCGGTCATGGTGACCTTGATCCTTTCCATTCTGGGCTCTACTTTCAAATCACGTGACATATTTCCGCAGCTCTCTCCCACTTGGAAGCCATTTTGCACTTGTGCATTCAGCCCATCTGCCTCAGCAGCCAATTTTACAGCGCGGCCAGCAGGCCCGAACGAACTATCATGAAAACAAACACAATAACAGTTAAGAATAAAGAAAATAAGCCTTTTTGTTTCCCACCCGTCATTCTACGTACCCCAATTAGGTGTTACCTAGCAAAAGCGACATATAAAGCTGTGTTTACTTACCATCCGCATACCTTTGCCACAATACAGTTTACTACATAGCACAAATCATGCAACATTATTTTAATTAGTACGCAAACCATTAGGTTAATTTTATTTCACGTTGACAAATGTAAGTAGGTTAGCTTTTGCACACAAATTGCAGTTACCACTTATAAAAGATGTCTATAAGAGACGTAAAGTGTTGATTAATTTTCAAACCAATTAATAACGTTAATTATTAATCATTAATATTAGGGGGTTCAAAATGTTCTCGTTTACCTTGCTCCATCACTAGCATAGGTCATAAAACAACCAGTTAAGCCAGTGATTATGGCAGACGTCAAATACCGCACACTAAAAACAGTCTTTTCATTACAATCACATCATTGCGTAGAGTTAGTGAACTGCAGACCTTAACCATTCAGGAAACCTATCTACAAATACACAGGGTTAAGGTAGTCATTTTATGTATTAACTAATTTTTTCTGACAGTAGTATCTAATTTTCATGTGGACCAGTCTATTCAGTCACCCATTTTCTTTCAAAAGCCAAAAACCAAGTGGAGAAAGCACTGCATTCATTGGTTGTAGAGAGACCTGTCATACACTACATATAGGATAGAAAGCTATAGAGGATAAGTAAGTGGTTTTTGCAGCTCAAGCAGCAGCAAACAGCGAGATCCAGGTTTCAAAAGGAACATTTGCAGGGTGCATAGTGCAAACTGTTCAAACGTTGAATACTGGCATGGAAACCCTAGATAAAAAGCTATAAAAAAAAAAAACCTTCCACAAGGAAAAAAGGCCAAAATTAGCCTTCATCGCTAATGTCTCCATCAGTGACCTATGTATGGCTGCAACACAGTCTTCAGTGCATATCCTCGTGAAACACTACTAAATAGATATCCTTGCACACCAGAAGGTAAACTTGGGACAGAAAGTTTGCTAAACAATTTTAAGCAACCACCCACACTAAACTTCCACCTTCCCCAATATTTAATACTGCTACATAATCATTGCACAGCGTTTGAATCCCGAATAAAAATCACGGTGCAAAAGGGAAAAGTTACTTACCTGTAACAATAGTTGTTGCAGCATGAAGCTATTCTGGATTCTCATGCTACCGATCCACCTCAGTCGTGTAAGTGAGGAGTGGTGAGGTTGATACAGAATAGGAACTATTACTTTTTATTTTTAAAGTGAAACAAAACAAAATGCAACAGTTACCATAACAGGTAAGAAATAATCTAAAGATGGTGAGCATGTACTAGGGCATCATAGACTGTCGTTCAATGTCGAGGGGCAAGGGGATTAGCTTGGTCTCTCCTCTGAGCAATGCCTAAACAAAAAAAGAAAATGCACCATTCCAGTTTAGCCACTAGATGGTTAAACAATGCACAGTATGTGATTACAAAATAGCTTCATGCTTTAAAACTGTTATTAGAGATATGTAACCTTGTCCTCATGTTACATTTCTATTTTATGCTCCGTTTTTGAGGACTATATTGATATGTATTAAATAATGCTGTGATTAGCCTATGAGCTACCCGTATAGGATTTATGCTTCATCCTCGTCTCACGATGTCTGCAGCCACTTACCCCAAACCAAAAAGTTTCGAGTTGTGCATGATATCCAACTTCAGGAGTGATTTTTAACATGTATATATTTTAAGGCTGTCGTCCAGCGCACCATTTTCTTTTGTAAATTAAAATAACTTTTGCAAATCAAAGACTCCGTGTTTCTTTCAGCTGTGCATTTTGTAACACTTTTTACACCACCATGACTCCTAGTGTAGATAACCTATAAGACAGTGGTGCTCATAAAAATATTTTGAAAAATAATTTTGGAGGGTTATTGGGGTACAGGGGTGAATAGGACTGTAGGGACATTGAAAGGTTTCCTGATAGGCATATGAGTCTGAAGGTTTAAAAATACTGACCACAATCTATTGTGTTTCAGATTGTGCATGAAATTTGCTAGTTTCCGTATAGGCCAGTCCTTATTTAGACTAGTGCAACATTTCTGGTTTCCCTTACACCCCAAAGTTCCTTTTAATTGTTTGAAAGGTACAACCTTTTTAAATAGATACATCTGTGCTGTCCCCAACAATAGGGTCTCTACCCTATAAAATTGATCTCCTGAATATTTCAATCTTGCCTAAAGAGGGAGTTCAGGTTTGTGAATGTATGGATTCTTTTAGGTTGGAGCTGTGACGGTTTGGATACAACTGAAAAGCCAAGAATCAGAAAATGAACGGCTGAAGTACTCTGTAAAACTATTCCAAGGAAGGCTTTTGTGCATATGCACATTGCTTTTTACTGTGCATATGCATGCGGTACTCGTAACTCAAGCTCTGCACTGCACAATTTTTGTCAGAGCACCCTTTGAGCTCGGAGTCACAAATACTGAGCTGGTGGAGCCTGAAACTGACAAAAGCATTCAGAGTAGAATCCGTAGAGTCTGCTGTATGTTTATAATGCCTGAAGCTGTTACCTGCCTTTTTAATTGGATTTATGACAACTCCTGTAATGCCACTGACTCCATATCACTAAAAGTATCTCCTGTACATTGAAGAAGCATTGTTACGGGTGATGGTTGCTTTCACTTGTGAATCTTGAGTAATTCTGCTGCAGCCTGGGTTTCTTGCCTAACTAACATTTTTATTTCTTATTTTTATCTTCCCTTCTCCTGCCCTTTTGTTCTCTATCTGACCATTTTAATTGACCCAACTGCCCCTGTGCCTTCCTTCCCCTTCTTGTGCCCTCCCAATCCCCTTGTGACCTCCCTCCTGCGATCTCCCTCCTGTCCCCCTTTCTTTCCTCTTGTCCACTCTTTCTCCTCCCCCATGTATTTCATCTTCCCCGTTTCCTACCTCTGTACCCTCTTCTTCCCGTTACTTATTCTCCTTCCCTTTTTTTCATTCTTCTATTGACCTTTCTCTTCTCTCTCGTTTGCCTTAATCTCCCCTCACTCTTGTTTCCTTCTCCTACCCTGTTAATCTTCTTCTCCTTACTCCCTCTTCATTTCTCCCTTTGCCTTCCTCCCATTATCTCCTCCATCCATTTATCTCCTATCTTCTCTTTCCCTTGACCCTGTTGCCCATTTCCATGTCCTCCTCTGGCTCCTTTCCATGTCCTCCTCTGGCTCCTTTCCATGTCCTCCTCTGGCTCCTTTCCATGTCCTCCTCTTGCCCCATTGCATGTCCTCCTCTTGCCCCATTGCATATCCTCCTTTTGCCCCCTTCCATGTCCTCCTTTTGCCCCCTTCCATGTCCTCCTTTTGCCCCCTTCCATGTCCTCCTTTTGCCCCCTTCCATGTCCTCCTTTTGCCCCCTTCCATGTCCTCCTTTTGCCCCCTTCCATGTCCTCCTTTTGCCCCCTTCCATGTCCTCCTTTTGTCCCCTTCCATGTCCTCCTTTTGCCCCTTCCATGTCCTCCTTTTGCCCCCTTCCATGTCCTCCTTTTGTCCCCTTCCATGTCCTCCTTTTGTCCCCTTGCATGTCCTCCTTTTGTCCCCTTGCATGTCCTCCTTTTGCCCCCTTGCATGTCCTCCTTTTGCCCCCTTGCATGTCCTCCTCTTGCCCCCTTGCATGTCCTCCTCTTGCCCCCTTGCATGTCCTCCTCTTGCCCCCTTGCATGTCCTCCTCTTGCCCCCTTCCATGTCCTCCTCTTGCCCCTTTCATGTCCTCCTCTGGCCCCTTTCATGTCCTCCTCTGGCCCCTTTCCATTGCATGTGCTCCCCTCTTAACTTGAACTCTCTCCCTCCCCTGAACACCCTCTGCTTTTTTTCAACTCTCTCCCACTTCTTTCTATGTACTCCCTCCGCTTCTATCCCTCACTGCATCTCCCTCATTCATTCTTTTTCCCCATCCCATTCAATTTGCTTGTATTCCCCTCCCTTCCATTTGCTGGCCTTGCTGTCCCTTCAAATCACTCTCCCCGCCGCCTCTTCCACTTGCTTTCCCTACGGCTCCTTTCCTTCCCTTACGCTTGTGCATCTTTCCATCATTCCTCCCACCCATTTTTGTCCCTTGCCCTCCTGCCCCTTTACTTCCCCTCACCATCCCATCCCTTTCCAAATCTCTCCCTTCTTTTGTCATCCCATCTAATCCTTCCACCCTATCTTTCTTGCCTCTTATCTTCCCTGTCTCTTGCCCCTCATCCTGTCTTTTTGGCAAACTTCTCTGCATGATTGTTGGACTGGTCCATAGCCAGTGCCAACTCTTCAGCCTTCGCCGCAGCCCGTTCAGTACACTCCAAGCTCTTGTCCCCAAGTTCTCCTTCCAGTTTCTCCTCCCCAGCAGTATAATATGGTACATCTCCTCTATTCCTTATTGCTTCTTGGTCTGTTTGCATGCGCTTTGTGAGCTTGTTCAGTGTGTGGACCTGTTTCTGGCATGGTCTATCAGTGTGAAGTGCAACTGGACCGAATAGATTTGAAACCTTAGGGGTGGCACATCCTGTTCATGCATGTTTTAAAGGTCTGAATTGTGGCACACTCACTGTCTCTCTTCCATGGCAACCTTGGCTTCCATCTCTTTTGTACATTCCAGTCCTGAGAGCCATGCACAGATGTGACGGTGCACTTCACTCTACCAAGCAGCTATCCAAATTCTGCCTCCCCAACCATCACTCTTTCTGCTGCCCCCACCACATTCTTGCATCACGTGCCTAAATTCTGCAGCACCTTTTGCTACAGTACAGCCCTCTACTTTGCCCAGCCACCACACACCCCTGCCATGCGTCTCATCTCTCCCTGCAATACATTCTGCTATTCTAGAACTAGAGTACACAGTACTCAGCTAGTGAACTTCATTTTGACCTGCAAGATTCTTTGCTATTCCGTTACCTAGGCGCCCCAGTGATGTTAGCACCTCAGGCCGCCTTGCAGCACCCATGAACTTTAAGGATTGGTGGTCATACTCAACCCTTCCAATGCCACTGGGTTACTGCACCTCATTTTGACCTTTTTCTTCTCCTGCTTTTCCATTCCTCTGAGCTTAACTAACTTAACTGGTACACTCCTGACATTGAGCAAGCTGTGCTACACCATAAATCAAACACAAGTCAATGTCATTTAATAACTTGCTTTACCTGTTCTTTCCAAGATGCCCTGCGTTCAATTGTAGAAATGGTCTATCTGAAAGAGACACGTTAGTGATAGATTCCTTACCTTAGAATATCCCCAGGCGTCAGGCTGGATCCGGAAAGTTTTGCGTAGCAGTACCCTTGCGCGTCGGTAGGCGGCGTCGTGCGGCTCCGCGTCCGTCGTCGGCGTCATGATCGCCGGGATGACGTCGCGGGCAGTACCTAGGCGCCGCCCCTGCGCGCTGACGTCAGTTCTTCTTTTCCGCGCCAGCAAGCGCAGATCCGGGAAGAGCAGTGCCCTGGTCAATTTTTGACCATACTTTTTGGTGATTTTTTCACTGTTTTTTCCAACTTTAAGGTGTCGTAGGGATGCCCGGCTTCAAGCGATGCGGCGCCTGTGCGCGGATGATGTCCGTCACCGACCCGCATTGGGAGTGTCTCTTCTGCCTCGGCCGAGGCCACGACACCGAGTCTTGTCCCGAATGCCAGGCCCTCAACCCGAAAGCTTTGCGAGAGCGGTCTCGAAAGCTCCTCGAGGCCCGGCATTCGGCTCCACGGAAGCCCCGGTCGCGTGAGAGGTCCAGGGGTCGCTCGCGGAGTGCACACCGGTCGTCGGCGTTGAAGTCTTCTTCGTCCGGTAAGTCTAAGCACAAGAAGTCCAAGAAGCATCGTCGCTCTCGGACTTCGCCTCTCCGGTCTCGCGACTCGGCTGAGGCCCCTCCCGGCACCGTCCCCGCCCCCGCGGCCCCGGACTTGCCTGTGGAGTCGCCCCCGACCTACCCGCCCTTCCCGGGTTCGGGGGCGGATCCGGCCAAGGTACAGGAGTTCCTGTCAGTCATGGCCCGCCTCTTCGGGCCTTCAGGCCCCTCCGGTGCACCTTCGGGCCCCGCGGGCCCTGATGGGGTTGCTCCGGCGTCGCCGGCGGCTCCGGCCCCGGCGTCGCCCGTGCCTCCAGCCTCGATCCCGGCTCCGGCTTCGGCCCCGGCCTCGATCCCGGCTCCACAACCCCCATCGGCGCCGGTCGACCTCACGACACCTCCGCCGGCGCCGATGTCTCCGGTGCCGTTCTCGACGCCGCCCTGGGCTCCGGGCGGCGTCGTCCCCCAGTTCCTTCCGGCTCCGGACATGGACCCGGAGCGACGTCGCTCCGGCTCCGGACATGGACCCGGCGCCGATGGGACCTTGGGTCCCAAATGTCCCTCCTCCTCCTTATTTTGAACCAGAGGAGGACCAGGAGGACTGGGAGGGGTCTGATGACCCTCTGACGCGCAACTGTCAGTTTGATGAGGACTGGACAGAGAGTCTAGGGGAGGCCAGTGGTCTGGATACTTCCCCTGACACTGGCATGCTATCTCCTCCCGTGGCTACGGAGGAGGGGGCCAATTTTGGTACGGTGTTGCGTAGGGCTGCTGGGGCCTTACGTCTCCAGCTCCCTACTTTGACGGTCAAGCCTAACATCTTGACAGAGGTGCTTCATCCGGCAGCCTCCTCTGCGGAGACTGTGCTGCCGTTTAACGACGCCCTCACTGACGTTCTTTTGGGCGCCTGGTCCAAGCCCAACACAGGGGCTCCTGTGGATCGGAACGTGTCACGACGCCATCGCCCCGCTCCGGGCGACCCCTGTTTCTTTCTGTCCACCCCACTCCTGAGAGCTTGGTTGTCCAAGCCTCCGCTTCCCAAACCGCCTTCCCTACCGCTCCTCCGGATAGGGAATCCAAACGCCTGGATCAGTTTGGGAAGAAAGGTTTTCTTCCTCCAGTGCTGGCATGCGGTCCGTTAACACCGCTTGTCTTTTGGGCCGATATACCCACTCCCTGTGGGATTCGGTGGCGGATGTTTTGCCCCAGTGCCCTGAGGAGGTCCAGGCACTGCTTTCCCGCGCCATTGCGGAAGGAAGGGATGCGGCCAAATACACTATCCGTTGTGGCCTTGACACCGCCGACTCGCTGGGCAGGTCGATTGCAACGACGGTGGCGCTCCGACGCCACGCCTGGCTGAGAACCACTGGTTTTTCAGGGGATGTCCAGAATACTCTCATGGACATGCCCTTTGATGGAGTCGGTCTTTTTGGGTCCAAAGCAGACCATGCGTTGGAGCGCTTTAAGGACTCACGGGCTACTGCCAAGTCCCTGGGCCTTTCTGCTACACGCCCTCCGCTGCCTTCTGCTTTTCGCCCCTATCGTGGCCACGGTAGGGGCGCCCTTCACGTCAGCAGCCCAGCCACCGGCCCGCGCAGCAGGCGTCTTCGCGTGGCCGAGGACGTGGATTCCGCCGTGGCGGATCGGGCAACCAGCGTGCGGGTCAGGCCACCACCTCCAACCCGTCCGCGGCCTCCAAGCCCTCCTAGTCCCTCCTTTCAGGTGCACAGCACGCCAGTAGGGGGCAGGGTCCGCCATCACCTTCCCCACTGGCGCACCATCACCTCGGACAGGTGGGTCTTGGACATTGTCCGAAGGGGCTACTCCCTCCCCTTCGAGACCACCCCCCAGCCATGCCACCTCAATTCCACCGCATGTCAGGGGATCACTTGGTGCTTCTACAGAAGGAAGTCACGGCCCTCTTGACCAAGAGGGCCATCGAGCATGTTCCGACCCCAGAAGTAGGGCGTGGTTGCTACTCCCACTACTTTCTGGTGCCCAAAAAGGACAAGGAGGACATGCGTCCTATCTTGGACCTCCGGAACGTCAATCGCTTCCTCCGGAAGGAGAAGTTCAAGATGCTCACCCTAGCTCAGGTCTTGACTGCTCTCGACCCTGGAGACTGGTTGGTAGCGTTGGACTTGCAGGGCGCGTATTTCCACATCCCCGTCCTGCCGGCCCACCGGCGTTACCTTCGGTTCACGGTAGGCCCCGAGCATTTTCAGTTCACCGTGCTCCCCTTTGGCCTTACCAGTGCCCCTCGGGTGTTCACGAAAGTGATGGCGGTGGTCGCAGCTCATCTGCGCCGGGCAGGGGTTTCAGTCTTCCCCTACCTCGACGACTGGCTGCTGAAGGCGGGCTCGTCCCAGGCAGTCGTCTCCCACCTCCAGACTACGGCCGAACTCCTGCACTCGCTGGGGTTCTCCATCAATGTGCCGAAGTCGCATCTAATTCCTTCTCCACAGCTCCTTTTCATCGGAGCAGTTCTGGACACGACGCAGTTTCGGGCCTATCCTCCCGAACGGCGAGTCCGGGATATTCAGGCTATGATTCCGATCTTTCGGCCTTTATCCTGGGTTTCGGTACGGATGACCCTGAGGCTGCTGGGCCTCATGGCCTCCTGCATCCTGCTGGTCAATCATGCCAGATGGCATATGCGGGCTCTGCAGTGGGACCTGAAGTTCCAGTGGGCGCAGCACCAGGGCAACCTGTCCGATCACGTCCAGATCTCGGAGGGGACTGCAAAACAGTTGCAGTGGTGGCTCTCGAACCGGCAATGGGTCATGGGCAGATCCCTCTCCCTTCCCCAGCCAGAGCATACAGTTGTGACGGACGCGTCCCTTCTGGGATGGGGCGGTCACATGGGAGAGAGCGGAGATCAGAGGCCTCTGGTCTCCGGCGGAGTCCCGGCTCCATATCAACCTTCTGGAGCTCCGGGCGATCCGGCTTGCACTCAAGGCATTCCTTCCCTCTGTCAAAGGGAAGGTAGTGCAGGTGTTCACAGACAACACCACCGCCATGTGGTACTGCAACAAACAGGGCGGGGTGGGGTCTTGGACCCTTTGTCAGGAGGCTCTGCGCCTCTGGACTTGGCTGGAACATCAGGGCATGTTCCTGATGGTTCAACACCTGGCAGGTTCTCTGAACGCCAGGGGCGGACGAACTCAGCCGCAGGTGCATGATGGATCACGAATGGCGTCTTCACTCGGAAGTGGCGCAAGGTCTCTTTCTGCAGTGGGGAGAGCCTTGGTTAGATCTATTCGCCACCGAAGAGAACGCGCAATGTCATCAGTTCTGCGCGTTGGAATTTCCAAGGCGGCACTCGCTCGGCGACGCTTTTCGTCGCGAGTGGAGTTGCGGTCTGTTGTACGCCTTTCCGCCTATACCACTTCTACCCAGAGTGTTGAAGAAGATTCGGCACGACCGGGCCCAAGTCATTCTTGTGGCTCCGGACTGGGCTCGAAGAGTTTGGTATCCCGAGCTACTCAGTATGAGCATAGATCCCCCGATCCGTCTGCCTCTTCGGGAGGATCTTCTGTCGCAGCAGCAGGGGACGGTCCTCCACCCGAACCTGTCCAGTCTACACCTGCTTGCGTGGAGATTGAGCGGCGGCAGTTGATTCCTTTCGACTTGCCTCCCGAAGTTTGTGATGTGATTCTGGCAGCCAGGCGTCCCTCCACTAAGGTGGTATACGCCTGCAGGTGGAACAAATTTGTGGCATGGTGCACAGCAAAGGCTGTGGATCCCCTTTCTGCCCCTCTTTCTGAGGTCCTTCTGTTCCTTCTCTCTCTGGCCCAACAGGGTTCTGCCCTGGGTACCATCAAGGGTTATCTTTGTGCTATCTCGGCCTTCCTCAAGCTCCCTGATCAGCCCTCCCTTTTCAAGTCCCCTGTTGTTAACAGGTTCTTAAAAGGCATTACTCACCTCTTCCCTCCTGTTCCGTTTGTAATGCCTCAGTGGGACTTGAACTTGGTTCTTACCTTTTTAATGTGCGCTCCCTTTGAGCCTCTGCATAACTGTCCTCTTCGTCTTCTGACTCTGAAGACTGCCTTTCTGGTGGCCATCACCTCCGCTCGGCGGGTGAGTGAGCTCCAGGCTCTATCTTGCAAACCTCCCTTTCTGTCTGTTCATCCAGACAAGGTTGTTCTTCGGACGCGTCCGTCCTTCTTGCCGAAGGTGGTTACTGCTTTCCACATTGGGCAGACCATCACTTTGCCCACCTTCTTTCCGCCTCCGCATCCTTCCAGAGAGGAAGAGAGGCTCCACCGTCTGGACCCAAAACGTGCGCTCTCCTTCTATATCGACCGCACAAAACACTTCCGGGTGGATGACCAGCTCTTTGTTGGCTACGTGGGCGCCAAAAAGGTCGGGCGGTGCACAAAGGACCGTCTCCCGCTGGGTTACCTTGTGCATCAAGACCTGCTATTCTTTGGCCAAGAAGGAGCCTCCTGTTGGGCTGCGTGCCCATTCCACCAGGGCAACGGCTGCTACCACGGCCTTGGGCCGCCGTGTTCCGCTGCCGGTTATCTGTCAGGCAGCTACGTGGGCCTCGCTGCACACGTTTACTAAGCATTACTGCCTTGACAGTCAGGTCCGGAGGGACGGCTTCTTTGGCCGTTCTGTCCTCCAGGACTTCCTTGTCTGATCTTTGTTCGCAGACCCACCACCGGGGTTGGTATTGCTGGGGTATCTATTCTAAGGTAAGGAATCTATCACTAACGTGTCTCTTTCAGATGCACAAGTTACTAACTTGTGTAACGATATATCTGTAAGAGACAGTAGTTAGTGATAGATTCCTTACCGCCCACCCATCCTCCCCGTTCTGCGAACTGATTTCTAGGGTTAAGGACATCCCTTTCAGGGCCCTAGTATTTTTCAGACACCTGTGTCAGCTTCTTGCATGGCTCTGCGTTCCTGGCGCGGAAAGTCGTGTACAGAACTGACGTCAGCGCGCAGGGGCGGCGCCTAAGTACTGCCCGCGACGTCATCCCGGCGATCACGACGCCCGACGACGGACGCGGAGCCGCACGACGCCGCCTACCGACGCGCAAGGGTACTGCTACGCAAAACTTTCCGGATCCAGCCTGACGCCTGGGGATATTCTAAGGTAAGGAATCTATCACTAACTACTGTCTCTTACAGATATATCGTTACACAAGTTAGTAACTTGTGCTTCATGACTTCAAACATGGATTATCTAATTTCTTACCTGGAGGAGAGCATAATTTGGCTTGAGTGGAAACCTTGATGAAGTTGTGCTCTTGGTCACTGGGCATGCATGATTTCCTGTGTGGCAGATGCTGTGGTAACTATGGAATGTGATGAATAGTGAAAGCCATATATTTCATTTTTTGTAACTCACAGGTACTGCATGGCACCTCTGGGAATAAGGCAGTTGTGTGTGTTTTTTTGTTTTTTAACCTTTGGTTCTGTTTTCCTTCCCCACCATAGTCTGATGATCACATCAGCAACCACTTTGGACAGATGAGCCTCAGTCGCCAGGGATCCACAGAAGCTCCCGATGCATCCTCTGCCATGTATCCACCACCTCTCATGTCCCAACATCCACCACAGACTGGATTCATCATGACGTCTGCAGGGCCCGCCATCCCAGGCAGCAGCTACCAAGCGGCCGCACATCCTCCTTCAACGCAGCAAGTCCTTCCACCCCAGGGCTACATGCAGCCACCGCAGCAGGTTTGTCAAGAAGCCAATGTACTCTGGTTTGGAAACGAGTAGACTCCAACACTGGCTACGTAGACTTTCAGAAGTGTTTCCATGCTATAATTTGGTGTGGTGAGCATTATGTCTACAAATCACATAGCTCATTGTAAGCATCTGTGATGTAAAATGACCAGATGCTCTTCCTCAGACCATGCTGAGTAGCACCCATTGCTACTATATAGAGAGCGTAGACTTTGGTCCAATTAATGTTCACTTCTTGGCTTCTCTGTGACAACTGACAGAGACTCTAGTAACTGCTGAAAAGGTGTTTTAATATACTTTTTTGTACTCTCCTTATTCATGTGTTGAGAATAGGGGCACCCAAGCAAAAGGCTGAATGCTGATTTTCATAATTAAAGATGGTTTCAGAGAGACATATAGTCTCTATCTGCCTTGCCGTCGGTTCCATTTCTTGCAGCCAACCTCGGAGGCCTCCAGTCAATTCATATAGATCGCAAATCTGTGACGTGCCTGCCATGTAACAGAGCAGGTATAAGACTCACTCACAGCACCTATTAAATGTGGCGAGTGATACCCTTCCATGGCTAGTGCTGGAACTACCCAGATTGTATCTTATAAGCCCCTTAAGGAAAAGAGAGCTTGAGCACTCTATTGGTCACTTGTAACAAGTTGGAATGTGGGGTATGATAATGAATATAAGGAGTAGAACAGTAGAATGTCTTCTTTTAATAAACAGAGTACCATGGTAATGTAGAAAGGGCATATGCTGACTCTAAATTCAATCAAACAAGTCTGAAGTCACAAAGTCCAAGATGGGATGTCAAAAGGCAGCAACATAAACAAGGTTGGCAGTATTCCCTGAGGACAGTGAAAAGATTCAGACACGAGGGAAAATGCCATATGTGGTGGTGAGGTTGTTCATAATGTCTTTGGCTAGGCCACTATCTCATCTTGCACACAAGCATATTGGCTGCTCTTCTGCAATAGCATACTTCATAAATGCTGAAAAACCCAAGCAGTTGGTATATGTGAACTACTAATCCACAAATCCTCACTCCCTTTGTTTTATAAAAATATGTATTTGCCTTATTTTAAGCGATATTGTCAGGAAGACGTATAAGCCTAAGATGGTGGTTCTTCTGTTTGAACGGAGTTCATTTGATACATTGTGCTGCCAAAGGGCTACCAAAATATCGTAACTGGCATCCACGTGCAACATATGTTTAACATGGAGTTATTTCTCATGTTTGAAGATTAAAAGAAGCCTTTTGCTCTTGTCATATTCTGATTGCATCTACACAAGTTGGTGAAATGAGGTATCTGCACTTTAGCCTAGTGAGTATTCAGACTTAATCCAACGTCATTGTTGTGGCACACAAAAAGCACGGAACAGCACAAGAACTGGCTTCCTGAATGTACGACTTTTCCCATTTGTGGTCTACTAGGTATTGTCCTGTCTGCCAGTGATGCTGCTTTCTATGTATGGAACAGCCAGTAGCTGCTGTACATTCTTTGTAACATTTTCCTATTTTTTTTTAATGGTTGTTCCCTAGTGTCCAGCTTTCACATAACTTTAGGATGCATGTTAGCAAGTATCTCAAGAGCTGTAAAAATGCCATTGCAGCTGAGTGGTATTAAATGAGCAGAATGGTCTTGAGAGTTTTCCTATTAGACAGGAGGGTGAGAAGACCTCTTAAGTGCATTGTCAGTCCCCTAGTTTGGGCTATCAATTGGCCTTCAAAGCGCCTAGTCTGAAAGTCAATTGTTCTCAGATTGAAAGGTCCCTGGTGGTAGTGAAAAATTGTATAGTTTCACAGGCCCATCATCATAGATCAGTAGTGGTGTTTGTAGGCTGGTCAGAAAACATTGACATTGGTTCGGACTTATGAGGAGAGTCAGTAAGGTGTAATAGAAGATTTATTATGACACTCTAACCAAGCCCACCAATGAAGTTTTTCATTTTCAAACAAATAAAGCTGATGCTCGGCTAACGTATTTACAAGGGAATTCATGACGGCACATGAGGATGTGTAAAAGCAGATTATATATATATATATATATATATATATATATATATATATATATATATATATATATATATATATATATATATATAGTATTTCAATAGCTGCTCCCTGTTGAGGGAGCAATGACAGCTCCCACAGCATGCGGGGAGCCAGCTGAGTATGCTTGGGGCTCCCCCGGCGCCCCTCAACGAGTAGATCGTGGTTGACAAGTGTGTGGGGGCATCAGAGCACCCACCTGTAATTAATACGGACCTCAGGGATGCGGTCTCCGAAGCTAAAAATGGCTCGGGGAGGGCACATGGCCTCCTCCCCTTTAAGAAAAGTAGTTACCCTGGGGAATGGCGTCTCCAGGGCATTTTAAAGGGTCGGGGAGGTGGGGCCGCAC
This sequence comes from Calotriton arnoldi, assembly GCA_963921515.1. Taxonomy (NCBI): domain Eukaryota; kingdom Metazoa; phylum Chordata; class Amphibia; order Caudata; family Salamandridae; genus Calotriton; species Calotriton arnoldi. The sequence goes on from CAWUFW010000262.1 coordinate 1,157,277, forward strand.
CAGCCTTCCCTCCCCTTTAATGCAAAAAAAGGCCCTGGGGAATGGGGGTCCCCAAAGCCTAATAAAGCTCAGGGAGAGGGGCAGCGAGGCATCCTCCCCATTTTTGTTAGTTTCGGCCTCAGGGGTTGGCTTCCTGGGGCCTATAATGGCTTGGGGAGGGAGGGCCCCGTGGTCCCCTCCCCTTTATATAAAAAAAAAAATGCCATGGGTGATGGAGTTCCCAGGGCCCAAAGCGGCTCACGGGGGTGGGGGGTTAATGCAGCCCCCCTCTCCTTTAAAATATATAATGCCCTGGGGGATAGGGTCCCCAGGGCCTAAAGAGGCTCAGGGAAGGGGGCCACATGATGCCCTCCCTTTAAAATATATATGGCCCTTGAAGTTGAGGGTCTTCAGTGCCGTAATAGGCTTGGGGAGGGGGGCCGCGCGGGCCCCTCCTATTTTTTGTTTGTTTTGTCACGAGGGTTGGGCTCCCGGGGCCTATAATGGCTACGCCACTCCACTCCACTGCAGTCTACGCTACAACACTTTACCTCACTCTATGCCATTGTACGACAATCCACTCTGTGCCGCTCCACTGTATGACACCCTTTTGTACTGGATATATGTCGGTCATCAAGACTCCATATGCATGACCTAGAGAATTTACTCATTATCTATTGTGAGCTATGGGTATATTGTGCTTACAATTTGCTGCTATGGTTCCAATAGTCTCTCCCAGGCTTTTTGCAATTTGTACATATACCTTATTTTGCTGTTAACTTGTTGGTATTTTATACCTTGATTTTATTTACCTGTATTGCGGATATCTAGGACATTTTGAGTAATCCCTTAACCTGTTTGAATATTTTATTCTATAGTAAACACATTTGTATTGTTTGTGTATTGTCTTGTGTACTTTTATGTTTTTTGCAACCGAATAAAGCTTTTTTGACTGAGAGACAAAGTGGTTCTGTCAGCCGAACATCTGCCAGGTTTGGAGACAGTCTGTGCAGATGCGGTCATCAGGAGAATGTCAAAACTATTAATGGGAATTGGAAAAACAGCTGAATCTCGTTTTTCCTTGCTTGAGAATGTAAAGTTGTGACCGGTTTTCAACACACAGCAACTCAAATGTCCTTTGCTTGTGAGCAGATGGCCCCATCTTGGGTCTCAGGGAGAATTGTTCTCAATCAGTTAGAAGGTCAGGTTCTCCTGTGCCTTCTCTGTGTCTAATTCTCAGAGTGTTCTGTAAAGTGAGGAGAGAGTCTTGCATGGTAATACAGATACCTCCAGTGCGAATGAAGCAGCATTTGTATCCAGAGCTTCTAGACTTTCTGTTCACATCTCATCTGGTTCAAATCAGAACTTCTTTTCGATTCACGTCTTATATCTCGTATTCTAGATCACAACCCACACTTCCTGCAACTCACAGCTTGTGTTGAATCTTCCAAACAACTGTTGGAAACTGCAGGTGGCTTTAGCGCCTTCCAAGTTCCACCTTAAAATACGACCGAGTTAAATAGAAAATACTCATTATTTGGGTAATATCTAAGGGTTATGGTCCAATCCGGATGTCTCTGCACTAAAGATCAGGTTTACAATGTCCATCAGTTAGACTAATCTTGCTGCTATCTTTCGATATCTGAAGTTGCCTGACCATCTTTTGCTGTTCTCATCCTGAATAATTAAGGAATTAATATATTGTCCTCCAATTGCAAGGACAGGCCCCCAGCATGGGAATTGAATAAGATTCTGGCTGCCTTAATGAAGGCTCCATTTTTAGCTATCCCCAGACTGACTTTTGTTGGGTATGACTTCTGCAAGAAAAGTAAGTGAGATTCGGACACTTTCAAGTTGCAGCACTATTTCCGGTTTTGTAAAAACAAGGTAGTACTACAAAGTAATCCTACATTTAGCCCAAAGGTACCATTTTCATTTCTCTTGATCAGCAGATAGTCTTGCCTTCTTTTTTCACCTAACTACATCAGCAGTAGGAAGCATTCTAAACTCTCTGAATGTTGAGCTATTTAAAATTTTATGTGCAGCTAACTGATAGTTTTCTCCTAACAGGTCACCACTTTGTTGCCTATGGACATGTTAATAAGGGTAGACCCTTCTCCAAACAAAGTCTTGCCAAGTGGATAGAGTTATGTATTATAATTGCTCACAAGTCCATGTGCAGGACTATTTCTGGTAGAACTGGAGCTGGGGCGCATTCTACAATGGCTGCTACATCAGTTATGTAAAACAGCAACTTGGAGATTCACACTTGTGTTCAAGTGGTATTGCATTGAGGTCCAAGATGGAAACTCCATTGTCGTCCAAGATGGAAGCTGTGATTGTACATGCTGTGCTTTGCAATCTCATCGCATACGGTCATCTTCACTCCCACCTTCCATTTTGTATGTTTATATTTATTTCTCCCTGAATAATCTGTATTCAAGCATATGAATCTACTAAAGATCCAGTTTGGAAGAAGAAGAAAAAGTTACTTACCTGTAACCGCAGTTCTTCAGCATTGGTGGCTTTCATAGATTCACATGCAAACCTCACTTCTTATGGATGCAGTGTTATACATGGATATACATACTGATGAGCTTAGAAAGTGTGGGAGTTGTAACCTCTTAGGGGAGTAGAGATTGGGGCCTGTTTCCCTGATTGAGTCAATGAGGTGCATTGCTGTATATGATCAATGGCTGTTTCCAGTGTGCTTGTTTAAGTACACTGCTGTATGACCTTGGTTACTAAGGGTTCCAAGCCTAACAACGAGGAACATTTAAGCATGTAAATCTCTGAAAGATACCAGTGCTACAGAACTGCAGTTACAGACATGCACCCTTTTTTCTGCTTCTCAGTTTGTTGACCCTTGGTGGTATTCCTTCTGCTAGATTTTTCTGGCCAGGTTTCACTTCCTAAGCTATGTCATTACGAAATGCTGTTCAGTGTGTTGAACCTTATAAATCATGTCCTTTATTTCCCATTCTCTTGTATGTTCGATGATTCTTCTCTCCAGTTGACAACTTGTTTCTCGTCCTGCCAGATCCAGGTCTCCTACTTCCCCCCTGGACAATATCCCAACTCCAGTCCTCAGTACCGACCACTCTCTCACCAGGTAACCTACAGCCCTCAGCGCACACAACAACTGCCCCAGCCTCCACAGCAGACTGGTAAGTAGTTGCCTTCATTCCTGCAGATGCACAACCTGTTTCGCTTTTCCATACTTAAGGAGAACCTTACAGCATCTCCTTCATTTACATGGTTTGTAGATTTTGACACTTGCTTAGTTGTCACTTCCTTATAAGTGGGTTTCAAAGAGGATTAACATTTTCATCAAAGATCTGTTTGACAGTGAACAGATTTTGCACTGTTTTCCAGAGCATAAACATTTCTATATTCTTCCTCAGTTTTCCTGGTTTTTCTTTAAGGTTTCTATTTCATCTTTATGATTACTTTTGCTAATTACATTGTGATGTGTAGAGCTCTGTAACATTGTTCATTTGTTACTGTAAAGTTGAGGGTTGGCCGACTAGCACGCATCTCTTGACAAGTGATTCACGTTTTTGTAGTGGATGCAAAAATATTTGAGAAAAAAACTATTTTTCTTCTTTGAATGAGGATTTGCACTTGCTTTTTGTTAGTCACGTTTTATGCATTAGTCTGCCATTTTGTGAAGGGGCTCACAACCATATCTTTTTCCCTTTTACTTTTTTTCTTTTCCCCTTTTGGGAACTGACTGGACGAGGAGTTTAGTTGACCCACTTCAACATCTTTATGTAATCCCACAATGCCCCAGATTGTGGTGGCCATCCTAGGATTCTTTTTTCGCTGCTGTATTTTGAAGTAGCATTGAGAGTTCCGGGTTCGATGGACAGTAAAAACGACAGCGGAGAGCAGAAGCGAATATCAGAGCTGAGATCTCTACAGGTGACTAATGGTGAACTGAAGAAAACTTTAGATAGCAAAAGACTAGGGTGGGCGAAATGCTTCATTTTGCCCACGTCAATTGGCAGAATTTAGCGACTAGGCGTTACTCTTGTAACGCGGAATTCCACCTAGTTCCGGATGAATTCTGCCAATTGCCACCTAGCAGAATGTTTTCCTGCAAGGCTCCAGAAATGCAAAGATTTGGCGTCTTCTAGCTCCATTTTCGAACGATGGTAGTGGCGGGCGGTCGCGGTCAGAATGCTGCTTCTCATGTAGATTTGCTGCTGCTCGAGCAGATGTTCTACTCGAGCGGCAGCAAAATCAACTCGAATGGCTAAGCGCGCTTTTGCACACCATGGTGCAGTTTGCAGTGATTTTCCAACGCTGCTTGCGCTAATACATTAAATTGCAGCGTGACATGCATATTTCTGCCCGTTGACGATACTCAGCGAAATCTCGCTGAGTTTTTATGTAACTCTGCGAGTTCCGCCCACCTCTACAAAAGACCAGCATCAGAAAAAAATAAAGGGGACAGGCTTTTAAAATGCAACTTTGACCAATGGAGTTTGGAGAATACACAGTTGCAGGTTTGCAGTAAACCTCTGTGTCTTCAGTGTTTTAAGGTCCGAGGGATTGAAAATACTCCCTTCAGTTTTCATCCCAACTGCTATCATAAACTAGCAGAGAAAAGATGACATAAGTTTGCAACTTAAGCCTTTCTAAGGACCATAGGTCAGAAAGGATGTAAGGTGTCCAAAGCTTTCCAACTCAGAAGTTTTAAACCAAAAAGAAAACCGCACTGGGCACCTTAAGCTGTGTTCTAAGCAAGCAGTTAACTGTGAAGGGTCTGCGTCTTATGAATGATAAGGAAGTGATTGGGGAGACTCAAGAGAAGTCGAGGATTACTCTTCATGGTTTTGGTAAAGGAAGACTCTCAGAAAATATTCTGGAAAATGTTTGATAATGCAAAGAAAGCTAACACCTGCAATGTCACAGGCTCGCAGCACATCTGAGCTAAAGTGAATTGACTTGAAGACTGGCAAAGAGCCATCTTTGTTGAAACAACCTCAGTCGAAATTGCTTGGAAAAATAAAGACCCCTACTGGTAAAAGACAAAAGCCAATTTCACATGTGTTTTGAAGCTATATCAATATTTGTGCACTGGTGTACAAAGGAAAACCTACTAGGTAACCTTAATAGTGACAATACAGTCATCAAGTACTTGATGTACTTCGACTCTAAAATCTCTTAATGCTTCTATATATATCTATGTATCAGCCATAGTTGCATATAAAAGAGGAGCCTAAGGGCAGAACCTCTTGGCTACACCAATGAAAAGATTTGCGGAGAGGACAAAATAATTTGCCTGCTAAGGTCAGCTCTTCCTTAATCTGGTACTAGCATATCTCATTAGACAACCGTTGGAGCCAGTGCAGAAAGGAAAACTAAAATACCTTACACTAAAGATGACCTTTTTAATTGCAGAGCAGTTAGCAGGAATTTCCTAAAAGTACTGTATCATATTCATGTGAATCAATTTATCCAGCCATGCCTGCCTTTTTTTCAACTACCACAATACAGGCGAAAAGAGCCCTAAGCACACTTAATGGAAGAGGGTCATTATGTACTACATACAGTGGACTAAACCATTAAAAAAATAGTTCTTAGTGACCTAGAGCAGGTGACTCAATCTCAAAAGGACAAAATGTGAGATGGATAGTGAAAACCATCCATAGAGAATACTCACACGCAGGCAAGATCATAGATCAAAAACTCAGAGCATATTCAGTAAGAAAAAAGAAGACTGTGTCTTTCATGTCTCATATATATATATATATATATATATATATATATATATATATATATATATAATATATATTCCAAATTAAGTTACAATCAAGCGATCACAAGGGTTTAATCCACCACCAAGTTGGTTTATTTTCCAGTAACGTGTTTCGCCTGACACAGGTGTGTGAGCAAGCCTGCTGTGTCAGGCGAAACACGTTACTGGAAAATAAACCAACTTGGTGGTGGATTAAACCCTTTGTGATCGCTTGATTGGAACTTAATTTGGAATTGTGAAAGTCGGCGTGCTCCGCCGGCAGTGGCGATCTGCCTGCCTAGGGCGGGGGGAGACGGAAGGAGCAACGTATTTTGGAATATATATATATATATATATATATATACACACACACACACACACACGTGATAGGTAGTTATAGTTGGGTTTGCCTTTCCATAGAAAGAGCGTTTTTTGGTTTGCTAATAACTTTGGCCCCGTTAGATGAATCTTCACAAAATGTTCCAATAAAGTTCATTCACCCCTGCTCCTTCCTGGAAAGTTCGGGGGATCGTTGAAGGGGGGACCGGAAAAAAAGGGGGGTCCCAAAATGCAAAATCCTCATGCATTTTCCATAGACTTCTTTAGGGAGAGCTATAGCAAAATCTGTTGAACGGAATTACACCAAATTTGTCAGGAAGCTACATCTTGGTCCGCAGATTGTTCTTTTTGTGATTTTGTGTTCATTTTGTCAGTAGTTTTTGTGAAATTAAGATTAAAATATAATTGGATGTCTGGACAGTTGGTGACCAGATATGCTTTGATTGTCCAATTTAAAGGGGACTTTTCAATCCTGATTGGTTAGTTTCAACGTGAACAATATGTTTTGGCAGCCATTACAAGACTCGGAGGCTTGGTCCCTGTGTCTCGTAAATGAATTAAAATAAATATGTAAAGGGGCAGAGTGAGCACACCCAGACCTTAAAGGGCATGTGGGGGGAGGGCCTTTATTAACTGACTACAACATGCTGCGGCAGCCGTTGCAGGACTCTGGGACATGTACCCTATTGAAATGCATTGTAGTGAATGGTAGGTTTTGAGGGTCACAAAAAGGAGCATTCATAAAGGGTGATAAACAATATAAATCATTTGTTGTTGATACAATACTAACTTTAGGAATTGTGGTGTGTTCCAAGGTGATTTTCCCCTGTGAAAAATGCTGGCCACTTGCTGGGATTACATGAATCATGTTTGAGAGATAACTGTTTTCTCATGATTTGCTTAAAGAGGTTATGGAAGGTGCTCCAGAAGCTAAAATGAGAGCATATTTTCCGTAAAATCAGACCATCTTTCTCAGCCATGTGAGAATAAATTCTGGCATTCTTAGTAAAACATGTCCTTCAATCAGGAGCAGCTTGTCAGTTGATTGCCCTGCAGCCACCCAGAGTGTTCTAAAGAACAACTAGAGTGTTAACAGTCTTACACATGCCAAAGTGTGGCACACTAGAATCCATCTAGATTCAATCAAACTGGTAAAACTTAAAACATTTCATTTGGAAAAGAACAAAATTAGGGGGTTCATTTAGTCATAGAATGTATGGCTAGTGCTGTAGAAAGCGAAAATAGGACACATTTTAAAGAGTTCTCAAATATTTTTCTCTGTTTCATTAAAACATTCTGACCTGCAGACTGAAAGATGCCAACAAAAACATCCACTTTCAAGACCAGAAGCAGACTGGCAGTTACCTCCCTGGTGATCAATTGCAGCCTTACCACAGTGTTCTAACATTCTTCATTTATGCCAAAAGTGTGGAACATCTGAACATCATCTAGATGGAATTGAAGTGGACAACTGAAAGCATTTTCTTATGAGGCAACTGCGATAAATGAGGACATTAGGGAGGTTCATAACAAATAAGTCTCCCAAGATGGCTACCAGAGATAAAAGAGCCCAAATGTGGCACAAATATCACCCAAATGTTGCCCAAGTATAGCCCAATGACAGCATGGTGCAAAACATGTTTATTTGTTTTGCGGTTTTATATAGTGCAGACTTCCCCCAAAGTTATTGGGGTGCTTTACATGAACATCAGTTACGTTACACAAGGTCACATTCATTTTGGTTTTGGGCATGGGGAGATTAAGTGATTTGCCCAAAGTCACAGGAAGCTGAGCCGATGCAGAAACTCAAACCTGATTCCCCAGTTACAAAGTCGGCAGCTCTGGCCGTAACGCCACATCCTCTCCCCTAAGGGCAACAAATAATCAAGTGATCAACTGGATAAAAAAACAAAGATAGCAAATAATTTAAAAGCGCTTTATCGCTATTTGAGAACTCACAAAATGTGTCCTTATTTTAGTTTTTTAGAGCACTAACCACAATTTCTATGGGGGAAAAAGTCTTGTTTTATAATTTCTAAAGGAAATGCTTTAGGTATTACAGTTTTGATTACATCGAGAAAACTTCAGGCGTGCCACACTTTTGTTATAAACATAGAATGTTAGTGATATAGTTGTTCATTAGAATACTGTGGGGAGGCAGAGGTCAGGGGGGTGTACTCTGAAAATTGAGGGCAGGGAGGAGGGGGCAGCGGCAGCAAGTTGACCACACTGTTAGGTGGGAGGGGCAGTGACAGCACAACGGACCATGGAGGGAAGGGGAAAGAAGGGCAGGGGCAACAAACTATGCAGAGACGATAGGAGAAGCTGTGGCAATACAACAGACCATTGAGGACACAAGGACGAGGCAGTGGCAAAAAGACCAAAAGGACTTTATGTTCGAGTCATATGAGCTGCAGATCGTATACTTTTGCATAGATGGCCATCTAGTGTTGGGCTCGGATGTTTGCACTTTGTTTTTGTCTTGGAAGAAGTCTTTGTAGTCACGAGGTAGGTGAATCCTCCCTAGGATAATAGTGCGCATGGGCATCGACTCCATCCTTAGATTGTTTTTTTTCCGCCATCGGGTTCGGATGTACATTGCTGCGCTCCGGGTCGATATCGGTTTCGAGTCCCCCTTCGACGCGCAATCCTCTCCACTCAACGGTTTTGTCTCGATCGCGTTTCCCTTTTCGACGCGCACCTTTAAAACAAACTTCTCAACCTCCATCTTAGACGCAGGCCGTTGTCAGGATCGCAAGGCCCCCCAATAGAAAGAGATTTTCAGTGAGCTTGATTAGTCTTAAGGCCAGAGCAAAAAGAAGAGAAACCAGAGCTCTGTTAAAATCCAGAGCAAGATCTACCCCTAAAATGGCCGCCAGGTGCCGACCCTCCGAGCAGCACGTTTGCGCTCTAACTGATTGCAGCAATCTCGAACGTTCAGGTGCAGCGCCCGCTCTAATGCGCACTTCACCTGAATCCGGAGGAGAACAGGTAGTCCTTGAGGTTCGCGCCGCGAACGTTTAGTGAGGGAACTTTTGACGCGTACCAACCGTCGCGTTTTCGGCGGAATTAGAGTCCAGAAGTCGGAGTAAGGAGCAGTACAGTAAGGCGGACATTTTTCCAGTTTTTTGGGGCCTGCGCAATTACTTCAGAGGCAGTGTTGGTAATTGGAGCGTGCGCAGTTACTCTGTGTCAGGCATTATTTTTGGGCATTCAGAGTCAGCACAAGTCCGTAGACAATACAGTGAGGAGATTCCTGAGGAGGGAGTTTTTGTGGACATTCTTTAGTTCGTGTTCATTGCGAGTGAATAAACTCTTTACAGTTTTGAGTTATATTTAGTAAAAAGTTACCGAGGGTGACATTCATGTACAGTGTTGCGGAAAGAAGAAAGGAATAGGTAAAAGATTAAAATACTTACCAGAAGAAGACACCAGATAATACAACTGCAGCAGTAACTTGAGGTGAGGGGTCTGCAAAAAGAGAGATAGAGGAGTTCGAGATAAAGGTTCTTGAAGGAAAGAATACCAGTAACCTTGTGAACATTAGTTTACAGCATGCAGAAGCCAAGTCAATCACCCAAAAGAAGAGAAGCATAGGTCACATAAGACTGGGTAGGTACATATAAGGTATAGAGTAATAGGAGATTGAACTACTGTAAATGTCTTAATACTTATTCTTCCCTTACAGTAAAATACTATTCCTGTCAAGACACAATTGCGAGAAAAAGACTAGCAAGAAAAGTCTGAAGCAGGAAGAAGAATCAGGTGTATTGTGACTGTCTCTTCTCTGTCCCATCCCCTTTCCCCCCTGGGGTTTCTTTGGCGTACAAGTTAATGAATTTGCGTGTTGCTGGGAAATCGTAGTGAGGCATTGGGAAGTAGCGACATTCTGCTCCTGTGCATTTTGTGGAAAGCACGACCTGACAGAGTGAAGTGCCCACGTTACATTTTTTGCACCTGAGCAGAATGGCGGAAGGTCTTGACTTAAAGAAGCTAGGTGAAGTCCTGGAAGGAATTCAAAGAGAATTAATATCAGTCAGGGAAGAAAACAGGGAGCTTAGGAAAGAGACTGCAGATCTAACCATAAAAATGAGTAGTTTAGTGTCTGAGCCCAGTTTGAAATATTCGGCCTCACAAGAGGGAAGTTCTAGTGATGCATCAGCTCCCCAAACTAAGATTACTACACAAGTCATTCACTCTTTGTCCCCTGTGATACCTTTAGCCCCTCCTGAGCGTTTTAATGGAGATCCTCAGAAGGCTCAAGTGATCTTGACGCAGTGTACCTTACATTTTATGTGCCGTCCTGCGATTTTCCCTGATGCGCAGTCTCGAGTGGCCTTCATCCTATCATATTTGAGTGGGGACGCTGCGTCTTGGTCCATGCCTTTGGTAACCAGGAATGATCCCATTTTATATGACCTCGATGAATTCAAAAGAGAATTCCTCAGAATTTTTGACAGGCGAAAGGCTGCGCAAGCAACAGATAATGAATTACTGGAAATCAGACAGGGCAACCGTGATCTGATTTCTTATTTAGCCCAGTTTAACAAATTGGTGGTGGAAACGGAGTGGCCTGAGAATAAACGAGCAGCGGTATTCTATCGAGGGGTAAAGGATGAATTGAAGGACGCTTTGGCACAAGTACCCAACAGACCAACGGAGATTTCAGCATTAATCGATTTGGTTCTTGAAATTGATTTCCGACAAAGCGAAAGAAGAGGTGAGAAAAAGAGAGATTTTCGCTCCAGTTTTCCAAGATTTGATCGGGCAAGGTACCAAGGAAAATGATACAGCGCGCGGGGTGGAACCCATGCAAATTGGAACAATTCGAGGTCCCCTGTCCAAGGAGGAAAAGGAAAGGCGAAGAGTAAACAAGCAATGTCTGTATTGTGGAGGCAGTGAACATTTTGTTCGCAATTGCCCAAAAAAGCCCAAGCAAACACCGCTGGAAAATGCTTCGCACCACCAGTAAATGGAGTTGGACTGGTGGTTGCAAAATCGGAAACAGTTCCAAAAGCGCACACTTTGGCGAATACCTTGCAGTCCTCATCTCCACATCTGGTAATGATGATGACTTTAAGATTCAGAGAGAACACATTGAAGCAGGTGACCGTTATGGTAGATTCAGGAGCCACGGGTAACTTTTGCGATTTGAAATTCGCTGAAAAGATTGGTTTAAAGGCAATAAAGAAGGAAAGGAGCGAAGCTGTCCGTGCAGTTGATGGGACAAATCTCTCATCTGGGCCCATCGTGAGTCATACAGAGTCTGTAGAGTTGGAGTCCGAGGAAGGACACTTTGAAACCTTACAATTCACTTTAATTGATGCTCCGCAATTTCAATTAATACTGGGTTTGCCATGGCTCACAGAACATAATCCTACTATTGATTGGGGTGCTCGATCAATAGCGTTGGATTTGGAGTACTGTAAGGAGAATTGCTATAAGGGATGTAAGAGAGACCATGTAAAGACGCCAGCGTTTCACCTAAGTGAAAGAGAAGCGGCGATTTGTGTGATAACTACAGAGCTACCCGCGAAGTATGCAGAATATCGAGATGTATTTAACGAGACAGAGGCTGAAAAACTTCCACCTCATAGGGAATTTGATTGTAAGATAGATTTGGAACCAGGCTCCAATCTCCCTTGCAGTAGGATTTACGCTTTAACTGAAAAGGAAGATGAGCATCTCAAAGAATATCTGCAAAAATACCTTGAAAATTGATTTACTAGGCCATCACAATCCCCGGTCTCTAAGCCACTCTTTTTCATTCCGAAGAAGAGTGGAGAGTTAAGGACATGCATAGATTATAGGGCAATCAATCGAATCACCATCAAGAATCGATATCCTTTGCCCTTAATTTCTGTCCTATTGGATCAAGTAAAAGGAGCGCAAGTCTACACCAAACTGGATTAGAGAGGGGCATATCATCTTGTTAGAATTCAAGAAGGTGATGAATGGAAAACGGCCTTCAGAACCAAGCATGGGCTTTTTGAATATCAAGTGATGCCCTATGGCCTCTGTAAGGCTCCCGCTGCGTTTCAGCATTTCATTAACGATGTATTAAAAGAGTTCATTGATAGAAATGCAATTGTATATATTGACGATATTCTAATTTATTCTGATTCTGTGGAAGAGCACAAGGAACATGTTAAAAAGGTACTACAGAAATTGCGAGAAAACAGTTTGTTTGTCAAGTTGGAGAAATGTGCCTTTAATGTCTCTACTGTAGAATTCCTATGGTTTGTGCTCTCGCCAAAAGGAATCACCATGGATGAAAATAAGATCAAGGCAGTGATTGAGTGGGAATCTCCTCAGTCAGTGAAAGAGATTCAAAGTTTCATTGGCTTTGCAAACTTCTATAGGAGATTTATTCAAGACTTTTCAAAAAAGTTGATTCCTTTGACCAGATTACTAAAGAAAGGAGCCAGTTTTGATTGGTCGAAGGAAGCTGAGAAAGCTTTCACCCAGTTAAAGAAGGATTTCACCACGGCACCAATTTTGCTTCACCCTGATCTATCTGAGCCCTTCTTTGTGGAAACAGATGCTTCCAATCTGGCGCTGGGAGGAGTATTGTCTCAAAGACAAAAAACTACAGGACAGTTGCACCCTGTGGCCTTCCGTTCAAGGAAATTAACCTCAGCAGAAGTCAATTATACAATAACAGAGGAGTTATTGGCCATCAAGGATGCGTTTAAAGAATGGAGACACTACTTGATGGGTGCTAAGCATGTGGTCACAGTCTATACCGACCATCGGAATCTGACATTTTTAAAGACAGCAAGAACATTGACACCAAGACAACTACGTTGGTCCCTATATTTCGCTGATTATGATTTCATCATTACTTACCGACCAGGCTCACAAAATGGTAAGGCTGATGCCTTATCCAGATTGGGTACTGAAGGAGTGTCGGAAGAGGTCAAGGATCAGAAGATCATTCCAGAAGGAAAGGTAATCTGAGCCGTTTTAAAAGAATCTGTAGAAGAAGAAGCGCAGAATTTAATGACACTGGAAGAAATGAGAGACTGGGTGGAAGAAGATACTAGACGAGAGATTCGAGGAGGTTTACTGTATCATGATGGAGCTCTCTATTTACCCACACCTGAAATGCAACAAAAGGCCCTAAAGGAATGTCATGATAACATATTGGCAGGCCATAAAGGAATCTTAAAGACTGAAGACCTGGTGAAACGACGTTTTTGGTGGCCCAACATGGTCAAAGATATACGTCAATATGTGGCCACTTGTGAGATCTGCGCAAGGGGAAAACCGGAGAGACAAGCTCCAAAAGGTTTATTACAGCCTTTGCCCACCCCACCTTACCCATGGCATACCGTAACTTTAGATCTAATAGTTGAATTACCATCTAGCCAAGGGTTCAATACAATACTAGTCTGTGTTGATGCTTTTACGAAGATGGCCCATTTTGTACCTTTAAAGGGGGTGCCCACAGCCAGAACATTAGCACACACCTTTAGTCAAACCATAGTTCGAGCTCATGGAATACCTAAGGTTTTAATATCAGACAGGGGCTCAATTTTTATCCCATTTTTGGAAGGCTTTCACTGAGAGGTTGAATATTGAAACTAGGTATACAACTAGTTACCACCTAGAGACTGATGGCCAAACTGAGCGAACGAATCAGGAGCTGGAGCAGTACCTTAGACTGTGTTTATTAGATCAAGAGGGAGATTGGCCAGACTACCTGTGGGCAGCAGAGTTTGCGCATAATAATGCAAAAAATGTGTCCACTGGTTACACTCCCTTTTATTTGAACACGGGAAGGCATCCCAATCAATCGTTAAGCTTTCAAGAGGTAGACGTGCCAGCTGTAACGGATCTAGTTGAACACATGACCAGAGTGCATAGTTTAGCAACTGAGAATCTAACCAAAGCTAAGGAAAGTTATAAGCACTATGCTGACAAGAAAAGAAGAAAAGAACCAGATTTACAAGTAGGAGATAAAATTTGGTTAAACACAAAAAATCTTAGACTCAAAGGAAACAAAGTTGCAGCCAAGATATGTAGGCCCCTATTTGATTGAGAAAAAATTAAGTACCTTAACCTATCAGTTGAAATTACCCAAGGGGTTACGAGCTCACCCAGTATTTCATGTCTCCTTATTAAAGAGGGTGTCTAATGATGTACGAATAAGCAAACCTCCAAAACCAATCCAAACTGAGAAGGGAGAGGAATTTGAGGTGAAACCAGTATTAGATTCAAAGAATTGGAAGGGACAAATTTACTACTTATTAGATTGGAAGGGTTATGGACCTGAAGAAAGATCATGGGAGTTGTTCTCTGATGTTCATGCTCCCCGATTATTTAATGCAAAAACAACAGTTGATGGACAGAATGCAGAACAATGTCATACATTCACCCCAGTACAGAGATCTGGGCCTAAATCCATCGTTTTTTGCTCACCATGCCATTCCAGTTTGAACCCAGCCATATGCAAATCAGTCTTGACCCTGTGCCTCATGGGAACAGTCCAGCCCGAACTGCCAAGCCAGGTCCTCCCTGGACTGGAAACAAGCATCCTAGGACCGGTTTCGGGGTTTCACCCCTCTTCAGCCAGGATAGCTTGATTCCAGTGGCATGGAGAGCCCCTTTGGTTTTGCCCCGATTAATTAAGGCCTTTCACAGAAAATTTCCAGACAAGCCCAAGCCGGGAGGGTCTACTTTGAGGGAGGGTACTGTGAGGATCGCAAGGCCCCCCAATAGAAAGAGATTTTCAGTGAGCTTAACTAGTCTTAAGGCCAGAGCAAAAAGAAGAGAAACCAGAGCTCTGTTAAAATCCCAAGCAAGATTTACCCCTAAAATGGCCGCCAGGTGCCGACCCTCCGAGCAGCACGTTTGCGCTCTAACTGATTGCAGCAATCTCGAACGTTCAGGTGCAGCGCCCGCTCTAATGCGCATTTCACCTGAATCCGGAGGAGAACAGGTCGTCCTTGAGGTTTGTGCCGCGAACGTTTAGTGAGGGAACTTTCGCGTATCAACCGTCGCGTTTTCGGCGGAATTAGAGTCCAGAAGTCGGAGTAAGGAGCAGTACAGTAAGGCGGACATTTTTCCAGTTTTTTGGGGCATGCGCAATTACTTCAGAGGCAGTGATGGTAATTGGAGCGTGCACAGTTACTCAGTGTCAGGCATTATTTTTGGGCATTCAGAGTCAGCACAAGTCCGTAGACAATACAGTGAGGAGATTCCTGAGGAGGGAGTTTTTGTGGACATTCTTTAGTTCGTGTTCATTGCGAGTGAATAAACTCTTTACAGTTTTGAGTTATATTTAGTAAAAAGTTACCGAGGGTGACATTCATGTACAGTGTTGCGGAAAGAAGAAAGGTATAGGTAAAAGATTAAAATACTTACCAGAAGTAGACCCCAGATAATACAACTGCAGCAGTAACTTGAGGTGAGAGGTCTGCAAAAAGAGAGAGAAATAGAGGAGTTCGAGATAAAGGTTCTTGAAGGAAAGAATACCAGTAACCTTGTGAACATTAGTTTACAGCATGCAGAAGCCAAGTCAATCACCCAAAAGAAGAGAAGCATAGGTCACATAAGACTGGGTAGGTACATATAAGGTATAGAGTAATAGGAGATTGAACTACTGTAAATGTCTTAATACTTATTCTTCCCTTACAGTAAAATACAATTCCTGTCAAGACACAATTGCGAGAAAAAGACTAGCAAGAAAAGTCTGAAGCAGGAAGAAGAATCAGGCGTATTGTGACTGTCTCTTCTCTGTCCCATCCCCTTCCCCCCTGGGGTTTCTTTGGCGTACACGTTAATGAATTTGCGTGTTGATGGGAAATCGTGGTGAGGCATTGGGAACTAGCGACATTCTGCTCCTGTGCATTTTGTGGAAAGCACGACCTGACACGTTGGGCCTCTCCGCGCCGACCACGCCTGCAGTCAATGGAAAGGACTCCTTTCAAAAAATGCCCCGGGTGTGGTGCCAAGTTCCCACACACAGACTTGCACCAGGTTTGCAATCTCTGCCTCTCCCCGGAGCATGAAAATAAAAACTGCGAGGCCTGTGCATCGTTCAGGTCGAAGAAAACCATCTGTGATCGTCGGGCTCGGTGTCACGAAATGTCTCGCAGAAGCAGCTCTATTCCGGACATCTTCGGAGCAGACCCTAATCTCCAGCCGGAACAATCGGGCGATGAGGAAGATGTCTACGTCTCCGAGGCCGAAGACTCTGACGCCGAAGAGGTCACCTCGGCTCAGCGGTCCGTGAGTACCGAAACCCCTCTCCCGAAAAACAAACCGAAGGCCCCGGTAGCACCCTCGCCCTCCGGCTCAGGTCGACACCGGCAACATATTTCAGACGTCCCGCCCTCGGGCCCGGCTATGAAACCCCAACATAAGCCTTCCGACTCGAGCTCGAGTCAACCCCATTCTGGCGCCGGAAAGTCCTCGTCGGCACCGAACCAACAAGTCAAAAAGTCTTCGACGCCAAAGACAGCCTCGACGCCGAAGCCCTCGGTGTCGAAGCATAGTGAGGACAAACACTCGGAACCGAAGAAATCTTCGTAGCCGAAAAAGGCTTCTGACTCCAAAATATCGTCTGAGCCGAAAAAAGTTTCGGAACCGCAAAAACCTAAAGAGTCTAAGACCCCACAGAAAGCCTCACAGACTCCGTCCAAACAAGGTTCGGACCCAAAATCTTCGGAAAAATCTTCGCACCGAACAAGGACATTTTGCCCACGCAGCCTACACTTGATTTTGAAGATCCAAAACAAAAAACTTTGTTTATTGATACAAACACGGGCAAATTAGTCACCAAACCTTCAAAAAAGAGAAAACTGGACAATGCAGAGGAACCTGCAATACCTCTGAAAAGACAGGACATGGGCACTAACACTTCCCCACCTCCTTCTCCTCCAGTTAATCCACATTTGTTGATTTCTCCACCACACTCCCCATGACCTCAAACATCAGATACTGACGATGACACGGGTGGGGATATAGATCCACAGGGGGATGATGATGATGATGATTCACATACCATCCCACATAACATAGACCCTTCAGGTGACAATACAGATCCCGACACAAATAATGACCCGGATATCTATCCATCCAAGCCGTCACCACCAGATGACAACACTGGGTTCGCGCAACTAATCAACAGGGCTGCTCAATACCACGGGGTCCCCTTACATTCCGACCCCTTAGAGGAAGATCTTTTGCTGGAAACCTTCACACCCTCGCAAAAGTCAACATGCACCCTGCCAATGTTAAAAGGCTTGCTAAAACATGCCCCAGAAGTTTTTAAAGAGCCAGTCAGAGCCAGGGTTCTCAACCCCAGGATGGATAAAAAATACTAGCGGCTCCCAATGACCCAATTTATATTAAAGGTCGGATTCCCTTGGATTCCCTGGTGGTAACTAATGCACGCAAGCGGGCAAACTCACAGGGTACAGGCGACACCCCCCCTCCTGATAAGGAATCCAAATTAATTGACGCATCCGGGAAACTTATTGCGTCGCAGGCTGCAAACCATTGGCGGATCGCCAATGCCCAAGCTTTATTGGGCAGGTACGACAGGGCTCACTACGACGAGCTTGAAAAGCTCATGGAACACCTTCCTGACCAATACAAAGAAAAAGCCAACGACCTTATCCAAGAGGGCAAATTGATTACAAACACCTCTATAAAATGTGCGTTCGATGCGGCCGATACCGCATCTTGCGCAATTAACACTAGCGTCTTGTTGCGCAGACATGCTTGGCTCCGGGTTTCCAGATTTAAGCAGGAGGTTCAAACTGCTATTTTAAATCAACCATTTGATCAGGAACATCTTTTCGGACCCGCAGTTGACACATCCCTAGAAAAGATGAAGAAGGATACCGAGACTGCTAAGTCTATGGGGGCCTTACAGTTTCCTTCCCCTAAAGGCTCTTTTTGCTGCTCCTTCTACAGAGCCGGCTCCAAAACCATGGGTTCAGAACATCCCTCTTCCTCCTTCAAAAGCCCCACTCAAACATCCTCCAAAGGATACTTTCGCGACGGCTACAGAGGCAACAATAATAAGGGAAGAGGTCGTGGCAACAATAGCCGCACCTCCCCTACCACTAAACAGCGACTTCCCTGCACTTCCCCCCCGATCATCCCACTCCTGTCGGGGGACGTCTCTCACAGTTCCTACCTGTCTGGAATTCCATCACAACAGACAAGTGGGTAAGACAAATTATCCAGTATGGTTACTGCCTGGAACTCGCCTCTACTCCCCCAAATATTCCTCCCAGACAACGTCCAATGTCCTTGGAACATCTGACACTTCTCAAACAAGAGGTTCTCTCTCTCTTACAAAAGCATGCAATAGAACCAGTTCCCTTACCTCATCAAGGCACAGGGGTTTACTCCCTCTATTTCCTAATTCCAAAACAGGATGGCTCTCTCAGGCCAATACTGGACCTCAGACCGCTAAACCTCTACATTCAGTCAGACCACTTCCACATGGTCACTCTCCAACAGGTGCTCCCACTACTTCAACAGGGCGACTTTCTCTCCACCCTGGATCTAAAGGACCCCTACTTCCATATTCCCATTCACCCCGCTCACAGGAAATATCTCAGGTTTGTGGTAGATGGTCAACACTACCAATTCAAAGTCCTCCCGTTCGGGGTCACTACAGCGCCCAGAGTTTTCACCAAGTGCCTCGCAGTAGTTGCAGCCCACTTAAGGAGACTGCACATTCATGTCTTCCCTTATCTGGACGACTGGCTCATAAAAGCCAAGTCACACAGCAGCTGTGTGCAACACACACACAACACAATTCAACTGCTTCACAGCTTGGGATTCACAGTAAACCTCGCAAAATCCCATCTCCAACCGTCCAGCATACAACAATACCTAGGGGCTACAATAGACACTTCAAAAGCTCTAGCATATCCCAATACAGTCCGGATAAGCGCCATACAGACTCTAATCCAAAAATGTAAGCCTCAACACTCACTACCAGCTCGAGTGTTCATGCAGCTAATTGGGATGATGGCCTCCTGCATTCTCCTCGTCCCTTATGCAAGACTCCAGATGCGTCCCTTACAGGAATGTTTGGCACGTCAGTGGAACCAGGCTCAAGGTCAGCTGACAGATCTGGTGTTGGTGGACGACCGCACCCATCGCTCTCTGCAGTGGTGGAACACACAAAACCTTTCCAAAGGGCGTCCGTTCCTCGACCCGGTTCCACAGACAGTGCTAACAGCAGACGCATCGCTCACCGGCTGGGGAGCTCATCTTCAAACCCATACCGTACAGGGCATATGGACCCCCCAACAAAGACAATTCCACATAAACTACCTGGACTTGTTAGCAATCTTCCTAGCGTTAAAATCTTTTCAACTCCACCTCCTAGACAAAGCTGTCCTAGTCCGTACAGACATGACCGCAATGTACTACATACAGAAACGGGGGGAACACACTCTCTGCAGCTTTCACACCTAGCTCAGAGCATATGGAGATGGGCCATTCCGCAAAAAATATATCTCCTTGCAGAACACCTCCCAGGGGTACACAATCAAATCGCAGATCTGCTCAGTCGTCAAACACAGCAGATCCACGAATGGGAACTTCATCCTCAAGTTCTTCTTCCATTCTTTCATATGTGGGGCCACCCAGAAATAGATCCGTTCGCTACACACCAAAACGCAAAATGCCCAATCCTCGCGTCCAGGTATCCACGCCCATTGTCCAAAGGCAATGCGCTATGGATGAACTGGTCAGACAAATTTGCTTATGCTTTTCCGCCTCTCCCACTCATTCCGTTAGTGGTTCGGAAACTCAAACAGCATTCCCTCACAATGATCCTCGTTGCTCCAACATGGGCCCGACAACCATGGTTCACAACCTTATTGGAACTATCAGTAGTTCCTCATCAAAAGCTACGCCTCTCACCCAAGCTTCTCACTCAGAACCATGGAGAGATAAGACATCCAGATCCCAATCAACTCAACCTTGCGATTTGGCACCTGAGGTCTTAGAGTTTGGCTACCTCAATCTCCTGCCAGACTGTATGAAAGTCATTAAAGAAGCTAGACGTCCTACCACCAGGGCATGCTATGCAGCAAAATGGAAACGATTTGTCATTTATTGCACAAACAACCAAATAAATCCACTAGATGCTTCTATTCAGAACATTATCTGCTATCTCTTGCATCTACAACAATGTAACCTAGCATATACATCTATTAGGCTACATCTAGCTGCCATAGCAGCCTATCTCCAAAACAGACAATACTTGTCTTTGGTTCGAGTGCCCGCTATCAAAGCTTTTATGGAAGGACTTAAGAAAATAATTCCACCCAGAGTTCCGCCCTCTCCACTGTGGAACCTAAACGGGGTCCTTACCAGACGCATGGGTCCCCCTTTTGAACCTCTCCACAAATGCGAACCACAGTTCCTCACTTGGAAAGTAGCTTTTCTGGTCGCTATCACATCTCTCAGAAGAGTTAGTGAACTCCAGGCATTAACCATACAAGAACCATTTTTACAAATCCATCATAACAAAGTGGTTCTTAGGACTAATCCTAAATTTTTACCCAAAGTTGTATCTTCCTTTCATCTCAACCAGTCTGTTGAACTCCCAGTGTTTTTCCCTCAACCAGACTCAGTGGCAGAACGAGCTCTTCACACATTAGACGTTAAAAGAGCATTACTTTACTATATTGAAAGGACAAAATCCTTTAGAAAGACCAAACAACTCTTTGTGGCTTTCTCCCCACCTTAATAAGGCAATCCCATCTCAAAAACAGGAATTGCGAGGTGGATTGTCAAATGCATCCAAATATGCTATATCAAAGCCAAACGCACATTAACCATTCCCCCTAGAGCTCATTCCACACGCAAACTAGGGGCTTCTATGGCATTCTTAGGGAACATTCCCCTAGATGACATCTGCAAAGCAGCAACTTGGGATACACCACACACCTTCACAAAACACTATTGTGTAGATGTGCAGGCAAAAAAACAAGCTAGTGTGGGCCAGGCTGTATTAAGAATACTTTTTCAAACCACTGCAACAGATACAGGTAGCCACCGCTAAGGAGGTAACTGCTGTATAGTCTATGCAAAAGTATACGATCTGCAGCTCATATGCCTCCAACGGAAAATGCTACTTACCAGTATGCATCTGTTCTTGGCATGTAGAGCTGCAGATTCGTATACGCCCACCCACCTCCCCGGATACCTCTATCTGTTCCATTACTATCTTACTTAGATACATTACACATGGACATCTCTTTCTACTCCATCGTAACCCTTCGTGGCAAAAACAATCTAAGGATGGAGTCGATGCCCATGCGCACTATCATCCTAGGGAGGAGTCACCTACCTCGTGACTATAAAGACTTCTTCCAAGACAAAAACAAAGTGCAAACATCCGAGCCCAACACCAGATGGCGATCTATGCAAAAGTATACAAATCTGCAGCTCTACATGCCAAGAACAGATGCATACTGGTAAGTAGCATTTTCCTTTTGCTGTCTCCCGCCTGAAATCTCCTCTTTATCAATGTAAGTTTATGGGGAAAACCAATTTCCCAGATTTTGCTTTCTCAATATCTCCCTCTTACCAAGTTGAAAATGTTGGCATGTATGGTTCATTGGACCACAGAGGGAAGGAGGAATGGGGTAGCGCCATGGATTCGAACAATAGAGGGCAGGAGGGAGGTTGGCAGTAGCTCCAAACTGGGTGTGGAAGTCTTATAACCTGATTCCCAGGACATATGTTTTGGGGTCAAGGACAGCAAGTTTTCATTGTTATCTTGTCCTTGGGACAAGTAGCCCCAACCCTCTGCAGCACAAAACCTTTGTCTGCCAGTTTACACTACACAATATGGATCAGTTAAGGGCATTGTCTGCAGTTAAGGTAATATTTGTCTCTTTATGTTAATGCTCTTCAACCTTGTATCTATGGTTCAATAATACAAACCCTATCTAATTAGGGAAATAAGAAAATAAACAAGCATTGGCAAATCTGGTCTGATATTGGTTTTGATATGGTTTTTGTAAACCTTTGTGGGAGCTGCCAGGCCCTCACCATTATAACAGACATAGTCAAGTAGTAATATTTTTTGGTCTCAAAAAGCACACATTGCCAAAGTAGTTCTTGGCACTAAACAAAACTAATTTGTGTGCTGATATGCTCCTTGTGAAAGAGCGCCAGTCAATGGATGGACAGATGGATAGTGAGAGAGAGAGAGAGAGAATTTTAATAGCAAAAAGTCTTCTTTATTTATAGACTTAATTAGGGACCCAATTCTTAAATAAATTCACAAAATTGCACCCATGATATGTCCTTGAATGTGTGCGGATTTCATGAATTCACAAGAATTTACAGAGGTAGGCCATGAAATCATACTTCTAGAAAATATTTGTGAATTGCTTTTTATCACAAGCAGATATGCGGGGTAGATTTGCTCATGCGAAAATCTGTTGAGCGTTTACAAGTTCACTTTCCCTCCAACCACTTTTTCCCCAACCCTGGAAAAAGTTTTACTTCTGCCATTGTTCGTAGTAAATTTCCAACCTTTCTCAGTATGGAGACCGACTAGAGCAGAGCTGTCGAAAACCCCTAAAACATGCAATTTAGTAGTTTTGCACAGACTCAAATAGACATTCTAAACCTGGAACTTCCAGCCCTAGTATGTAGATCTGCAGAAAGGTGGCAAAATAAGGAAATTGCTACAATTCAAACCCTCCCTACTATATGAGCACTGGCATGATCAGAAAGGCTAATATCAGAGCTTTTATATATTGAGATTGCGGCCATAATTTGTCACTGCACTGCGTGGCACAAAAGGGACAAGTGGATTTTTTTACAGGACAAGTAGATTTATGAAGCAACCTGTCTCATGGACAAGTCGATATTTATTAAATTCCACACCACTGTTACAGGGCAGGTGCCAGGGGTTGCAACAGCACAATACACCACACAGGGCAAGCAGGAGGGCAGTGCAGCACAACGGACCATGGAAAGCAATAGGAAAGGGACAGGGACATGCACAAACAAAGAGCAGAGGGGATTGAAGTAAGGGTAGCAAGATGACCATACTGGATAGACGGGAGGTGCTATTGCATCACAACAGACCATGAAGGGCAGGCGGGAGGGAGGGGGCAGCAGCACGCCAACGGACCATGGAAGGCAGGAGGGAGGGGGATAGGGGCCTGCACATGGAAAACGGAGGGCAGGAGATAAGGGGGCAGCGCAGGAGCAGCAAGCTGACCATGCAGTGTATTGGTCCCGTGCACACCGTGTCACTCGAACCAAGCTGTACCCGGCTGATGAGCCTATAACTAGGGCAAAACTGGTCCTGGGTTGCTTGTGTTGCGTTTCAGGAAGGGCCTGCCTGGCTGTTCAGGCTGGACTGTTCCTATTGGAGCAGGGTCAAGACTGATTTGCATATAGCTGGATCCAAACTGAGGTTGCATGGTGTGCAAAATAATAATGGCTTGGTGTGCGGCCCAAGTGATTACCAGTGGCTGAGATTTATTCAAGCATTCCATCCATCACTGTTTTGTATACTTATTGGGCAGCCCGATGTGCACTATAAGCACAACACACCTTGGAGGACAACAGGGAGACTATAATGGCATACACACAGGGAAGATGGGAGGGCAATGGGGCAGCAAGCTGATGGTGGTGGGGGGGGCGGCAGTGGCAGCACACAAGACAGTGCATGGCAAGCGGGCGAGTTAGTGGCAGCACTAATCCATGGTGGGGAAGAAGGAGGGGCAGGGGCATGCATTTGAGATGTCATCAGTTGTGTCATAAATGATGTCATAGAACATGTCATGAGTGATGTCATGTGAGATCATAAGCAGTGCATGGCGTGGGCTCAAGTTATAGTTAATTCTGCTAACTATAGCAGGTGAATTTCTGAGTTTTTTTTTTTTTTTTGTAGTTCAGAACGTTAATGTCACTGACAAATTCACCTAACACAAAGGTACATTAACCTTTGTTTTTTCAGTGAACTTCTAGGATTTTTAATAAAAAGTTTTCATCACACCTAACTATAACGTTATTTTAATCTTTCTTTCAGTGAATTTCTAGTTTTTTTTTCTTAACGTAAAGTAATATTTAATTAGCATATACAAATGCAACCCCCCACCGCAGGCCGTGTGCAGCGGGGGGTGTTGGCTGCAGGGCGCCAACATGCAGCCAACCCCACGCTCTCTGGGATGATAGGTGTGAGCAGTAGGGTATTGGGAGGGACTGGCCTCTCCTTTCAGATCTCTTTTAGTTGACTGATGTGAGGAGAGACTGGCCTTTCATTTTGGGCCTCTCTCTGATTACAGGTGTGCTTAGTAGGGTGTGGGGAGGGACCGGGCTCTCCTTTCCCATCTCTCTCAGTAGTTATATCTTAGAGACCTCCTCTCTAAATCTAGGGGGACAGAATACCTTTCTGCTGCCCCCTTATATAGCTTTTTTACTTCATTCCAACACCTGTAATTTTTCACAGGAAACCATAATGGGAGCCATTTCATCTTCAAAATTCCAACAGCCAGCTAATCCGAGCACTCGCGGGAGGCTCTTGTTCCTGCGAGAGCGTGAAGGCTCAAGGGAAAAACGGGCCTCTTGACCAATTACAGGTCTCCATTTTTAGGTCGAGCCTAGTGCAGCGCGCATGCGCTGCTCTAGGAGCGGGCCTCTTGGAATCACTCTGGACTTTTCACACGCTTGTGCGTGTGGCTTTTTTTACATCAATATTTCTATTGGGCTTTGCGTGTGTTTTGTTTTTAAAAAAGACAGCACGCAATTGGGTAAAGGCGGGTGCATGTCCCACCTTTCCCAGTAAATGTATCCGCCCACGGCCTACAGCTTGCGGGAGCGAGCAGCGGCGCTATCTGTTTCCAATTAGCGTGTTCGCGGTCGCCGCGCTGCCCCGCTTGTTCTAATTAGCTTTAACTTTCGTGCTCATGCTTTTTCGAGCAGCGGCGCGCGCAGGGGCCATCTGTTTTTGTTCTAACAGAGGCAGACATGCTCTAACACTGCACACTAAACGTCTTCTCTTGACCTATATATTAAAGTAGGCCTGAATTGTAATGCCGATAGAATTTATTCTGCCATTTATATTTGGCACAAAGAAATAAACAGCTTTAGGCAAAACGAGGCTCAGTTTAGAGAAAGAAGTCTTGTATCTGAGACAGCCCGTTCCTCTGGAGGGAGTGTGTGCTGGGTGTCTGGGTGGGGGAGAGAGTGCTGCAGAGTTCAGCCTGCTGGCGGCTTGTAGGGAATTCCTGCCCTTAGCCTCGATGACATCAGTCAGTGGAAGCGGCCCTCTCCTCTGTGCCAAAGTAATTAACTGCAGCGGGACTCGCACACTCTGCCGACGTGCATTTAGCTGTTCCAATCTCCCGCGGGTTCCCACTGGCTTCAGTCCGGACCGGAGAGAGGGCCAGGGAGCTCGAAAACGCTTTGCTTTCACCTAAGAGACATTAAGGGGCTGGAGGAAAAAGCACTAGCCTAATGTCCCTTTGAGTACACTGTAAGAGGGGCGCTTATTGACTTCCGGTTGATGAAAGTTTTGCAGATCCTGCTTGCGGCTCGCATCAGCTTTTGGGACGCAGGGTATCGGAGAGCGCGTCTATTTTTGAAGTCAAGAGTTCTTAAAACCAAATGTGGCTGCAGGTGGGCGAGCCAGGCTTGAGCCAGTTGCTCGCTTCTGACTCCGCTAGAGGCCACTTGCAACCTCGAGCCCAAAACGACTCGAACTGTTGTGGTACAGAGCTTTTGTGGAACGCCCTTTGGCTTACTGGCTACAAATACCCACCATGAAACATTGGAAACGAGCTACAAATCAGGTTACAAATTATGTAAATCTGCAAATCTCCCTGTGTCAGAGAAAAGTGTAAAGTTAAATTTTCTGTTTGTTGAGAAGCGCCCGAATTTCGTCGGGAAAGGTTCGCCATATGTGACACTGCTTAAAATAAAATGCTGATTCTGCCTGTTACCCACTCTATAGTCTCCTCTTCCAAGAATTATGGAGAAAGCATTAACTTCTGATTTCAGAAAGAGATGCCATCAATGGCTAAATTGCCTACTGTGAAACTGGAAAATCTGGGATCGATCCTAGCTTCCCTACTTGGCCAAATTGTGTGATCCTAGGCAAATTGTTGGAAGCCGGAGTCCCAGTCCTGCACCACTGTCACCAAATGCGAGACCCAGGACTCCTCACTCAACGTTAGGCCAAGTAAGGACACCGTTTGAGATAGCCCTGCTCGCCCCCTTAGTAGCTTGGCACGAGCAGCCAGGCCTATCTCCAAGGCACGAGTGTACAGTATGTGCAACCACACTCACAGCAACCCACTGGTGAGACCACAAATGGACTCCACACGAGTTTGATAAAACGAGTATAAACTTTATATAGAAAGATATACGATCAGACCACACGATACAAAAGCCAACATATAATAAAGGGTAATATTCGTTCCGGCTGGCTGGTAGGTTCAAATCCCAACCACCGCTTTCAAAATGCTATGCTGGTCGCAATGCTAGAATCACACACGTTGCAATGGACAAACAATAGTGCGCTGCTTAACGATACAATCCTGTGCTGGGCAAAGGAGAAATAATACAATGCGTAACGATACACCCCAGTACCTTGCAATGGGAGAAATAATGCAATGTGTACTGCTACAATCATGTACTGCGCAATGAAGGAATAATGCAATGGGTCACACTCCAATCACGTACTTTGCATTGAAGAAATAATGCAATGCGCACCGCTACAATTATGTACTTTGCAATTAAGGAATAATGCAATGCGTAGCTACAATCATGTACTTTGCAATGAAGAAATAATGCAATGCGGGCTGCTACAATCCTGTACTTTGCAATGGAGAAATAATGCAATGCGTAGCGCTACAATCGTGTACTTCGTTATGCAGAAATAATGTCAGGTGTCATAAGACAGTCCGGCAGTTCGTTTGCAGCAATATTGGCAATGTGTATTACGACAGTCAGCCTCTTCGATAACAGTTGCCCCCCACACGTATCAACGATGACATAAAGTACAGCTTCTCACTCTGGCCCCAGTACTGCCACTCCTTTGGTCCGTACGGGCCCCAATCTGAGCCGAAGCAAAGGCTCACGTCGCCAGAAGGACTGAGAGGCCGAGAGAGTGTCCCTCAGAGCCCGCACCCCGCCCAGGCAGTGATCCACGTTACCTGGGGGCGCGACCCCACTCTCCTCCTCTCCTTCAGCGAACTGGGCCTTCCGTTCAGAACTTTCTCAAGGGGCCTCAGCGGCTCGGCCTGGCAGCTCAGCTCCTCCGGGGCTGCCGGTCCCGGCCGCGACTGTTAGGAAGGTCTCAGGCGGCCGCAGGGCACACGTACCCCCACGCCTCTGAGATTACATCTGAAAGAGACACGTTAGTGATAGATTCCTTACCTTAGAATATCCCCAGGCGTCAGGCTGGATCCGGAAAGTTTTGCGTAGCAGTACCCTTGCGCGTCGGTAGGCGGCGTCGTGCGGCTCCGCGTCCGTCGTCGGCGTCGTGATCGCCGGGATGACGTCGCGGGCAGTACTTAGGCGCCGCCCCTGCGCGCTGACGTCAGTTCTTCTTTTTCCGCGCCAGCAAGCGCAGATCCGGGAAGAGCAGTGCCCTGGTCATTTTTTGACCATACTTTTTGGTGATTTTTTCACTGTTTTTCCATCTTTCGAGGTGTCGTAGGGATGCCCGGCTTCAAGCGATGCGGCGCCTGTGCGCGGATGATGTCCGTCACCGACCCGCATCGGGAGTGTCTCTTCTGCCTCGGCCGAGGCCACGACACGGCGTCCTGTACCGACTGCCAGGCCCTCCACCCGAAAGCTTTGCGAGAGCGGTCTCGAAAGCTCCTCGAGGCCCGGCATTCGGCTCCGCGGAAGGCCCGGTCGCGTGAGAGGTCCAGGGGTCGATCGCGGAGTCCACACCGGTCGTCGGCGTCGAAGTCTTCTTCGTCCGGTAAGTCGAGCACAAAAAGTCCAAAAGCATCATCGCTCTAGGACTTCGCCTCGCCGGTCTCGCGACTCGGCTGAGGCCCCTCCCGGCACCGTCCCCGCCCCGCGGCCCCGGACATGCCTGTGGAGTCGCCCCGTTATACCCGCCCTTCCCGGGTTCGGGGGCGGATCCGGCCAAAATACAGGAATTCCTGTCGGCCATGGCCCGCCTCTTCGGGCCTTCAGGCCCCTCCGGTGCGCCTTCGGGCCCCGCGGGCCCTGATGGGGTTGCTCCGGCGTCGCCGGCGGCTCCGGCCCCGGCGTCGCCCGTGCCTCCAGCCTCGATCCCGGCTCCGGCTCCGGCCCCGGCCTCGATCCCGGCTCCACAACCCCCATCGACGCCGGTCGACCTAACCACGCCTCCGCCGGCGCCGATGTCTCCGGTGCCGTTCTCGACGCCGCCCTGGGCTCCGGGCGGCGTCGTCCCCCAGTTCCTTCCGGCTCCGGACATGGACCCGGAGCGACGTCGCTCGACGCCGGCTCCGGCGCCCATGGGACCTTGGGTCCCCAATGTCCCTCCTCCTCCTTATTTTGCACCAGAGGAGGACCAGGGGGACTGGGAGGGGTCTGATGACCCTCTGACGCGCAACTGTCAGTTTGATGAGGACTGGACAGAGAGTCTAGGGGAGGCCAGTGGTCTGGATACTTCCCCTGACACTGGCATGCTGTCTCCTCCCGTGGCTACGGAGGAGGGGGCCAATTTTGGTACGGTGTTGCGTAGGGCTGCTGGGGCCTTACGTCTCCAGCTCCCTACTTTGACGGTCAAGCCTAACATCTTGACAGAGGTGCTTCAGCCGGCAGCCTCCTCTGCGGAGACTGTGCTGCCGTTTAACGACGCCCTCACTGACGTTCTTTGGGCGCCTGGTCCAAGCCCAACACAGGGGCTCCTGTGGATCGGAACGTGTCACGACGCCATCGCCCTGCTCCGGGCGACCCCCTGTTTCTTTCTGTCCACCCCACTCCTGAGAGCTTGGTTGTCCAAGCCTCCGCTTCCCAAACCGCCTTCCCTACCGCTCCTCCGGATAGGGAATCCAAACGCCTGGATCAGTTTGGGAAGAAAGGTTTTTCTTCCTCCAGTGCTGGCTTGCGGTCCGTTAACACCGCTTGTCTTTTGGGCCGATATACCCACTCCCTGTGGGATTCGGTGGCGGATGTTTTGCCCCAGTGCCCTGAGGAGGTCCAGGCACTGCTTTC
The DNA here is from genome assembly GCA_963921515.1 of Calotriton arnoldi. Taxonomy (NCBI): domain Eukaryota; kingdom Metazoa; phylum Chordata; class Amphibia; order Caudata; family Salamandridae; genus Calotriton; species Calotriton arnoldi. The sequence continues at coordinate 1,186,519 of CAWUFW010000262.1, forward strand.
CCGCGCCATTGCGGAAGGAAGGGATGCGGCCAAATACACTATCCGTTGTGGCCTTGACACCGCCGACTCGCTGGGCAGATCGATTGCAACGACGGTGGCGCTCCGACGCCACGCCTGGCTAAGAACCACTGGTTTTTCAGGGGATGTCCAGAATACTCTCATGGACATGCCCTTTGATGTTGTCGGTCTTTTTGGGTCCAAAGCAGACCATGCGTTGGAGCGCTTTAAGGACTCACGGGCTACTGCCAAGTCCCTGGGCCTTACTGCTACACGCCCTCCGCTGCCTTCTGCTTTTCGCCCCTATCGTGGCCACGGTAGGGGCGCCCCTTCACGTCAGCAGCCCAGCCACCGGCCCGCGCAGCAGGCGTCTTCGCGTGGCCGAGGACGTGGATTCCGCCGTGGCGGATCGGGCAACCAGCGTGCGGGTCAGGCCACCACCTCCAACCCGTCCGCGGCCTCCAAGCCCTCCTAGTCCCTCCTTTCAGGTGCACAGCACGCCAGTAGGGGGCAGGGTCCGCCATCACCTTCCCCACTGGCGCACCATCACCTCGGACAGGTGGGTCTTGGACATTGTCCGGAGGGGCTACTCCCTCCCCTTCGAGACCACCCCCCAGCCATGCCACCTCAATTCCACCGCATGTCAGGGGATCACTTGGTGCTTCTACAGAAGGAAGTCACGGCCCTCTTGGCCAAGAGGGCCATCGAGCATGTTCCGACCCCAGAAGTAGGGCGTGGTTGCTACTCCCACTACTTTCTGGTGCCCAAAAAGGACAAGGAGGACATGCGTCCTATCTTGGACCTCCGGAACGTCAATCGCTTTCCTCCGGAAGGAGAAGTTCAAGATGCTCACCCTAGCTCAGGTCTTGACTGCCCTCGACCCAGGAGACTGGTTGGTAGCGTTGGACTTGCAGGACGCGTATTTCCACATCCCCGTCCTGCCGGCCCACCGGCGTTACCTTCGGTTCACGGTAGGCCCCGAGCATTTTCAGTTCACCGTGCTCCCCTTTGGCCTTACCAGTGCCCCTCGGGTGTTCACGAAAGTGATGGCGGTGGTCGCAGCTCATCTGCGCCGGGCAGGGGTTTCGGTCTTCCCCTACCTCGACGACTGGCTGCTGAAGGCGGGCTCGTCCCAGGCAGTCGTCTCCCACCTCCAGACTACGGCCGAACTCCTGCACTCGCTGGGGTTCTCCATCAATGTGCCGAAGTCGCATCTGATTCCTTCTCCACAGCTCCTTTTCATCGGAGCAGTTCTGGACACGACGCAGTTTCGGGCCTATCCTCCCGAACGGCGAGTCCGGGATATTCAGGCTATGATTCCGATCTTTCAGCCTTTATCCTGGGTTTCGGTAAGGATGACCCTGAGGCTGCTGGGCCTCATGGCCTCCTGCATCCTGCTGGTCAATCATGCCAGATGGCATATGCGGGCTCTGCAGTGGGACCTGAAGTTCCAGTGGGCGCAGCACCAGGGCAACCTGTCCGATCACGTCCAGATCTCGGAGGGGACTGCAAAACAGTTGCAGTGGTGGCTCTCGAACCGGCAATGGGTCATGGGCAGATCCCTCTCCCTTCCCCAGCCAGAGCATACAGTTGTGACGGACGCGTCCCTTCTGGGATGGGGCGGTCACATGGGAGAGGCGGAGATCAGAGGCCTCTGGTCTCCGAGGCGGAGTCCCGGCTCCATATCAACATTCTGGAGCTCCGGGCGATCCGGCTTGCACTCAAGGCATTCCTTCCCTCTGTCAAAGGGAAGGTAGTGCAGGTGTTCACAGACAACACCACCGCCATGTGGTACTGCAACAAACAGGGCGGGGTGGGGTCTTGGACCCTTGTCAGGAGGCTCTGCGCCTCTGGACATGGCTGGAACATCAGGGCATGTTCCTGATGGTTCAACACCTGGCAGGTTCTCTGAACGCCAGGGCGGACGAACCTGCAGCCGCAGGTGCATGATGGATCACGAATGGCGTCTTCACTCGGAAGTGGCGCAAGGACTCTTTCTACAGTGGGGAGAGCCTTGGTTAGATCTATTCGCCACCGAAGAGAACGCGCAATGTCATCAGTTCTGCGCGTTGGAATTTCCAAGGCGGCACTCGCTCGGCGACGCTTTTCGTCACGAGTGGAGTTGCGGTCTGTTGTACGCCTTTCCGCCTATACCACTTCTACCCAGAGTGTTGAAGAAGATTCGGCACGACCGGGCCCAAGTCATTCTTGTGGCTCCGGACTGGGCTCGAAGAGTTTGGTATCCCGAGCTACTCAATATGAGCATAGATCCCCCGATCCGTCTGCCTCTTCGGGAGGATCTTCTGTCGCAGCAGCAGGGGACGGTCCTCCACCCGAACCTGTCCAGTCTACACCTGCTTGCGTGGAGATTGAGCGGCGGCAGTTGATTCCTTTCCACTTGCCTCCCGAAGTTTGTGATGTGATTCTGGCAGCCAGGCGTCCCTCCACTAAGGTGGTATACGCCTGCAGGTGGAACAAATTTGTGGCATGGTGCACAGCAAAGGCTGTGGATCCCCTTTCTGCCCCTCTTTCTGAGGTCCTTCTGTTCCTTCTCTCTCTGGCCCAACAGGGTTCTGCCCTGGGTACCATCAAGGGTTATCTTTGTGCTATCTCGGCCTTCCTCAGGCTCCCTGATCAGCCCTCCCTTTTCAAGTCCCCTGTTGTTAACAGGTTCTTAAAAGGCATTACTCACCTCTTCCCTCCTGTTCCGTTTGTGATGCCTCAGTGGGACTTGAACTTGGTTCTTACCTTTTTAATGTGCGCTCCCTTTGAGCCTCTGCATAACTGTCCTCTTCGTCTTCTGACTCTAAAGACAGCCTTTCTGGTGGCCATCACCTCCGCTCGGCGGGTGAGTGAGCTCCAGGCTCTTTCTTGCAAACCTCCCTTTCTGTCTGTTCATCCAGACAAGGTTGTTCTTCGGACGCGTCCGTCCTTCTTGCCAAAGGTGGTTACTGCTTTCCACATTGGGCAGACCATCACTTTGCCCACCTTCTTTCCGCCTCCGCATCCTTCCAGAGAGGAAGAGAGGCTCCACCGTCTGGACCCAAAACGTGCGCTCTCCTTCTATATCGACCGCACAAAACACTTCCGGGTGGATGACCAGCTCTTTGTTGGCTACGTGGGCGCCAAAAAGGTCGGGCGGTGCACAAGAGGACCATCTCCCGCTGGGTTACCTTGTGCATCAAGACCTGCTATTCTTTGGCCAAGAAGGAGCCTCCTGTTGGGCTGCGTGCCCATTCCACCAGGGCAACGGCTGCTACCACGGCCTTGGGCCGCGGTGTTCCGCTGCCGGTTATCTGTCAGGCAGCTACGTGGGCCTCGCTGCACACGTTTACTAAGCATTACTGCCTTGACAGTCAGGTCCGGAGGGACGGCTTCTTTGGCCGTTCTGTCCTCCAGGACTTCCTTGTCTGATCTTTGTTCGCAGACCCACCACCGGGGTTGGTATTGCTGGGGTATCTATTCTAAGGTAAGGAATCTATCACTAACGTGTCTCTTTCAGATGCACAAGTTACTAACTTGTGTAACGATATATCTGTAAGAGACAGTAGTTAGTGATAGATTCCTTACCGCCCACCCATCCTCCCCGTTCTGCGAACTGATTTCTAGGGTTAAGGACACCCCTTTCAGGGCCCTAGTATTTTTCAGACACCTGTGTCAGCTTCTTGCATGGCTCTGCGTTCCTGGCGCGGAAAGTCGTGTACAGAACTGACGTCAGCGCGCAGGGGCGGCGCCTAAGTACTGCCCGCGACGTCATCCCGGCGATCACGACGCCGACGACGGACGCGGAGCCGCACGACGCCGCCTACCGACGCGCAAGGGTACTGCTACGCAAAACTTTCCGGATCCAGCCTGACGCCTGGGGATATTCTAAGGTAAGGAATCTATCACTAACTACTGTCTCTTACAGATATATCGTTACACAAGTTAGTAACTTGTGCGTTACTCCGGGTGCACGTTCACCACAGCACCCTCCGGGTCTCCTCTGGCACGAAGCCACACACACACACAACGCTGATGGGACTACACGTCGACTCAGAGTGCACGTTCACCAGGTACTCCTTCCTGCGGTCTCAGTTGGCACCAAGACACGCACACCGCGCTGCAGAGACTCACTTTCTTCTGGTGCACACGATGATCAGCCGATCACCTCCACAGTCCCAGGTTGCACCAAAGCACGCACACTGCTTCACTGAGACTTACTCCAACTCTGGTGCCCCGATATCCAGGCGCTCTTCACCAACGCCTTCGGCCGCACCCCGACATGCTCACCGTGTCCGAGCCTCACTTCTCCTCTGGTGCACTCGATGACCAGGCGCTCTTCACCAGCGCCTCCGGTGCACCCCGACACGCACCGTGCGCATCCGAGACTCACTCCACTTCCGATGCACACGTTGACCAGGCGCTCCTCACCAACGCCTCCTGTGCACCACGACGTGCACCCTGCGTGTCCGAGACTCCCTTCACCTCCCATGCACCCGCTGACCAGGCGCTCTTCACCAGCGCCTGCGGTGCACCACGACACGCACCCTGCGCGTCCGAGTCTCACGTCACCTCCGAAGCACACGCTGACCAGGCGCTCTTCACCAACACCTGCGGTGCACCACAACATGCACCCAGTGCGTCCGAGACTCACTTCACCTTCGGTGCACACGTTGACCAGGCGCTCTTCACCAACGCCTCCTGTGCACCACGACACGCACCCAGCGCGTCCGAGTCTCACTTCTCCGTATGTCCAAGATCACAGGGCACACCTTCCGAGGGTCTCAAGCTGCCACAAAGCGCCCACCGCGTCGCTTGAAACTTCTCAGGAAACTTTTATGTTCCTGTGTTTCCAAACAGGGAGCCAGCTCACCTCGGGCCCTTGGGGTAACAAGACACAGCACAAAGCACAGTCTTCTTCAAGCAGGGGACCCAGCGCACAAAGCACAGTCCCAACAGCCTCTTCCTTGTTTAAAACAGCAAACTGCAGACCTGCCCCAGATCACGAAGCAAGGGTCGGTCCTTCCCAGCAGTCTCTTCAGTTGTTCCTTCCTTAGCAGAGGTTCCTCTTGACCACGAAATGGGTCCAAACCTTTTCAGTCTCAATCCATTTCTATTCCAACGTTCAGGGGTCTCAGCTCTCATAGTTATACCCCTAAATGTCTTTGAAGGTCGTTGTGCTCAGGGGTCCCTGACCCCTGCCTAAATCAGTTCTGGGTGTCTCCCTCCCAGTGTCACCTTTCTCCCGTTGATACTGGGGGTCTGGATCCTTAATCACTCAGCAGGAGATGGGTCAATGTTTTATAGCCGCAACCCAGACCTCTTCACCTCCCAGGGCTTCTCCTCCGCCTACTCTCCAGATGTAGGTCAGCCTGGTGCCATCTCAACCCCTCCCTGGGTCAAGACCTCCCCCAGCTCCTCTCCCCTCTCAGATCCAGACAGTCAATCCACATTCAGCAGAGACACACAGAAATGCTTAAAGCACAAAACTCAGCCACTTTCTAAAAGAGTGGTTTCTGAACACACAGTGACAAAACCACTTTCATAGAAAGATGTGTTATGACACTGTGAGTTCATACATACTAAACTTCACCTCTCCATTTTAAACTTATGAGAAACTAGGCTAACAAACACAATACCCAGCCTCCCCCATTCTGTCCTATGGGCAGGATGGTCTTTCACCAGTGAAAAACGAATGGAGTGTTTTTCACTGTCAGGACATAACACACACCTCAGTATATGTCCTGCCTTTTACTTACACTGCACCCTGCCCAGGGGTTACCCGGGACCTACCACAGGGGTGCCCACTGTGTACGCAAAAGGGAAAGTAAGGCCTGACAAGTGGTTGCACTTGTCAGGACAACATGCTAACTTAGCAAACTGCGCGCAGGCCCTACACTGCAGGCCTGAGTTCCCTTCTCTGCGCACCTTTGCATTACGAGCCCTGGCACACACAGTGCACATCACTAGGGCCTTTACTAGTAAGGCAAACATACCAATCATGACCAACCAATTACTATTACACTTTACACAGGGAACCCTTGTACTTTGACACTGATCAGCAGTGGCAAAGTACCCAAAGCATCTTATGTCGAGAAAACGGTCTAGGGGAAAAGCAAAACTTTTAGGGAACTTTAGCCAAAAAGGCCAAGTCCTACACAAATACTTTGTCACAGGGCATCCTTTTTGTTCATTATCATATATCGGAGCACCTTCAAATACATGAGTTCAGGATGTGCACAGTCGTGTTTGATTTAATAATCTATAAACTATTTGCTAAACTATAATGTTGCTTTGTGTATAATAAGAATCTAAGCCACATATAGGGTACACGTGACAACTGACTTCCCTCTCAGCTATCTCATTGTCATCACGGCGGAGGGCAGAAATGTTTCTCACCTTCTATTTAAAAACTATCACTTTCAATGAATGCTTCTGGCTGCAGAGATATGCAGTCTGATGTACTATGGGCAAACGCTTTCGCATGTTCAAACAAGCATTGGCATAGCCAATAGGTCTCGCCTTTGGGACCTTATAAGTGTTTAGCCATGCAACAGTTGATGTTGTTGCACCAAGGATATTGTGCTGGATAACTAAACACTTATAAGGTCCCAAAGGCGAGACCTATTGGCTATGCCAATGCTTGTTTAATTTGCGCTATTGCGGGACACCCGCAAGACTCTCGTGGCCCAAATTGCCTAAATATACAATTATTTTTTGCCCTAAATTTCTCAAAAACTACTGAACGGATTTAGACCAAATCACAAAAAGCACAATCTGCGGATCACGATCTAGCTTCCTGACAAATATGGTGTAATTCCGTTCAGCAGTTTTTGCTGTAGTCTTGTCTAAAGAAGTCTACGGAAAATGCATGGGGATTTTCCCTTTTAGGATCGCCCCTGACTTTTTATTTTCAGCTCCTGCCTGACGAATCACCCCGAAACTATCAAGGAGGAGCTGAGGTGGATGAACTTTTTGGGGGGAAAGTGTTGTGCAGATTCCTCAAACGGTGCCAAAGTTGCTGCATCTAGTGTTGGGTTCAGAATAGATGTTACAGTTTGTCTTTTGAAGAAGAGGGTTCATAATGACTTGTGATACCTCACCTGAAATTAACAATGCTTCAGAACAAAGACTCCACCTTGAATTGTTTTTGTCCATCATTGCGTCCTGGCCTATTTTCAACTGTTTCACAACAATCATGCAGCATCACATATCTGGATAACTAACTGGTAAAGACCAGCAGCTAGGTGCAATGCCTAGCTCACATTCAACAAACCATCTCGCTCCTCCAAATATTGGGGTTCACCGCCAAAGTAAAAAAATCCCACCTTTGCCCCAACTATTGTTAGGAACTATACTCAGTACAATGTTGGGCAAAGCCTATCCTTTCAAAGAGAGTGATGGCATTTCAAAAGTTGCTTCTCCTTCACCTGACATCATGTCCTCTAACAGTGTGAATGATAATGAAACTGTTGCGAGTCTTGTATCACATTGCTCCCATATGCACAGTTGCACATGCGCTTCACCCTCTCTGATAGTGCCGTGAGGACAATGGTTGGTTACAAGTGACTGATTAGTGGGAAGATCTAGCATTGTTGAAGCCTAGTGATATGCAGAAACTGCAGTGGTGAAAGCCGCTGCTCCACCCCCAGTTGCAAGTAACCATCACCACAGACACCGCCATCACTGGATGGGGAGCACACGTGGGTCAGCTGGTCTTAGCAGAAGTCTCAATGCAGTGTCACCTGCACATCCGTGAACTGGAACCAATGGCAGTTCAGCTAGAACTGCTAGCGCTTTTCAGACTAGATTCTTTTGCAACAAGACAGTGCCTATTTGCACAGAAAACATGACAACCATGTATTATTTACAAGGTCATGTTGATACTCACCAAAGATGTCCAAACTCTCTCAGACAATTTTAGCACTGGAGCATTCGTCACATGTCCTCATCCTAATGGCACATCTCTAGGGAGCGGGCAATGACTTTGCAGGTCTGCTCAGCATAACATATCAACAAACGCACAAATGTTAAATCAGTGCCCATTGGCTTCAACAATTCTTCCCCCCTTGGGGGATACCAGTGGGTCACATATTCGCACCGTGTAAGAATACAAACTACCAAAACTTTGTCTTCCAGTTCTTCCATGCACAGTGCACGGGCAATGCTGCATGGATCACTTGGTCAGGGATGTTTGCTTATGTTTTTTTCCCTACTACTGCTCATTGCATATGTAGTGAGATAGATGAGTAAAACATCCATGACACTAATCCTCATAACGCCTACCTGAGCAAGAAAGCCACAGTGTTCACTACTGCTGGAAATGTCAGTACACCTCAAGAAGACGATACCATTACTCCCCGACGTACTCACACAGCATCAAGGTCAGCTGTAACACCCCAGTACTCTGAATCTTGCAATTTAGCACATGAGGGTTTTGGTTCTCTACAACTCCCACAGGAGTGCATTCAAACTCTTGAAGGCTCTAAGCCCACCAGACAGGCGTGTTATCATGCTAAATGGAAGAGATTTGTCGATTACTCTGCTGTTTTATACAAACAGCGTTTAGATTCCACAGTTCAAGACATTAGTTAGTCAATGCGCTTACAAAAGGCAGGACTACCATACTCTTCCATAAGAGTGTACATAGCCACTTACTTGCAAAATAGGGAGCACCAGTCCATCTTCACAATTCCAGTTAAAGCTTTTATGGAAGGTCAAATACGGGTTATGCCTCCAAAAGTGCCCCTGATCCCGCCATGGTACCTAAACATTGCTCTTGCACTGCTTATCGGATTTGCTTTTGAGTTGCTACATTCTTGCCCTATGCAGTCACTTTCCTGGAAAGTGGCCTTCGACGTTGCAATTACTTCCCACCAACTGGGAAATTAGCTGCAAATGTTGAGGAGCCATTTATTTATTTGCAGAAAGATTGGGTCACGATGCAAACACACACTTGTTTTTTGCCGAAAGTGTTCTTGCTTTTCCATGTTAATCAAACTATTGATTTACCTTCTTTTTTCCCCACATCCACAGTCGGTTGCAGAATGAGCCTTACACATACTAGATGTTAAAAGCTCTTACGTATGACATTATTCGTACAAAATGCTTCAGGAAAACTAAACCGCTCTTTGTAGCATTTCGTCAGCCTCACCTAGAAAAAAACTGTTTCGAAGGCAGGCCTTACCAGACAGATTGTCAAATGCTTTCAGATTTTCTATGCCAAAGCCAAGTGTAAACTGCACCCTGTGAGCACATTGAACTCACAAAAAGGAAGCCACTAGGGCTCCCGCTTGCAGACATCTGTATAGCTGCTGCATGATCTACTATAAAGTCTTTCATTAAACAAACAAAATGTAATGCCCACTCAAAACTAGATGACAGGATTGTGCTCAACATGTGAATCTATATCACTACAAGCAGCAGAACGAGTGGTGCAAGAATATATTGTTTTCCAGAACAGACATGTATTGCACAAATTTCTTAGGCTGAGATTAACACCATTGCTGTCATTTAGAAATAAATGTCAGTCCTATAATTTCTCAACTGGTATATGTTGCATCAGGTCGATGGAAAACTTTCCACACGTATTGTATTTATGTTGTTTCCTCAGTGAAAGATGTCACTTGTTAACCCCTTGGCCGCGGCGGTAATTCCGCCGCGGCGCTGGGGGGGGCGGGGGGTGAGCGCGGCGCCGCCATGCTCGTGACGGAACCACGCCGTCATGAGTCACGGGCGAGCTGTGCTCATGGCGGCGTGGTTCCGTCACGACCCCGCCCACTCACTAATTCGCCCGCACAGGCGGGGAATCAGTCCCGCGTGGGCGGAGCGGCCGCAGCATGACGGAACCACGCCGTCATGAGCACACGCTGCCTGCGTCTCATGACGGCGTGGTTCCGTCATCCGCAGGGAAGGGGTTAAAATCATATTTCTTCATTGTCAAAGACCTCTCCCTCAGCTGTGCCATTGATATTTCTTTAAAATACTCCTACTCCCAAATTAATTACGAGGGTTACGTACTTCGATCGCTCAACTCAGCTGTTGAAAGCACATGACACACTCACCTTGCTGTAAGTTTTGCCGAGTGATCACAGTTTAAATTAGTGTATTTATCTTTTGTTTTTTACATTTATTAATTGTATATCTGGAATAATTTTTTTAAACTTAACTTAAAAAGAAAATATTTTAATATTTCTGTTTTATAGGTTATGGATTTTTTTTAAAGTACTCGTATAGTAAATTAATTAATTCACATTCATTAGGTCACAGATTCACAGAACACTGTTGCGTGGACCTTCATTCAAAGAGGGAAGCAATGGTTGCACAGAAGGTTCAAAAAATCTTTTTGCAACAACCCTCACCTCACTCCCCCCAACTAGAATTTCCCAGTCCCCCACCTTCCTCCGAGAGCTGAAATCAACACATTTCATGTACAACATGTGTATCTAGGAGAGGAGTATGTGTTAAGTTGCATTGTGGGTTTTGGAGGAAGTATCGGAGGACCCATTGAACGCAAAACAACTTGTTCGATGAGCAGCAACTTGTAATGCTCCTGACCCAACACTAGACAGCATGATTGTGCACGACGTGTGAACTGCAAACTGAACACATTGTTGCCTATAAGTAACATTTTCTTTTTGCAGTTTAAAACTTTTCTAGGTTCTCCAGTATTTGCTCATTCTTAGATTTACATGCTTTGAGGTTCCCCGTTTTTGAGCTTGGAATCCCACCTAAGTTATAGATAGTAGTGTAATGTCAAATGTATCCTGTAAGACTTAAAATATGGATACCTTAGCATATAATTTACGTATTTGAAAAAGACACAAGCTTTAATAAATCAGCTGAAGGCACAGTGCGCACCACAACACCCCTGCCTACCCCTAGAAGCCACCATACTTGGGATTTCTACCTCACATTGTGTGTGGAGGGATTCCCCTGAGGTCTGTTCCCGTTTCTTCTGATAAGTTGGCTATTTCAGTTATTTCTACTCTAAACTTTCTTCATCTGAGAGCAGCTTTTTTACCTCAGTGAGTTCAGACTCCTGCCTTAACAGATCATATCTGATTCTTCAAATAGTTCTTTTTAGGCCATGTTAAACCTACGAGAAGCTCCGACTTCATTCATAAAGCCGTCAGAAAGAATATGTTCGAGGCATATGAGCTGTAGATCATATGCGTTAGCATAGATCGCCATCTGGTGTTGGGCGCGGATGTTTGCACTTTGTTTTTCTTCGAAGAAGTGTTTGTAGTCACGAGGTAGGTGACTCCTCCTTACGATGATAGTGCGCATGGGCATCGACTCCATCCCCAGATTGTTTTTTTTCCGCCATCGGGTTCGGATGGGTCTTGCGGCGCTCCGGTTCGGTATTGTCTTCAAACCTTTTCGATGCGCAATCCTTACCACTCGACTGTATTGTGTTCGATCGAGTTTCCCTTTTGACGCGCATCGTAAAATCCAACAGCTTCGATCGGTGCTTCGACGCGGGCCGTAAGGCCTACCCGCGCAGACCACGCCAGCAGTCCATGGAACGGACTCCATTTAAAAAATGCCCCGGGTGTGGTGCTATGTTCCCACACACGGACCTGCACGAGGTCTGTAACCTCTGCCTATCCCCGGAGCACAAAGAAATCGACTGCGAGGCCTGTTGATCATTCCGATTGAAGAAAACAATTCGTGACCCTCGGGCTCGACGTCACGAGATGAGACGCGGCACTAGTCCGGTGCCAGACATCTTCGGAGAAGAGTCGGAATTCCAACCCGGCGCCGAAGAACACATCTCCGTGTCTGAAGCCGAAGACTCCGACATGGAAGAGGACTCGAACGTCACTCCGGCTCAACGAACAGTGAGTAACGAGCCCCCAACTGCCCACAAAAACACCAAAGACTCCGGTTACACCTTCGCCCTCGGGCTCAGGTCGACACCGTGATACCATTTCAGACGCCCCGCCTTCGAGCCCAGCTATGAAACAAAGACAAGTCTTCCAGCTCGGGATCGAGCCGATCCCATGCAGGTGCCGAACCCACATCTTCGGCACCAAAACACAAGGCTAAGCCTGACGCTCCGCTGTCGGCACCGAAGACCTCTTCGGCACCGAAAGATTCTCATAAAGCAAAGGCTTCAGAGCCCATACCACCGAAACCAAAAGCTTCGGAACCGACACCGGCTAAACCGAAAGCATCGGAGCCGAAACCAGCTAAAGAAAAGCCTTCGGATCCGAAACAGGGAAAAATCAAGCCTTCGGAGCCGAAACATCCCGCACCGAAGAGCACCGAACTAAAAAGCACGGAAGCCCTCTTAAACCTTCCGAACATAAACAGACTCCATCCAAAGAACTTCCTCCACAAGAATCTTTGGATCCGAAACAAAAACAGTTGCATATTGACCCTCAAACTGGTAAACTTCAAGCAATACTTCCTAAAAAACAGAAGCTGGATCTCCCTGAACACTACCACATACCTCTTAAGAAAAAAGACATGGGTACTAAACCCTCTCCCCCTTACATACCTCCTTCTCCTCCACCTTTTAACCCAAATTTACTAATTTCACCAGCAAACTCACCACCACCACGTTTCTCACCTGTGCCACAGGATGATAATGGGGATGGGGAGGATAATGAGGACAACATTCCACAGGACTCAGACCCCTGGGATGATTCAGAGGACCCGGATCATACTAATGACCCCGATCTATATCCCTCTAGACCATCACCACCTGATGACAATATTGGTTTCGCACAGCTTATTAATAGAGCTGCTCAATACCATGGGGTGGAATTACATACTGATCCCTTGGACGAGGATTTTTTAGTGGAAACTTTCGCTCCATCCCAAAAAACCACTAATACTTTGCCCATGCTTAAAGGTATGATAAAACACGCCAGCGAGGTATTCAAAGACCCTGTTAAAGCTAGAAAACTTATGCCAAGAATAGACAAAAAATATAAAGCCGCTCCTACAGACCCAATTTACATTAGGGGTCAGGTACCTTTAGATTCTATTGTCGTTTCAAATGCACGGAAAAGGGCAAATTCTCAAACAGGTGACGCCCCTCCTCCTGACAAGGAGTCCAAACTTATAGATGCATCAGGCAAGAGAATCGCATCTCAAGCTGCCAATCATTGGCGTATTGCCAATGCACAAGCTCTCCTGGCGCGTTACGATAGAGCTCACTATGACGAGCTAGAAAAACTGATGCAGCACTTACCAGACCAATACAAAGCTAAAGCTCACGACCTCATTCAGGAGGGTAAGCTCATTGCAAACACTTCCATCAAATGTGCCCTCGATGCAGCTGATACAGCCTCGCGTGCCATTAACACCAGCATTTTGCTACGCCGCCACGCTTGGCTTTGAATCTCAGGATTCAAACAAGAAGTACAATCAGCGCTACTTAATCGGCCATTTGATCAAGAACATCTTTTTGGCCCCACAGTCGATTCTTCATTGGAAAAAATGAAAAAAGACACTGAGACTGCTAAATCCATGGGGGCATTACAATTACCTTCTAATAGGGGCTCCTTTCGTCGCTCCTTTTATAGGGGTGGCTCAAAGATCACTGCATCAGAAAACACCTCCTCGGCTTATAAAAGCCCCAATCAATATTCCTCATCCAGAGGATATTTTTGGGGAGGATACAGAGGAAATAACAATAGAGGAAGAGGCAGAGTTAACTCCACCTGCACTTCCCCTACCACCAAACAGTGACTTCCCTCCACTACCCCCGATCATTCCACTCCTGTCGAGGGACGTCTCTCACAGTTCCTACCTGTCTGGAATTCCATCACAACAGACAAGTGGGTAAGACAAATTATCCAATATGGTTATTGCCTGGAACTTACCTCCACTCCACCAAACATTCCTCCCACACATCGTGCGATGTCCTCAGAACATCTCACCCTCTTAAAACAAGAAGTTCTCTCCCTGTTACAAAAACATGCAATAGAACCAGTCCCCTTAGCTCAACAGGGGTTTACTCTCTCTATTTTCTCATCCCAAAAAAGGACGTCTCTCTCAGACCAATACTGGACCTCAGACAGCTAAATCTCTACATTCAATCCGATCATTTCCACATGGTCACCCTCCAACAGGTGCTTCCATTAATTCAGCAAGGCGACTTTCTTTCCACTTTGGATTTAAAGGACGCTTACTTCCACATTCCCATTCACCCCGCTCACAGGAAATATCTCAGGTTTCTGGTGGACGGTCAACACTACCAGTTCAAAGTCCTCCCGTTCGGGGTAACCACAGCACCCAGAGTTTTCACCAAGTGTCTAGCAGTAGTTGCAGCTCACTTAAGAAGACAACACATTCACGTGTTTCCTTATCTCGACGATTGGCTCATAAAAGCCAAATCACAACACAGCTGTGTTCAGCACACCCACAAAACAATTCAGTTGCTTCACCGCTTAGGATTCACAGTAAACCTCACCAAATCCCACCTCCAACCGGCCAACACACAAGTATATCTAGGAGCTACAATAGACACTTGCAAAGCTCTAGCATACCCCAACCCAGTCAGGATACGCAACATACAAGCTCTAATATCACAATTTTAACCTCAACACTCATTACCAGCTCGAGTGTTCTGGCAATTAATTGGAATGATGGCCTCATGCATTCTAATCGTCCCTTATGCAAGACTCCAAATGCGTCCTCTGCAGGAATGCTTGGCACGTCAGTGGAACCAGGCTCAAGGCCAATTAACAGATCTGGTGTTGGTAGACAGCCGCACCCATCGCTCTCTGCAGTGGTGGACCACACAAAACCTTTCCAAAGGGCGGCCGTAACTTGACCCGGTTCCACAGATAGTGCTAACAGCAGACGCATCACTCACCGGCTGGGGAGCTCATCTACAAAGTCATACCATTCAGGGCCTGTGGACTCCTCAACAAAAACAGTTCCACATAAACCACCTGGAACTTCTGGCAATTTTTCTAGCATTAAAAGCCTTTCAAGTCCATCTACTACACAAAGCTGCCCTAGTCCGTACAGACAACATGACAGCAATGTACTATATACAAAAGCAAGGAGGTACACACTCCCTACAGCTCTCGCATCTAGCTCAAAGCATATGGAGATGGGCCATTCCTCAAAACCTATATCTCCTTGCAGAACACCTTCCAGGAATAGACAATCCGATTGCAGATCTGCTCAGTCGTTAGCGACAACAGATCCACGAATGGAAGTTACATCCTCAAGTTCTCCTTCCATTCTTTCAAATGTGGGGCTACCCAGAAATAGATCTGTTCGCCACACACCAGAACGCAAAATGCCCAAACTTCGCGTCCAGGTATCCACACCCATTGTCCAAAGACAATGCGCTATGGATGATCTGGTCAGGAACATTTGCTTACGCTTTTCCGCCTCTCCCGCTCATTCCATTAGTGTTTCGGAAGCTCCAACAGCATTCACTCAAAATGATCCTGGTTGCTCCCACATGGGCTCGACAACCATGGTTCACAACCCTGTTGGAACTATCTGTAGTTCCTCATCAAAAACTACACCTCTCACCCAAGCTTCTCACTCAGAACCATGGAGAGATAACACATCCAGATCCCAATCAACTCAACCTTGCGATCTGGCACCTGAGATCATAGAGTTTGGCTACCTTAATCTCCCACCAGACTGTATGAACGTCATTAAAGAGGCTAGACGTCCTACCACAAGAGCATGCTACGCAGCAAAGTGGAAACGATTTGTAATTTACTGTACAAATAATCAAATCAATCCACTAGATGCTTCCATTCAAAACATCATTTGCTATCTCTTACACCTACAACGCTGTAACTTAGCATACACATCTATACGATTGCATCTCGCTGCAATAGCCGCTTACCTACAAAACAGACAACACTTGTCTTTGTTTAGAGTGCCCGCTATCAAAGCGTTCATGGAAGGGCTCAAAAGAATCATTCCCCTAGAGTTCCACCCTCTCCAGTTTGGAACCTTAATATTGTCCTTACAAGCCTCATGGGCCCACCGTTTGAACCTATGCACAAATGTGAACTACAGTTCCTCACTTGGAAAGTAGCCTTCCTTATAGCCATCACATCTCTTAGAAGAGTTGGTGAGCTCCAGGCACTAACCATACAAGAACCATTTTTACAAATTCATCGTAACAAAGTGTTTCTTAGGGACTAATCCAAACTTTTTACCTAAAGTTGTTTTTGCCTTTCACCTCAAACAGTCTGTTGAACTACCAGTGTTTTTCCCTCAACCAGACTCAGTGGCAGAACGTGCTCTTCACACACTAGATGTCAAAAGAGCAATACTCTATTACATTGAAAGAACTAAATCTTTTAGGAAAACCAAGCAACTCTTTGTTGCTTTTTCACCACCGCATAAAGGCAATCCCATTTCAAAAACTGGTATTGCACGATGGATAGTTAAATGCATCCAAATATGCTACATTAAAGCCAAACGCACATTAACTATTCCCCCTAGAGCGCATTCCACATGCAAACTAGGGGCTTCTATGGCATTCTTAGGGAATATACCCTTAGATGACATCTGTAAGGCTGCAACTTGGTCTACACCTCACACATTCACAAAACACTACTGTGTAGATGTGCATGCAAAACAACAAGCTAGTGTGGGCCAGGCTGTCTTAAGAACACTTTTTCAAACTACTGCAACAGATACAGGTCAGCCACCGCTGGGAAACTAACTGCTGTATAGTCTATGCTAACGCATATGATCTACAGCTCATATGCCTCGAACGGAAAATGCTACTTACCCAGTATGCATCTGTTCTTGGCATGTAGAGCTGTAGATTCATATGCACCCACCCGCCTCCCCGGGTACCTTTATCTGCTGCAGTATTATCTTACTTAGATTCAACACACATGGACATCTTTCTATTCGTACTAACTCCATCATCACACTTTATGGCGAAAACAATCTGGGGATGGAGTTGATGCCCATGCGCACTATCATCGTAAGGACGAGTCACCTACCTCGTGACTACAAACACTTCTTCGAAGAAAAACAAAGTGCAAACATCCGAGCCCAACACCAGATGGCGATCTATGCTAACGCATATGAATCTACAGCTCTACATGCCAAGAACAGATGCATACTGGGTAAGTAGCATTTTCAATTTTCTTCATCCTACCCACAAGCAAACAAGTTACTTAACTAAGGCAATGCTTTTTTTGGTGGTTACTCATCTAACTTCAGATTCCTCACCTTAAGAATATCCCCAGGAGCCAGAGTGGATCTAGAGAATTTTCAGTTCGAGGCATGTGCATCTGTAGATACACATGCTTTGCATACTCCTGTCATCTAATGTTGGATCCGGATGTGTCCAAGTTGTTTTTCTTCGAAGACGTCTTTCGAGTCACGAGATCGAGCGACAACTCCTCTTGGTGATTATGCGCATGAGCATCGACTCCATTGTTAGATTGTTGTCTTTCCGCCGTCTGGTTTGTACATGTGTGCTTGCGCTCGAGGTTGAGACTGTACGGATCTCTTTTCGGTTCTCATTTCAATCTAACCCTCGCCGATATTGTTTTCGATTGCGTTACTAATCTGCTTATCGAGGGACAATTGCCTGTTGGATCGGCGCACTTCTACTGGGGCCCCACTAGGGCCTCGCCTTTTGGTGCCTTCGAAATTATTCTCCACCAGGTCCTCCACAAACTGCCTTCCTGGTGTTGGAATGGATAACTTTCTGTTTCTGCCTGGCTGCCATGCAAAATACCTACGGACCAACTCCCTTCAGGTCTGTAAGCTGTGTTTGTCACCTGAACACAGGGAAGTTCCAAAAAGATTCTCAGGGATCTATGAACACGCAGGCTCAAAATGCCGCGGATGGCCACAGACGATACTCCCGACTTCTTCGGCCACTACTGCATCGGAAAAGAACACCTGTAGGCTTCCGTAGCGGAGGAGGAAGCATTCTCTGTCAAAGGCAGTTCAAAATCCGAGCATGACCAGGACTTCCAAATCCCAGAAACCACAACTGAGGTCGAAGCAATGAGTAGTGTATCCCCTACCCCTCCGTCCGGGTGGAATACCATAAAAAACACCCAACACCTCTATAAAAAGAGATCTTCGGATCGCCACTGCCTCATGGCCAAGGTCGGCACCGGATGACTGGCTCGAAAGCCCCGCCCTCCTTCTCGGCTCCAGAACACCAGCTAAAGCCTTTGGCATTGGCACCCTTGGAACCTACCTGCCAGTCTGTACCGAGCCGACCCTCCACGTCCTCCGCTTCGGCTCAGAGCGGAACTGCAGCACCAAATTGAAAGCTTCCAAGCCGACACCCAAAAAGACTGTTAAGGTTTCAGTCAAACACATTCTCCACAAACTTCCGGAGAAATTAAATGCCAAAACAAGGCAAATCTTGATACAACCACAAACTGGACGCATACTCGCAAAGCCTCAGGTTCCAACAACACCATCTAAAAGACAATTGTCTTTTGAAGAGGCTATTGACCTGCCTACCCCACCAAAGAAGAAAAAGATGGACAAGGCTACCAGGCCTCTACCACTTCCACCACCCCCCCTCCCTCACTGCCACCACCACAGGGATGACACATTTGGTACACCACCACAAGATGACCCCTGGAACGCCCATTACATAGACCCTCCAGGGGACACTCCCCCTGATTTATACCCAGCACGACCCTCACCTCCTGATGATTCTGCCACATAGCAAGAGTTAATTGGCAAGGCCGCTGCATTCCATGAGGTTGAATTACACAAAAAACCTATAGAGGAGGATTTTCTTTTGGAAACCTCGCCAACAACACACAGGGGTACACATTTCCTACCTATATTGAAAGGGATGATGCGTCATACAGACGACATCTTCAAAGACCCTGTCAGGGCATGTATCAGAACACCGAGGGTCGACAAAAAGTATAAACCCTCTCTCTCTGAACCTAATTTTATCAGAGGACAGGTCCCACCAGACTCATTGGTGGTCACCAATGCTCATAAAAGAGCAAACTTACAAGCAAGCGGAGATGCCCCACCTCCCGACAAGGAGAGCAAATGCATCGAGGCAACAGTAAAGCGAGTAGCTGCCCAATCAGCAAACCACTGGCGTATCACTTACTCAGGGTTTGCTGACCAGGTACGACCGTGCTCACTGGGCTGAGATGGAATCGCTCCTCCAAAATTTCCCAGATGAGCACAGAAAAAGGGGACAGGAACTTGTCACAGAGGGTAAATTTATCTCCAACACTTCTATCAGATGTGCCCTACATTCAGCCGACACAGTTGCACGAGGAATTAATTCCAGCATCCTACTATGCCGCCATGCTTAGCTACCTATTTTAGGCTTTAGGCCAGAGGTCCAGCAAAGCCTGTTAAAGGTCCCTTTTGACAAAGAGCACCTCTTTGGGCCATAGGTTGATGAGGCCCTACAAAAAATAAAAATGACACAAACGGCGAAAGTCAAGGGAGCCCTTCAGCAACCTTCACCTCGAGGCTCCTTTTGCTGCTCCATGTATTGTGGAGGCTATAGAACCAGTCCCTCTACACCATCAAGGATCAGGAGTATACTTCCTAATCCCCCAAAGGATGAAACTCTACGGCCTATTCTAGATCTAAGGCTCTAAGACCACTACATCCTTCCAGAGCACTTTTTAATGTGGTCACAATCCAAGATGAGATCCCACTGCTTCAACAAGGCGACTTTGCAGCAGCCCTCGATCTAAAAGACTCCTATCTCCATATTCTAATACATCCAGCTCATCGCAAATACCTCAGGTTTGTGATGGCAGGATTTATCACTTGATCTCGTAACTCGAAAGACTACTTCAAAGAAAAGCAGCTTGCACACATCCGGCTCCAACACTAGATGGCAGGAGTATGCAAAGCATGTGAATCGACAGCACTACATGCCACGAACAGATGCTTACAGGGTAAGTAACATCCATTTCCCGGCAATGCTCCAGGGTGCTGATTGGTGGGCCCATGTGGGTATGCGATGACTCATTACTGCCCCACCGGAAGTGACAGAGCAGAGCCACATATTAGCCTCACCCCTGCATGCTGGTGTTTATGAACTTTTTCCTTCCGCACAATCGGATACTGAGCAGTTTTACCAAATTGCAGGTGACAGCATGCCAAAATCTAGATTAGAGCCTTATGATGTTCAGGAGTCCAGTACACAGAGCAGGGAGGTGGGAGAGCAGAGTGTAATCTGCAGTTAGTGCCCACCAGTAAGAGTGTTGCATGACAAACATTTTGTTCTTCTAAAAGATACTTCTAATTGGAGACTGCTCACCTTAAGAATAGGTACCATAGCACTCTCTCCTAAAGGTGGAAGGTCTATAGTGGAGTCAGACCAGAAAGTCTTGCAGGACTAAGCGTGCAAAATTGCCCTGACTATCAAGGCAGTAGGGTTTCGTAAACATGTACACCATTGCCCACGTCGCAGCCTGGCCAATGTCAGAACCAGCACCTATCCCACCCTGCCAATGCCATCTTGCAGCCTAAGCCCTGGTGGGATGAGCCTGCAGTCCTTCAGGGCATTGCTTCGCATAGCTGGCGCATAGCAGATTTTGATGTAGTGGGCTATCCATCTTGACAGGGTACTTTTCTGTGCCGCTTTCCTTGCTTTTGCATCAGAGAACCCCACAAAGATATTTATCCACACAATATTCTTTCATGTGATGTAGAAACTTCAAACCCTTTTAGCATTGAACTGAAGAAGCCCAATCTCCTCTTTTGAAGTAAGGTGGCGTAAAAAACATTGGCAAAATAATAGACCGAGCAAAGTAAAACTATGTCAAAACTTTTGGTAAGCAGGCTACCCGGGTACTCTGCTCTAATTTGATATGGAGTATAGTAGCATAGGGTGGTTGCACCGAGAGCTCCTGTGGCTCACTCACGTGGTACTGAGGGGCTAGCTTTCAGGAAAACTGTTTTGAACATCAGTAGTCGCAGTGAGCAGCTGTGCATCGGCTCGAGTCGTGTACATAAGGCATATTAGTACTAAGTTCAAATCTCTCTGTGACATAATGAATGGCTTTGTGGGAAACATTTGAGTCAAACCTTTGGTAAAACATAACAGGTGATTTAAATCTCAATTATAATGCGTCTCCCAGTGACATTCCTAAGAGAAATTCTTGTGCTTAGTTTTAATCCTGTGCATTACTCATGGTGGCAAACCGAGCTAACCAGGGCATGACTCAGTAATCGAAGGTTCCAATGCCCCATAGCCAGAAAGTCCAGGACTTGCTTCAGTGGGGAAAGTCCTTGAACTCTACAGTGTCTAGGGCAGCCCTTATGAAAGGGATCATCTATGTGGGACCCATGCTTGACTTCAGCTCTTTGATGGAATGCCCCAAAGATATGTCGGGAGTTAAGCCGTCATCCAGAGGTAGTCCATGACTGAATTCAACGAGTTCCAGGAATGCATGTATCCGTGACCTTCAAAAGTGTACAGTGACTGTAACGATCACTTTTGTGAATACCTGAAGGGCTAAAAGGCTAGCAGTGAGTGGAGGTCTAGTTTATGCTTGAGGCCCTGCTTCTTCGGTACAAGGATTTAATGCATAATGCACCCCTTTCCTCTCTCTAAAGCCAGTACCTGCTCAATGGCCCAGCCAGCAGAAGATTGATTTCTTGACGCAAGATTCCAGAACAGTTGCTCTGTTGTGGAGACAGGGGGAGACTGGGCGGGGAGGAGATGAAAGTCCCCTTTGAGTGTTTTATAAGACCCATTTGTCTGACGTGTTGGTCCTCCAGTCTGAGAGAAAATGCTGTATCCTTCCTCTCACTGACTGAGCTTTGGCCGTGAGGGCAAATTAAAGCGGCTTGGCAGCTACTGCTGCTATGAAGCAAAAGTAGAGGAGAACTGCTCCTGCTGATACGAATGGTCTTAGCAACAATCTCAGCCCTTAAAGGACTCTTCCTGCTGCTGTTGCACAGGTTGGGAAGGCCTTAGGCTAGCCCCCTGAAATAACCCCGAAATTTCTCGTACTCTTGTTGGGCCTGCTTGGCGAGAGACAAAAGACCCAAGAATCGTGCCAGTGGATAGACTGTCCTTAGATCATTTGAGCACCGAGTGGGCCTTCACCCCAAATAACCTAGAGCCCTTAAAGAGCATGTCCATAAACATCACCTGAAAACCCATTTGATCACATCCAGGCTTGCCTTCTAATACCTACACTGCTCCCAGCATCTAAGCCTATACAATCTGCATCCAGACCAGGATGCCAGATGTACAGTTATGCATCCTGGCATCCATGTATCGTTTGAGGCAATGACACGAGGTCTTCTGGGATGGCTGACAAGATTTTGCTGCCATCTCCAATAATGCAGGGGATGAACCTGCCCAGTAGGCTTACTGCATTCAAGGATATTCAGGCGCAACTTGCCAAAGTCAACATGCTCTTTCCAAAGTTATCAGTACTTTTTGACTCTGGCTCTTGTTTTGGTCAGAAAGGCATTAGGAGTGTTTTTTTTTTTTTTTTTTAATGCCTGCATCGCCAAGCTTTCGTGTGTTGGGTGCCTTGTCAGAAAATTGGGATCACCAAGGGCTGCCCTGTGCCTTCTGGCAAAAGGTCGACCGACCTGAGGGCCTGACCATGTAAGTAAGTAAGTAAATTTTATTTGCATAGTTAATTAAAACCGTTGCAATACAAAAGAAGAATATATTCAATTAAAAAAAAAAAAAAAAAAACTGTCATTTACATACATAAAACGTATTCCTTCATCACACTCATGTCTTAAAACCGCTGCTTTTGAACAGCTATAGCAGCATAATAAGTTGTCAATTTTGTACTTGATTATGTAAAAAATGACTTCAGGCTGACTTGCGCGTTAGCTTATGTTGTTTCTGGCTGGGTTCTTAATATCTCCATTTCTGACATTTTGCTTCCGCACCGTCTCAGAAACTTTACTGCTCTACAGTTCAATTGTGGGTCGCTAGGTGCAAAGCATGCCAGCAGGGCTTGCCTCCTTGTTCGAATCCCTCGTTGATTAAACAGTTGTTTCAACAGTTTCTTTCGTTCTTTTGGAGTTCTTTACAGGAGCATAGTAAGTGCAGCAGGTCTTCCCGAGCTGTACCACATAGACGGCACGCAGAACCTGCTTTATTGCGTAGCCATGGTGGAAGATGCTGCGCACAAGGGAGCAGGCCAAATCTATATTTCATAAATGCAGCTTTTATATTTTTGTTATATCCCAGATTGAAGTAAGCTTGGGCACCCGGCTTCGATGTATGTATTCAAGATCATCCATCCATGGGCTCTCTTTGAAAGTGCAGCCTTGTCCTCCAGCCATGAGAGTAGTTTCACTGTCTTCCACACTGTTTTTTGAGTATTAGTGTAGTTGTGGATGTTTCCCAGAGTTGGTTTAGCCCTAATTTTGTATACTGCTATATAGATATTTCGCAGCTGGTGATGTAGTGTGCAATTGTAGCTCTTTCCACAGCTGTTCATTCAACGTTCCCCGCGGTGTTTTTCGCACTTTATCCCAAGCAGTAATGAAGGCCCCTTGTCTGGCAATTGATTGTTTTAAACGCCAAACTCAAGTCTAATTTGCGCGGGTGAAGTGTATTTCGGCAACCCAAAAATAATCCTGTATGCCATTGTTACTGTGGCATCGAGTATTTGCGCATCCCTACCTTTCTGTACCTCGCTGCCATAGATGATTGTTGGTAAGAGTTTAGCTCGAACCACCTCTGCCAGTGGCCGGATCGATGGGCCAGATAATTTAGAGTTTAATCTTTTTAGGGAGGTTGCGATTATTAAACCTTTTCGCCTTATACTATTCTTCTGTGCCAGGAAATGGCCGCTAGTATCCATCTTCACACCAAGATATTTATATTCTGTTGTGTCCTCTATTTTGGTCTCTCCCCAAAACCAGGCTGCAGTTTGTCGCCTTTTTTTCCCAATTGTCATTGTTCTTGTTTTATCCAAATTGATCGATAGATCATTTGCTTGGGAGAAGTCCTGCGTTGTGTTTATTAGATGTTGTAACCCTATTTTTGTTTTGCTGATCAGGACTATGTCGTCTGCATAAAGTAGGCAGGGTAATGCCGTGTCACCTAATTTCGGAGCATGTGAATTGCAGCTGATTAAGAGCGGAACTAGATCGGCTATATACAGATTAAAGAGGGTGGGTGCTAAACACAACCCTGTTTCAGGCCTTTTCCGTGGGAATATGTCTTGACAAAAAGGTTCCATTACCCAGCTTCACCTGTAACCACGTGTCCGTATGCAGATTTATGATCAGATTAAGTAGGGGCTGGGGGAGCCCCCAACGATGTAATTTGGACCAAAGTCTAACACGGTTAACATGATCTAAAGCGGCCTTGTAGTCGATAAAGCAAAGGTATAGAGACGTCCGTGTAACCTCGGCCTTGTCCATAAGCATAGCCATGCTTAATATATTAGTTGTTGTCCCGACTGATTTTGTGAAGCCGGTCTGTTGAAGAGGAATTGCAGATTTTTCTTTCACCCCATGCCTGGAGGTCCTCCAATAACAAGCCTGCAAAAAATTTTGCTTCGTTATCTAATAGAGCCACTAATCGGTAATTTTGTGGTTCTGACTTGTCGCCAGATTTATGGATTGGGAAATAATTGAGCCTCGCCATGAGCTAGGCAAGATGTTCAACGTTCCAATTTCTCTGAAGAGTGGACCCAGTGCTTCTGCCCAAAAAGTTACCTCCTGTTTGTAAAGTACTGGTGGAATTCCGTTTGGGCCAGGAGCGCCTTCTCTTCTCCCCTTTCCTATCTGCCTTTTGATGGCGTTAATTTGGGCCGCTTGTTGGACCTCAGTTATTTGGTCTGTCCCTGGATTCCTTGAGACAGTAAAACTAATTTCGGGCCAGGCCTTGGGTGTCGTTTGACAGTCTGGTTCATTTAGACATGCATGACTCTGCAGTTGGTCTGTCCCTGATTTCCTAAAGGCGGCGGAATTAGTTTCGGACCAGGCCTTGGGTGTCGTTTGACGGTCTGGTTCATTTAAATATGCTTGACACTGCACGTTGTGTTCAGTGCTTTGTTGAAAATGTGACCTAAGGTATTTTGCCCAGACTTCCTCTGTGATGTTTGAGGAAACGCCATCATGATTGTGATGAATAAATTGGTTTATGGTACTCCAAAATCTGGCGCTGTTATTGTGTTTAACGTCAGCGTATAGTTTAACCCATAGATCTTCCTCCATGGCTCTATTCACGTCCCTTTTTAGTTTTTTGAGGACTGCCCTTTGTTTCCGTAATATTTGTAGTTGTATTTCATCGCTGGGCTTGTGTCGAAGGTGTCTCAGTAGATGTTGAATCCTTTTTTTTGCAAGCTTAATTTCTTGCTTGGCGCTATGTGATATGGGCTTCGTGCCGCTAAATCTTTGCAGGTTTGGCGGTTTGGTTTTAGTCGCATATGCCTCCATCGCTGATAGGAAGTTTCTCCATTTCTCCACTTCGCCCTCTCCTACCCTCGCAGTGAAGTGTTTTTTTGCAATTTCAAGCATCTCGCTTCCTGCGGCTATTTTTGAATTTTATTCTTCTTAGATTAATGGTGGTAATTACTCCTTGAGGCTCCCAGCAGCGTTCAAATGTTGGGGTGTCTGCTCTCAATTCTATTTCTTGAGGCCTGACCATGAATTGGACCAATGGTCATAAGAGTGTTCATAAGACCCTTATTCAATGGCATTAGTGTCTCAGAAGAAGAATGGACACGGTTGAAGGATCTCGGTTAACAAGTTTTCCTTTTTTCATCAGTGGGCATCTAGCACAACTGCTGCGAAAGCCTCACTTCTGTTGGTGGCCCAGGTGGTTAGTTTCGCTCAGTCACTTGGGATGTATCTATCGCTTTTTTCACATCCATATATATATACCATCTGTATAGTGAAGGGGAGCAAGTTGTTCACCTCCTCGTCATTATCAGGGTTATGGGTAACATTTTCCCTAACCTGAACTGAGTCTGATACAAATACGGCCTCCAATCTCTGTTACAGCTGGCATTGTGGCAGAGACGAGGCTAGTGTTGATCAGCAAATTGAATGGTTGCTTCATTGTGATTTCTTAGCACATCATCATTCTGGAGCAAGCTGACTGCTTGGAATTCTGCGTTGGAGCAGCCACAGATGAGACTAGCATGGGTCCGGGGGCCACAGTGGAGGTAACTCCAACTGCGGGACCAGATCGGGGTTGGCAGATGCTTGGTGGCTATGACCTTTTGAATCATGCCCTCATGCCTAATTTCAAGTGGCAGGATGCATTCGTGCCCCACTTGCCCTTTGTAGGAAAGTGCCCCTTTTTGACATGGTCACCCCCATTTTTTGCCTGGTATTTGATGCAACTTTGACTGAAGTGCACTGGGTTCCTGCTAACCACGTCCCCAGTGCCAGTGTTCTTTCCCCAAAACAAGGTAGCTGTTCAATTGTTCCACTATTGGCAAGACCTTTAGCACCCCTGTAAGTCCCTAGTAAATGGTACTCCTGGTACCTAGGGCATAGGTGCTAAAGAGGGTCCCTAAGGGCTGCAGCATGTATTGTGCCACCCTAAGGGACCCACCACCAAACTCATGCAGACTGCCGTTGCAGGCTGCATGAAATGGTGCAGACAAAAGTGAAAACACGACATGGCACACACCCTGCGTGCCATGCCCACTGACACTGCATGCAACATTTGTAAGTCACCCCCACAGCAGGCCTTACAGCCCTAAGGCAGGGTGCATTATATTACATGTGAGAGCATATCTGCATGAGCAGGTATGCCCCTGTGCTGTCTGGTCTAGTTGCTAGAGAGTACAAGTGAACAGTGAAGCTATCTTGAGTACATGTACTGGGCACTGATCATTACTAGTTCCCCACCTATATGATGGCTTCACTGAAACCTATGGTGTTTGGTATCAAGCACTTTCGTCTTAATATATCTGTACTGATGACAGTACTAGATCTATTATTACATGCACCCAGAGGGCACTTTAGAGATGCCCCTTGTAAACCTACCAACCTCTAGTGTGCTGGCTGACTGATATTGACCAGCCTACCCCCACAGATGCATTTCTAGCCCCCTAGAGGCTAGAGCCCGCTCTCTCTGAGGTCAGAAACAATGGCTGCTCTGGCTAGAGGTGTTGTCACCTCCTCCAAGCAGAATGGGTAATAATCAGCATATCGAGGCAGGAGGCTTCAAAGGCCTCTGCTGACTTTAATATGCGACCCTGGCTTCCCCCAGACAGGTGAAATGCCACCCCCTGCCCAGGTCCCATTTGGCACCAGGACAGATGGGAAAATTAGCTAGCCAGGAGGCATGTTCACGATCAGGCTAGTTACACCCCTAAGGTGGGTTACCTGAAGTGAACACGAAAAGGAGATTTCCATCCTCTTGGTTTTTAATACAATTAGGTACACTGGGTCAGGGTTATGCCGACTCACCACAGTAAGTGGTCATATAGAGGGTGTAGACAACCCCAAGGTAAGTAGCCCATTGGCTACTACCTTACTCTCCCTTTAACACCCCTAAATTGAGTATTTAGGTGGCACCCCTGACACCAGGAACTCAGATTCGAGGAACACAAGAGAAAGAGGACAAAGAAGAGCGAAGAAGCGAGAACTGAGGACCAGCTGCTGACTTTCTGGTGTCAAACCCTGCCTATCTGCACCTGTCCCGACAGTCGTGACAAAGCAATTCGTCCTGCCGCAGTGCATTTGCCAAGCTACTCCCTTGCAGCTATGAGGCACCAAATAGCAAAATCCAGTCCACCATTCTGCTTCCCCCTCCGGTTCCACTGATGCTGCAGCCGCCCAGGAAGATGTCTCCGTGCACCAGAATGTCAGATCCATGTTCCCACCAAGTGAGAAGACACCAGGACCAACCAACCAGCGCAGCACAGCACCAATACCTGGGGTACAGGACCCCTTGCAGCAACAAAAGCCTGTTTAAGTCCAATCCGCACTCCAACGACTCAAAGATCAAGCAGCTGTTGAGAGATGTCCGCACCGCAGAGACCCACTTTGAGAGTGGCCCAACTGACCTGTTTTGGTCTCCTTAACCGGCGAGACCAACAATCGGGGGCTTCTGTGACGCAC
Source organism: Calotriton arnoldi (assembly GCA_963921515.1). Lineage (NCBI taxonomy): Eukaryota > Metazoa > Chordata > Amphibia > Caudata > Salamandridae > Calotriton > Calotriton arnoldi. The sequence continues at coordinate 1,214,494 of CAWUFW010000262.1, forward strand.
AAGCCCAGCCGACCTAACCACTCTGCATCCGAGCTCCCCAGCCCGGGTTCCCGAGAACTGACTGTGCTTCCTTGCTTCGAGAGCCCTCACGAACCGAACCTCTCGTTATGAGCTCCCGGACTTGTGTCCAAGTCCCCCACTGCACCCTGTTTCTAGGTGTCCCCCTCTCCTTTGGTGTAGCACACAAAGCTACCAGCACCATTGCACCTGGATGCTCCAGGGCAGGTAAAGACTAACTGCTGGTGATTCTTTGGACCTTGGTCCCCTACCACTTTAAGTCCTGAAGGTGACCCCCTGGAAACCTATTGCAAGTAACTGTATGCAGTATATGCCTTTTTCCCATAGGAAAGCATTGCAGTGTAAAGACGCATTTGAGTGAACATTTTACTTTCCTGTAAAAATCAACCCCTTGAAAAGTACTTACTTGATCACGAAGTTCTTGGTGTTCTAATTTATATAAAAATACGTGTTATTTTTCTAAATTGATCTTGGATTTATTCTTTAGTGTGTCTCATTTATTGCCTCTGTGAGTACAAAAAATGCTTAGCACTCCCCTCTGATAAGCCGAAACTGCTCGCCCATGCTACCACAAAAGAGAGCATTTGGGATTATTATAAATAAAATTCTGAAGAATATTGCGGAACCTTTAAACTCTGCAGCTAATTCAGTTCTTAACTCGTCGCTTGGACAGGGAATGGTACCTAGTTGCTGGAAAAGGGCTAAAATCATCCCCTTCCTGAAGAAGCCTACAGCGGACCCTGCGGTCGCATCCAATTATAGGCCCATTTCCCTGCTACCCTTCTTTTCAAAGGTTCTAGAGAAGTACGTTGACTCCGTGCTAACAGACTATATAGAAGGAAACCATGTGCTTCATGACAGTCAATCTGGCTTTAGAACCACTCTAAGCACAGAAACAGCCCTATTGGAGGTCTCAGAAACCATTAAAACTCAGATGGACAAGGGGGGGCAGTGCTGTGTTGATACTGCTGGATTTATCCGCAGCCTTTGACACCGTGCCCCATGACCGGCTCTTGCGCAGGTTAGCGGAGTGTGGTGTTGGGGGCACGGTGTACAATTGGTTTGCTTCCTTCCTTACTGAGCGGCATCAGGAAATTTGGTCCCCGCCCTTTACAGCGGCCATGCCTCCAATGCAAGTGGGGGTCCCGCAGGGCTCTATTTTGAGCCCCACACTTTTTAATATTTATATGGCCCCACTTGCATGTCTGGCAGAATTGCACGGAGCAAAGATTATTTCCTACGCCGACGATACTCAACTCCTGTTCACTTGTGACAAAGGTGCGAGTTTTCGTGGAATGGAGATAAATAAATGTTTAACGGAGGTCTTTTCGTGGATGCGACTTAACCAACTCAAGTGTAATCCAGAAAAATCCAAAATCATCTTTTCGGCTGCCCCCTTGTGCTGACTGGAATTTATGGTGGCCCCGCGACATGTCCCCTCCTGCGACCCCAGTCAGCACGGTTAAAAACTTGGGAGTCAAGTTGGATACTAGTCTAACGATGAAGTCCCAAATTCAAGCTGTCGCTGGTACTTGCTTCGGCTTGATAAGAATGGTAAAACTTCCTTCCCCTTCTCCCGGTGGAATCCCGTAAGATCGTAGTGCAAGCCTTAATTACATCAAGGCTGGACTACGTAAATATCTTGTATCTGGGGCTGCCAGAGTATTTGCTCAATAGGCTGCAGGTTGTCCAGAACGCTGCGGCCAGAGCTATTCTTATGGTACACCCCAGAACGCGCATGTCGTCCCACCTGAAGGCGCTGCACTGGCTCCCGGTGAGAAAGAGGGTCCAGTTTAAGGCCCTAGTGCTCGCTTATCGTGCCTTCCATAATACGGGTGCCGTTTACCTGAGAAATAGGATCCAACGTTATCAGCCTCAACGGGTCCTAAGATCCTCTAGACAATCCCTCATGGTGATTCCCAAGATCACGAGATCTCGGATAGGAGGACGGTCATTTCCAGGTACAGGCTGCTTGTCTGTGGAACGAATTGCCCCTTTACCTTAGACTGACACAGGACCTGCAGTCTTTTAGGAAACAACTTAAAACGTGGCTGTTCCAACAATAACACTATGGTGTCGGGGTGGGACTCTTTCTGTTTCAGTTGTTGAGATTAGCGCCGGGACACTCTCGGTGAGTATCCGCGCACTTTATAAATACCCAATTTCATTTCATTACTTGTACTTCTGTAAACCAATAAGGGTTGCCTTGACTCTCTGCACAGGATACTGAGTTTTGGTGCACTATATAGAGAGCCAGTTTCCTACATTGGTGGCTCAGCGGTGGGATACAATACTTTGCATTTACTGATACCACTTAGTCAATAAATTACTCCAAAAATTAAATCCACAATTGACATTGGCAAAAAAAAAAAATATTTTAAAAATGGTTTACATTTTTTTTCTTTCTAATGTGAACTTTCAGAGCCTTGGTTAAGTCCCCCAGTCCTATTGCATTAGAATTTTAAAGAGTACTAGTCAGCTAGGCCTTAAAAAGTCTGTTAGAATGTTTTGAATTTTCTAATAAGGTCCAAACTGTTTTAAAAACATGTCTGACACAGAGGGTACTAGCCAGGAGCTCAACCTGGCTCCCTGTAAAAACCTTAAATTAGTGCAGCTTAAGAACCTCTGTAAAGCTTGTCATTGCCATGGGGCCTAAACCCACTAAGGCACATCTCCAAGAGTTGCTTGCCAAACACAATAGAGCCCTGGCAATGGGAGAAAACCCTAACAATGCAGGGGATGGCCACTGTCTGTGAGGATGATGATGATTCCTCCGATACTCCTACTGGGAGTACCACTAATGGTACCCCAGAAGAAGCAGGAGATGAAGACCCTGATCTTCAAAAACTAGCAAGAAGAGTAGCCCCTGAGGCCAAAATCTTGGCCATAGAAAAAGAAAGGGCTGAGATGGGTCTAGAACCATATCTGGTGGCAACAAAATCATAAATAAGAAGAAAGAAGAAGCTTTTGACTCTAAAACCACCAAAGGGATTGTCCCAAAATATGTAGGTGGTGATATCACCAGATGGTTTACAGCCTTTGAGAGTGCTTGTAAGAGGAGGAAACTCAGCCAAAAGTATTGGGGCTCTCTACTCTGGGAGCGTTTCTCAGACAAATGCAGGAATAGACTCCTGACACTTAATGAGACAAATGCTGAGTCTTATAGCCTCATGAAGGGAACCCTGATTGAGGGTTTGGACTCACCACGCAGGAGTATAGAATTAAGGTCAGGGAGACTCAGAAAACCTCGAGTCGGTCCTGGGTTGATTTTGTAGACTTTTCGGTCAAAACACAAGGTGGATAGTTGAAGAAAAGTCAGGTGCAAGATTATGATGGATTTTATAATTTAATTATGAAAGAGCATCTGTTGAGTAACTGTACTTCTCAAAAGTCGCATCAGTGGACCTAGGTTTGATTTCTCCCCAGGAGTTGGGGAACAAAGCAGACCATTGGGTCAAGATTAAGGTGTCCAAAAAGTCTCATGGAGGGGGGTGACGAAAGGGATTGCTACCCCCCCCCCCCTCCTCAAGGGGAAGATGTGGGACAGTCTAAGGAAAAAGGTAAAGTCCTTTAAAGCTCCCAAAAAACTGTTCAAGAGGGTGTACTCCGAGGCACTTCACAATTAAAGGGTGGGTACCAGGGTAAGAACTGGGATCCCAAAAAGGTTTGGTGTTTCAATTGTAAAGCAAATGAACACCTAACTGGGGACTGTCCCAAAAATGTTTCCTCTAGTCCACCCTCAGTTACCACTAGGTTGTTGTGAGTCTCCAGATGGGATCCTTGGTGTACCCTGACCAGGTCAGAGAATACACTGAAGCCACTTTAAGCTCAGAGGGAGGGGTGGATGTTGCTCTCCTGGCTCAGTAATCTGAAAAAAGACCGACAACAGCCACATATTAATGGGGTTAGAATGGAAGCACTGAGGGATACAGGTGCAAGTGTCACTATGATGACTGAGAAACTGATATCCCCAGAGCAGTATTTGACTGGAGAGACCTATCCAGTCATCAGTGCTGATAACCAGACTAAGATTCATCCTATGGCTATGGGGCCCTTAGAATGGGCACAGCTTACTGGCCAAAAGGTGGTTGTGCCCTCTGCAATTCCAGTAGAATGTCTGCTAGTTAATGATCTGGAGTCCTCACCATGGGCTGAGGTAGAGCTCAAATCCCATGCAGCCATGCTGAGAATACCTGAATGGGTGTGCGTAAAAACCAGAGCACAATTCAAAGCCCATGGTGAAAAACAGGAGTTGGAGCCTGGAATAATAGCACAACCCTCCAAGAGAAAAGATAAGAAGTCTGGGAAACCACTTCTGAACAGCTGCAAGCTCAAGTCCCCTCTCAGGGAGAAGACCTGTCAGCCACAGAGGGAACTGAGCCCCAGAAATGTGGGCCTTACACTGCAGAGCTCCTAGGCCCAGGGGGACCCTCTAGGGGAAAGCTGTGCCAGGGACAGGGGACCTGTCTCCACTCTTGAAAGCCTGAGACAGCAAGCTGTTGACCAGGAAAAGAGAAATGTCAGTGGCTTCCACATAACCTATTGGGAGGAGGGACTCCTGTTTACTGAGGCCAGATACCCCAAAGCTGGTGCTACTAGGAGAGTGGTAGTAACTCAGAAGTACAGAGTTCCTACTCTCTCTAGCACATGACATCCCCTTAGCTGGGCATCTTGGCCAGACAAAGACCTGGAGTAGGTTAGTCACCCACTTCTACTGGCCAGGTATGTCCCAGAAGGTGAAGGAGTTTTACAACTCCTATGTTACCTCTCAAGCCAGTAGCAAGATAGGCAACCACCCAAAGGCCCCTTTAATTCCACTTCCAGTAGTTGGGGTTCCCCTTGAAAGGGTAGAGATTGACTCTCCAACAGCATCAGGAAACACATTTATACTGGTGGTAGTGGATAATGCTACTGTCCCTATGGACTGGTCCTGCAGTTGCCAGAGCCCTCATCAGTATCTTTCCTAGAGAGGGCTTTCATAAGGAGGTGGTGTCAGCCAGAGGTACAAACTTCATGTTTAGCTACCTAAAAGCTGTGTGGGGTGACATACAGGCTTAGCACCCCATATCACCCACAAACCAATGGACTAGTTGAGAGCTTCAACAAGACCAATAAAGGTATGATCACTGGACTCACTGGAAAAACTCAGAAGGAGATGGTATGTCCTTTTGCCATACCTGTTTTTTGCCTCCAGAGAAGTGCCACAGAAGGGGGTGGGCTTTAGTCCCTTTGAGCTTCTGTCTGGTCATCCTGTAAGGGGACCACTCTATCTAGCGAAGGAAGGCTGGGAGAGACCTCTCAAAGAGCCTAAACAAGACATTGTGGCCTGTGTGATTGGCCTATGTTCAAGGATAGCTGAATACATGGGTAAAGCAACCAAAAACCTTGAGGCAAGCCAAGAGCTCCAGAAGCTCTAGTAAGACCAAAATGCTGCACTGGTGGAGTTCCAGCCAGGGCAGAAGGTTTGGGTGTTGGAAACAGTGGCACCTAGGGCCCTCCAGAACAAATGGAGTGGTCCCTACCCTATTGTTGGAGGAAAGATGAGGTCGCCTGCCTGGTTTACCTAGGCACTTGTAGGAACCCTCACAGGGTCATCCATGTAAACTGCCTGAAACCATTCGATGACTGGACTGATGAGGCCATGTTGATGGTCCCTGATGAGGATCAGTAAGCAGAGAGTGAACCTCTACCTGACCTCCTCTCCTACAGCCTAATAGATGGGGCAGTGGAAGGAGTTGTCTTCTCAGACACCCTCTCTGCCCAACAGCAAGCTGACTGCAGGCATGTCCTGGAGTATGTTGTGCTCTTTCCCCTAACCCCTGATCAGACGCACTGGTGTACCCATGATGTGGACACTGGATATGGCACACTGGTCAAAAACAAAATTTACACACAGTCTGACCAAGTTAAAGAAAGCACCTGATAAAGCCATCTTGCAACAGATTCCTTATCTTTGAATTTCCTAGGTGTCAGACTGGATCTGGAAGATTTTTGCACAAGCAGTACCCCAGTGCGTTGGTAGGTGGTGTCGATCAGCTCTGCACAGCAATGTATGCACTGAAAGTGACGTCTGTGTCACCTATATAGGTGCCACCTCAGCGCACTGACGTCAGTTCTGTAATTTCCGCGCCAGTTAGCACTGTTCCGGAGAAAGAGACTTTTTCAGACAATTGTCAAATTCGTTTTGAGGACTTTTTCCTCTTGAAGGTGGTATCTTCGCGGAAGACTGGTTTTAAACCACGTGAAGCCTATTATCACGCCATGTCGGTTAAGGACCCACATCTAGTGTGTCTGTGGTGTCTCGAGCACAACCTTGACTCCAATTTGTGCTCAGGCTGCTGGCCCATGGCACCGAAGGCTTTGAGGTAGTGGTCCCTGAAGCTGCTAGCGCCATGACAGGCGACACCTTGGAGGTCCCTGTTCTGATGGAGAGGTCAAAGAACCGCTCCGGGAGCCCCAAGACTTCTTCCTCCCACTCCAGGTCATCGGGATATTTGAGCAAGAAGCACAAGAAGTCGAAGCTTGCTTCGACTTCTCCTTGTCTGTTGGATGACGCAACAAAGGAGCATCGATGTTCAAGGCACGGTTCCTCTGTATTGTTGCCAGCGCCAACTCCGAGCCTCCCAGCTTTTACAGGAGCCGGGGCGACCCCCCGTTCAGGTAAAGGAATTTTATGAGGCCATGCACCGCGTATTTGAGTGGTCCGACCCCTCTGGCGCGCCTTCCAGCCCCACGGGATCAGAGGGGGCCCCATCGGGTTCTGTGCCGGCAGCTCCAGCATTGGTTCCAATGGACCCACGTGGATCTGTTCCCGAATCCGGAGCGGCACTGGTCGTGCAACTGTGACCTCCCCCAACGCTGGCCCCAACGTCACTGGCACAAGTCCCATTTACATCCACAAATCTGACACGGAGCCGGATCAGCATCGATCGATGCAGATTTCGGTGCCAACAGAACCCATGCATCTTAGGTTGGTGCCTGAGTGCTATTTTGAAGGGCTAAGCTTCGAGGAAGAATGGGAGAGATCATTGGACCCTTTAGAATACCAGTTAGAACACCAGGAAATGGACTGGTGTGAGGAACTCTGGGATGCCAGTGGTCTGGACACATCCCCGGATACTGGTATGCTTTTTTCTCTTAGCGTGGCTATGGAGGAGGGAGCATCTTATTCTATGGTGGTAAAGAGGGCGGCTGAGGTCCTGGATCTCGAGTTGCTTTTGGTGGCAGTCAAGACTAACATCTTGACAGAAGTGGTACAGCCAGGAGTTTCCTCTTCCGAACACTTGCTCCCTTTTAATGACGTACTGACAGATGTCCTACTGGGAACCTGGTCCAAGCCCAGCACAGGGGCTCCTGTTAACAGGGCAATTGCCCACCGCCCCGCACAAGGGGACCTGAACTTCCTCACCCAACACACCACCCCTGAGAGCTTGGTGGTCCAAGCCTCTACATCCCATGGCGCATTCTCTGCCGCAACCCCGGACATAGAATCCAAGAGGCTGGATAGCTTGTGGAAGAGGATGTTTTCTTCCACCAGGCTTGCGTTGCGGTTGGTGAACACCACATGCTGATTGGGTCACTACTCCCACACTGTGGGACACGGTTGCGCAAGTGCTGCCACAGGTCCTGGAGGAGGCCCAGGCCGTTCTCTCCCTAGCGGTCAAGGACGGGAGGGATGCAGCCAAGTTTACCATTAGGTGTGGTTTGGTTACAACCAACTCGCTGGGCAGAGCGGTTTCGACGACAGTGGCACTTGGACGCCGCCATGCTTGGCTGAGAACATCTGGCTTTTCGGGGAATGTCCAGGCTTCCCTCATGGATATGCCCTTTGATGGCAACTGTCTCTTCGGAGACAAATCTGACTCTGCGCTGGAGCACTTTAAGGACTTGCGGGCAACGTCTAAGTCCTTGAACCTCTCAGTTGCCCTGCGTCAACCTTAGTCTGCCTCTCAACCCCTTTGGTGGCTACGGAAGGGGCTTTCAACAACCATACTCCATCCACTGTCCAACGCAAGCATCCCAAACTGTGCAGGGACGAGAACGCCATTCATACCAACCTCGTGGGTCAGGTAGCAGAGGTCTGCCACAACCACCAATCCTGCTGCAGCCTCTAAGCCTTCCTAATCTTGTCCTACAAGATCATGGGTGCCCAGTTGGTGGCAGAATCAGCCATTTCCACCACCGGCAGTCCATTACATCGGACAGGTGTATCTTACATATCATTTGGAGGGTTTACTCCCTTCCCTTCGAAACCTCCCCTCCCCCTTTGCCTCCACATCGCGACCGGCTGACGGAGATCATTTGTCCTTGCTCCTCAAGGAAGTCATGGCTCTCTTCGCAGAGGGAGTCATAGAGAGTGTTCCAGTGTCCGTAGTAGGCAGTGGTTGCTATTTCTGCTACCTTCTGATTCCCAAAAAGAACAAAGGGCCTCGCCCTATCTTTGATCTAAGAACCTTCAACCTCTTCCTCAAGAAGAAGTTCAAGATGCTCACATTGGCTCAAATTTTGTCTACCCGGAAGACTGGATGATAGCGTTTGAATTGCAGGGCACCTACTTACATATTCCCGTCCGTTCCTGCCCATCGGCGTTACTTGCGGTACACAGTAGGCCACGAGCACTTTAAATTAATTGTGCTCCCTTTTGGCCTTACCAGCTCCCCTCGGGTGTTCACCAAGGTGATGGTGGTGGTTGCAATTCATCTGAGCAGATCAGGGGTGCTAGTCTTCCCCTTTGTTGACAACTGGCTGCTGAAGGTGGCCTCGCACCAGGATATCGTCTCCCGACACCAGACTATGGCGAACCTTCTGCATTCACTGAGGTTCACTTTAAACGTGCCGAAGTCACATCTGACTCCTTCTCAGAGGCTCCCTTTCATCAGAGCTGTTCTCGACACAGTGCAGTTTCAGGCATATCCTCCCGTGCAGCGATTCCAGGATATTCAGGTTATGATACTGATATTTTAGCCTCTATCCTGGATTGTGGTGAGAATGACTCTAAGGCTGCTGGGACTCATGGCCTCCTGCATCCTAATACTAACACATACCAGATGGCATATGCAGGCTCTGCAGTGGGACTGAAGTTCCAGTGGGCGCAGCACCAGGGGTGTCCGACATGGTCCAGATCGCATAGGGAACTAAAAAAAAACTGCTGTGGTGGCTAATGAATCTTGATTGGCTCAGAGGCAGAACTCTCCCGCTTCCCCAACCAGATCACACATAAGTGACGGATGTATCGCTCCTGGGATGGGGAGGTCATCTGGGAGAGCTGGAGAGCAGGGAACTCTGGTCTCCGGCAGAATCCGGACTCCACATAAACATGCTGAAGCTCTGAGCGAGCGATCCGACTGACATTGAAAGCCTTTCTACCCTCCATCAAGGGAAGACTTGTGCAAGTGTTCACAGACAACACCACCTCCATGTGGTTATGCAACAAACTGGGTGGGGTGGGAACGTGGACCCTTTGCCAAGAGGCCCTGCATTTCTGGAAATGGCTGGAAGAGCAGGGCATATCCCTGGTGGTTCAACTGCTGGCTGGTTCCCTGAATGCCAGGGCAGACAAACTCAACCGTCGATGACTAGCAGATCCCGAATGGCGTCTCCATTCGGATGTGGCGCAGTGTCTTTCAGCAGTGGGGAGAGCATTGGTTTAGATCTGTTCGCCTCTGGCGAGAACCACAATGTCAGCGGTTTTGCGCACTGGAGTTTCCAGAGTTCTCAAGAACATCAGGAACGACTGAGTCCAAGTCATTAATGGTGCTCCGGACTGGACACAGAGTCTGGTATCCCGAGCTTCTCAGCATGAGCATTGATCCTCCGATCAGGCTGCCCCTTCGGGAGGATCTTCTGTCGCAGCAGCTGGGGAGGGTCCTCCACCCGAACTGGTCAACTCTACGCTTTCTTGCGTTGATATTGAGCAGTGACAGTTGACGGCTTTCGACCTTCCTCCCGAAGTCTGCATGTTATTCATTCAGCCAGGTATCCTTCTACCAAAACGGCATATGCCTGTCGATGGAATTAATTTATAATATATATTACAGAAAAGTCTATTTTACCCTCTTTATGCTTCTCTTTCTGATGTCTTACTTTTTATTCTTGCCCTTGCTCATCAGGGCTCTGCTCTGGGCACTCTAAAGATTTACCTTTCTGCTCTGTCTACCTTTTTGCGGCTGCGTGCCCACCACCCTTTATTTAAGTTCCCTATTGTGAATAAGTTTCTTAAAGGTCTTGTAAATGTTTCCCCCACTCTCCTTTCATTATGCCTCAGTGGGACCTTAATTTGGTTCTCACTTTCTTAATTTGTGCTCCTTTCGAGCCGCTTCATTATTGTCCCCTCTGGCTGCTCACCACCAAGACAGCCTTTTTAGTGACAATAACATCTGCCCGGAGGGAAAGTAAGCTGCAGGCTTTATCATCTAAGCATCCATTTGTGTCTGTTTTTCCAGACAAATTGATACTTCGCACTAGGGCCTCCTTCCTGCCGAAAGTGGTAACACCATTCCATGTGGGCTAATCCGTCACCTTGCCCACTTTCTACGCTCTTCCATATCCCTCAAAAGAAGAGGAGTGACTCCATCATCTGGATCCAAAAAGAGCATTGTCGTTCTACCTTGACAGCACACGAGAATTCTGGGTGAACAACCAACTCTTTGTGGGCTATGTTGGAGCGAAGTAGGGTCAGGCGGTACAGAAATGAACCATTTTGTGCTAGGTCATTCTCTGTCAAAATAAATCTGTTGCGCACTGGCCAAGAAGTTGCCCCCTGAGGGTTTAAGGGCTCCATCCACCAGGGCTAAAGCTGCTACCACTTCGTTAGCACGTTGTAGGAAGCTGGCTCTGTATATACTATACCAAAGTGAGGTATAGTGTGTACAGAGTCCAGTGGAACCCCAAAGTTAGGCAGAGGTAAAGTTAGGTAGCACCTCACTCTCTATTTGTGCTAGTGTGGTCGAGCAGTAAGGCTTTATCAGAGGACAGTGTTAAGCATTTGTTGTACACACTCGGTCAGCAAATGAATTCACACACTCAGACTGAACTTCAGACCAATTGTTTATGTATAAAAATATTCTTTTAGTTAATTTATTTCCTAGAACCAAGCAAGCCTGGCACAGGTAAGTGATAAGTACTTTGCAGTAAATATACAGTTTGTAACACAGTTTGGATTGCAATTGTAAATGTACTTTGATTTGATTACAGTAGTGTTACTGATAATGCAATGCTTTTCAGAATACAGTACATATACTTTGTATAGGATTTTGAGTAAAATTACAGGTAAGTTAATTTTGAGATTACTTTTCTTACACAGTGTAGTATACCTGAATACTACACTGGGACATTTCCTGTAAACAGGTAAGTAAAATCGTTTTTGTTAGTTAGTACAATTTTAAAGAATTTCTTTAGGTTTTCAAACTCCACACTTGGAAACTTTTCCAAGAAAAACAGTCAATGTTATCCTATGGAGGAAAATAGTGTTATCGGTTTTAGGGTAAGTATTCGGTAGTGGGAGTTGAGGTTCTGGGGGTAGACTCAGGGGTCCCCCAGGGTCAGGGATGCACTCTAGTTACACCCTCAGCGGCACTAGGGTGGCCGGGTGCAGAGTGCTGAGGCCCAATGTTATCCAATGGGGGATAGGGAGCCTCTGGTTGGTGGCTGCTGACGAGCAGGCCACTTGGTTGTGGGAGCAAAGCTCCTGGACTTTAGCTCAGGGCAAATCGGGAAACAAAGTAGCACCAAAGGTTCACCCTTAGCGGCACTAGGGCGGCCGGTTGCAGGGTGCTATTTCAACGTTGGGCGCCCTGTTTGCAATGGGGAACCTCCGGTTTGCAAAGGCACTGCAGGCTCGAGGACGAAGGTCTTCTGGGTGCGACCACCACTAAGAGGTTAGTTGGGATGTTGGGGGTTGGTTAGGTACTGTCAGTTGGGCCACCCAAGGCCGTGGGGCGTCGGGTGCATGGGTGCCTTTTAGGGTCGGATCATCTTACCAGCTCCTGGTCGTGGTTGGGGATACCTTCCGGATTTAGGCTGCAGGCGTCTGCTTGAGGCAGGTCAGGGGTCGCCGGATCTCGGGTGAGGATCGCCGGGGAGACCTCCTCGTGGCGTTTGCCCACTCGAGATCGGGCCGTGAATGGCGGGTGCAGTGTGGTGCGGATTCGCGGTGTCCGGTAGGAACCAGAGGTTGGAGATGAACAAATCCTGTGTTCACGGGAGACAGTCTTTGTGGTTGAAGGCAGGCAGGTCCTCCGGGGTTTTCGAGGTTGCTGGCTGCAGGACACACCGGGATTTCGCAGGAGCAGGTTCGAGGTGGAGACAGGCCGGTAGGGCTGGGGCCAAGTCAGTGGGCGTCTTCCTCTTGTTAGCTTTGGCACGGCTGTTCGGTCCTAGTTTCTTCTGGTCTGAGGAAGTAAGGTTCAGGGGTGCCCCTAAATACTAGATTTAGGGGCGTTAGAGGTAGGTAAAAAGGTTGGGACCAATGGGTCCCTTCCCTGGGGTAGGTACACCCCCTATTATGCCACCCTACAGTGGGAGGGGGGGCATAAGCCTTTCCCTGGTTGGCTGAGTCCCCCCATCTGCAAGATGGCGGGGACTGAGAGTTGTGCTTCACCTCGCCTCCCCCACCTGAGGAGTGGAGCTGGCAGAGGTGGGCACACCTCTCTTCCTCACTTGTTTTTTCCCATAGGTTCTCCCGCCCAAAGTGGGGGTCGGAACCAGTGGCAAGCCTTTGAAGCTTCCCCTTCGTGAACCCTGCCCATCCTGGGGGAGGAGGCTTGGCACCTCGTCCCAGGATGTGCATTGTTTCAGGCCTCCGAGAGCAGCAGGGTCTCGACCCAGGGGTCCAGAAACATGTCTGGTGGTGGCAGCTGAAAGCAGCCACTCACCCTGGACACTAGTGGTAGGTCGTTTTTCAGGGGGCATCTCAAAGATGCCCTCTGTGTGCATTTTTCATTAAATCCCAGACTGGCATCAGTGTGGGTTTAATGTGCTGAGAAGTTTGATACCACACTTCTCAGTTTTCAGTGTAGCCATTACGGTGCTGTGGAGTTCATAATGATAAACTCCCAGCACCATATACTCTTAATGGCAGCACTGCCCTTAGTGTCTAAGAATGGACTTGGACACTGTAGGGGTACAGGGCTCATGCACCTGTACCCTCACCACTGGTATAGTGCACCCAGCTAGAGGGGTGGCTGATCCTTGCCAGGGCAGTTGTTTGTAGGCATGGCACACAGATGTGTGCCATGTCGACTCTTCACTTTGTTCTGCACCAAAATACGCAGCCTGCAAAGGCAGTGTGTGAGGTGTAATGGTACAGGGCCTCTAAGGGTGGCACAATAAGTGCTGCAGCCCTTAGAGGTCTTCCCTGGTCACAGTGCCCTGGGTACCTGTGGTACCACTTACCAGGGGCTGACCTGTGGTCAGAGATGCCAATTGGGTTTCGTTTTCAATGCAGTTTTAGGGAAAGAACATAGGCCCTGGGGACCTGATTAGCAGGTGCCCAGGGCACACTCTGTCAAAGCACATCAGCAATTCAGCAAAAAGTGGGGGCAACCATGCAGAAAGAGGGCACTTTCTCACACACGTGGAGTCCAAGTGCTGGACATCTGCCAGGCAGCAACGTGGGCGTTATTGCACACGTTTACCAAACACTACTGCCTGGACAATCAGGTCTGCAGGGAGGAATACTTCGCCCGTCCGGTCCTTCAGGACATTTTAGTTTAGAATTTGTTCACAGCCCATCACCGGGGTTTTATTGCTAGGGTATCTATTCAAAGGTAGGGAATCTGGGGCTAGAAGTCTCTATCAAATGAACATGTTATCTGGTAGAGACGAGATCTAGCCGCAGATTCCTTACTGACCCACCCATCCTGCCTGCTCTGCGGACACGTTTCTAGGGTCAGGGCTGATCCCTTTCGGGGCCCTAGTTTGGACACACTAGTGTCAGTGCACTTGATGGTTCTGCGCTCCTGGTGTGGAAAATCGTGGAAAGTAACTGACGTCAGCACGCCGAGGTGGCGCCTATGTAGGTGATGCGGACTTCACTTCTGGCGTGGACGCCGCCGCCGCGCGGAGCCAATCAACACCACCTACCGGCGCCAGGGGTACTGCTCGCGCAAAAATCTTCCGAATCCAGTCTGACGCCTGGGAAATTCAAAGATAAGGAAGCTGCAGCCAGATCTTGTCTCTACAAGGTAAGCAACTTGTTCATCAGGGCTGAAGTCAGCAAGATGCTGGAGTTCGGGTGATTGAGCTCTCTGCCAGTCCCTGCGCCAGTCCAGTGGTCTTAGTCCTCAAGCCTCATTCCAAGGGTGGGAAACCAGAGCTGTGGTTTTGTGTGGATTATAGAGGTCTCAATTCGGTCACCAAACAGATAAACACCCTATACCAAGAACTGATGGGGGCAGCCAGATTTCTCAGTACCTTTGTTTTGACCTCAGGGTGCTGGCACTTTTGTCTGACCCCAGGAGCAAAAGAAAAGACCGCATTCTTGACTCCAGATGGACATTTCCAGTTTACTGTTATGCCGTTTGGGTTAAAGAATGATCCTGCCACCTTCCTAAGGTTGGTGAATACATTCCTTGCTGGGTTGGAGGCTTTTAGTGCAGAATACCTTGTCAGTATTGCTGTTTATAGTTCCACTTGGCAGGATCATCTGATCCACCTTGGAAAGGTCCTTGAGGCTTTGCAAGCTGCATACCTCACTATCAAGCCAAGCAAGTGCCAGATAGGGCAGGGCACAGTTGTATACTTGGACCACCTTGTAGGTTGAATTTCGGGTTTAACCTTTACAGCCCAAGATCCAGACCATTCTGGACAGGGATCCTCTAACAACCCAGACTAAAGTCATGGCATTTCTTGACTGGGTACTTTAGGTTTGTGAAAGGGTATGGTACCTATGTGGCACCCCTCACAGACCTTACGTCCTAGAAGTAACCAAATAAGGTAAACTGGATAGTGAGCTCTCAAAAGGCTTTTCACACCCTGAAGGAGGCAATGTACTCAGCACCCATTCTCAAAGCTCCAGATTACTCCAGGCAGTTCATATTGCCGACTGATGCCTCTGAACATGAGATGGGAGCATTCCTATCCCAGATCACCGATGATAGCTATGACCAGCCTGTTGCTTTCATTTGCAGGAGATTACTCCCCAGGGAACAGCGTTGGAGTGCCATTGAAAGGGAAGCCTTTGCTGTGTTTTGGTCCCTGATGAAGCTAAGACCATGCCTGTTTGGTACTCACTTCCTTGTACAAACTGACCACAGGCCTCTCAGATGGCCGATGCAAATGAAAGATGAAAACCCCAAACTGTTGAGGTGGTCTGTCTCCCAATAGGGAATGGACTTTACAGTGGAGCACAGACCTGTGACTGACCATGCTAATGCAGATGGCCTTTCCAGGATTTTCTACTTAGCCAATGAAGACTCTCTTAGGAAAGGCTAATCTCCTCCTCTTTCGCTTGGGGTGGGGGATTGTTTAGTAAAGGGCCCCATTTTGACATGATCACGCCCATTTTTTTGCCTGGTTTTTGATGCAACTTTAACTGAAGTGCACTAGGTTCCTACTAACCAGGTCCCCAGTGCCAGTTTTCTTTCCCAAAAACAAGGTAGCTTGTTCAGTTGTTCCACAAATGGCAAGGACTTTGCACCCATTTAAGTCCTTCCTAAAGGGTACTCCCAGTACCTAGGGCATGGGTACAAAAGAGGATCCCTAAGGGCTGCAGCATGTATTGTGCCACCCTAAGGGACCCGCCACCAAACTCATGCAGATTGCCATTGCAGTGCAGGCTGTGTGAAATGGTGCAGACACAAGTGAAAACACGACATGGCACACACCCTGTGTGCCATGCTCACTGACACTGCATGCAATATTTGTAAGTCACCCCATACCGCAGGCATTACAGCCCTAAGGCAGTGTGCATTATATTACATGTGAGGGCATATCAACATGAGCAGCTGTTTATGCAGATATGCCTCTGTGCTGTCTGGTCCTATTGCTAGAGAATACATGTGAACGGGAAAGCCATCTTTAGTACATGTACTGGACACTGGTCATTATGAGTTCCCCAGCTACAAGATGGCTTCACTGAAACCTATGGTGTTTGGTATCAACACCTCGTCTTAATAAATCTGTACTGATGCCTGTACTAGATTTATTATGACATGCACCCAGAGGGCACCTTAGAGGTGCCCCATGAAAACCTACCAACATCTAGTGTGCTTGCTGACTGGTATTTACCAGCCTGCTTCCCGAGACGCGTTTCTGACCACCAGGAGGTGAGAGCCCGTGCTTTCTGAAGTCAGAAACAATGCTTGCTCTGGACTCAGTTGTTGTCACCTCCTCCAAGCAGGATGGCTAGTAATCGGCATATCAAGGCAGGAGGCTTCAAAGGCCTCTGCTGCCTTTGAATTGCAACCCCGGCTTCCCCCAGACAGGGGAAATGCCACCTCCTTCCCAGAGCCCATTTGGCACCAGGACAGGCGGGAAAATTCGCTCTCCAGGATGCGTGTTCACTATCAGGCTAGTTACACCCCTATGGTGGGCTACATGAAGTGAACATGAAAAGTAGAAGTTCGAGGCATGTGAGCTGTAGATCACATGCTGTGCATAGCCCGCCATCTAGTGTTGGGTACTAATGTTTGCACTTTGTTTTGTTCAAAGAAGTCTTTCCCAGTCACGAGGTAGGCGACTCCTCCTTTCGGTGATAGTGCACATGGGCATCGACTAGATAGTTTTTTTCTGCCATCGGGTTCAGATGTGAATTGCTGCGCTCCGGTTCGGCACCTTTTTCGGGTTCCCTTCGACGCGCAATCCACTACCCTCGACGGTATTGTTTCTCGATCGCGTTTCCCATTCTCCGCATATCATTTACAATCAAA
Source organism: Calotriton arnoldi (assembly GCA_963921515.1). Classification (NCBI taxonomy): domain Eukaryota; kingdom Metazoa; phylum Chordata; class Amphibia; order Caudata; family Salamandridae; genus Calotriton; species Calotriton arnoldi. The sequence continues at coordinate 1,231,380 of CAWUFW010000262.1, forward strand.
CATTTTCGATCGGAAAATTCGGGGAGGACCGTTGGGCCTACCCACGCCGGACTCGCTAGCAGTCGATGGAACGGACTCCATTCAAGCTCTGTCCCGGGTGTCGTGCCGAGTTTCCGCGCACCGACCTGCACGAAGTGTGCAATCTCTGTTTGTGCCCGGAACACGATGAGAGAGACTGCGACGCGTGCCGATCGTTTCGGTCAAAGAAGACCCTTCATGACCGTCGGGCTCGACGTCACCAGATGCAATACCAAGGCGGCTCCGTACCGGATATCTTCGGCGAAGATTCCGGCCGAGAAGAAACACACCCTCAAGGAGTCAAGGAAGAGGAACATGTCTCCGAGGCCGACTCCGTCATGGAAGAAGAGGAGCAAGTAACACCGGGTCAGCGTACCGTGAGTACAGAAACCCCCTTGCCCCAACCACCCAAGACAAAAAAGGCTCCGGTCCTTCCTCTGCCTGCGGGCCAAGGTCGGCACCGAGAAAAAGTTTTGAGCACCTGCCCGCGGGCCTGGTGCCGAAACACAAAGAAAAGCCTTCTGGCTCGGGCTCGAGTCGGCCCCATACAGGCGCAGAGCCGAGATCCTCGGCGCCGAAATGCAAAGACGTCCTGTTCCACGTTCCATCTTTGTCGAAGCCTAAATCTTCGGTACCGAATAGTTCGGAGACGAAATTTTCGACGCCAAAAACTGTAAGTAAAGATAAAAAGACTCCAACAGAAGAGTCTTGGTCCGATATTCCACCTTCGGATTCGAAACAAAAAGAACTGGTTATTAACCCAGATACTGGACATATTCATGTCAAATTGCCTGAAAAAAGGAAATTGGGCCAACAGGGTGAGCACCACATGCCCCTCAAGAAAAGGAATGTGGGTACAAACCCTTCACCACCTTATGTGCCACCTCCTTCACCTACTAATCCTCAATTACTCATCACACCCACTAATTCACCACCACCACTATCACCTGATCCACAGGATGAAAGGGATGGAGATGAGGATAGGCCACAAGATGTTGACCCATGGGAGGATTATGATACTGATCCACACACAGATACTGACCCTGACTTATACCCGTCCAGGCCATCACCACCTGACGACAATATAGGCTACATTGAGCTTCTTAATAGGGCTGCTCATTACCATTGGGTGGAACTACATAAGGAGGCTTTAGAGGAGGACTTCTTGTTCGAGACCTTAAGCTCCACTCAGAAAACTACACATACACTACCAATACTTAAGGGGATGCTTAAGCATGCAGATGAGGTTTTTAAAGATCCTGTAAGGGCAAGAATCATCACGCCCAGGGTTCAGAAGAAATATAAGCCAGCACCTACTGACCCTGTCTACATCCAGGGTCAGCTGTCCTTAGACTCTTGTGGTTTCTAATGCTCGCAAGAGAGCTAACTCACAGACCACAGGTGAGGCCCCTCCTCCTGAGTCCAAGTTAATTGATTCCTCTGGCAAAAGGGTAGCCTCACAAGCAGCTAATCACTGGCGCATTGCTAATGCTCAGGCTTTGCTAGCCAGATATGATAGGGCTCATTACGATGAGCTAGAAAAACGTATGCAATTTCTGCCTGATGAGCACAAATCTAAGGCAAATGATCTTATTCAGGAGGGCAAACTTATCACCAATACCTCCATCAAGTGCGCATTAGATACAGCAGACACAGCAGTGCGCTCAATAAACACCAGCGTACTGCTACTTAGACACGCATGGTTGAGAATTTCAGTTTTCAAACCTGAGGTACAGGCCTCCATTCTCAATCAGCCTTTTGTTAAGGAACACATCTTTGGTCCAGCAGTTGACACCTCAAAATGAAGGACACTGAGGTCGCAAAGTCCATGGGGGCTTTACAGTTACCTGTGAGTAGGGGTTCCTTTCGGTGCTCCTTTTACAGGGGTGGCTCCAAAAATATTACCACAGAAAATCCCTCCTCCTCTTACAAAGACAATCAATCGCCATCATCAAGAGGCTATTTTAGAGGAGGTTTTAGAGGAAACAATGGTAAGGGAAGAGGCAGAGGCGACTCCACACGCACTTCCCCCGCAAATAACAAACAGTGACTTCCTTCCGTTACTCCCCAATCATTCCACTCCTGTAGGGGGACGTCCCTCTCAATTTCTCCCTGTCTGGAACACCATCACCTCAGACAAATGGGTTTTACAAATTATCCAATATGGTTACTGCCTGGAACTTACAGACACTCCCCCAAACATTCTTCCCAAGATCACATGCAATGTCACAGGAACATCTTACCCTTCTAAAAAAAGAAGTTCTCTCTCTGTTGGAAAAAGGAGCGATAGAACCAGTCCCATTAAAACACAAGGGACCGGGGTATACTCCCTGTACTTCTTGATTCCCAAAAAGGACGGCTCTCTCAGGCCTATACTAGACCTCAGAGAACTAAATCTAGACATTCAGTCGGACCACTTTCACATGGTCACTCTCCAGCAAGTGCTCCCGCTCCTTCAACAAGGCGACTTTCTATCCACTCTGGACTTAAAGGATACCTATTTCCATATCCCAATACATCCTGCTCACCGCAAATACCTCAGGTTTGTAGTAGCAGTCCAGCACTATCAGTTCAAGGTGCTCCCATTCGGAGTAACTACCGCACCCAGAGTTTTTACCAAATGCTTGGTAGTAGTCGCAGCTCATCTTCGAAGACAAAACAATCACGTCTTCCCATATCTGGACGACTGGCTCATAAAAGCCAGCTCGCAAGAAAGCTGTCTCCGTCACACTCACAAAACAGTGCAGTTGCTCCACGATCTTGGATTCACAGTAAACCTCTCCAAGTCCCATCTACAGCCATCCAACACACAGGCATATCTGGTAGCCACAATAGATGCACAAAAAGCTTTGGCCTACCCCAATCCGACCAGAATCCGCAACATGCAGACTCTACTCTGCCAGTTTCAGCCACAACACTCATTGCCAGCTCGAGTGTTCATGCAGTCACTAGGGATGATGGCGTCTTGCATACCAATAGTTTCTTACGCAAGACTTCACATGCGTCCCCTTCAGGAGTGCTTAGCACGTCAGTGGAACCAGGCTCAGGGTCTGTTATCAGATCTAGTGTTGGTGGAAGGCCGCACCCATCGCTCTCTGCAGTGGTGGAATACACAAAACCTTTCAAAAGGGTGGCCCTTCATAGACCTGGTTCCACAGATGGTGCTAACAGCAGACGCATCGCTCAATGGTTGGGGAGCTCATCTCCAGGCGCATACAATTCAGGGCATGTGGAGCATGCAGCAAAAGCAGCTTCACATAAATCATCTAGAGCTGCTAGCGATTTTTCTAGTGATCAAAGCGTTTCAAGTTCATCTAGTAAACAAAGCTGTCCTGATCCATATAGACATGACAGCAATGTACTACATACAAAAACAGGGGGGGGGACACACTCTCCAGCTGTCACAACTAGCACAGACCATCTGGAGATGGGCCATACATCACAGAATGTTTCTCCTTGCAGAACACCTTCCAGGAGTAAACAATCGGATTGCATATCTGCTCAGTCGTCAAAGACAACAGATCCACGAATGGGAACTCCACCCTCAAGTTCTCCTCCCATTCTTCCAAATGTGGGGCTTTCCAGACATAGATCTGTTTGCAAACGCAAAATGCCAAAGCTTCGCCTCCAGACATCCACACCCATTGTCCAAGGGCAATGCACTATGGATGAATTGGTCAGGGATATTTGCCTACACTTTTCCGCCTCTCCCACTCATTCCATGAGTGGTTCGAAAGCTCAGACAGGCGTCCCTGATATTAATCCTAGTTGCTCCCACATGGGCCCGACACCCCTGGTTCACAACCCTGTTGGAGCTCTCAGTAGTTCCTCACCAAAAACCACATCTCACTCCCAATCTTCTCACTCCGAGCCATCGAGAGATAAGACATCCAGATCCCAGCCATCTCAACCTTGCGATCTGGCACCTGAAATCTTAGAGTTTGGCTACCTTAATCTTCCGCCAGACTGCATGAACATTATCAAAGAGGCTAGACGTCCTACCACAAGAGCATGCTATGCAGCAAAGTGGAAGCGATTCGTAATATATTGCAATAACAATCCAGTAGATCCACTGGACGCCTCAGTTCAAAACATCATTTGCTATTTTGGACGTTGATGGAACGGACTCCCTTTAAAAAATGTCCCCAGTGTGGTGCTAAGTTACCACACTCGGACCTACACGAGGTGTGTTATCTTTGCCTCTCTCCGGAGCACGAAAAGAACACCTGCGAGGCCTGTTCATCTTTCAGGTCCAAGAAAACCATCCGTTATCGTCGGGCTTGATGCCACGAAATGTCCCGGGGAAGCGCTTCGGTTCCGGACATCTTTGAACTAGGTCCCGATACCCTTCCAGAACAAGGAGCCGAGGAAGAACAGATCTCAGTCTCCGAGGCTAATGACTCCGACGTTGATGACGAAGTCACTCCAGCTCAGCGGTTCGTGAGTACCAAGACCCCTGTCCTACCCACTCCCACACAGGGGGCTCCGGTAACGCCTTCGGGCCTAGGTCCACACCGGCCAAATATTTCAGACGCCCCGCCCTCCAGCCCGGCTATAAAACCGAAAGACAAGCCTTCCGGCTCGAGCCAACCCCACTCCGGTACCCATAAAACACCCCCGGCACCGAAGCCCAAACCCATAAATGTGCCACCACCGGCGCCGAAAACCCATTCGACGCCGAAACCGCCAAAAGACACGCCTTTGGAGCCGAAACAGCCAAAAACCAAGCCTTCGGAGCCGAAACAGCCTAAACCGAAGTCTTCGGAGCCGAAAAACGTCCCCGAACCGAAAACTCCTACACCTAAGCCTAAACAGGATAAAACCCCTCATAAGGCAAAGGAACATACGGACCATAAATCTTCGACTCCGAAAAAGGACACTGGATCCAAACACCTTTCTGTACCAGATCTTCCAGATCCAAAGCAGAAAACAATACATATTGACACAGAGACTGGTCATATTACTTCCACACCAAAAAGGAAACCGGACTATTCAGAAGATTCTCCAGTTCCTAGTAAAAAAAAGAAATATGGGCACTAATACCTCTCCACCTCTTACACCTCCCCCACCCTCTCCTCCTCCTACTGATCCCAATCTACTACTTTCCCCAGTACATTCCCCACAACCCTCAATTTCACCTCCACCACTAGATAAGGATAGTGATTATGAGGGTGGGGATGGGGATGGGAACACAAATCCACAAGGGGATGATGACGACGCACATACCATCCCACAAGATCCAGATCCCTGGCAGGATTATAATACTGATCTGGATCTACAAAATGACCCGGACCTATATCCTTCTCGCCCATCCCCTCCAGATGACAATGTGGGGTTTGCGCAACTAATCACCAGGGCTGCACAATATCACGGGGTACAATTACACTCATATCCCTTAGAAGAAGACTTCCTATTAGAAATTTTCACTCCGCCACAAAAGTCTACACACACCCTACCAATGTTGAAGGGCTTGCTTAAACATGCACCAGAAGTGTTTAAAGACCCCGTCAGGGCCAGGGTTCTTAACCCTAGAATAGATAAAAAATATAAAGCGGCTCCCAACGACCCAATATACATCTAGGGTCAGGTCCCTTTAGACTCCCTTGTGGTGTCTAATGCACGTAAAAGGGCCAATTCACAAACCACAGGCGACGCCCCACCTCCTGACAAAGAATCAAAACTTTTAGACGCATCCGGAAAACGTGTTGCGTCAAAAGCTGCAAATTATTGGAGAATTGCCAACACCCAAGCTCTGCTGGCAAGATATGACAGAGCTCACTATGATGAGCTTGAGAAGCTTATCCAGCATCTCCCTGACCAATATAAGGACAAGGCAAATGACCTTATACAAGAGGGTAAATTAATTACAAATACATCCATTAAATGTGCTCTTGATGCCGCTGATACCACATCTCGTGCCGTTAATACCAGCGTTTTGTTACGCAGGCACGCTTGGCTCCGGATATCCGGTTTCAAACAAGAGGTGCAAACCAGTATTCTTAACCAGCCTTTCGACCAAGAACATCTCTTTGGGCCTACAGTCGACACATCTTTAGAAAAGATGAAAAAGATACAGAGACTGCAAAATCTATGGGGGCCTTGCAATTACCTTCCCATAGAGGTTCTTTTCGTCGCTCCTTTTATAGGGGTGGCTCCAAAACCAATACATCAAAGCAACCCTCCTCATCTTATAAAAGCCCCAATCAAAGTTCCTTTTCCAAAGGATATTTTAGGGGAGGATACAGAGGCAACAACAATAAGGGAAGATGACGCGGTAACAACACCCACACCTCCCCTACCACCAAGCAGTGACTTCCCTCCACTTCCCCCCCGAACACTCCACACCTGTCGGGGGACGTCTATCACAGTTCCTACCTGTCTGGAATTCCATCACCACAGACAGGTGGGTAAGACAAATTATCCAGTATGGTTACTGCCTGGAACTCACCTCCAATCCCCATACATCCCTCCCAAACACCGTCTCCACGGAACATTGGACCCTTCTAAAACAAGAGATTCTCTCTCTCTTACAAAAAAATGCAATAGAACCAGTCCCCTTGCATCATCAGGGCACAGGGGTTTACTCGCTCTATTTTCTAATCCCAAAAAAGGACGGCTCTCTCAGGCCAATACTGGACCTCAGACCCCTAAACCTCTACATTCAATCAGACCACTTCCACATGGTCACTCTCCAACAGGTGCTCTCGTTACTTCAACAAGACGACTTCCTTTCCACTCTGGATCTAAAGGACGCCTACTTTCAAATTCCTATTCATCCCTCACAAAAAATACCTCAGGTTCATAGTGGACGGTCAACACTATCAGTTCAAAGTCCTCCCATTCGGAGTGACCACAGCACCCAGAGTCTTCACTAAATGCCTCGCAGTGGTGGCAGCTCACTTACGAAGGCAACACATCCATGTGTTCCCTTATCTAGACGACTGGCTCATAAAAGCCAAATCTCACAACAGTTGTGTACAACACACACACACAACGATCCAATTGCTTCACGACTTGGGGTTCACAGTAAACCTCACCAAGTCTCACCTCCAACCATCCAACATACAACAGTATCTAGGAGCCACTGTAGACACTTCAAAAGCCCTAGCATACCCCAATCCAGTCAGGATCCGCACCATGCAGGCTCTAATATCCCAATTTCAGCCTCCACACTCTTTGCCAGCTCGAGTCTTTATGCAGTTAATCGGAATGATGGCCTCTTGCATCCTCATCGTTCCTTATGCAAGACTCCAGATGCGGCCATTACAGGAATGTTTAGCACATCAGTGGAACCAGGCTCAAGGTCAGTTGACAGATCTGGTGTTGGTGGACAGCCGCACACATCGCTCTCTGCAGTGGTGGAACACACAAAACCTTTCCAAGGGCGTGCCATTCCTCGACCCAGTTCCACAGATAGTGCTAACAACAGACGCATCGCTCACCGGCTGGGAGCTCATCTCCAAAACCAAACCGTTCAGGGCATATGGACCCATCAACAAAAACAACTCCACATAAATCACCTGGAGTTACTGGCAATCTTTCTAGCACTAAAGTCTTTTCAACTCTTGCTAGTAGGCAAAGCTGTCCTAGTCTGTACAGACAACATGACAGCAATGTACTACATACAAAAACAGGGGGGACACACACTCTTCAGCTTTCACAACTAGCGCAAAGCATATGGAGATGGGCTATTCCTCAAAACATTTACCTCCTCGCACAACATCTTCCGGGAGTACACAATCAGATTGCAGATCTGCTCAGTCGTCAAACACAGCAGATCCACGAATGGGAACTTCATCCTCAAGTTCTTCTTCCATTCTTTCACATGTGGGGTCATCCACACATAGATCTGTTCGCCACACATCAAAACGCAAAATGCCCAAGCTTCGCCGCCAGATATCCACACCCATTGTCCAAAGGCAATGCGCTATGGATGAACTGGTCAGGAAAATTTGAATACGCTTTTCCGCCTCTCCCGCTCATTCAGTTAGTGGTTCGGAAGCTCAAACAACACTCCCTCACAATGATCCTAGATGCTCCAACATGGGCACGCCAACCATGGTTCACAACTCTGTTGGAACTCTCAGTAGTGCCTCATCAAAAGCTGCACCTCTCCCCCAAGTTCCTTACTCAGAACCATGGAGAAATAAGGCACCCAGATCCCAATCAACTCAATCTTGCGATCTGGCTCCTGAAGTCCTAGAGTTTGGCTACCTCAATCTTCCGCCAGACTGTATGAACATCATTAAAGAGGCTAGACGTCCTACCACTAGAGCATGCTATGCAGCAAAGTGGAAGCGGTTTGTCATTTATTGTACAAATAAAAAAATCAATCCGTTAGATGCTTCTATCCAAAACATTATCTGTTATCTTTTGCATCTACAACAATGTAACCTAGCATACACATCTATAAGGGTACATCTTGCTGCAATCGCCGCTTACCTCCAAAACAGACATTTATCTTTGTTTCCAGTACCCGCTATCAAAGCGTTTATGGAAGGACTCAAAAGAATAATTCCACCTAGAGTTCCACCCTCTCCCGTATGGAATCTCAATATAGTCCTTACCAGACTCATGGGTCCCCCATTTGAACCTATGCACAAATGCGAGTTACAGTTCCTTACTTGGAAAGTAGCCTTCCTGGTAGCTATCACATCCCTTAGGAGAGTTAGTGAACTCCGGGCATTAACCATACAAGAACCATTTTTTACAGTTACACCATAGTAAAGTGGTTCTTAGGCCTAATCCAAAATTTCTGCCTAAAGTAGTATCTGCCTTCCACCTTAATCAGTCGGTTGAACTTCCAGTATTTTTCCCTCAACCAGACTCAGTGGCAGAACGCGCTCTCCACACGCTAGACGTTAAAAGAGCGATACTCTACTACATCGAAAGAACTAAGACCTTTAGAAACACAAAACAACTTTTTGTAGCTTTCTCCCCACCTCACAAAGGCAATCCTATTTCAAAGACAGGAATTGCAAGGTGGATTGTTAAATGCATCCAAATATGCTATGTTAAAGCTAAACGCACATTAACTATTCCCCCTAGAGCTCATTCCACACGCAAACTGGGGGCTTCTATGGCATTCTTAGGGAACATTCCCCTAGACGACATCTGCAAAGCAGCAACTTGGTCTACACCACATACTTTCACTAAACACTATTGTGTAGATGTGCAAGCAAAACAACAAGCTGCTGTGGGCCAGGCTGTACTAAGAACACTTTTTCAAACCACTGCAACAGATACAGGTTGCCACCGCTAGGGAGGAAAACTGCTGTATAGTCTATGCTAAAGTATACAATCTACAGCTCATATGCCTCGAACGGAAAATGCTACTTACCAGTATGCATCTATTCTTGGCATGTAGAGCTGTACAGTTGTATACGCCCACCCACCTCCCCGGGTACCTTTATCTGTTGCAGTATTATCTTATTTAGATACATTACATGGACATCCTTTTCTATTCTCTTACTAACTCCATCATCACCCTTTATGGCGAAAAACAATCTGAAGATGGAGTCGATGCCCATGCGCACTATCACCATAAGGAGGAGTCCCCTATCTCGTGACTACAAAGACTTCTTCGAACAAAAACAAAGTGCAAACATCCGAGCCCAACACCAGATGGCGATCTATGCTAAAGTATACAACTCTACAGCTCTACATGCCAAGAACAGATGCATACTGGTAAGTAGCATTTTCCTTTCCTTCCACCGTCTTGGTTTTTGGGGAAATTAGATACACTGGGTCAGGTTAATGCCCATTTCCCACAGGAAGTGGTCATATAGGGGTTGTAGGCACCTCAAAGGTGAGTAGCCCATTGGCTACCACCTTACACTCCCTTTAACACCCCAAAATTGAGTATTTAGGAGACACCCCTGACACCAGGAACTCAGATTCGACGGACACAAGAAGAGGAGGACAAACAAGCGAGAACTGAGGACAAACAAGCGAGAACAGAGGACCAGCTGCGGACTTTTTGGCGCTATACCCTGCCTATCTGCACCTGTCCTGATAATCGCTACAAACAGACTTGCCCTGCCGCAGTGCATTTGCCAAGAACCCCAGTGGACTACCAGCACTTTACAAATTTCCAGCCATCTCCCTTGGAGTAGAGAAGCTACTCCCCTGCAGCTTGCAGGCACCAAAGAGAAAGGTCCAGTCCACCGTTCTGCAGCCCCTCCGGTTCCACCGATGCAGCAGCCACACAGGAAGAGGTCTCCGTGCTCCAGAAGGTCAGCTCCTTCTCCCCACCAAGTGAGAAGACGCCAGGACCAACCGCAGCCACACAGCACCAATACCTGTGGTAGGGGCCCCTTGCAGCAACCAAAGCCTGTTTTGGTCCAGTCCGGGCTCCAAGACCAAGTGGCCGTCGAGGGACAGCAGCACCGCAGAGACCCACTTGGAGTGTGGCCTAGCTGTCCTGTTTTTGTCCCCTTAACCAATGAGACAAATAACCGTGAGCACCTATCACTCAGAAGCCCAGCCGACCTAATCAGTCTGCATCTGAGCGCCCCAGCCCGGGTTCCCGAGAACCGACTGTGCTTCCTTGCTTCCAGGGCCCTTACGAACCGAGCCCCCCATTGGGAGGTCTCGTACTTGTCCCCAAATCACCCACTGCGGCCTTTTTTAATGTGCCCGCCCTCCTCTCCTTCAGTGTAATGCGAAAAGCTACAAACCCCGACCAGCACCTCTACACCTGGACACTCCAGGGCAGAAAAAGACTAACTGCTGGTGGTTCTTTGGATCCTGGCCCCCTAACACCTTGAGTCTTGAAGGAGACCACCGGAAACCTATTGCGAGTAACTGTATGCAGTATATGCCTTTTTTCCCCATAGGAAAGCATTGGACCATAAAGACACATTTAAGTGAACATTTTACTTACCTTTAACAATCAACCACTCAAAGTACTTACTTGATCATGAAGTTCTTGGTGTTGAAATTTATGTAAAAGAAGTGTTATTTTTCTAAACTGGTCTCAGATTTATTTTTGAGTGTCTCATTTATTGCCTCTGTGAGTACAGCAAATGCTTAACACTACCCTCGGCTAAGCCTAAACTGTTTGCCCACACTACCACAAAAGAGAGCATTTGGGATTATTACTTGTGCCTCTGTAAACCAATAAGGTTTGCCTGGACACTCAGCACAGTGTACCTCATTTTGGTGCAATATATAGAGTGCCAGTTCCCTACAGCCTAATTTTTCTTATGGTATGTCTTCATCTTACCGTAAAACTTTGAGTAGGAACGGGACATTGTGGTCGTTTTCAAGCAGTCAGTCCCATACAAACAGCCCTTCGTTTAGGAGCAAGATCTGTTTTTCTACTGTGACCTCTTATGTTCAATAACTCAGTTTTGGTTCCTGCTCCCGGATCACCTTTGGATTCATGAGGGGGCATTTATCTCATGAGTTAGATTTTTGATCGGAGCCCAAGCACCAAAGGCAAGCATCATGCGAGTCTGTGACTGACCTCAATTTCATGCAGTCATGGCAAAGCTTGACTACGGTCGGTTTCATTGGACACATTATCCATAGCACACTTAATTTTTTTGAATCATCGGGAATCTGAAAAGTTTTGAGTGGCGCTCTGGGTCCGCGTTGAAGAGCCTGGAAAGAAAGGGACTGACCTCACCCTGCAGAGGTAGCTCTCGAGTGCGGCTCCTCTGTCACTTCCAGCTGGTACTGAATCATTGCAGAGTCACATGGTGCCATCTATCAGCACCTGAGAGCATTGCTGGGAAAATTCTCCAGATTCAGTCTGCTCTTGGAGATATTCTTAAGGTGAGGAGTCTGCAATTAGAAATTATCCAGTACGAGTGGCTGAGAAACGGAGGCTATCAGGTTTGTCTGCCGGTATACCTCTTGATGAATGTGTGACTACAGAGGATGCTGCTCCTTTCCAGCCAATGGAGCGTTAATTCCCTAGAGTCAGTGGACCATGATTTCCGGGGTTGTTAATGTAGGATTCATATTCTGACAACTCTGCACCTCACACTGACTTAGTGTTAGAAGTAGAAGATAGGGATCCCCCTGGTTTGGCCCTATGAATTTTTCCTGACCGGTACCGGCAAATATGCTGGCAGAAACATGTTAGCGTAATACGGATGGTTAGGTCATTGTACTGGTTCTGTATGTTTTAGCAGTACCTAAGGTACCATCTATTAAATGTATCCCCCTGTGTTTACATTAGGGTATTTTAGTATTGACTTAAGAGTAGGGTTTTGAATGTGCCAGGAAGTGTGGCGCCTTGCTGTGTGTGCGTGATGTCTGTGTGTTGAAATGTAACACGGTGCAACCAGGTAAGGGGAGTTACCCTATAACCCCTTTTTGTGTGTGGGTAGAACCCGCACAAATTTCAGAAAAGCAAAAGTCCTGGGCACACGTTACAGGGTGAAACCAATGGTTAATGAAGTCTCATGTATCTGGAGAGTTCTCATATAAGGTTCACGCAAGTCGTTTAGGAATTCTTCAGTTATTTAAGTTTTATAATTAAAAGACACAACCAGCCAACACGTGTTTCGTCACAATGGGAAGTATCCCATGACTTCTTCAGGGCTGGGAAGGATACAAAAAGTAATATAAACACATGACCTGCAAAAACGCTACATTGCATTGGAGCAGCTGTTGGTGTTGTGGAAAAACCAAACAAAAGAACACCATTACGTTGTGGAAACCCTAAAAGAAAAGTGTCGAGGCATATAATAGTGACATCTCACAGAAGAAAAGCAACACAGACCTGGTGAGGAAAAAGTGTGACACTACAAGAATGCGTTGGTCTTGTAGTTTAAACCTGGAGAAAAATGGTTACATAATAGAGCAGCGCTCGAGCAACAGCACTAACGTGGTGCATGGTGAAGTGAAAGAAAATTAGTGCCATATGGTGACATTAGGCGTATGATTACAAAAACATTTTGACATAGTGCTCCAAAATATGTACCTGTGGATGAAATGTAGACACAAGGCATGTAGTATCTTAAGGACATGACGTGGTAATAAGTCGTACACAATGTGCCCCACGGGGGAAAGCGAAAGCAATCATACTTATTAGGAAAAACTATTAATCAAATAATCAGTACGTCGTAGCACTGAAAAAGGGCCTGTAAAAGGAAGTAATTAATTTAAATTAGGCGCAAAATTTGCCAAGCGCAAAGGATGCCAAAGCGCAGAGAAAGGAAAAGTTAGGGAAATTAGAGCGAGAGTATCTGTATGGGAAAGCGTGAAAATCTTTGAGAAATCTAAAGAAAGAAAACAATTGAGTAAGGGGAAATGCAATCTAAACTAGGCACTGTTAGAGAATGGAGTAAAATTTGAAGCCTCTCACCGCTCCGCCGGTGATAATTCTGACCCGGACGGTCTGGTAAAGATAACGGACTAATCCTTGGAAGTATAAAAGAAACGGGGACGCTCCTGCAAAGAAAATGACTATTTAAAGTATGGGGCGTGCACGTGTGAAATCTGCAAAAATATAAGCAAGGAGGCACGAAAGGATCTTACCGATGTGACGGAGATCCCGAAAGTAAGTACCTGCAATCGGAGTTGAGTGGCGGGTCCGCCACTACAACAAAACTGTAAATGCAAAAAACGAAAATGTACTCGAACTGAAACGAACTTAACAAAACGGGCAGTGTCAAGGCATGGAATCAAACCATGACTGATTCTCGCAAGCTGGCTTAGCTGTAGCGTGTGTGCTATGCGAACTGCAGGCACTGGTTCACCTCTGTTCCGGAAATGGACAGTGTGCTGAACCGGAAGTGCCTTTATATACTGACGGTGGGAGGGAAAGACTAGAGCGCTAACGTCAACCAGGGAAACCAATTAAAAATTTTTTTATCGGTTTCCGCTAATGGGAAATCACACTAAAGGGGTACGTGAGTGATGTGACTACTTTAAAAGTCATTTTCTTTGCAGGAGCTTCCCTGTTTCTTTTATACTTCCAAGGATTAGTCCGTTATCTTTACCAGACCGTCCGGGTCGGAATTATCACCGGCGGAGCGGTGAGAGTCTTCAAATTTTACTCCATTCTCTAACAGTGCCTAGTTTAGATTGCATTTCCCCTTACTCAATTGTTTTCTTTCTTTAGATTTCTCAAAGATTTTCACGCTTTCCCATACAGGTACCTCGGTCTAATTTCCCTAACTTTTTCCTTTCACTGCGGCTTTGGCATCCTTGCGCTTGGCAAATTTTGCGCCCTAATTTCAATTAATTACTTCCTTTTTACAGGCCCTTTTTTCAGTGCTACGACGTACTGATTATTTGATTAATAGTTTTTCCTAATAAGTATGATTGCTTTCGCTTTCCCCCGTGGGGCACATTGTGTATGACTTATTACCACGTCATGTCCTTAAGATACTACATGCGTTGTCTACATTTCATCCACAGGTACATATTTTGGAGCACTATGTCAAAATGTTTTTATAATCATACGCCTAATGTCACCATATGGCACTAATTTTCTTTCACTTCACCATGCACCACGTTAGTGCTGTTGCTCGAGCGCTGCTCTATTATGTAACCATTTTTCTCCAGGTTTAAACTACAAGACCAACGCATTCTTGTAGTGTCACACTTTTTCCTCCCCGAGTGGGACGGGTATGCCCAGATGTGGGTCCCGTGCTCTCCATGCCACTGGAATCAAGCTATCCTGGCTGAAGAGGGGTGAAACCTCAAACCGGTCCTAGGATGCTTGTTTCCAGTCCAGGGAGGACCTGGCTTGGCAGTTCGGGCTGGACTGTTCCCATGAGGCACAGGGTCAAGACTGATTTGCATATGCCTGGGTCCAAACTGGAATGGCATGGTGAGCAAAACGATGGATTTAGGCCCAGATCTCTGTACTGGGGTGAATGTATGACATTGTTCTGCATTCTGTCCATCAACTGTTGTTTTTGCATTTGTCACCCCGAGTGGGACGGGTATGCACAGACGTGGGTCCCGTGCTCTCCATGCCACTGGAATCAAGCTAACCTGGCTGAAGAGGGGTGAAACCTCGAAACCGGTCCTAGGATGCTTGTTTCCAGTCCAGGGAGGACCTGGCTTGGCAGTTCGGGCTGGACTGTTCCCATGAGGCACAGGGTCAAGACTGATTTGCATATGGCTGGGTCCAAACTGGAATGGCATGGTGAGCAAAAAACGATGGATTTAGGCCCAGATCTCTGTACTGGGGTGAATGTATGACATTGTTCTGCATTCTGTCCATCAACTGTTGTTTTTGCATTTGTCACACTTTTTCCTCACCAGGTCTGTGTTGCTTTTCTTCTGTGAGATGTCACTATTATATGCCTCGACACTTTTCTTTTAGGGTTTCCACAACATAATGGTGTTCTTTTGTTTGGTTTCTCCACAACACCAACAGCTGCTCCAATGCAATGTAGCGTTTTTGCAGGTCATGTGTTTATATAACTTTTTTGTATCCTTCCCAGCCCTGAAGAAGTCACGGGATACTTCCCATTGTGACTAAACACATGTTGGCTGGTTGTGTCTTTTAATGATAAAAATTAAATAACTGAAGAATTCCTAAACGACTTGCGTGGACCTTATATGAGAACTCTCCAGATACATGAGACTTCATTAACCATTGTTTTCACCCTGTAACGTGTGCCCAGGACTTTTGCTTTTCGGGTATTTTAGTATGTCCGGATTCAATCTTGTCCAGTAAGTTTTATCAAGAACTCCCTCGTAATGAGGTTGAGTCTTCCCTGGTAGTACCATCTGTAGGAAGCTGGCTCTGTATATACTATACCAAAATGAGGTATAGTGTGCACAGAGTCCAGTGGAACCCCAAAGGTAGGCAGAGGTAAAAGTAGATAGCACCTTTCTCTCTATTTGTTGTAGTGTGGGAGAGCAGTAAGGCTTTATCAGAGGGTAGTGTTAAGCATTTGTTGTACATACTCAGGCAAGAAGTGATGTCACACACTCAAAGACTGAACTCTGACCAATTTGATTGTATAAAAATATTATTTAGTTATATTTATTTTCTAGAACCAAGCAAGCCTGGCACAGGTAAGTGTAAATGGTACTTTTCGAGGCAGGTTGAACAATACAAGTAAGCTGAATGAAAGTGACTTTTAATACACTGGAAATTACTGTTAGATTACTTTTACTTTTCAGATTACATTATGGATTACTTTTTCTACTCAGTGTGCTATGCCTAGATATCACACTGGGACATTTCCTAGAGAAAAGGTAAGTAAAGCAGTTTTTAAATATTTGCAGTTTTTCAAGTTCTCATACAGAACCAACTCCACACAATTTTCACAAGAAAGCAGTCAAAGCAGTCCTATGGGAGGAAATGAGGTTATCGGTTTCAAGGTAAGTACTTGGGTTTGGGAGTTGGTTTTCTGGGGTTAGAACCAGGGTTCCCCCAGGGTCAAGGATGCACTGTCAAAGCACCCTCAGCGGCAATAGGGCGGCCGGGTGCAGAATCCTGAGGCCCAATGTTATCCAATGGGGGTATAGGGGGCCTCCGGTTGGTGGCTGCTCACGAGCAGGCCACCAGGTTGTGGGAGCAAAGCGCCTGGTGTTAGGCTTGGGGCAAAGGGGGATCCGAGTTAGCACCCAAAGAGCACCCGCAGGGGCGGCTGGGTGCAGGGTGCTGTTTTGGCGTCTGGTGCCCTGTTGTTTTCAATGGGGATTCTCCGGTTGAAACAAAGACTGCAGGCTCGGGGACGAAGATCTTCTGGAGGTGACCACCGGTTGGAGAGGTAAGTTGGGATGCCTGGGAATGCTGGGACACCTGTTGGTCTCCCAGGCCGTGGGACGTTGGGTGCAGGGGTGTCTTTAGGCGTCTGGTTTTCTTACCAGCTCCGGTCGCGATCGGGGGGGATCCTCCAGGAAGAGACTGTAGGCGTAGATTGGAGAGTCTAGGCAGGTCAGAGATCACCAGATCTCAGGTAAGGGTCGCTGGGGAGCGCTCCTCATGGTGTTGGGCCACTCGAACTGGGGCAGTGGGCGTCGGGTGCAGAGTGGTGCAGACTCGTGGATTTGGCCGGAGCCAGAGTCTGTGGGTGAGCAAATCCGGTGCACACGGGAGACAAAGTCTTGGGCTTGGAAAGCAGGGCAGGTCCTTCGAGTTCTTGAGACTGCAGGCTGCAGGACACACCGGGATTTCGCTGGAGCAGGTGCGAGGTGGGGACAGGCCGGTAGGGCTGGGGCCAAGTCAGTGGGCATCCTCCTTCTTAGTTTCAGCATGGCTTCTTCGGTCCTTCTTCTTGTTGATTTCTGTCTGAGCAGGCAAGGATCAGGATTGCCTCTAAATACTAGATTTAGGAGCTTTACAGGTAAGTAAATGTCTGGATCAATGGGTCCCTTCCTTGGGGTGGGGACACCCCCTATTATGCCACCCTCCAGTGGGAGGGGGGCACATGCCTCTCTCTGGTTGGCTGGATCCCCCATCTGCAAGATGGCGGGGTCTGAGAGTTGTGCTTCACTTCGCCTCCCTTCACCTGAGGGGTGGGGTTGGCAAAGGTGGGCACACCTCCCTTCCTCACTTGGTTTTCCCGCCGATTCTCCAGCCCAGAGTGGGGGTCAGAACTGGTGGAGGCCAGTTGCTTGAAGCAGCAAATGGCTAGGGTAGCTTACAAAGGCGGCGAGCCTTTGAAGCTTCCCCTTCGTGGACCCTGCCCATCCTGGGGAGGAGGCTTGGCACCTCGTCCCAGGATGTGCATTGTTCCAGACCGCCGAGAGCAGCAGGCTCTCAACCCAGGGGTCCACAAACATGTCTGGTGGTGGTAGCTGGCGAGCAGCCACTCAGCCGGGACACTAGAGTTGTTGTTTTTCAGGGGGCATCTCTAAGATGCCCTCTGAGTGCATTTTTACATTAAATCCCACACTGGCGTCTGTGTGGGTTTAAGGTGCTGAGAAGTTTGATACCAAACTCCCCAGTTTTCAGTAAAGCCATTATGGTGCTGTAGAGTTCGTATTGACAAACTCCCAGCACCATATACTCTTAATGGCATTACTGCACTTACAATGTCCAAGGATTAGTTTAGACACTGTAGGGGTACAGGGCTCATGCACCTGTACCCTCACCACTGGTATAGTGCACCCAGCTAGAGGGGTGGCTGGCCTATGCCAGGGCAGTGGGTTATAGGCATGGCACACAGGGATGTGTGCCATGTCGACTCTTCACTTTGTTCTACACCGAAACACGCAACCTACTGTGTGTGTGTGTGTGTGTGTGTGTGTGTGTGTGTGTGTGTGTGTGTGTGTGTGTGTGTGTGTGTGTGTGTGTGTGTGTGTGTGTGTGTGTGTGTGTGTGTGTGTGTGTGTGTGTGTGTGTGTGTGTGTGTGTGTGTGTGTGTGTATGTATATATATATATATATACAGGGCCTTTAAGGGTGGCACAACAAGTGCTGCAACCCTTAGAGGCCTTCCCTGGCCATATTGCCTGTGGTACCATTTACAAGGGACTAACATGTGGCCAAATGGTGCCAGTTGGGTTTTGCCTAAACGCAGTTTTTAAGGAAAGAACATCGGCCCTGGGTACCTGTTTGGCAGGAACCCAGGGCACACTCAGTAAAAATACATCAGCAGTTTGTCAAAAAGTGGGGGCAACCATGCAAAAAGAGGCACTTTCTTACACCATCTTACCAGGATGGGATGAGATTGCCGATAATGAAGCATGCCACAATCAGTGGGTGAGGCTTCCTCAGCCAATATGTTTGGCACTATGACAAATGATATCCCATTGTGATTTAAAGTAGAGGGTTGCTGTGTTTTCAGGTGTAGGGACCTAAATTGGCTTAACTCTGTCTAGCCATTGCACTCTGGTGTGTTTATCTAGAAGTTTTTGTGGAGGGTGTGCAGTGGCGTATCTCCACCTCTTTGTGTTTGCAATTAGCAGTTATCCAGGTGTGTCCAAGTTTGCCAGACTTTATCCCTCATGGACACAGGGTAGACTTTAATTGTGGCTTCAAAAGCCAAAGATACCCCCTCCTGTGAGAATAACCCCAAAAACTCTTCAAACATGGCAAAAAGGGTTCATCCAGACCAAAGATATTTCTCTAAGCATTCTCCTCAGGAGATCCCTTCAACATCATAGGAACCTCCAAGGAAAGTTAAGAGGATGTCTTATCATAAATCCACTTAGGGATCGAAGTCTGTCTTCTGAGGTGTTGGTGTTGCCCAGCAAATCCTTTTCATATAGACCTAGTTCTGAGCTTCCTACTCTATTGATTCCTTTGAAGCTCATGCCAAAATCCACGTCATCGATCTCTACACCGCCGACGGAATCTGCACTGATGAGATCAGCATCAAGAACACTATAGTCATTGAAATCAGAGGTGTCTCCTGTCAACACTACTTGGTAAAATAGGGAGTAATTAAAAAAAAAAAAAATCAGGATCATAATAAGTAGCTTAGACATTTAGATAAAGGTCACACAGCTGGGAAAAAATGAATCTGCAGGTGGCGAGATGCATTGGGTCTTTGGGGGCTAATGTTGAACGTCCTAGGATATTGGCATGATTCCTTCTCTGGTTGACATCCAAAAGGGAATATAAGGGAAAGTTGCTATTAGATGGTATAGTAATGGACAGCATGTGCAGCTAGTAGAGCTTCAAGCTCAAAACATTTTTTATGCTTTATCCTCTACAGTTAAAAGGTCAATTAACAGATTTGTAACTTAACAAATTGGCATATTTGCAACATGTAATATCATTTGCTGGTACACTCCTGCCATCTTGTGTTGAGCGTAGATATTGCAACTTGCTTTTCTTCAAAGAAGAGGTTTTGTTGTGAGTTGACTAAGGATCCCTCCATAAAATCCACATTGCACAAGGACAAAGACTCCCATAGCATCAAGGTCAGCTATGCCACTCAAATGTCAAGACACTGAATATTGCAATTTGCCACCTGAGGTCCTAGAGTTTGATTTTTTTCACCTTCTAGAACAGCATGTTCTCATTCTAGAAGAGGCTTGTCGGCCCACTACGGTATCTTGCTGCGCTGCCAGGTGGAAGTGTTTTGTCCGCTATCAAACAAAACAAGCGGCCCTTACAGGATTCCTTCCATACAGGACATCATCAGCTATTTGCTTCATCTGCAAAAATCAGTCTATACTTTTGCTGCGGTCCACTTAGAAGAATACATGCAAAACCGACCACATTAATCTTTATTTTATCTTTCTATTGTTAAGCATTGATAGAGGAGCTTAAGAGTTCCCTCATCCCCTGGCAAGAGTTCCCAGTCCCCTCATTAGAACCTCATTGTGGTTCTTAATTGACTTCAATCTGTGATAGTATGGGATCGAGAGCAGGGCTTTCCAAATGGTGGTTGGCAACCCCCTCGTAAGTCACCAGCAGATTTATGGTGGGTCGAGAAAGTCCAAGCAATAAATAAAGATGCTTTTCAATTCTGTGTTTATCTTGTCATATTTGCCAGGGCTTCAAAGATAGAGATCAAATGTCAGGCTGCTTTATTATTTTAGCATAGGGATTGCTGTGTACTTTTCTTTTTAAAATGAATTATGTCACAATCTTGCTGGAGTACAGATGAAGAAAAGGCTGTAGGATGTTGTGTTTTTTGCAACACACAACGAAATATAAAGATCTGTAAATGAACTATGTGCATTCAGCCGTCGGGAAAGAAAGCTGAAGCATTTTTTTTTTGTAATTCTCAAGTGTGCTGGAGATTTTAATAGGATCAAAATAATCAAAACTTTACTTGGTGATACACAACTGATAACTATTAACTGAAACCTGATTTCCACACTATCATTTGTATGCTATAGAGTTTTATCAGTAAAAGTGTGTCTCTGTGCAAATTTAGTGGCCATTTTAATGGAATATGTGCTGTGTGTAAATGACAATGTGCTACCACATAATGCTTTAGGTACATTAAAAAAATCATTCCACCTCATGTCCATTAAAGGTAGGTGGGTTGCGAATGATTAATGTTCTAAAAAGTGGGTTGTGGTTCTAGGAAGTTGGGGAACCACTGATCTAAAGCACGACATACTGCAAATGGAAAACATTGATTACCTGTAACAGTTGGTTTGCGTCTTATAGTATAGTGGGAAATAAAGGTGAAAAACGAGCACAAAGGGGCAGAATGAAGGTCAGCATGGAGCAGAGAGAGGCATGATAAAGATCAGAAAGGAGCAGAAAGAGGCAGAATAGAGGTCAGAAACAAGTAGCAAGAGGCAGAATTAAGGTCTAGAAATGAGCAGAAAGAGGCAAAATGAAGGTAAAAAACAACAAGATAGAGCAACATAGAGATCAGAAACGAGCAGAAAGAGGCAAAATAGAGGTCAGAAAGAGGCAAAATAGAGGTTAGAAACAGGCAAAAGAAAGCTCAGAAACTAGCAGAAAGAGGCAAGCAAAATAGAGACCAGAAGCAAGCAGAAAGAGGCAAAATAGAGACCAGAAAGAGGCAAAATAGGGACAAGAATCGAGCAGAAAAAGGCGAAATAGGGACCAGAATCGAGCAGAAAGAGGCAAAATAGAGCGAAGAATCGAGCAGAAAGAGGCAAAATAGAGATCAGAAAGAGGCAAAGTATAAGTCAGAAAGGAGCATAAAGAGGCAACATAAAGGTCAGAAGTCAGGAGGAAAAAAGGCCGAAAATTAGCAGAGCCCCTTTAGGCACTCATGCACCCACTCACAGATGAATTCAGACACACACACCCACTCAGACACAGTCAGACACTCATGCACCCACTTACAAAATCACTCCTACTTTCTCTCACTCACTGACAGATCTACTCACTCACACACTGACTCAGACTCTCTGAGACTCACACACCCACCCTCAGACCCACACAGTCATATACCAACTTACAGCCCCGCTCATACTCTCACACCCACTTACCAACCTACTCACACTCATACACCCACTGAGACACTCATGCACTCACTCACACACTCCGTGTCAAAGATTAGTGGTTACAGTTAGGAAATAAAAATTAAAAATCACAAATTCACTTTAAAAAAAAAAAAAAAACCCCAAAGGTTACAGGGATGTCATAGTTGGGAAATGGATTTTAAAAATTGTAGAAATTCACTGAAAAAATCAAAGGTTACAGGGACGTTAACGTTAGGCTCCAATTTCACTCGTACAAAACCAGTGAAATCCAGCAATTCTAGTTACCTGAGCTGACTATAATGTACGCTCCTGCAGTGCACTGCTTATGACCTCACATATTACATTACTCATGACCTTGTCAGTGACATCACTGATGGACATCTCAAATGACATCACTGATGACATCCACAGAACCACTAACACCCCTGTAATCCTCTCATACGCCCACCCACACAACCACTCAGACTCCTACAAGTACTTAAACAGCCACTCACTTATCCAGAGTCACTCACACACCTACCCACTCACTCATAGAGCCTGATCATACAACCAGTACACCCATACAGCCACACACGTGCCCATACAGCTACTGACACACCCAGTTAATCACCTATACAGCCACTCCCACACCCACTCACTCACCAATACAGCCACCCACACAGCCACTAAGTCACCCACACAGCCAGTAAGTCACCCATACAGCTACTCCGACACCCACTTAAACACCCATATGTCCTCTCAGACACCCACTCAAACACCTGTACAGTCAGTCAGAAAACCCACTCACACACAGATCGACACAGTGACTCATAAACTATGTTAAAAAAAAGGAGTCACTCGGTGTTACACAAAGTATACTAATTTAACTTTTGTGGTACCTTAGTATATATGTTCAACACACAAAAATGTTTAGAAAACATTCATAATCACTGGATGATGTCATCAGTGATGTAATTTGAGATGTCATCAGTGTTGTCACTGGCCATGTCATGAGTGATGCATGGTGCGCTGAATGTTGCAGGAAAGCATGTCGTGCCTGCAGTAGGAGAAACTCATTAAAGAAAATAGTGCTTACAGACTAAATGAGACATGCCATGTAACAACAAAAGTAAAAGGGCCAGTCCTCATGGGAGGTTACAGATAAAGACAAGGCGGTACTAAGGAGGGACTAACGAGCCTATTAACGAATTAGAGGCCAGCATTTACAATGGACAATGACACAAACCAATGAAAAATATGGGCAGAGTGGGCAGAGCTTCAAGTCCATACTCGAATACAGCATGCCTCGCAAAGCAGTGCATGCGCTGCCCAGGCTCTACCTAAAAATAATACACATTGTTTTGTTAAGTAGTGCATTGGACAGTGTTAGCTATGTTCAATGACATGTTGCTTGAATACTTCGCGTCTCCCTGGAAGCAACTACTATTTCTCATTGCAGGTGAATATGCGGAGGTCAATTGCATTGGTTTGTGTGCACATATTTAAAAACTCTTGACCGGAGTCTTACACTGTTGCTGCTTCAGGTTTGGGATAGCACTCTTCTAGAATCTACTTTAAGAAGTACATCACTGTCCTACCATTACTCCACTGTTACGAGTTGTAGTGCAGTGGCTTTGTAATGTGGCAGGGCTGATGCTGTATACTGAAGTTATCAACTTGGGAAGCTGTATTATTGCATCTCTGCCACAAAACTGTCAGTGGCCTCACATCTACCTTACTTAAGTAGGAGTGTTTTCTTGGTACAACTTGACCTGAACTGAAGTTGGATAGATGGATTGGAAGAATTGTTGGATGTTAGGAGCATTTCCACTGAAAGCTCCAGCATGACCGAATTCTGAACAGTACACATTTTAAACTGGCAAACCTGAAGGAAAGACGCTGTTTGGAATCTGTTTTGTGTAGTCACTTGAAACCTATATTGTAAAGACTTGAAGTGATGAGGTTTTGTCACTGTTGGCAAGTTCATGAGAACAATCTTCATGCTCAGGACATAGTTGTGCGTGACTGAAGTGCGATTGGCAAGGTGTATGGAGTAATTGTGCGACCCAAGGATAATTAAAGTGATGGCACAATAGCGTTCTCCTTTGGAAGTTTATTGTAACACTTGCCAGAGTTGCTTCTCTTTTGGCAGCTGTGACTCAACAGCCTTTTTTCTTTAAATGGTTTATCTAAAGCATTGAAAGTGTATTGCATAAAGTGCATCAGAATTGTTTCCCCCTCAAAAGACTTCCATGAAAGCCAGGTTATCTGTGACTTTGCAGGTTTACAACCACTGATGTCCAACCAGCAGCAGCAGCCGCCATACCAGGGTATGATGGGCGTGCAGCAATCCCAAAACTCCAGCCTCATCAGCAACCAACGAACCAGCATGGGAAACCAAATGCAGGGCATGATGGTCCAGTACACTCCTCTTTCATCCTATCAAGTAGGTAGCGTGTGGCAGACCTGTAGATTTGAAAACTAAACACTATTGAGACCGTCTAAATTAGTCCTGTTTGCTTCCTGGCCTACTCTATAATTTCCAGCTTCTGAGATGCACTGAGGCCTTAGGATTTAGTGATCATTAAACCAGATGCATCCAGTGCAGTTAATGAATGGACTTTCCGATGCATATCTACGGTTTCTGTAAGATCAAAACCTGTTTTACTTTCTCTGTGTCCTAAACTTTAGTTGGAAAGATGCCTTGATTACCTGACTCGGTGCTAGTCCTTACTCTACAAATGATTATACAATTCTTGATGTTGCGTACTGTTTTGATTTTGTTATCCAAATAAGCCACAAAAGTTATAATTTTGCACAAGTGTTTACATAAATCAGTGATCTAGTTAACCAAAAGTAACACATTAAATTTTGATTTAAACCAATGTACTATTGAAAGTGGGATTGCTAAACACAACCCTTTTACATTTTGAATCATTTGTAATAAAGTTCTGTATTTTATATATATTATCAAAAATATGTGGTGGTGACTTGAGTTTTATGATTGAACATTATGAAGCTTTATTCTCCGTATGAGAGCACTACTAGGGAGTTCGCAACACTCACATGGTTTGATTCAGAGATAAAAAATTTTTTTAGAAGTTTCATTCAACAGTTTCTTCGGATTCTTTAAAGAAAATGGATAGTTAGGCACTTCTGAATTCTATGCTATTAAGCAGGAATGTCTGTCTGAAGAAGTAAATCAAGCACAAAAACCTAATGTTAAATTAAAATGTTGGGTAGAAATGATGTGTGCACTTGAAAAAAATAATGCCAATTCAGAAAGTTACTTGCAATGGTAGTAGAGAATACCTCAACCATCAGCCTATTAGAACATATTGATATCACAAATTGGAGCACCCATGTTGAAAGTCTTAATAAAGCTGCAGATACAGAGTAGCAAATATTGCCTTAAAATTCGGTCATCTCTCTCGATGTAACAAGTATATAGTTATGTTCTTAAAGCATGTGCAATGAATCTGACATCCAGTAGACTCGAGGAAAACCCAATTTGGTTGGCATCAATGTTGACCTTCGTATTTGAAGCAGTATTGGATTCACATGTGTGATATCTCATGAGTTGCGAAGTTCACTGTTGGTTTCCCTATTCAGGAGGGGTGATCCTAAAAAAACGGTCACTTATTGTATCTTAGTTAAGCTGAGTCCAGCAGCTAAAATATCCCCAAAAGTGTTGTTAAGAGCTAGTAAAGCTCCTTTCCCTGTGGGACAGTTTCTCTGCAGTACGTGTTTGGATTTTCAAGTAATTTGATAGAAGTGACAGTTCCATTGTTAGACAAAGATGCTGATGCTGGGCATTCTCCCACCACTGGTTAACATACTGAGTCATCTATATTTTGATTGCTAGGTTATTATGCAAGCTGCCAGCTCTATCACTAATAGTCTTTGCTTATCTATAACATCTGGTGTGTGCCAGACTTTGTCTGGTTCACTATTTAATTTGTGCTCAAGTGAGCTAAAAACTCGACTAGCTGCTATAATTATTTTCCTCAAACTCTGGCCTGTCGTGGGTAGAACAAGTTATTATGGAGATTTAGTGATCTTGGATAAAACTCCAGTCGGGCTAGAATGTTCAACAACAGCGCTTGCAGCCTGTATGTCTTAAAGTGGCTTTAAAAGTATTGTAAAACAGATCTTATAATCTTTGGCTATAAATGTTACAGTGAAAAGTGGTATATGGGTAAAAACTCTACTGTTGTAGACGGTTATAAATATCTTGGGATACAATTTAGCCATAATTGTACATGGAGCTTAGCTTGAGATGCTGAACAAAAATTGGCAGGCTCTAACCACAGGTTTGGTGTTTGTTTCTCTACAGCTGTTGGACAGTGCATCTGAGGTCACAAGTTAAATGTTCTGAACTCAGGTTCTGAACCCTGGTTCTGCATTGTAGGTTTTTCTTTGATCATACACAGAATAATTCTGACTTATTATTTATTACTTTTAATAAAATATTTAGACATTATTCCATCTATTGTAATGGCCACCTCTTTCTGAATAACTTCAAACTTTTGAGGTACCCAATCTAATGTATATTACTTGGAAATTTGCCTTTCTGATAGATGCTTCTTCCTGCTGATTTTTGACCATATGAATATTCTTCAGGTGCAAGACTGATCCGGAAACCTTTTCCCCAGCAATAGTTCTCCAGTGGTGTCTTATGTCTTCAGCTGCTACTCCGCCCTTCCATGATGTAACTACTTCACAAGGCACTAGCTGGTGCACTGGCATCAGTTTCTTTTTTGTCTCACCCCACAAGTATTGATTGTAGCTCTTCTCTGTGCTTCACTGACTAAATTCCTCAGATTTCATTAGCGACTAGGTCAAATGACTACTTAAGATTTTAGAATTTAAATCCTGTTCTGTATGTCATAAGATGAAAGCCCCTTGTTGCATCCATGACATCTTTATGTGGTGCCTCAAATCAGAAAATGACACCTCTGCCTGCAGTTCTTGTTCACTCATGCACTTAAAGGCCATTAGGGAGCGATGAAGCCAAGCTATTTTAGACCAAGTGCCACAGGTATAAGCCATAGCATTGCCCTTCCCTTTCAGGTAAGTCC
This sequence comes from Calotriton arnoldi, assembly GCA_963921515.1. Taxonomy (NCBI): domain Eukaryota; kingdom Metazoa; phylum Chordata; class Amphibia; order Caudata; family Salamandridae; genus Calotriton; species Calotriton arnoldi. Next base: position 1,258,255 of record CAWUFW010000262.1, read on the forward strand.
TTTGACAGGGGCTGATCTTCGTACAAAAAGCACCATAGGCAGGCGAAATCCTCTTGTTCAAGAAAGTGGTCGCACTCAGGGTATTGTTTGGCGTCTTGACACTGACCATTACTGGGCTCTTCCTCATTACTTGAGTCCATTTTGACATTGAAAAAGATGAAACTAGAACTCCCTACTCCACTGGCTGACTACGTTCAGGTCAGGTCAAACCACCCTGGATATTTTCTAGGCGGCTCCATCACCGTCTAGGCAACTCCTCAAGGAAGTTCTTGTGGTTTAGCGATCTTACTGCTATGACTATGATGCCTCCAGTCTCCGCCCATCCACAGGTTCTGGCTTTGACACTGCATCTGACAAAGCCAATGCCCTATAAGTTACTGAACCCTGTGTGCCTGGCTTGGCCTTTGACACGCATGCTTCCTCGGATCCCATTTCAGCTCCACCTCCAAAGCACTCCCAAGTTGGCAGGCATTACCTGAGTGGGAAAAGAAAATGTTTGGGCCTGTTTTTATGACCAACCCTTGGTACAACTATTGTCTTGAGCCCATAGATTTCCCTTTGTGGGGTAACTCTTTGGTTCAGAATCCGATTCAATGGTAGTGCACAGTGAAAATTATGGCCAAACAGAGGATAACTTGAAGGCAGCTAATCTCTTTTTTTTTTTTTTTAACATGGTTACGGTTTTTTCCCCCCAGGCTTACAAATTTCAAATGCCCTACATATTTTGCCAGAAGGAAAAATACCTTATCCTTGGGACCCCCTTCAGAAAAAGTGTCTTCATTCACTTCAATGGTAGGAAAAGCAGAAGAAGACTTGGAATTATCTTTGGCCACCACTGATCCAAAGCCTCACATTCTGAGGCAGATCTTGCAGCTTTCCTCTGCAGTCACAGAAACTCTGTTGCCATTCAAGGAGACACTAATGGAGCCTGTAGTGACTACCTGAGAGAAGCCCTTTGTTAGCCCAGCAGTCCACACAAATGGCTTATGACCCAGAATTCTTATCACATGCTTCTTTGGAGAGCCTGATGGTACAAGCTTCCACTGCTGAATTGTACCGCAATTAACTTTTTAGGCCCCTCCAAATAGATGGTCTTAAATTAACACTTTGTGACAATAGGTTTTTATTTCTGACAGCCTTGTCTTTTGCAATGTGAATGCCACTTATCTTCTGAGCTGCCATATCCACGCACGGTGTAGGAGTTGGCAAAACTGAGTTATCAGCTTTCCGCATTACCTGAAAAAGCCCTTCTCCGATCTAGTCAGTGGCGATTTGGACTCTTCTGAACAGATGTTTAAATGTGGCCTGGACTCTGTGGAAATCCTAGCTCGATCCATGGGCACAACTGTAACACTGTCAACACGCTTGAATGCGGTCTGCTGAATTCCTTAGAGATGATTAGCAACTCTTGGGGACTTTCGAAAGTGAACTACAGTTCTGAGAGAAGGAAGATTTCTTCATGGATCACCTCAAAAACAGTAGAACTATGGCATGCTCACTGATTCTAGACTCCCTGGGGGAAACAATTACACTGGCAGAATGAGAAGTTTCAAGTCTGCTCCAGGGCCAAGCAGTCCTGGTTGGGCCAACCCCAATTTATGTACCACTCCTTTCTGGCAAGAGACAAATCTAAGGGATGCCCTTATCACAGCAGCACCAGTTCTGTATACCTTTCGCTATCTTGGCTGTCAACTTCAGATTCCACAACCACCCTCAGGCATTCAACTTGCAGTGGGGTGGGATGGGTGGCATTGTCTAATTTCTTCAGTGCATCATTTTATTAATCTGCAATGACTTTGCCGTACCTTTTCTGTTTTCTCCTCTGGATAGCCCTCCTTCCTCCAGGTTGAGGTCCTTGGTACATACCTTGATTCAGGAGGTAGACTGTCTTGTCCTGCTGAACAAAGGGTACTATGGTGGTGTTCTCCATGGGTGCATGGGATTGTATTCCCTTCTCTTCTCAGTCAAGGTCACTACAAGGTCGGACAACCAAGACCCGTCGTGGGCAAGTACAAGATACTGTCCCTGATGTGTCCTTGAGCCAGTTCCGGTAAACCCTCAATGTCATGGGAGAAGGGGGTCATTGGCCGGTGTACAGATACCTCTGAGATGCTTAACTAAATCTGCTGATTCTACCTGCTAAAAGGCACTCCCTGAAATATGTAATGGGGTCTCAGTAATACCAGTTTAAGGTTCTGCCATTTGAGCGGACTGCTCCACGTATTTCAACCAAGGGGATGGCTGTACTGGCAGCCTAACTGTGGACATGAACAGTCCGTGCTTAACATCCTGAGCTTCAGTCAGCACGCAGAAGTCTCATCTCACACTACGCAGGGTGCTGAGTTTTGATTGGGTCCTTGTTCTTCTTCACTGGTCAGTGTGCCTCTTCAGTCTGTTGGTCAGTCTTTCCCTTAGTCTCCTACAGTTGCAGGCTACCGTACGAAAGCCTCCACATTGTGCTGGTTCACCTATCTGTACAACATCATGGCGCTGAGCCTTGTTAGAGCTATGCCTAAATCTAAATGTTTTGTAGCTGCTGGAAGTCCATCTTGCCATGAAGGTTTTCCCCTCTTCTATCTTAGGCAGTGGTATTCACCTTCTGTCGACAACACTACCACCACCATCCATTACATCAACAGACAGGTGTGAGGTTATGAATCAGAGTATGTGCTCTCATGTTAAAGGTGCCTGTGAGGCATGCTACTAATAGGAAAAATGTCCCATTGTAAGGCTCTAGCAACAGTAGAATAATCTCCCAACATCGGAAGCATCTGTGGAGGATGTTTTTAGGATCAGCTGGTCAGGGAGACTTGCTTTTTTGCGTTTTAGTTAATCTCAATTTTGAAATGAGTGCTATAATAAAGGTGCAAGGCAATTGAGCACTTCTGATCCTGATTCCTCCAGACTTAGCGAGTTGGATTTGGAATGTTGATTTGTTGGAAGCAAGCTGTTGAGGTGGCCCCTTCTTCTCCTGTACCTGGTCGATCTGATCTTGCAGCAGGGTGGCCAGGCCCTCCATCTTAGTGACCAAATGCTATGGCTGCATGTGTGGAGATTGATCTGTGCCAATTAGTCTTTCTGCTTGCTGTCTCGGCTTGTGGACGTCATCTCGACTGCCTGGAGACTAGCCATAAAATCCTTTTATGTGAGTCACTGGAACAAGCTTAAGTGGTATGAGTTTGAAGGCTAATACAGTCTTGGCTTTCTGGGGTTCCACGATTCTTTCCTAGGAGGGCTTAGCAGTGGCTAATGCAAAGATTTATTTGGCATCCCGATCTGCCTTCTTGTGTTTTTTTCTCACCAGACTCTGTTTAAGTCTGCATTAATAATGCGCTTTTTGAAGAGGACCTCGAGGCACGCTCCTGCAGGAGCAACATCTGCATTGTAGGAGTGCCCGAGTACAGCGATGGGGAAAATGGACACTGTAGAAAGCTGGCTCTTTAAATAGTGGACCAACATGAGGTACACTGTGTTAAGAGTAGAGGCAAACCCTAGTTGGCTGACAGAGGCACAAATTATAAGCCAAATGTTTCTTTTGTGGTAGTGTGGGCTAGCAGTCATCCTTATCAAAAGGTAGTGCTAAGCATTTATTGCACACACAAAGGCAGTAAGGGAGAGACACACTCAATAAAGAAATCCGACACCAGTATATAAAAAACCCACTTCTTTTTATATGAATTTCGATACCAAGATCATCGGTATCGGGTAAGTACTTTTCAAGCTAAGAATTTCTATGCGTTACAAAAGTTGACAGTGCAATTTCTGGGGCAGTCATGTTATCCTGGTTGGGGGGGGGCGGCATATACTGTATTCGGGCACTTAACAGTGACTTACAGAGCCCTTCTCTGAGACTTGGGGTGAGTATGAGGCAAGGTCCAGGGGCCACACCAACGGGTCACCTCAGGGGGCTCTGGGGCGTCCGGGTGCAGAGGTGTGTTACATCGTTGTGTCTCATTCACTTCAATAGAGATCGCTCCAGTTAGAAAGAGGCTGCAAGCAGGGACGGGGGCCAGTCCAGGTGAACCCACAGGGGGGCATGACCCTTGAGATGCTTGGGCATGTAGGGACACCGTTGGTCCACTTCTTTTCTGGCTGTGAGGCTCGGTGTCTTTTGGCATCAGGATGCGTGCTGGAGTCACTTTCGGTTGGAGGGGACCTGCAGAAAGAAGCTGTAGGCTGTGATGAAGTCCAGTCTGGCCAGATCTAAGGATAGGCTCAGCTCTTGTGGGTCTCAGTACACTGTGGGCACAGCCACCTCCCTCATACTTTGGCTGTGGGGCACAGAGGCACTTTGAGGTGTCTGGTGGTGGTGGTCAGAGGCACTCTTTTAATCTTTTTTTGTGCTGAAGAGGGGCGAACAAGACAGCTGGGCCACTCACGATGTGAATCTCACTGTCCCTGAAGTCCCTTTACATGCAGGTTGTTTTTCCTTGGCGTTGGTATCTGAAAGAGACACGTTAGTGATAGATTCCTTACCTTAGAATAGATACCCCTTAGAATATCCCCAGGCGTCAGGCTGGATCCGGAAAGTTTTGCGTAGCAGTACCCTTGCGCGTCGGTAGGCGGCGTCGTGCGGCTCCGCGTCCGTCGTCGGCGTCGTGATCGCCGGGATGACGTCGCGGGCAGTACTTAGGCGCCGCCCCTGCGCGCTGACGTCAGTTCTTCTTTTTCCGCGCCAGTAAGCGCAGATCCGGGAAGAGCAGTGCCCTGGTCAATTTTTGACCATACTTTTTGGTGATTTTTCACTGTGTTTTTCCAGCCTTCAGGTGTCGTAGGGATGCCCGGCTTCAAGCGATGCGGCGCCTGTGCGCGGATGATGTCCGTCACCGACCCGCATTGGGAGTGTCTCTTCTGCCTCGGCCGAGGCCACGACACCGAGTCTTGTCCCGAATGCCAGGCCCTCAACCCGAAGGCTTTGCGAGAGCGGTCTCGAAAGCTCCTCGAGGCCCGGCATCTCGGCTCCGCGGAAGCCCCGGTCGCGTGAGAGGTCCAGGGGTCGCTCGCGGAGTGCACACCGGTCGTCGGCGTCGAAGTCTTCTTCGTCCGGTAAGTCTCGACACAAGAAGTCCAAGAAGCATCGTCGCTCTCGGACTTCGCCTCGCCGGTCTCGCGACTCGGCTGAGGCCCCTCCCGGCACCGTCCCGCCCCGCGGCCCCGGACTTGCCTGTGGAGTCGCCCCCGTCCATACCCGCCTCTTCCCGGGTTCGGGGCGGATCCGGCCAAGGTACAGGAGTTCCTGTCGGCCATGGCCCGCCTCTTCGGGCCTTCAGGCCCCTCCGGTGCGCCTTCGGGCCCCGCGGGCCCTGATGGGGTTGCTCCGGCGTCGCCGGCGGCTCCGGCCCCGGCGTCGCCCGAGCCTCCAGCCTCGATCCCGGCTCCGGCTTCGGCCCCGGCCTCGATCCCGGCTCCACAACCCCCATCGACGCCGGTCGACCTCACGACACCTCCGCCGGCGCCGATGTCTCCGGTGCCGTTCTCGACGCCGCCCTGGGCTCCGGGCGGCGTCGTTCCCCAGTTCCTTCCGGCTCCGGACATGGACCCGGAGCGACGTCGCTCGACGCCGGCTCCGGCGCCGATGGGACCTTGGGTCCCAAATGTCCCTCCTCCTCCTTATTTTGAACCAGAGGAGGACCAGGAGGACTGGGAGGGGTCTGATGACCCTCTGACACGAAACTGTCAGTATGATGAGGACTGGACAGAGAGTCTAGGGAGGCCAGTGGTCTGGATACTTCTCCTGACACTGGCATGCTGTCTCCTCCCGTGGCTACGGAGGAGGGGGCCAATTTTGGTACGGTGTTGCGTAGGGCTGCTGGGGCCTTACGTCTCCAGCTCCCTACTTTGACGGTCAAGACTAACATCTTGACAGAGGTGCTTCAGCCGGCAGCCTCCTCTGCGGAGACTGTGCTGCCGTTTAACGACGCCCTCACTGACGTTCTTTTGGGCGCCTGGTCCAAGCCCAACACAGGGGCTCCTGTGGATCGGAACGTGTCACGACGCCATCGCCCCGCTCCGGGCGACCCCTGTTTCTTTCTGTCCACCCCACTCCTGAGAGCTTGGTTGTCCAAGCCTCCGCTTCCCAAACCGCCTTCCCTACCGCTCCTCCGGATAGGGAATCCAAACGCCTGGATCAGTTTGGGAAGAAAGGTTTTTCTTCCTCCAGTGCTGGCTTGCGGTCCGTTAACACCGCTTGTCTTTTGGGCCGATATACCCACTCTCTGTGGGATTCGGTGGCGGATGTTTTGCCCCAGTGCCCTGAGGAGGTCCAGGCACTGCTTTCCCGCGCCATTGCGGAAGGAAGGGATGCGGCCAAATACACTATCCGTTGTGGCCTTGACACCGCCGACTCGCTGGGCAGGTCGATTGCAACGACGGTGGCGCTCCGACGCCACGCCTGGCTAAGAACCACTGGTTTTTCAGGGGATGTCCAGAATACTCTCATGGACATGCCCTTTGATGGAGTCGGTCTTTTGGGTCCAAAGCAGACCATGCGTTGGAGCGCTTTAAGGACTCACGGGCTACTGCCAAGTCCCTGGGCCTTTCTGCTACACGCCCTCCGCTGCCTTCTGCTTTTCGCCCCTATCGTGGCCACGGTAGGGGCGCCCTTCACGTCAGCAGCCCAGCCACCGGCCCGCGCAGCAGGCGTCTTCGCGTGGCCGAGGACGTGGATTCCGCCGTGGCGGATCGGGCAACCAGCGTGCGGGTCAGGCCACCACCTCCAACCCGTCCGCGGCCTCCAAGCCCTCCTAGTCCCTCCTTTCAGGTGCACGGCACGCCAGTAGGGGGCAGGGTCCGCCATCACCTTCCCCACTGGCGCACCATCACCTCGGACAGGTGGGTCTTGGACATTGTCCGAAGGGGCTACTCCCTCCCTTCGAGACCACCCCCCAGCCATGCCACCTCAATTCCACCGCATGTCAGGGGATCACTTGGTGCTTCTACAGAAGGAAGTCACGGCCCTCTTGACCAAGAGGGCCATCGAGCATGTTCCGACCCCAGAAGTAGGGCGTGGTTGCTACTCCCACTACTTTCTGGTGCCCAAAAGGACAAGGAGGACATGCGTCCTATCTTGGACCTCCGGAACGTAAATCGCTTCCTCCGGAAGGAGAAGTTCAAGATGCTCACCCTAGCTCAGGTCTTGACTGCCCTCGACCCTGGAGACTGGTTGGTAGCGTTGGACTTGCAGGACGCGTATTTCCACATCCCCGTCCTGCCGGCCCACCGGCGTTACCTTCGGTTCACGGTAGGCCCCGAGCATTTTCAGTTCACCGTGCTCCCTTTGGCCTTACCAGTGCCCCTCGGGTGTTCACGAAAGTGATGGCGGTGGTCGCAGCTCATCTGCGCCGGGCAGGGGTTTCAGTCTTCCCCTACCTCGACGACTGGCTGCGGAAGGCGGGCTCGTCCCAGGCAGTCGTCTCCCACCTCCAGACTACGGCCGAACTCCTGCACTCGCTGGGGTTCTCCATCAATGTGCCAAAGTCGCATCTAATTCCTTCTCCACAGCTCCTTTTCATCGGAGCAGTTCTGGACACGACGCAGTTTCGGGCCTATCCTCCCGAACGGCGAGTCCGGGATATTCAGGCTATGATTCCGATCTTTCGGCCTTTATCCTGGGTTTCGGCACGGATGACCCTGAGGCTGCTGGGCCTCATGGCCTCCTGCATCCTGCTGGTCAATCATGCCAGATGGCATATGCGGGCTCTGCAGTGGGACCTGAAGTTCCAGTGGGCGCAGCACCAGGGCAACCTGTCCGATCACGTCCAGATCTCGGAGGGGACTGCAAAACAGTTGCAGTGGTGGCTCTCGAACCGGCAATGGGTCATGGGCAGATCCCTCTCCCTTCCCCAGCCAAAGCATACAGTTGTGACGGACGCGTCCCTTCTGGGATGGGGCGGTCACATGGGAGAGGCGGAGATCAGAGGCCTCTGGTCTCCGGCGGAGTCCCGGCTCCATATCAACCTTCTGGAGCTCCGGGCGATCCGGCTTGCACTCAAGGCATTCCTTCCCTCTGTCAAAGGGAAGGTAGTGCAGGTGTTCACAGACAACACCACCGCCATGTGGTACTGCAACAAACAGGGCGGGGTGGGGTCTTGGACCCTTTGTCAGGAGGCTCTGCGCCTCTGGACATGGCTGGAACATCAGGGCATGTTCCTGATGGTTCAACACCTGGCAGGTTCTCTGAACGCCAGGGCGGACGAACCCAGCCGCAGGTGCATGATGGATCACGAATGGCGTCTTCACTCGGAAGTGGCGCAAGGACTCTTTCTACAGTGGGGAGAGCCTTGGTTAGATCTATTCGCCACCGAAGAGAACGCGCAATGTCATCAGTTCTGCGCGTTGGAATTTCCAAGGCGGCACTCCGCTCGGCGACGCTTTCGTCGCGAGTGGAGTTGCGGTCTGTTGTACGCCTTTCCGCCTATACCACTTCTACCCAGAGTGTTGAAGAAGATTCGGCACGACCGGGCCCAAGTCATTCTTGTGGCTCCGGACTGGGCTCGAAGAGTTTGGTATCCCGAGCTACTCAATATGAGCATAGATCCCCCGATCCGTCTGCCTCTTCGGGAGGATCTTCTGTCGCAGCAGCAGGGGACGGTCCTCCACCCGAACCTGTCCAGTCTACACCTGCTTGCGTGGAGATTGAGCGGCGGCAGTTGATTCCTTTCGACTTGCCTCCCGAAGTTTGTGATGTGATTCTGGCAGCCAGGCGTCCCTCCACTAAGGTGGTATACGCCTGCAGGTGGAACAAATTTGTGGCATGGTGCACAGCAAAGGCTGTGGATCCCCTTTCTGCCCCTCTTTCTGAGGTCCTTCTGTTCCTTCTCTCTGGCCCAACAGGGTTCTGCCCTGGGTACCATCAAGGGTTATCTTTGTGCTATCTCGGCCTTCCTCAGGCTCCCTGATCAGCCCTCCCTTTTCAAGTCCCCTGTTGTTAACAGGTTCTTAAAAGGCATTACTCACCTCTTCCCTCCTGTTCCGTTTGTAATGCCTCAGTGGGACTTGAACTTGGTTCTTACCTTTAATGTGCGCTCCTTTGAGCCTCTGCATAACTGTCCTCTTCGTCTTCTGACTCTAAAGGCAGCCTTTCTGGTGGCCATCACCTCCGCTCGGCGGGTGAGTGAGCTCCAGGCTCTTTCTTGCAAACCTCCCTTTCTGTCTGTTCATCCAGACAAGGTTGTTCTTCGGACGCGTCCGTCCTTCTTGCCAAAGGTGGTTACTGCTTTCCACATTGGGCAGACCATCACTTTGCCCACCTTCTTTCCGCCTCCGCATCCTTCCAGAGAGGAAGAGAGGCTCCACCGTCTGGACCCAAAACGTGCGCTCTCCTTCTATATCGACCGCACGAAACACTTCCGGGTGGATGACCAGCTCTTTGTTGGCTACGTGGGCGCCAAAAAGGTCGGGCGGTGCACAAGAGGACCATCTCCCGCTGGGTTACCTTGTGCATCAAGACCTGCTATTCTTTGGCTAAGAAGGAGCCTCCTGTTGGGCTGCGTGCCCATTCCACCAGGGCAACGGCTGCTACCACGGCCTTGGGCCGCGGTGTTCCGCTGCCGGTTATCTGTCAGGCAGCTACGTGGGCCTCGCTGCACACGTTTACTAAGCATTACTGCCTTGACAGTCAGGTCCGGAGGGACGGCTTCTTTGGCCGTTCTGTCCTCCAGGACTTCCTTGTCTGATCTTTGTTCGCAGACCCACCACCGGGGTTGGTATTGCTGGGGTATCTATTCTAAGGTAAGGAATCTATCACTAACGTGTCTCTTTCAGATGCACAAGTTACTAACTTGTGTAACGATATATCTGTAAGAGACAGTAGTTAGTGATAGATTCCTTACCGCCCCACCCATCCTCCCCGTTCTGCGAACTGATTTCTAGGGTTAAGGACATCCCTTTCAGGGCCCTAGTATTTTTCAGACACCTGTGTCAGCTTCTTGCATGGCTCTGCGTTCCTGGCGCGGAAAGTCGTGTACAGAACTGACGCTCAGCGCGCAGGGGCGGCGCCTAGGTACTGCCCGCGACGTCATCCCGGCGATCACGACGCCGACGACGGACGCGGAGCCGCACGACGCCGCCTACCGACGCGCAAGGGTACTGCTACGCAAAACTTTCCGGATCCAGCCTGACGCCTGGGGATATTCTAAGGGGTATCTATTCTAAGGTAAGGAATCTATCACTAACTACTGTCTCTTACAGATATATCGTTACACAAGTTAGTAACTTGTGCGTCAGGGCTGGACACAACAAGCCTTGGCTGCTGCAAGGGGTTTGGTATCGCATGTATTGGTACTGTGCGGCTCCGGTCGGTCCTGGTGTCCCCACACTTGGAGGGAGGATAGATCTGACCTGTAGGAGCATGGTGATCTCGTCCTGGGCAGCAGCAGCGTTAGTAGTCCCGGTGAGTGGCAGGGCGGTGAACCGGACCTTGCTTCTTTTGGTCCCTGCGGCTGAAGGGGAGTAGCTCCTGTACTCCAACGGATTTCTGTGGCAATTTGCGAAGCACTGGCAGCCCTCTGGGTTTCTTGGAGTCTGCACAGCGGCAGGATGAGTCTGTTTCTCCACGAGGGTCAGGTGCATCAGGCAGGCTGGCAGGGTTGGCACTAAGTCAGTTGTGCTTTTCTGTTCTTGGGTCAGTCCACTTCTTTTGGTCCATTGAATCTGAGGACCTGGCATCAGGGGTGCCACCTAAATTCTGTATTTAGGGACTTTACAGGGAGTGTCGGGTAGTAGCCAGTGGGCTATCTACCTTTCGGGTGACTGCACCTTCTGTATGGGAAGTGGGCATAACCCTAACTCAGAAGACCTAATTCCGCCAAAAACCAAGATGCTGGAATTTCCCTAGTCTTGTTCACTTCAGGTAGCCCACCTTAGGGGTGGTAGTAGCCTGAGGGTCGCACACCTCCTGGCTTGCTATTTCTCCTGCCTGTCATGGTGCCAAATGGGCCCTGGGCAGGGGGTGGCGTTTCCCCTGTCTGGGGGAAGCCAGGGTTGCATATCAAAGGTGTGGAGGACTTTGAAGCCTCCTGCCTTGATTAACAGATTACTAGTCCTCCTGTTTGGAGGAGGTGACAATACCTCCTGCCAGAGCAGGCTTTGTTTCCGACCTCAGTGTGTGGGCTCTCACCTCCCGGGGGTCAGAAACACGTCTGTGGTGACAGGCTGGACAGGACCAGTCAGCCAGACACTAGAGGCTGGTAGGTTTTCAGGGGGTATCTCTAAGGTACTCTCTGGGTGCATGTATTATTAAATCCATCACTGAAATCAGTGTGGGTTTATTAATACAAGGTGTTGGATACCAAAGGTTTCAGTGAAGCCATTATGTAGCCAGGAAACTCGTTTTGACCAGTGCCCAGTACAAGCCTTTAGATAGCTTCCCTGTTCACTTGTACTGTCAGTAATTGAATTAGCCCGCACAGGGGCATATCTGCTCATGCAGATACATTCTCACTTGTAATGTAATACACCCTGCCTTAGGGCTGTAAGGCCTGCTGTAGGAGTGACTAACAAATATTACATTTAGTGTTAGGGGACGTGTTTTCAGTTTTTAGAGCACCTTGTCACACAGCCTGCAGTGGCAGTCTGCATGAGTTTGGTGGTGGGTCCCTTAGAGTGGCACAATATATGCTTCAGCTCTTAGGGACCCTCTTTAGTACCTATGCCCTAGGTACCAGGGGTATCATTTACTAGGGACTTACAGGGGTGCTAAAGCACGATCAATTTGGGGATCAATTGACCAGTGAACTTGTTTTGGGGAAAGAGCACTGGCACTGGGAACCTGGTTAGCAGGAACCCAGTGCACCCGCTCCGCCCGCAAACACGCCATCGAACTCTGGGACCTTCTCGACTCAACCTCCCCAGACGTCGCATTCCTGACGGAGACCTGGCTGAATCCCGCTTCAGCCCCCGACATCGCCATTGCCATCCCGGACGGATACAAGATCACCCGCAGGGACCGCACCAACGGAGTCGGAGGAGGCATCGCCATCGTCCACAGGAACACCCTCAGAGTCTCAACCAACACCGACGACACCCTCAGCACCGCCGAACACATGCACTTCCAGATCCACACCGATCCCAACACCACCCTCAGAGGAACCCTCATCTACAGACCCCCCGGACCCCGACCACAGTTTAGCGATTCCATCGCTGACTTCGTCAGCACACACGCCATCGCCTCCACGGACTACATCCTCCTCGGGGACCTGAACTTCCACCTCGAGAACAACAAGGACACCAACTCCACCACCCTGATCGACAACCTCGCCACCCTCGGACTCAGACAGCTCGTGACTACACCCACCCACGCCGCCGGCCACACGCTAGACTCCATCTTTTCCGCAAGCCCACACGTCTCCTTCAACCACACCTCCGAACCCCACTGGACTGACCACCACTGCATCCACTTCACCTACAGGAAGCCCCCACGCACCACCGCACCGAACAAATGCCTCGCCGCTGCTGGAGCAGAGTCACGGAAGACCAGCTAACCACAACCCTCGCCCTGAGCCCACCCGCCGAACCCTCCGACCCCGACACCGCCGCCCGCAACCTCAGACAGTGGATCGACGACTGCGCCAACACCCTCGCCCCGCTCAAGAATCCGCCCAACAGCCACACCAGCAAGAAAGCCACCTGGTTCACCGAAGACCTCCAGGCCTCCAAACGAACATGCCGAAAACTGAAGAAGATCTGGCTCCACGAACGGACAGCGGACAGCTACGCCGCCCACAAGAGCGCCACCCGCAGTCACCATCACCTCATCAGATCCGCCAAAGGGCCTCACTCAAAGACCGCCTAGACAACAACGCACACAACAGCAAAGATCTCTTCAACATCGTGAAGGAACTCTCCAACCCCAGCTCCAACACCAACGACATCCCGCCGTCGCGAGACCTGTGCGACTCACTGGCCACCTTCTTCCACCGCAAAATCGCCGACATCCACGACAGCCTCAACACCACGACCGCCCCGGCAACCACCGAGACCACTGCCCCCACAACCACCAACCGCCTGCTCTCCTGGACCAACATCAACGACGAGGACACCAGCGAGATCATGAACACCATCCACTCCGGTTCACCGCTAGACCCGTGCCCTCACCACATCTTCAACAAAGCCAGTACAGCCATCGCGCCCCATCTCCGGAAAATAATCAACATCTCCTTCGAGACAGCAACCTTCCCGGAAAGCTGGAAGCACGCCGAGATCACCGCCTTACTCAAGAAACCCAAGGCAGACCCCAAGGACCTCAAGAACTTCCGACCCATCTCTCTGCTCCCGTTCCCCGCGAAGGTCACCGAGAAAATCGTCAACAAACAACTGACCCGCTACCTCGAGGAGAACAACATCCTGGACCCTTCCCAGTCCGGCTTCCGCAGCAACCACAGCACCGAAACCGCCCTCATCGCCGCCACCGATGACATCAGGACCCTGCTAGACAACGGAGAAACGGCAGCCCTCATCCTCCTGGACCTATCAGCCGCCTTCGACACGGTCTGCCACCACACACTACGAACACGCCTTCACGACGCCGGGATCCAAGAGAAGGCCCTGGACTGGACCACATCCTTCCTTTCCGGCAGAACACAAAGCGTCCGCCTCGCCCCTTCCGATCCAAGGCCACCAAGATCATCTGCGGCGTACCCTAAGGCTCCTCCCTCAGCCCAACGCTGTTCAACATCTACATGGCACCCCTCGCCCACGTCGCCCGACAGCACAACCTCAACATCATCTCCTACGCCGACGACACCCAGCTGATCCTCTCCTCACCAAAGACCCTCACACCGCCAAAGCCCACCTCCACGAAGGAATGAAGGCCGTCGCCGAATGGATGAGGACCAGCCGCCTGAAGCTGAACTCGGACAAGACGGAGGTCCTCTTCCTTGGTTCCAACCCTTCAGCCTGGGACGACTCCTGGTGGCCAACATCACTGGGAACAGCCCCGCCACCCACCGACCACGTACGCAACCTAGGGGTCATCCTCGACCCCACCCTCTCCATGACTAAGCAGGTCAACGCTGTTTCCTCATCCTGCTTCAACATCCTCCGAATGCTCCGCAGGATCTTCAAGTGGATCCCCACCGAAACAAGAAAAACAGTCACCCAGGCCCTCGTCACCAGCAGGCTGGACTACGGAAACGCCCTCTACGCAGGAACGACGGCTAAGCTCCTGAGACGGCTGCAACGCATCCAGAACGCCTCTGCACGTCTTATCCTCGACATCCCCCGACGCAGCCACATCACACCCCACCTGAGAGACCTGCACTGGCTCCCTGTCAACAAGAGGATAACCTTCAAGCTCCTCACCCACGCACACAAAGCACTCCACAACTCCGGACCAGCCTACCTCAACAGACGACTCAGCTTCTACACCCCCACCCGCCAGCTCCGCTCGACCAGCCTCGCCTCGCCACAGTCCCCCGCATCCGGGAAAACGACCGCCGGCGGCAGATCCTTCTCCCACCTCGCCGCCAAGACCTGGAACACCCTCCCCACCAACCTCCGACAGACCCAAGACCTACTGGCCTTCAGAAGACTCCTCAAGACCTGGCTCTTCGATCAGTAGCAGCACCACCCCCCTCTTCCCCCAGCGCCTTGAGACCCTCGCGGTTATGTAGTGCGCTTTAGAAGTGACTTGATTGATTGATTGATTGATTTCAGTCAAAGTTGCATCAAATACCAGACTAAGGGTGGGGGGGGGACTACTGCAACAAAAACCCAGTTTTCTTACAGAAACTTGTAGAGAGTCTGCTTCTTGAGGTGTTTGGTCGTGCATAACTGTCCTCCGTGTTTGTGGTGCAAGCGCGCATCGCACCATGGGCCCTCTGCCTGTTCCAGGTGCCCATCCGCGGTCCATCTTGGCCAAAATGCTCAACTACTACTAGTAATGGCAAGAGAAAGAAAGGACATAACACATGAAGGAACACATCTGGCATTCTATCCTGTCCACACACAGAAGGTGCAAGAGGCCCGTTGCAAATTTGCACTTATTTAGCAAAATCTACGTGAGATAGATGTAGGGTATGCTATGCTATACCCGGCACAGCTTCGCTTCACCTTCGATGACGAAGTTCATCTCTTCTCTGATCCTCAAGTGGCGGCAGCATTTCGAAATAAGCATTTTAAGCAGCGTTGCCAAACGTCACTGTGTAGCAGGCAGCCACCCCCATGCAGAGCCTCAGCAACGTGGAGTAACATCTACCCTTCATAGACTGCACACAGTTGTACTCAAAGATAGTTTGTGCTGAGTGAGCTGTTGAACACACAAGTATAGAGACCATGGAACTACTAGTAGAGATACCCTGGACTGGGTAGGGATATATACTTGCCCATGGGGTAATGTACTATACAAGCATTATTAGCACTGATGACTTTGAAGACACTTTGATCTGACTAGTATTATGTAACTGTACCACAGTCATATCAAAAGGGCAGTGAGTATTTACTTTAATGTACAGGAGGGCATGACTAGCTGCTTAATGGCAACTGGCATCACGCATTTTCTCGATGCGCCTCTGATGCAAAATCACTTGGTTTCAGATGGGGGCCGGGGGATATTGTGTTTAATAAGATTTGGGAGAGATCGGGGTGAAGGCTGGGAAGTGGGGACTCAGCATGGGGGGGGAGGGGGGAGGGGTGTTAGAAAATGAAAAAATGCATATGTTTTTTATGCAGCCGGTTTACTCATTACACGCAGAGAGCCTGACATTTTCTTCTTAAATATGATACTCCATCATGGAGTGGTGGGTAAGTGGGTATGCATCCGAATGATTAAATGGCATGTGGGAGGCTTTAATGATAGGAGAAAGACACACCATGTGTTAGCGTATGCCACAAGGCACCTTATAGGTGTACTACTTCTGCAAGAGACCCATCTCAGTCCGAGAACAAGCATTGGAAATGCATTTGGGCTCACATTTGCTAGAGTTAGAGCTATTGGCATTGTAAATGACAATGTCTTTTACCTATGTGTTAACGCAATTAGGCAAGACAGTTCCTCATTTGTTCTCTGAGCGGTGCCCAGAGAGCATTAGCGTCTTTCTTAGCAGAGTTTTCAGCTCTGTAAAAAGGCAAAGATAAAGTTACCGAAGCCGAGAGCGTCACTCGCTTCAGTCATTGAAAACAAACTGACTACGGAAAGAGGACTGACTACTCCATTGCCTGCAAAAGTCTTTAGTCTAATGAAATACAAAACTTGACCATAACAGCTGAGCGCTACTCAGGCTGAATGTGGGTCACCTCGAACACACGCTGTGTTGTTCATTAGAAATGGGAGCCAAAGGTTCCCCATCTGAAGAAACACCACAGCACTTATTGCTGTTCTGAAAGTAGCTTTAACTCTGTAGCAGCACATGGAATATCTGTCAATTAGGTCTCAAACCTTCGGGCAAACACGGTGCCCTTTAAAATGCGTATTGCTGCACAATAGCAAAACATACAAGGAATTGGTAAATACGCACGTCGGCTGACGTGTGAGCACGCATAATATACAAACGCTATCCTAGCCAACTGCTTCCCATTACCATGCATGGAATCATGGGATATGTGCAGAATGATTTCACACCGCACTTTGATCTGATGGCTGCCGTAAAGTAGTAGACATGCTCAACTTTCAGTGCCCGGCTACAGAAGTGCTTGTTCTAAATAGAAAAAAGTGCCACAGAGACTAAATTGAATGAAAATGTTGAAGCGGACATGTCCTCCGGCAATACTCCATGGGAGTTAACAATTGAGAAAAGGTGGGACTAACAGAAACCATTATCCACTTAGAAGCAAAGTTTTTTTAAAGGAGACTGTCAGGTACCCCACAAGTCCTACCTTTAATCTGTGAAGCAATCTCGCAGAGACGACATGAGCCACCACCACCGGACCCACCTTATCCCAGCTGGACTAAAAACAGGCTAGGATGGCGATGGGCACGGGGAAGGAAGCCAGGAATAACGCTGTGGTGTTCTAGTAGCCCGGTTAAGGAACCTCCCTCTGTCTGGGGACTATCCGTGAGCACCGGTACTGAGACGAGAAAGAATAGCCCCTATTAGTAAAGACACAGACACACAATCATACCCCCTGCTCCTCCATCATTATGCACATGCGAAAACGGCCTTTACCTTGTCAGGAAGACACCACGAAGCCAGGTAATCCACACGGTAGAGTTACTGAGGATAGCTCTCCTGAGATGAGAAACTAATCAGGTACCCCGGTGTGGAGCTTGGATTAAACAAACAACAAGCGCTTGCACAACCAATAACATATGAATAAGCGCTCCAGCGCGGCGTGACAACAGTGAGGTAAGTTGCGCTCCAGCGCGTGCAAACCATAAGATAAATAGCGCACCAGCGCGTAATTCAATAGAGGGGAAAAGCAGCACACCAGCGCTAACAAACCATAAAGTAAATTAGCGCTCCAGCGCGTGATATAATATTAAGGCAAGCTGACGCTCCAGCGCGGCAAAGAAAGAAAAGTAAACTGAGGGAAAACACTTCAGCGTGGCAATGGAAGTCGAGCTGCTAAGTGTAGCGCACCAGCGCGGAAAGAAAAGTGCAGGCAGGACTGAAACGAGCTCCAGAGCGGCAAACAAAGGAACGAGCTCCAGCGCAGCTATAAACAGATCGGCAAGGCTATGGAAGTGCGCTCCAGCGCGGAAAGGAATACCTGGTCCAGCAGGTTGCAGGCAACTGGAAACACTGAATCCGAGCGCCGATCGGGCGGAAACCGCGGTTCAAATGCGGTTTCCCGGAAGCGCTGGACGCCGCCGAGGTAGTATCCGGAGTGAAGCTAGACTGCCGACCTCCAAGGAACGGAAGTAGAGTGCTCCGATCTCCGCATGTGTCTCGGAGCCAGCAGACCCTCCCGCAGTCACACAGGATCCCCTAACCTAGCGGAACATGACAGCACCCCCAACCAAAACAGAACCCCCACCCAACACCAACAGGCTCAAACAGGGGTGGCAGGGCGTGGGCGAAGGGGATGTCTAACATGAAAAGCACGAACCAATCGGGGAGCATTGTGTACATGGGACAAGGGTTCCCAGGATCGCTCCTCTGGACCATAACCCTTCCAGTCCACCAGGTAAAAGAGCTTACCCCGGGTGCGACGGGAATCGAGAATAGCCCCAACCTCGTACTCCATGTTGTCATCCCTCAGAATCGGAGCAGGAGGAGAAGAGACTATACAGTCTGGGTGCACAGCACGCAGAAGGGAGACATGGAAGACCGGATGCACTTTCATGTGCGGGGGTAGAGCGAGTTTCATGGAAACACGATTGATCACCCTCTCAATAGGAAAAGGACCCACGAAGCGGGGCAGGAGCTTCTTGGGACCATGCACGTTGATGATACGTAAGGACAGCCACACCCTGTCCCCTTTCTTGTAGGCGGGTTCCAGCTTCCGGTGTTTGTCTGCATAGTGTTTGTATGTCTCTTTGGCCTTTGCTAACTCAAAACGGGCTTGCTGCCAAAGATTGCGAAGCATGGTGTGGTACTCCTGCACTGAGGGCAAGGAACAGGTCAAACGCTCCTCCCAGGGTACTGTTCGTGGATGTCTCCCCTGGAGGCAATAGAAAGGAGACATGCCTATAGCAGAATGCATATTGTTGTTATAGGAGTATTCCACCATCCACAGTATTTCCGCCCATTCCTTGTCCACCGCTAGCAGCAAGCAGCAGAGGTATTGTTCCATGGTGTGATTCGTTCTCTCCGCCTGACCGTCGGTCTGGGGGTGGTAAGCAGACGACAGGCGGACGACCATGTCCAGAGCTGTACAGACTTCATTCCAGAACCTGGACACAAACTGTGAGCCTCTATCCGTGATCAAAGCGGACGGTATGCCGTGCAGTCGAACCACTTCATGCAGAAAAACCACTGCCAGGTCTGCCGCAGACGGCAGTTTTTTCAGAGGTACAAAGTGAGCCATCTTGGTAAGGTGATCCACTATGGTCAGAACAGTGGTATAGCCGGATTTGGTGGCAGGCAATTCCACTACGAAATCCATGGAGACGGTGTGCCAAGGATAGGGAGGAACGGGGATGGGATGCAGCAGACCTACAGAGGATCCCGGCATGTTCTTTCCTTGTGCACAGACCGCACAACGGGCTATGTATGACTCTACGTCTGTCTCCATGGTTGACCACCAAAAGTGTCTTTGCAACAGATCCATGGTCTTGTGGTACCCTGGATGATTGGACAGTGAATGATCATGACATATGTACAGTGCTTGTTGTTGAGTAGCAGCCCACGGCAGATAGTATCTGTCTTCTTTGTACATGAGACCGTTCCGTAGAGTGATCCCTTCATGTGCCTTTATCAGGGTAGCAGGATCCGCCTGATTGATATCGTCTCACAATTGGGTAAGGAAGGGGAAGGTAGAGGACAAGACCACACCTTGGAAGCAACGGTCGGGAATAATAGGGTCCGGCTCCGCAGCTGGTACAGTGTCTTCGGTTTCCTCCAGGCGGGATAATGCGTCGGCCTTGGCGTTCTCCCTGCCAGGTTGGTACGTGATGAGAAAGTCGTATTCGTTGAAGAACAGGGTCCAACGTAGCTGTCTGGATGTAAGGGCACGGGCTGAGCGAAGAAACTGCAGGTTTCTGTGGTCCGTGTAAATGGTCACAGGGTGTTTGGCGTCCTTCAGGTAGTGGCGCCATTCCTCGAATGCGGTCTTGATGGCCAGAAGTTCCCGGTCCGATATGGTGTAGTGTTGTTCGGCCGGTTGTAGTTTTCTGGAGTAAAAGGCCACAGGGTGCAGTAGGCCTGTTTTGGCGTCTCTCTGTGATAACACACCTCCTAGAGCGTCTTGTGAGGCATCCGCTTCTACCACATATGGCTGTTCGGAGTCTGGATGTATCAGGATGGGGGCAGTAGTGAACTTCTTTTAAGGTCCTGAAAAGCGTGTTCTCCCGCGGAATCCCAGCAGTACTGGACCCCTTTGCGTAGTAACCTGGTGATGGGACTTACTATACCGGAAAAACCTGTAATGAAACAACGCTAATAGTTAGCAAATCCCAAGAACCTTTGGACATGCTTCACTGTAGTTGGGGATGGCCATTGTACTATGGCTTCCACTTTCTTATTGTCCATCTGAATGCCTGCAGGGGTGATGTGTCCCAAGAACTCAACAGCAGTAGCATGGAAGACGCTTTTCTCCAGCTTGACGTACAAACTGTGTTGCTCCAATCGTTGCAGGATGGTCCGTACGTGGTGGATGTGTTCGGCTATGGTTTGCGAGTAGGTCAGAATATCGTCTATGTATACTATGCAGTATATGTCGAGGTATTCTCTGAGTACTTAATCGATGAAGAACTGGAACGCTGCCGGAGCGTTGCAGAGTCCGAAAGGCATGACCTGGTATTCGAATAGACCGTACTTGGTCCGAAACGCGGTCTTCCACTCGTCACCCTTCCGGACTCTGACAAGATGGTAGGCCCCACGCAAGTCCAGTTTAGTGTATATGGCGGCGTTCTTCACCTGGTCCAGCAGGTTGGATATCAAGGGTAGTGGGTACCTGTTTTTTACTGTGATGGCATTCATTGCCCTAAAGTCTATGCAGGTCCTCAGATCTCCCTCCTTCTTGGCCACGAAGAAAAGAGGAGAGGACACCGGAGACCTGGAATGGTGTATGAACCCATTACGCTGGTATTCCTCCAGATAGGAGCGGAGGTGCTCGTTTTCTTTTTCTGTGAGGGAATATATCCGACTGCACGGAAGCGTGGAGCCAGGTATCAGGTCTATTCTGCAGTCAAAGGTGCGGTGAGGAGGAAGAGCATTGGCTCCTTTCTTATCGAACACCGCAGCAAGATCCAGGTATTCATCCGGCACGGTTCCGTGAGCGACCATTCCGGTTCCGATCAAGGGTAGAGCATGGACCTGTACTGCTCTGTTTCCGGAGGATTCATGCAGCGTATAACAGGAAGATGTGCACACGGCCGAATCCAAGGACATACTTCCGGACACCCAATCGATCCGTGGATTGTGGTGCACTAACCATGGAAGACCCAATATTACTCGAAATTGGGGCGCATTGATGACGTCAAAGGTGATGGTTTCTTTGTGGTGGTTTTCAAACGTCATCGACACCTCGGTTTGGAACCGGATGAGGCCGGAGGTAAGGTCCGTTCCATCCACTGCCTTTACTGTTTCTGGTTTTGCCTTTTGTATGGCAACCATACCCAGGTCCTTCATATGCTGGGTATCGATGAAGTTACTGTTTGCTCCTGAATCGAGAAGCGTGGTAACGCGCCATTCCTGGCCAGTCCGTGCCCGTAAGACTACCTCCACACCCAAATGCTGATTGCCTCGGAAGAAGGCAGGGGTCGCGATCTCGTTGGATGAATAACCCAGTAGTTGAACCCCTTTGTCTACTGGGTTTCTTCGTTTCCCCGACTTGTCTCCTCTGGATATAGGCAGTGCAAAAGGTCTCCTTCCTCTTGCTCTGGCGGGTCTAACTGGGCATTCCCTGACGAAGTGACCGTTCTTACCACAGTATAAACATTGGTTCTGTTTCCTTCTTCTCTCTCTCTCTCTTCCATGGTAAGTGGTCCCCGGACTCCGCCTATTTGCATAGGTTCAGGCGCATCATTGGAGGGTACTGGTCCTTCTTTGGTATTTTCCTTATACGCTAAGAACCGGTTGTCGCCTCCTTTGGTCTTCTCGGTCTTCCGTTCCTGTAATCTATAATTAACCTTAACCACCAGATCGATGAACGGTCCGATTTCGTCTGGTGGTTCGGGCATTTGTGCTATTAAGTCTTTCAGTTCGTCACGCAACCCCCTGTAGAACACGGACACCTTCTTGGACTCGGGCCAATGAGCTTAGATGACAAGCCTGCTGAAGGTGGTGATGTAGTGGAGCAGATCTGTGTTGCCTTGTTTCAAATTGAGCAGTTCGTTGTCCGCTGCTTGGACAAAGGTGTGACGAGCAAACATACGTCTCCTAGTCTCTTTGAATACCGGTAGGTTATACAGCATTGGATCGTCGTTTTCAACCAACGAAATGGACCACTGGGCGGCATCGCCCCCCATATAGGAGAGTATAAAGGCTACCTTGGATGCGTCGTCCGGAAAGGCAGTAGCTCGAGCCATGAAGTGCAGGTGGCATTGGTGAAGGAAGACACTGTACTTGGTGCTTTCACCATAAAAGCGTTCGGGTGGTGCTAACTGTACAGGGTGTGGTGCTATCACTTGTATGGTGTTATCTGGGTTAGAAGGGGTAGAAGTGCCATCAAAGGAGAAAACTGGCGGACGGATTAACCCTTCCTGTCTGACTCTGGAAGGGGGAGGCCTACCCCACGGGTTTGCAGCGCCAGCAGCCACCTGCCCTTGTAGGGCAGCCATGTCCTGACGTAGGCTAAGGTTTTCAGCCTGTATGCCGGCAAGCAAGACCGCTATGTCCTGCCGGGTGACTTCGGGATCGCTCATGTCGCCCGGGCGAGGTATAACACTTGGGCTTCGGATTCTGTCAGGTAGCCCACAAGTCCTACCTTTAACCTGTGAAGCAATCTCGCAGAGACGACATGAGCCACCACCACCGGACCCACCTTATCCCAGCTGGACTAAAAACAGGCTAGGATGGCGATGGGCACGGGGAAGGAAGCCAGGAATAACGCTGTGGTGTTCTAGTAGCCCGGTTAAGGAACCTCCCTCTGTCTGGGGACTATCCGTGAGCACCGGTACTGAGAAGAGAAAGAATAGCCCCTATTAGTATAGACACACAATCATACCCCCTGCTCCTCCATCATTATGCACATGCGAAAACGGGCTTTACCTTGTCAGGAAGACACCACGAAGCCAGGTAATCCACACGGTAGAGTTACTGAGGATAGCTCTTCTGAGATGAGAAACTAATCAGGTACCCCGGTGTGGAGCTTGGATTAAACAAACAACAAGCGCTCCTGCGCAACCAATAACATATGAATAAGCGCCCCAGCGCGGCGTGACAACAGTGAGGTAAGTTGCGCTCCAGCGCGTGCAAACCATAAGATAAATAGCGCACCAGCGTGTAATTCAATAGAGGGGAAAAGCAGCACACCAGCGCTAACAAACCATAAAGTAAATTAGCGCTCCAGCGCGTGATATAATATTAAGGCAAGCGGCGCTCCAGCGCGGCAAAGAAAGAAAAGTAAACTGAGGGAAAACACTTCAGCGTGGCAATGGAAGTCGAGCCAGTTAAGTGTAGCGCACCAGCGCGGAAAGAAAAGTGCAGGCAGGACTGAAACGAGCTCCAGAGCGGCAAACAAAGGAACGAGCTTCAGCGCAGCTATAAACAGATCGGCAAGGCTATGGAAGTGCGCTCCAGCGCGGAAAGGAATACCTGGTCCAGCAGGTTGCAGGCAACTGGAAACACTGAATCCGAAGCGCCGATCGGGCGGAAACCGCGGTTCAAATGCGGTTTCCCCCGGAAGCGCTGGACGCCGCCGAGGTAGTATCCGGAGTGAAGCTAGACTGCCGACCTCCAAGGAACGGAAGTCGAGTGCTCCGATCTCCGCATGTGTCTCGGAGCCAGCAGACCCTCCCGCAGTCACACAGGATGCCCTAACCTAGCGGAACATGACAGAGACTGACAAAAGCCAATAAAAAGTTGGAGGCGGGATTTGAATGTTGGCGACGGGGTCAAAGCCCATAGACTGAAGACAGCATAGGTGAGACGCTGGGATACACATTGCTACTTTGCGGGGTATTATGCCTATTCTAGAGGACTGCAAAAAGAATAGTTGATGGACAGAACGCTGAACTATGTCAAGCATTCACCCCCAGTACAGAGATCTGGACCTAAATCCATATTTTATTTTTTTCATCATGCTATTCCAGTTTAGACCCAGCCATATGCAAATCAGTCTTGACCCTGCTCCCCATGGGAACAGTCATGCCCGAACTGCCAGGCCAGGTCCTCCCTGGACTGGAAACAAGCATTCTGGGACTGGTTTCGGGGTATCACCCTCTTCTAGCGGACTGGCAGTGATTTTCCTCAGGGGCTTAGCGTATCAACACATTGATATTAGAGCAGTTCTGGAGGGCGTATGAAACTGGGCTTTTGTTACAGTTTTCCCCCCACTTTTTGCCCCCGTTTTAGCTACTAGATGCTGATAGTGCAGGCCAGCTAACCAGACGTCGTTGCCATTGCTCCTTCCCCAAAATAAGGTGTTGTCTAATTGTGCTACAATTGGCTAGGAACTTTAGCACGAATTTAAGTCCCTAGTAAATGGTACTCCTTGTACCTAGGGCATGAGTGCTAAAGAGGGTCCCAAATGTCTGCAGCATATCTTATGCCACCCTAACGGACCACACAGACTGCCATTGCAGACTGCGTGACATGGTGCAAACCATGCGTGAAAACATGACATGGTTCACTCCTGTGTGTCATGCCAAAGTCACTGCATCTAATATATGCAAGTCATCCCCTACAGCTGGCCTTTAAGCCCTATGGCAGGATGCGTTATATTTTATGTGAGGACATATCTGCATGAGCAGATATACCCCTGTGATGTCTAATTCTATTACTGGATATTGCAAAGGAGCAGCGAAGACATCTTAAGGAATGTACTTTGCACAGGTCAAAATGAGTTTCCCAAAAGAGACACACATGATGGACGAAATGCAGAGCAAATCAAACATTCACCCCCAGTCAGTAGATCTGGGTTAAATCCATCGTTCTTTTGCTCACCATGTCACCCCGGTTTAGACCCAGCCATATGCAAACCATTCTTGACCCTGTACCTTATGGGAACAGTCCAGCCCGAACTGCCACGCCAGCTCCTCCCTGCACCGGAAACAAGCATTCTGGGACCAGTTTCCCAGCTACATAATGGCTTAACTGAAACATATGGAATTGGAATCAAACGCCTCATATTAATATACCCACAATAATTCCAGCAATGGATTTATTAATATATGCACCGAGAGGGTCCCTTAAAGGTACCCCCTGAAACCTACCAGCCCTCAAGTGTGCTGGCTGACTAGTCCAGCCTGCTACCACAGACTAGTTTCTGACTTTTTTGGGGTGAGAGTCCACGCGCTCAGGAGGTCATGAACAATGCCTGCTCTGGAGGGAGTTTTTGCACCTCCTCCAGGAAGGCTGGCAATTAGCATTCCAAGGCAGGGAGCGTCAAAGAGCCCACCGCCTTTGGTATGCAAATCTGGCTTCCCTCAGAGGTGAGGGGATGCCACCCCCCTGACCAGGGCCCATTTGGCCCTAGGACAGGCGGGAAATGATTAGTCAAGAGGTTTTTCCACCCTCAGGCTAGTTTCACCCCTAAGGTAGGCTGCCTGATGTGGATACAAAATGTAAAAGTTTGCCATCTTGTTGATGGCAGAATTAGGAACTCTCTAGCAAAGAAGGGGGACTGTAGGGCTTGTTAACGGGGTCCAGCATACGTGCCCAGTCAACCATTACATAAAGAGTATGCTAGACAACGATTGTATCTCGGCACTCTGATATTTAACTGGAAAAATTGATAGTAAAGTCATAGGATTTAACTGAATGGTCCATACTGAAAGTCCTATAAACGTAATTACTCTGGGGGCGGTAGGGAAGGCGGTTTGGGAGGCAGAGGCTTGGACAACCAAGCTCTCAGGGGTGGGATGTTGGGAGAGAAACAGGGGGTCGCCCGGAGCAGGGCGATGGCGTCGGGCCACGTTCCTATCCACAGGAGCCCCTGTGGTGGGTTTGGACCAGGTACCCAAAAGAACGTCAGTGAGTGCATCATTAAACGGCAGCACAGTCTCCGAAGAGGAAGCC
This sequence comes from Calotriton arnoldi, assembly GCA_963921515.1. Classification (NCBI taxonomy): domain Eukaryota; kingdom Metazoa; phylum Chordata; class Amphibia; order Caudata; family Salamandridae; genus Calotriton; species Calotriton arnoldi. The sequence continues at coordinate 1,283,973 of CAWUFW010000262.1, forward strand.
GCCGGCTGAAGCACTTCTGTCAGGAGGTTAGTCCTGACGGCCACAGTAGGCAACTGGAGATGTAAGGCTCCAGCTGCTCCACGCAACACCGTTGCAAAATTAGCCCCTCCTCCGTAGCCACGGGAGGAGACAGCATGCCAGTGTCAGGGGAGGTGTCTAGACCACTGGCATCCCCAAGTTCCTCAACCCAGTCCGGGTCAAACTAACACTGTTGTGTGAGAGGGTCCTCAGACCCCTCCCAGCTCTCCTGGTCCTCCTCTTGTTCAAAATATGGAGGAGGAGGGACATTTGGGACCCAAGGTCTCATCGGCGCCGGAACCGGCGTCCGGGCGACGCCGGTCCGGCTCCATGTCCGGAGCCGGAGAGACCCGGGAACGACGCCGTCCGGAGCCCCGGACGGCGTCAGGAACGGCACCGGGGACGTCGGCGGAGGTGTGGTTAGGTCAACCGGCGCCGATGTGGGTTGCGGCACCACCGGAGCCGGGATCGGGGCCGAGGCCGGGATGAAGGCTGGTGGGACAGGCTGCGCCGGGACCGGAGTCGACGGCGGCGCCGGGGCAACCCCATCAGGGCCCGCGGGGCCCGAAGGCGCACCGGAGGGACCTGAAGGCCCGAAGAGGCGGGCCATGGCCGACAGGAATTCCTGTAGCTCGCCTGAATCGCCCCCGACCCCGGAAAGAACGGGTAATTCGGGGGCGGCTCTACAGGCATGTCCGGGGCTGCGGGGGCGGGGACGGTGCTGATTGGGGCCTCAGCCGAGTCGCGAGACCGGCGAGGCGAAGTCTTAGAGCGATGACGCCGCTTAGACTTCTTGTGCTTCGACTTACCGGAGGAGCGCGAAGACTTGGATTCCGACGAACGGCGGGGACTCCGCGACCGGCCCTCGACCTCTCCGGGACCGGGCTTGGTGCGGCGCGGAGCCGACTGCCGGACCTCGAGCAGCTTTCGAGACCGCTCTCGCAAAGCCTTCGGATGAAGTTTCCGGCAGTCAGGCACGACTTCGTGTCGTGGTCTCGGCCGAGACAGAAGAGACACTCGAGATGCGGGTCCGTGATCGACATCATGCGACCACAGGCCTCGCAGGGCTTAAAGCCGGGCATCCCTACGACACCTTAGGAGTCGTGAAGACTCGTTGAAGAAACAGTGAAAAAATTCACAAAAAAGGATAGTCAAAAAGTGACTAGGGCACTGCTCTTCCCGGATCTGCGCTTACTGGCGCGGAAAAAGAAGAACTGACGTCAGCGCGCAGGGGTGGCGTCTAGTACTGCCCGCGACGTCATCCCGGCGGTCCCGACGCCGACGACGGACGCGGAGCCGCACGACGCCACCTACCGACGCGCAAGGGTACTGCTACGCAAAAACTTTCCGGATCCAGTCTGACGCCTGGGGATATTCTAAGGTAAGGAATCTGTCACTAACTACTGTCCCTTACAGATATATCGTTACACAAGTTAGTAACTTGTGCTTCAGGTATTGCACCGAGAATCTGGAACTCCCTTCCTGCGGAAACTAGATTGATTCCTTCAACACTTACCTTCAAAAGGTAAGTGAAAACTTTACTGATGAACACCACGCTGAGCTAGAAACTTTTTTCTTTTTGTCTCCTATCATGTACCGCTGATTAATGGGCTACTTGGCAATTGTATGGCCCCAATGCCTGCCTCTATTATGTCATTTTGTACTTGCTGTTATTTCTATATATCATTGCTTTTCTCCCACAATAATCTACCTATTTGTTCATCAACTCGTATGTAAAGCGCTCTGATACCCACTAGGGTCATGTTCGTGCTATATAAAACTTTTTAAAATGCATTAAAAAAAAAAAAATCTAGAGCATGCCAGCACCCGTCGTGTGAGGTAAGGTAACAGCGGGAGCTCACATAGTCGCGCCCACCATCTTTGCCGTCCAGGCCATGCCCTCACAAAACTATTCTTAAATCTAAGTAAACCGTTTCTTATTATTTGACCTTGTTTTTTTTAACGCAGCATACTGTGAAGCACCTTTCATAATTCATGACCGTGTGATTTCCATTAAAATATTGACTGCAAAAACTGTATACGTTAGTGCTGTAGATGATAGAGGGTGTAGCCACTTCTCCCCCCACCCCCTCCCCCCCGCCTCTTGGTTTGGTTAATAAGAGAATGTTGAATGTATGTATGTACTGTTCTCCTGGTCTTTGTCTAAAAACTCAAGTTTTACTTTGTTGACATTGTGTGTATTCTAGAAATGTGACTGTGCCTTTTATTTGTTTTATGCACTGCTTGACCGATTTTTGGCACTTGCTGAGTATCAGGGCTATCTAATGCTAATGTCCTGGATCTCCCAGGACAATTATGTGAGTCGGATCTTGCTTCTCCTTGGTATTGAAAACCAAATCTTTGTGCAGCCCAGCTCTGCCCATTTATGTTACATACAAATTGCTTAACACTCTCAATGGTGATACTTTTTCAAAAGTCAGTCGGTTGGCAGTACATGGTTGAAGAGAAGAAATGGTGGTAGTTTGCGACAGGATAGAGCTAATGACTAGGAATTGCTCAATAATTTACATTTAATGTAATGTTAATATTATGCACTTTTTAAACTTGAAACTTCCTCACCGTTTTAAAGAGTGTCTCCTTAATGCAGGTTCCAGTGGGGAACGAGTCACAGGGCATCGTGCAACAGACATATCAACAGCCAGTCTTGGTTCCTGCCAACCAGACCGTTCAGGGAGGCATGTCAACCGGGGGAATGCCCGTTTATTACAGCGTTATACCCCCAGCACAGCAGAACGGCTCCAGGTAAGAAAGTTCTTGCCGCACTAGTTGTTGATTACATAAGGGCACACTGCTGCTACTAAAGCATTGTAGAAAGTCCAGGCATGAATTTGCTGTTGAGAAGCAAAAGAAAAGGCACTCGCCATTTCCATTTAAAACCTATATGGTTGTGTTTTTCAGACACATGAATATTGTTATTGTCTTTTGTAAAACTCTATTGAAAGCATGGTATGTGTTTATGGATGTGGAGGCGAAGAATTTAAATTTGCCTATAAAATTAAACTTGATTGCTTAAATAAGTAATGAGGAATGACCCTACCGAAAAATCTCTACTCCTTTGAATACAATCTGTTCTGTGTGTTGACAGTTAGCCTCTTCCTCTGCATTGTATAGGCTACTGTTTTATATTTAGTTGAAACTGATGAAAGGATATGATCCCTTTCATTTGTAGTCTAAGACTTTGTGTTTCTGTTTATGAGAAGGCACAGTGCATATATGTAAGACTGGTTACCACTTTGTTTCTTTCTTAAGACAAATGAACTTGCGGCTAACAGTGACACCACTGTTTCAATTTCCTCCGAGACCCTCCCCTCGAGTATTAATCCTTCAGCTGTCTGGTTTGGTTTTACCAGAACTGTGAGAAGATCTTGGCTCAAACATGCAAAATGTTCTCCACAGTGTAGTAATAGGAAGAGCTTTTCGTGCTGAGATTGCTTCGTCAGAGATTCCATTTTACAGTTTAACGCAATGTTCTTATTACCTTTCTCGTCTATAAGTGTTGCAAATGGTTTAGTCTTATCAGCAGCATTTTTTGCATTTTTTGCTTTTGATCACCTGGTTCTTGCACCTTTACTGTGGGTGGGTCTTACTACCCAAATCTCACACACTGTAAATTCATGGTAATTGTGGACTGAGAAGGTTTACCACCAGTGTCCTCCTTTTAAGATAAGGTTGCTGCGGGGCAGCTAGGGTAAGGGGCCCTAGGATGGTTACACGTGAACAAGTGTGCACACACGTGTGTGGGCTGCTCATGTGAGACTACTGTTGTGCGCAGACCAATAATTGGCACATCAAGCCTGGCACAGAAGGAGCTCTGCAAGGATAGGTGCTGAGCTGGGATAGGCCTTATAGTGGGTGTTCATAGATAGGTCAGTAGGATTTACTGGAAATCTGAATTACTTTCACTGTATTATACATATAGGTGAAATCTACAATAGAGTGCGGTTTCGCTCCACTCAGGCCTACACAATCTATCAAGGTATTAAACCAGGGTAAAACGAGCACGCATAGTTTTAATAAGTGGTTCCCAACACACTACATATACATCTTCGAGGAAGTCAAGGATTGTCATATTTCTCTGGCCGAGCTCATAATCAGAATACAGGGTTTATCACCCCTACTGTGCCATTTTAATTACTCTGCTCCCCAACAGAAAGAGCAAAGGCCTCCCTTCAAAAAAAGGAGCTATTATCAGTGATTGACCCAATTCCTGGAAGAGGAAAGGGGCATGGGGAAAATGTGCATCTTATAATTAGCTTGTAACACTGCACCTAATCTGATACAGCCCAGGCCAACTGAACAAAGGAGGAATCCCAGACATCTGGAGTTAACACAGAGGGGCTTGCTTTTGAAGTTTTGGTTGGAAGGGATCTGTCTGTGATGCCAACTAGCGGTGGAGCTGAGGCCCTCAGAGGAGCTCTGCTTAGAGAAAACCTGACTGCCATTTTGTTTTGTCCCAGAATATTGTGCAGGAGGGTTGGGCCGGGTGGGGAAGGATTATGTAGCATCCTAGGCTTGGCCAGGGGTGCCCGGCATCTAGAACTTTCCACCCTCACTTATAAACCCCTGCACAAGGGAGAAACAGAGAGATGATCCTGCACTGTGGCGACAATGACAACGGGAGACGGGCCTGCTGCAAAGTGGAGTTCAGTGATAACCTGGACAGGTATGTAATAAGGACTTTGTCAGCAGCTGACCCCCCAGACTTCGATGGGGTCTCTCCAGGGTCTGTGGCACTGGCCCCTTAATGCCCTTTGAGGACCAGTTGGTGGAAGACCTGGTCTCTGCTTCTACCCCAGGTGCAAACCAGCCAGGAGGAAATGGGTTCTTGGAGTGTGGGTAGGCCTGCGTTCTGGTGGCGGAGCGGCTGAGCAAGGTGCCCCCACCAGCAAGAGCCAGGCAAAGCAGAAGACTGGTGCAGGGAGTCTGAAACCCCAGCTCCTCTGATGTGTGCCCTTTTTGACATTGGTGGGTTTGATGAGTGTGCTCCTGATGGCTAGAACTGGCCACCAGGAGCAAAACAAGCCAAAGATGTCCAAAATTAGTCAATGGGCGTGAGATGTCAATTCAAAGCTTTGACCTTTAAACTATGAAACAGCACATGACGCTCAGCTGCAATGTCTCAATCTCCATGGGATGGGCCAGAGTCTGTGATTCGGCTCATTTGTAACAAATGTATAGTTTCTGGGCTTTGAGGTTGTGCATGGGCCCCCCTCCTCGAGCTCAGACTTGCCCCTGGGGGCCCACATCTCCCTGGAGGTGCAGCAAAAGACATGCTAATGCCATCAGATTACTGGAGGGCTTCGGGACCCCATCACTAGGGCCTGAACAACGCAGACAACCAGTGAGAGGCCAGCAGAAGAGTTGAGTGCCACCACGCCCCTATGTGAGGCTGAACCGCCTCCTGGTCCCAGTTTTCGAGACTGGTGGGAGCAGGGGTGGCACAGCATGGCAGTAATCAGCCCGCAACGGCAGATGCTGTAGAATCAGCATAGCAGCCCCCTCGTTGTTCATGGATAGTGCTGCCCCGATATTGCGCTGGCTTGGCAGTGCAAGAGTGGGCTCCCTCTGCTGTAATGAAAAAAATAATTAAAGAGGTGAAAACAGAGGTGAAGGGTGGGGGTGCCCCGGGTGGGACTGAGACACCAAAAAATTAAAGAATGCGATGCGTGACCACAAAGGAACAGTTAGAGCCTGAGTGAGCTACTCATTTATTATTCACTCCTGGCCTGGAGCGCCCCATAATGCCTTGCAAGGGCATGTTTTCCTTCCCGTTGTGACCCAAGGAGGAGCAGGGGCACCACCAATGATATGCCTGTGTGATGTGGGGGAGGAGCAGGCGGCAGGATTTGCAGCAGCTTCCCCAGAAGTGCTTTAGAAAACTTTCCTCAAGTCTCCCAGGGAGCTCAAGGCATGTCCCTGGGAAAAGTTTTATTGAATTTTAAAGTGCTCACAGAGCTCGAGATTTGGTCTTGGGCTCTGGAGTGAATGGTCCTCAAGTGGTTGGCCTCATTATGTGGCCTGAAGAGATTAAAGAAAGACTGAGACATGTTTATTGTTGATTTGAATTGACATACTTAATTGACAATGATTATTGACCAGCATTGCAATGCTTATATTAAAAATGAATGTATTTTGTTTTGGTTATTGATTCTGTTGGTTGTTAATGATGAAGCCTAACGTGATTGTCTCTCGGGGGATCTCCACTGATAATCATAAGCACTGAGTAGTCTCACCCATGTGCTAGGATCTCGGAGCACTTCTTTACAATATGTATATTCTTAAGTGTAGCTGTTCGCCTTTATTCAGTAAGGCCAGGATAAGCACTTAATGTATTAAAATGTTTTGCTGCCTATAAATGAGGCAATATTGTCAAATTGCTTTAATTTGCATTTTAAAAAGGGTAATATATAATTTAAAAAAACGGGACAAATTAGCAGGAGCAGTGTTTGTCCTTCTCATTTACAAACCTTTCTTTTAAAGGAAAATGGTGAAGAAGGAAGAGGGCAATGTAGACTTCTAGGCTGCAGCTCTGCAGATATGAAAAGAGACTCTGTACATTTGAGAGCTCACAGCCCCCCAATTTCCCATGATGCCTAATAGGTGGCTGTTACCTCGGTTCTTTTTTCTGGCTCCTGGTGTCAGGATCTTGGAGCACAGAGCTCAGACTTTTTTTGTTTTTTTCTTTCAAAAACCTTTCTCTGAATTTCTGTTAACACCTTCCTTTGACGGTTTCAACATTTCCAGTGATTTTCTATCACTTTCTGATATAAAAATTATTTCTCTAGTCAAATAAAATGCATGTGTTATCTGCCTTCCTGACAGCCACATCCCTGACAGATGTCAGTACTACAGGACCTTTTCCAGGCGTACCCCGAGGGACAGGGAGAAGATTCGCCTTCATTGAGCAGAAGTGACACAGACAGCAGGAGACGCAGTCTGAAGGTGGGACGTCACGAGGAGAGGGTCAGTCCTCTAACAGGGCTCTTCCACTTTCCTCTGAGGACTCCAGGAGAAGGAGATCCAAAAAGAGGGGCAATCCTCAAACAATGTTGTTTCAGTTCGACGTCAAGGACATTAACGTCGAGACTAGGTACGGTGCCTTCATCCTCCCCGTTGGTAGCTGGGTCGATGTCAAGAAGGAGACGGCATTCGATGTCGAGACACAGGAGGTCAACATCGAAGGATTCCACGACTTTGAGACAAGGAAACACTCAATGTCAAAACTTATAGAAAAATCGACATCGAGGGGCCCTACTAAGTCGCGGTGTTCCAGACCTGCAGAAAGAGTCAAATCATCGAGACCTAGAAGATTTATTCCAGGGTGTACTCGCCGTAGTCGCCCGTCCTTATTCTGCTTCCTCCACCTCCGCCAGCTCCTTCAGTGCCTATGCCACGTACCTCACATTCACCTCTTCCTCAGACAGAGGTACCTTTGGGAGCTCCTTCACCGGTGAGGCCTCTAGCTTCCCCTCGAAGATCAAGCTCTCCTCAGTCCCGATCTCACCGTAGATTGTAAACACGAGCGCATTGAAGACATTGTCATCATCGTTCTGGGCACTCCTCATTAAGAAGCTCCTTTCAGCTCACTCATAGATATCGCTTAAGTCCCGATCTAGGTCACAATCAAGATGGAGGTGAATTGATTTCACCTCTTCCTCCAGTGCTGGATGATACTCGTGTCACTGATGGATTCTCCCCGGTCAAGAGTCTCTTCTGTTGATAAAATCAACACTTTTCAAGAGGTGCTTGTACAAGGGTCCACAAAACTGAACATTTCGTTACCTGCGCCATCAACAGCTACATCGATGATTCCGGAGAGACTTCTCCAGCTTGCAGCATCAAGACCCCTTCTACCTCTAGTTCAGAGTTTATTAAAACCAGCCATGGAACTTTTCCTTATTCCAGCTGCATCCAAAGCAGCTCTGTCTAGGCTACAGAAAAAATATAAGCTTCTGGAGCAGGACCCGTTATTCCTGCAATCAGATCCTCCTCCTGATTCGGTTTTTATTTTGGCTGCTAAGAAAGTTCATTCTACTACTCCTTAATCCACAGTTCCACCAGACAAAAAAGTAGGAAATTAGATTCAGTGGGGCGCAAGGTATATTGCACAGTTGCCACAACCATTAAAGCAGCAAGTGCATCTTCCCTGCTAGTCAGGTATGACAGGTCCTTACGGGACTCCCGGCAGCAGTTGGTTGATCACCTCCCAAGAGACCCAGAGAAGCATTCCTCTAAATCACGAATGAAGGCATAATGGTCTCGAATCTAGTGATCAGCTCTGCTGCAATTCATCTTTGCTGGCAGCCCATGGCTGCTGCCGCGGATTGGCAGACAGACGACATTCTTCGCTTAGTCTTATGGCACTTGGGCAAGAATCTCAGCAGAGAATACTTAGTCTTCCTTTCTCTGGTAACACTAGTTTGGGAGTCATACTGATGATGAAATGGCTAGAATGAAGACCGAGCTGGAGACCTTGAAGCCGGTTGGTCTGGAGAAATACAAGGAGAAACCCTTACAAGCCTTAGGATAGGCGTTTCCATCAGCAGAGGGTTCAAACCCCTCGGTGGTTGCAAGGACACCACCAAAGGCAACATCAAAGACCTTTCCAGTAGCACCAAAGGCATCAACCAAAGGGGAAGTGCTGGCCACCAACCTGGCCAAGCAGGAAAGTCTTCTACAGGCTCCAAACAATGAGGATCTGCTTCCCCTTCTTCTGTTGCTCTGGTGTGGGAAGTATTTCACAATTTCTAACTGAGTGGAAATCCATCACAAATGATGCCTGGGTTCTGAATATTGTACAGAATGGCTATTGTCTCAGATTCACTAGTCCACCACTAAATATTCCACCAAAATCATCCATCCAACATCTACAAAGGTTGAGATAAGAAGTGAACATCCTTCTGCAGAGGCATGCGGTGGAGATCGTACCTCCCAACCAACGGGGATGAGGGATTTATTCCTGTTATTTCTTGGTGAAAAAGAAAAGTCCCAAAAATGAATTCAGACCCATACTAGATCTGAAAGTTACAAATAAACGGATACAGAGAGAAAAATCTAGAATGCTAGCATTACAACAAATGTATCCTCAAATCCATCAAGGAGAATGGCTCTGATCCATAGATCTTGAGGATGCGTACTTTCACATTTCAATAGCCAGGAAACACCACAAATTTCTGAGATTTGTAGTAGGACACGAACACTACCAGTGCAAAGTGCATCCTTTTGGCCTCAAATCAGCCCTAAGAACTTTTTCGAAGTGCATGGCAGTGGACGCAGAACATCTTGGGAAGCTCAGAATATTCATCTATCCATACCTAGACAACTGGATTATCAAGGCATCAACACAACAACAATTACAGATTCATTATCTAATAACTATCTCTCTTCTCAATCGGCTAGGTCTTCACGCCAGTCATTTGAAATCAATTTCATCGCCAGTTCAGTTGCTTCATTATGTAGGAGCAGCCCGTGACATCATAAAAGCTAAAGTGTATTCTTCGGAAGAGATACTGTTCTCCATACGTCTGAAACGTCAGTGTCTCTTGAAAGTGTTTCATCCACCAGTGAGAAAAGTGTAATCTCTTCTAGGATCGATGGCCTCTTGCATATTTCTGACTCCAAATGCCCATCTCCACATGAGACCACTACAAGCGTGTCTGGAAGACCAGTTAAGTCAATACTTAGGCAACTGGGAAGACAAGATCACACTTTCCCTCAAAGCGAGGCAATCTCTCAAATGGTGGTGCAAGCTGAAATTTCTCCTTTAAGTGATTATGGGAAGCCTTTCTATCTGGATGTTCCCTCTTGTACAATAGTGACAAATGCCTCTCTGTTAGATTGAAAAGTGCACATGGATCACCTTCAAATTCAGGGAACATGGTCCACAAAGGAAATTACTTATCTCCTGGAACCACGCGCTGTTCATTTGGCTTTGAAGTCTTTCCTACTATCCTTCAAGACGAAATCCCTTCTTGTTCAGACAGACAACACTACAATCATGTACTATATGAGTAAGCAAGGGGGGACAAGGTCCAGACCCTTGTCACCGGCAACTCCGATAATATGGAATTGGTTGCTAGCCAGAGACCTGAGAATCACTGCAGCCCATCTTCCGGCGGTACAGAATGTTCAAACAGACTCTCTGAGCAGGATTCTTCAAGAAAATCACAAGTGGGTTCTACTTGACGACATTGTTCAAAACATCTTCTGAATGTGGCTTTTTTCTCACACAGATTTATTCCCGACCGAGAAAACAAAATATGGCTAATCTTTGCGTCAATGTACTACCAACCAGGGACATTGAGGAATGTCCTATGGATCGACTGGTCTGGCAAATTTCTCTACACTTTTCCTCCAGTTCCCCTAACTCCATTAGTAATCATCAAGCTGTCTTACTCAAAGCCCAGTATGATTTTGATAGCTCCGAAGTGGTCCGACAGTGGTGGTTCATGGACCTTCTCCACATGTCGGAGCTTCCACACATGAAGCTTGCATACAGACCAGACCTTCTCATGAAATTCGGAGGTCAGATGGTTCATCCCAATCTCTCCTCTTTGAATTTGGCAGCATGGTTCCTGAACTCGTACAATATGGACATTTAAATTTACCACAGGAATGCATGAACATTCTCAAAGAGGCTAAATGTCCATCAACCGATTCAGCTTACTCTTTTAAAATGGAATAGATTGTGTATCTGGTGATCTGACAAGAACTTTGATCCAACGACGTGTCAAGAAGCTATACTTCCATACTTGCTTTATCTGGCCAAATCCAGCTTGAAATTCTCTTCTATTAAAGTTCATTTGGCAGTTCTTACTGCCCATAGAAAATGTCCTTCACAAACCTCTTTTTTCAAAGCCCCAGGTATTAAAGACTTCCTGGAGGGTATAAAGAGTGTTCACTCCAATACACCGCCCCTACCCTTCTTGAGAATTGAACATAGTACTCTCACGTCTCATGGCATCTCTTTTTGAGCCCATCCATAAAGCCTCATTACAACATCTTTCATGGAAGGCTGCTTACCTAGTAGCTATCGCGCCAGCACATAGGGTTAGTGAGAGTTGAGCTTTGTGCTCACGAACCATATACAGCATTCCATAGCAGTAAGTTGGTTATGAGGACTGGTGTGAATTTCTTACCCAAAGTTGTTTCGGATTTTCACATTAACCAGTCCATTACTGTGCCTACTTTCTTCCAGCACCTTGCCACTCCAGCAGGAAGAACTCTCCACACTTTAGATGTTAGGCGGGTCTTAACATTTTATCTAAACAAAACAAAAGATGCACACAAGTCTAATCAATTGTTTGTAAACTATGGCCCAGTACATACACGTTTAGCCACGTCTGACAATCTATATCCAGGTGGATAGTTTCTTGTATTTTGTGATGCTACCAGAAAGCGCATAAAGTTCTGTCTGGTTGACCAAAAGCTCATTCCACTAGAGGGAAAGCAGCCACAGCTGCTTTGATGAGGAATATTCCTATTGTGGAAATATGTAAAGCAGCTACGTGGAAATCATTTCACACTTTTACCAGATGCTATTGTTTGGACTCAAATGCAACAATAGGTGCTCAAGCAGGACAGGCTTCCATGAGGAATCTTAGCTTAGTTTTCTCTGTGGATCGTCTTTTTTCTCTTCCACCGCAGTTTGTAGGGATGGGCTTGCTACTCTATTCAGTGCTTATGATTCTCAATGGAGATCCCCTGAGAGAAAAGGAATGATTTCTTACCTGTAATCCTAGTTCTCTCTCAGGGGAATCTCTTTAATCAAATCATAAGCAACCTGCCCTCCTCCTCCATTGGAAGAGACAGACGATTAGTAGATATTCTGTTTACCTAACTAATAATACTGTTTGCTCTGTAAAAGAAGAACCGAGGTAGCTGCCACCTACTGGGCATGATGGGATACCGGTGGGCTGTGAGCCCTTCAAGGCAGTCTTTTTTCATATCTGCAGAGCTGCAGCATATAAGTCTACATTGTCCCTTCTTATGGCTACTATCTCTCCTGTACTGTCTAAACTCTTATTTCACCAATAGCCTCTACCATGGATAATCTTTAACAACTATGCAAACACTGCAATGGATGCAGAACTCTGCTGCCAGACTACTCCTACATGTAAAGTCACAAGCCCACATATCCCCTGCCTTAAAGGCCCTACATTGGTTACTAGTTGTCAGAAAATCCACATTCAAGCTGCTTTGTATCACCGACAAAGCGATACATGGAACAGGGCCGCTCTTCATCAGGAATAAAATCACCAAATACATTCAACAAATAACCTCCTCTCTAGATTGGCACCTCGCCTCAAAATCCCACCATACAAGCAAAAAACCAAAGGTGGCACATCCTTCTCTGTTCAAGCTGCCAAACTATGGAACTCTTTACCCCCAAACATAAGATCCACGGATAAAAATCTTATCTTCAGAAGACTACTCACATATCCACCATACTCGAACATAAAAATACAGCATATCCCTGTGTATATAAGTATTTATTTGAATTGGCTGTATGTATCTAGATATGTGTATTCCATTGTATAAATCTGTATAATAATTGTTTATAAACATATAGATATTCATTTTGTCTGCTTAACAGATGGACATATTACCTATGATTATATTCTTCTATGTTTAACTTGTATATAGGTCACTGCATAAATAAGTAAATTATCATAACTATTTTTCAAAAATTGCTAAACTATTGAATTATTAAAAGGAAAAAATATATAAAAACAAATTAGCTTAAAGTACAGCAACACTTGAAATTCTGATTTTATTAAATACAACTTAAATCTAGATATATTTTCTTCCATATATATATATATATATATATATATATATCTTCCATGTACTTATGTATCGTTATATTTATCACTTTACTCCTAATTCAGCATCTCTTATGCACTACCCTATATCTCACCCTATACTGCTCTCAATATATCCTCTGCATATATACCTTCCATGTACTTATGTATCTTTATATTAATTACGTTACTCCCAATTCAGCCTCTCCAATGTACTACCCTATATCTCACCCTATAACTCTCTCATTATATCCTCTACCTCCACTCTGACTCATTCCAAAACTCATTCTACTACCCTCTCCAATGTACTACACTAGATCTCACCCTATAACTCTCTCATTATATTCTCTACCGCAACTCTGACTCATTCCAAACCCCATTCTACTACTGTGGTCTCCAAAATAACCCTTTCTGGACTCTTCCCTCCTCTACTGCTGGTTGCATTATCTCAAACCTCTTTTACTATTCAGAGCTCCCAAGCAAGCCTTTCTAAACTCTTACCTCATGTATTCCTCCTCGACTCATCCGATACCTCCTCTTTCTCCGTGATCTACTTCCAGAGACACCTCCATCTCTCCTTTACTCATCCCAAACCTCCTCCTACTGCTATGATCTCCAAATAAACTTTCTAGACCGTTCCCTCTTCTATCCCTCCACTATCCTTTTCAATCCAACTAATCTATGCCCACCGCTCAAATTAATTTCATAGTTCCCTATATTAATTCACCACTAATTTTTTTGGGGTTCTGGAGTAGCGTGCAGGTCGCCTAAAAGCGCTTTGAAGTCTCGTCGGGGGTAGTAAGCACTATATAAATGCAATTACAATTGCAAGTTACAATTCAATCTTCACCATTTTCCTTTAGAAAAGGTTTGTGAATGAGATTCATAAGGACAAGTAACACAGCTCCTGCTAATTTTTCCTGTTTCTTTTAATTATATATTATCCTTTTTTAAATACAAATAAAAGCAATTGGCCAATGCTGCCTCATTTAATGGCTGCAAAATATTTGAATAAATTGAGTGCTTACCCTGGCCTCACTGAAGAAATGCAAACATCTACACTTAAGAATATATAGTGTAAAGATCCTTGCACATGGGCGGGACTATTCAGTGCTTATTTCAACCGAAATTGCCCCGAGGGAGAACTAGGATTAAAGGTAAGAAACCATTCCTTACTGATTTATGTGGTGGCCCCTTGACAAAGCCATTAGTCCTTTCCTGTATCTTGATGTGGTGGCCCCTTGACAAAGCCAGTAAACCTGCCTTATTTAAATTGACAACCACCCATCTTTAAATTGGGTCAGTTACATTGTGATTATGGGGTTCAGGATCCATTAGGGGTGAAATGTGTGCCAGCGAATTGAGATTGCTAGCTCAAACCACCTCCCCTGAGTAGCGCTCAAACTGCTCTGCTTCACTACCTTGAGAGACAAATTGCTACAATACAATATTTGGTTCCCAGTAAGGAGACAATTGTAGGCTTATTACTAGTAAAGGTCTTGCATCCTTCCCAACTAATTTATATTTTTCTTACAATAGCCAATGCAGAATACAATAAAGTATGGTAGTTGTGTGAAAGGTGCCCTATTGTCGGTAACAAACTGGCAGCAATTTTTGTGTCAGAGTAAGCGAATAGTGCCAGCAACGTTAAACCTTTGCCCACTGACATCTCTAGAGAGGTTTCATTGGGACTTGTGTGAAAAAGCATAACTTCTGTCTAAAGAGTCCTCCATTACCACTTATATCAGAGTGCTATTCCTCACTTTAGTGCCCAAGGCTAAGAAAGGATCCATTTAAAGATGATTTCCTTCTAAAGTGGTGTTCATCTTTCCGACAAGGAATACCAGTGTCTTCATTAATTTGAGTGAAATAATGAAGCCTGCCCAGTCACACAGCAAGCAAAAAGAAAAAGGTGAAATGTAAAATCAATGTTATTCTCACAGTGTATGCTGCTCTAGCTAGTCCTTGAGCTGTTACTTTGATGCATACAAGTAGCCATTCTAGACTAGAGCTTTGTGAAAAGAGTCTGATGCATCTCTTGTAGTTAGTGCAGCAGTGTTGGAGCAGAACAGTACAGCAAACTCCATGAAAGCTCTTCTAATGAAGAAACAATGGCTCTATGTCACTTAACTCCATCTTATTTTTATCATTTTCAGTTCTTCAGTGGGCTTCCTTCAGCCACCTGGATCTGAGCAGTACCAAATGCCCCCATCCCCTTCCCCTTGTAGCCCCTCGCAGATTCAGCCACAGTTTTCAGGTAAGGACATTTGCAGAACCCTACCCTAGTTTGATTTGAAGCATGCAGTGTCCAGAGAGGTAAGAGCAATCAAGCTCACATACTGAACATTTATGTAAAGCACATGGCAAGCTGTGTTTCTCTTGGCATTTATTGCTCCACTCATTCACATTCATTTTGACAGTTCTGAAAGAATAGAATTGTGGGTTGGCCCTCTTGGGATTTGAGCCTTTAATCTGCAGTATATGCTCCAGTGTCTGCAGTAGTATCTCATAGTTCTTACAGACGAAGTGTGTTGTATCTGGCAGTCATGTATGACAACCTAAAGATGAAGGGTTGAGTCTAGCTCTGCACCGTCCTCTGCTTTCTACTGTTGTATAAGTCCTTTTAACCATCCGATCTTTGGTTACAATGTTTTAAAGTTTCAAACCACCTGTTAGTCTGGGTCTATCTTGCAAAAAGCAAATTTGACCGTTCTATACTTGCTGTAGTCAACTTCTTTGAATAAATATTTCTTTCCCATTCATACTTTTGTCTCTGTACTGTACCACCTATTTAAATTCCTACCTTTAATTTTAATTTTCATGATTTCCTGGCAAGTGGTATTGATCTGGGGGAAATTATTTGATCTCCTCCTTGTGACGGAGCGGGCCAATTGCAGAAAGAGATAGTGCCTACACATAAATCATCTAAAATGAAATATCACCATATCTTTCTTTCAGGAAACCTCTTGCTTTCACGCGTTAAACCTGGGAGAGGAGAGTGTTGTAAAGTAATATTTGCAAATTGTTGAGCTCTGATTTATTTGTATTACATCACACTTCTGAAACAAAAAGTAAAATCAATCTGATTTCTTGAAAGGTTTGAAATGGTCCTCTTAGGCTGACAGTTGTGATGGAAAACCTCATATTAAGATTCTCAAGTTATCTAGAGCTTTTACTTATTTCCTTTGAAGTTTCAAAGTAAGCAGTACAGTGTGGAAATTTGTATTCCTGTGGGTTCTGCTTGTGCCTCATTTCAGGCAGTGAAATCTCTTACAGTGCTACTTCAGGGCTAAACGTTGGCTGGCCACACAAATATCTGTCTCTTTCCAGCGATTTTCTTGGGTCAGGGTCTCCACTGCCCCAGTACAGCGATGGCTTCTTATGAGTGCTTCTCTGTAAAATAGACTGTGCCCTCAAGATAGCTCACGTTTGTTTGTTTACAGGTGTCAGTCCCACTGGACCAGGGATGGTGGTTATGCAATTGAACGTTCCCAATGGTCCCCAGGCTGCCCCTCAAAACTCCCCAATGGTCCAGTGGAGCCACTGTAAATATTTTGGTCTGGATCACCGGGGCCAAAAAGCAGACCACTTATACAACCCAGATGCCAATTCGCAGGTAAGGGGGTATGTTTGAGTTGACTTTTATAACCTGAGCTCCAGAAAGTGGATTGTTTCTTTGGGGTCTGTATTGTTTTGCGCTTTGGATTGTCCCAATAATTTTATATTTTGTTACATGCTTGAATAAAAAAAAATTCTGTCTGAGTTTTGTGCAGATGTTTGTATTTGACTCTTAGTATAAAATGCTGACACATTTCTTATGTGAATTGGCTTTGATTCCTCTGTGGTAGTGCTTTACTTGGGCTTTTCAGCTTTTGCTGCTCTCCGACATGGGTTTTAGTTAGCATAATGTGAAAGGTGTGTGTATGATTGTATGCGCATTAGCCTTCTCATTACGTGCAGTAGCAGACCATCAATGCAATGAATTAAAGGGCATTATCTTGAATTAAAGGACCCTTTTTGCTGTAGAGTCTTTTACACCTGCTAGCTGGGAGAGCAAATTAAAACCTGGCATAAGAGGAGAAAAGCTTGGCCACTTCTGTCACAGACAGCCTGTACGTTGTCTTTTCAGTCAATATCTTGCTCTTTCAGGCATAAGATTTTAAAGTGCCATACATTTACAAATACATAATATAAACACATTTCAAATGCAAGTCACTACACAATAAAATAGTTCTTATTATCTTTAAATGTCTCAGTAGAATCATACCATTGTTCAGAAAAAAGAGAGGCTTTTCTGAACAAAACATGATAGTATTCATTATTCGCTAAAGTGCAAGTACATGATTTCCAGAGCAGATTCTAAAAGTTACGTAGTACTGCACAGTAAAGTTTCTTTAGCCCTGTAATTTAATTTAAAGTAGTTAAATGTTTCTCTCTTTGTTTTTTCACCTCCATATCAGCCGACAAAAGGGGCAAGGGAGTGAAAGTTCTGTTAACATGAATATTGTCTGCTTAATTTTCTCTACTCACTCTTGCTCATAGAGACTTCATTAGATATGTTGTAGATGCTGGTCTGCCTTTGTTGTTTAGCAGGATGTCGATTTTTACAGCATTAAGAACCCACCCCGTAATCAGCACAGGCATGAGACTACAAAATGATGGAAAACACTTTTTGCCATACTATAAGAAAAAATACATTAACTCACTAGTCTGTTTATTCTAACTACACAATGGCTTATTTAACCTAATTAACACATGTGGAAGCAATACGTCTGTTCTGTAGCAAGACCTAATCCTTAAGTAAAGTTACCCTGCTATGTGATCTATTTCATTTCATCAGCAATCATCCTTATATGATTTGACGCTATGCATATACTGATAATGCTTTCCTCAGTACAGCAAACAAAGAAAGTTTAAACGATATAAAGGACATAAAAGATTCACTGTGCTTCAAGTAAAAACATGCATAAATGCAGTAATGCATAGATTTGAAATTAAACACTTTACTGTGCTTTGGGTGAACAACTGGTACTGGAGTGAATGTTGCATTTCATAAAATGGAAAAGAATAGAGAACAAAGTTTGAAACAGGCAAACGTCATAAACACTTTCCTGCACTCTGGAGGAAAACCAGAAGTGAGTGTGAGGATATGGCATGGCAGTAAGAGTAGCTGATGAAAGGGTTGCAACCAGTCTTTGGACTTTTAAACATTAATTTTCGAATTTGGATCTCCCAAATGACTCCCACTTACATGCAGGTCTTACACTTAAATTGGCAACTGGATATCTGGATTCTAATTTAACTGTCATGAATAAAATTCCGTACCTTGATTAAAAAAATAAATTTTAAAAAAGCAGCAGAGAGGGAAACAACTTTGGTTAGTTATTGCTTTGAGTCCCGGGTCTGTGTATCTTAGAATGAATTACTGATTATAGTAGTGTTTGTAGCATGTGCGGCTGTTGTTCACGTGCTCTGCACACAGCTGCCATCTACTTTTAGGTGTGGACATGGACACACTGTGTCAGGACCGGAGGCTCCAATTAGGCTTCTCTTACTATACTGCATCAACAAACTGCAACCAATCGTAACATTTTGAATATTCAAAACTAAATTTCCCATGACCATTATACAGTTAGTCCTGGCCCATCCACCAATCAGAGATCACCAGCCCTAATAAATACATGGAACACTGTGTTCATTCCTCGTTCTTTGTTGCTCAGCAGCAGAGCGAAATACTCCCTGATTTTCTTATATTGATATGTTGCTCTTTGACTTTGCAATAATGCGTGTATGCTTTACAACATTGGTGTGTGTGTATCCATGGTAAGTGATTAAACGAGGTTGAACCGTAATGGGGTCGCGATACCCTGTTGCGTATCTATTGACATTTGCTGGTTTACAACTTTGCCATTGCAGGTGTTTTTTATGATGGACTTTTGTTGTCTTTTGTGCACTTCTCGACAGTCTTTCCAATAAGTGGAGCGGGAATAAGGAAGTGGGGACTGCGTCGGCTGGGCCCCTCCGATTGGCGCTGCCCTCTTTCTTTTGTTTTTACGGGCGCGCCCACTTGTGCGACCGCCCGCGATTCTAGGCTGGTTTGGGCTATACCACTAATGCAGTTTTCTTGATTGAATTATTTTTGCCAAGGTCCTTGTCCCCTGACACTGTCTCGGCACCCAGCAGTTCCTTTGGCTCCCTGTGTACGCCCTGAGGTCAAGAGATGACCCGTAATTCTATAAATTATTGAATAATGTGCAACCCTAGTAGAAGCAGACAACTCCTTCCACACACACACTAATTTGGGTTCCTTGGGCGGGCCTGGGCTTCTCTCCCCCCTCATTAACCCTTCTCGGTCTGGATACTAAAAATTGTGCAATGCTTGTTGAGAGAACAATAGCACGCTATCAACCCTTTGATGACAATGATTACTTTGAATACTATAATGAGGCTTCTGGTATTCAGTTTGAAGAACAGCTTCTGAAAGCTCTTGATCATTTTTTTCAAGAGTCAGTGAACAGGTCATTGATAATGGTTCTCAGGCTATTTGCTAGACCCTGAAGCAGTATGGCCACCGCCTTCGGGTGGAAGAACTTTCACCCCTTTCTTCCAGGTCAAGGTATCAGATGATGGTGTGCCTTTCAAGGCCAAAAATAAGACCACGAAATGGCTGCATCCTGAGGCTGTGTAGAGAATTTCTAACTCAATTAGATTGGACAATGAGTATGGAGTTGGTGATGTTCCAGGACCTTTGGGGTCTAAATCGCCGCCCAGAATGTAAGGTAATAATGACTCGGACCACTCCTCTCACTCAGGCTCGTCCCAGTATGAGGTCAGGCCAGTGGGGGCCAAAAAAAAGTGCAGTCTTTCTCCGACCCTAGGAAGACAGGACAGAGTGTTAGACTTTGACCCGGACGAGATAGTTCATCCTCTATCCTTTTAATTACAAATTTCACGAGCCCTACCTTTGAGCACTCACTCTATCACTAAAATCTTTTTTTGGAGCCAAGAGTTAAGATCCTGAGGGAAGGCCACACCCTTTGATTCTATTGGCCCAGCTGTTGCTGATGGCATGCAGGGTGTCGGGGAACGTTGGACTTTGTCTGGAATTTCACAGCAAGCTAATTTCTACATCAGACAGTCTTGGTCAGCCAATATGCTTAAAGTATATTCGTCGGCCTAGAGGGATTGAGTTAGTTGGTGCGAGGAACAGAGTGTGGGTCCCCTGGATGCCAAATTGCTTTTGGTTGTGAATTTTTGTCCAACTTCGCAGATACTGAAAATGCATATTCATTGGGCTCTCGATTAGAGTACATAATGAATGCAGCAGAATGTTGGTCGGAATCCACATTTCTTTTGTTTTATCGTAAACAGTTTGTTGATGTTGCTTCGGTGGTTGTGGGACAGCTTTGAACAAGCGTAAATGCAGCCTCTGCTCCTGACATAGAATTAAAACATTTCTAGCTAACGCATTAGGAATTTTCAGTTATATTAAGGGCATGGAGGCAAGGATTATCCCACCCCATTTCTGTTGATTATGATATGACACAAGGTCTTCGAGTATTCTTGTATAGTTTGTCTTTTCATTGCCCACCCTAATTGTGATACATTTTGAATCAATGAGACCGTTTTTATGGTGTACTCTTTCTTTTCTTTCTGGGACGGAGCGGAAACACGAGTGAGGCCAGAGAAAATGGACTCATTCTGGATATGGCAGATAATGTCACGTTTGACAAGTTGGTTTGTTGCTACTTGATGATTCCGGAGCTGTTGGTTTTGTCATGAAGTCGGTTTTTAGTTAGGAGTATATTGGTTTTACTTCACTGCAAAGAAAGAAGAATGGACTTGATGTTCCCTGTATTTATGGGGGCTGGTGCTGTCTGATTGGTGGATGAGCCATGGTGAACTGGATAATGGCCATGGGATATGTAGTTTCTAATGTTTCAAATGTTCTGATTGTCTGCGGTTTGTTGATACAGTAAAGTAAGAGAAACCTAATCCTCTCCTCCATATCCTTAATTGAATTCTTGATGCGATGGCTAGGAATTTGTTTATTTTTCTTTCAAGTATTAGTTTCAGTTTTTAGATTTCTCATGATGCCTCCCCAAACACCACATTACACTACAGGGATGTGGAATTCCTATAGCCCAACGCCCAAGACATATTGTTTGGGGTCAAGGAAAACAAGTTTTCATGTGTATTTTGTCCTTGGTACAAGTAGACCCAACCCCCTACAGCACAAACCCTTTGCCTGCCAGTTTACAGTACCATATTATATAGATCAGGGAAGGGCCTTGTCTGCAGTTAAGGTAATATTTGTGTCCATGTGGTAATGCTGTTCAAACTTGTATTTATGGTTCGTTAATGCAAAGCCTTTATTATTAGGGTGAGCGCTCCAAGTAAATGTTGTAAGCTCAGACTGCACTACTGACAGTGGTTCCAGTATAAAAATGTGTACACACGTTTTCAAAGTTTGGCAATATGAGGCTATGTATAATTCTCTCTGATTAGATGCAAATATTTGCAGAAGCTTGAAAGCAAGAATGCTGATTCTTTGCCTTTAAAAACAATTTTCACAAAAAAATGCAAGTAGGAAAAAACCATTTAGCTAAACTACTGTAAAATTTAAGGTACCATTTCTTTGCAGCATCATTTAGTAAAATGTGTTGATGTATGCTAGTATTTCTCAAAAATATTCATAATGGAAAATCAGTGTAACCAGTTTCAATAAGATTATAGGAAACAAAAATAAACAAGCAATTTCAAAGCTAGTAGATCTGAAATTGGTGGTCAGCCTTTTGATTTTGTCACGATTTTGTCAATGCATGACTTGTTTTGGCATGGCTTTTGTTAAATCTTTTTGGTGTGGAAGCTGCCTGGCCCTCACAATTATAACAAACATTGGCAAAAGCAAAAATTGTTTTTGGACTCAAAAAGCACTCATTGCCATAGTAGTTCCTGGCACTGAACAAAACTACTTTGTGTGGAGATATGCTCTTTGTGAAAGAGCAGAAAGCTGTCACTCACATTAAAGCCAGCTGATAGACAGAGAGAGACAAGTTTAATCAACACAAAGGTCATGGCTAATGCCAGGCCTAATTAGAATGCCCAATTATTAGAGAAAATCTCAAAAGTGCACCCATGTTATATGTCCTTGCATTAAGTGCAGATGTACAGCTTTCATGAATTCACAAGAATTTACAGAGGTAGGCCAAGAAATAGTACTAGAAAATTTGTGAACTCTATTTTAGCATGAGCAAATAAGCATGTGTAGATTTGCTAATGCGAAAATCTGAATGTTTGTAAGTTCACTTTCCCTCCAACCACTTTTTCCCAACCTTAGAAGAAGTTTTACGTCTGCCATTGTCAGGTATAAATTTCCAACCTTTCTCAGTATGGGAAAAGATTAGAGAAGAGTTGGTGAAAACCCTTAAAACATGCAAGTTAGTAGGTTTGCACTGACTCAAAAGGGTATTCCAACCATGGAACTATTGCTTACCACTATCTTCAGCCCCAGTATGTAAATCTGCAGAAACATGGCAACATAAGGGAATTGCTAGTATTCAAACTCTACTATGGTACGCGCCTTAACATAATCAGAGAGGCTATATTAGAGCTCTTATATAATGAGATTTCTGCCATAATTTGTCGCCGCATTACGTGGTACAAAAGGGGCAAGTGGATTTTGTTACAGGACAAGTAGTTGTATGAAGCAACCTGCTCCCTGGACAAGTAGATATATTATTGAATTCCTCACCCCTGCACTAGGACAAAGACTGCACCTCAGATTGTGTTTTCTGCCATCAGGTTTGCACGTACTTCTTGACCATCAAGCTACAACCAGGAGCCATTCGACTTCTTTGACCGAATCACCAGCTAAAGCATTGAAATGACTAACTTTCATCAACAACGCTGCGAATTCAACAGAAAATCTTGGGATTGCCATGTGTCAGGTCGTTTCAGAATGTAGTGGGGCTATGAAGAGAACACCCTTTCAGTTTATACCCGAATGCAATTCTAAATTCCTGTGATCAGACCATCACCAAATTCGCAATCTCTCAAAGTCTTACATGGAGGTCGAGCACTGCTCTCAAGAGTCTGGCATTAAGCCCCGAAACTAGGATCAAGAGATCTAGACAGTCTGCTTCGTCCACTGCACCTGAGCCTGCTCCGTGCCAAGAGATTCAGTGCAAGGGCCTAAACCTCAACTCCAAGCCATGTCCTTCTCAATCGTGAGCCGCCAGTCCAACTACTTTGGTGCCTAAGTCAACTACAAAATAATTTTTGACTCTTGGCTTGACGTCAAGTGACACAACACCGCCCATCGAGCTTCTGGAGGTGCCGAATTTAGTGGAAACTTAACATTCATCCTGCCTCTGTGAAGGTGCTGGCTTGGCCACTACAGCATTCAGCAGTGCCCACAAGAAGAGAAAATTCCCTTAGAGGCGCTGTTTCGATGTATCCCCAGAAATACCCCATATCTAAGAGGGGCAGTCAGCAACACATTAGTCCAGCTGCGCCACTTCCACCCAGTCCAATCACTCTACCACTTCAGTTACCACAAGTGTCACTTTCTCCACAGGAACAGTGCACACACAGCCATTTTGAGACATAGGACCCCTACTTTTAGCCAATCCCACCAAATGATGGGGAAGAGCTCTGGCAGGACTACAGTGTTGATCCACAGTATGACCTGAATCTTGAGCACTATCCTTTCAAGACTTCAACACTGGACAATATGACCGCCTACCATGTGGTCTGCCAAAGAGCGCCTTATCACAATAGGTGATGCTCCAAGCCGTGAAGGAGAAAGACTTTTTGGTGGAGACCTTATCCAAGAAAGAAAGATCTGTGTAAATACAGCCAATGCTCAGGTGTATCACAAAGTGCATCACTCAAAACTTCAAGGAATCACTGAATATAGGGTGACGACACTCAAAATCAAGAAGTACAAGCCGGCCCTGAATGATCCTATTTTCATGAAGGGACATGTAGCTCCAAACTGTCTAGTAGTGCTTACAGCTCACAGGAGAGCATTAGCCCAGGATGTGCTCCGTCCCCCTGAGCCTGCCTGGGAATATTCTAAATGTGAGCAATCTGTAGTTGGAGTATCCACCAGAAAGAGCAGTACCGAAGGTAAGTAAATTGTTCTTTTTAGAATACTTCTACACTTCGCAATACTCAATATCTTCATTTTGACTATTTAATTTCACAATATATTACCTTATTTTTCACCCTCGAACCACACTTAGATTGGTAGATATTACTGTCTTGGGCACTAAACATGCCAGGGTGTCCTATGACATTTGTAATGGGAGGTGGCGAATAAATACATAAATAACTGATTCTTATGATCTAATTGTTTTGTAGCATATAGTTTCATTTGTGCTTCAGGTGACCTGGTTTTGCCTCTTTGAATACATTAACTCTGGCTGCGCTTTGGAGTTAATTATTAGCTCACCTGTGGTCCTAAATGCAGTCCAATCAATTTAATAGATAAGGACCCCTTTTACCTTGCCTCCATTTAATTCTAATCCAAAAGGCCTGCAGCCTGGGACACTGCCATGCAGTAGCCTGAATATTCTATGCACTTTTTTTTGCCTCTGTTGATTAAATATGCAACTTTGTTTGATTCAAATTATGTAGATACGCGTACTCCTTTGTCAAAGACCTCTTGGAAAAACACTAGCTGCACTATACAGGTCCAGAATAGGCTTTCACTAGAACCTATGCATTAAAGAGAAAATAGGGGACTTGTATTTGTATTTAGATTTTTTTTTTTTTAAGTTTATTATAAATTAAAACACTACCTTAACTTTGCTCACTGCATGCCTATTCTTTTCTGTTGCATTGTATAGTATTATAAGAGGGTTTTTATGTAGCCTAGTTTCCCACAATAATTGCACCAGCCAAGCACTCCCAGAAGACACCTTCAAGGTTCTGGAATACCTCTTGGCGACCTTCTTGCTGTGATCGGCCATTACTTGCATCCATGATAGTTTGCCACAAGACTCATTTTACTAAAACATTAGTGCCTATCTCTGCAGCTTTCTTTTTCCAGAGCATGTCCCCGACAGATAGGTTTATGGATTTAAAATGGTACAGTTCCTTGGCCATTACGGCCCCAGTAGACAGGAAACTGTATTTCAAATTTAGGGTTGGCACATTACCCCTAAGAGCCTTTACAACTACTTGGGATGTTGGCAGGGAAGTACTGTGCCCTGGTTGTAACATTCACTTAGAAACATTTGCTCACGTCTTCTTTCTTTGCCCCAGGCATGGGTCTCCACGACAGAAATGGTTCAAACCCCTCTGCAAAAACTTGGGGACCAGTAGTTGTGCTAATGCACTTAGAATTCTGAGAACCGATCCTAATTTAATTATAGTTGTCCCAGTTGCTAAGTTTTTGGGTTGGATATGGATATTGAGGGCAAAGACTCTTCCCAAAAATTTAATTTTTTGTTCTTTGAACATTGTATAGAACACTCCAATCAAGCATAGATAAGATTGTTATGCACTAGTGAGGTTTTGTTTCTTCCTTAAAATTTTTTACTGCTGCTAATGCATACAATTTAGTTGAGCCACATAGTTAGTAGATTGTAATACTATGCTGTGATGTCCCGGCTATGCTTCTCTCATATTAAGGTAAAATTATGGAAAGCGTACCATACCATACTCAGGCATGCACATGAAAGAGGCTTGAATTTTATATTTTGAATTTAAAGAAGTTTTTAATGTTTTATACAATTTTATTGATCTGATTAATGTTCTGAGTTCCATGTGTATTGGATTGTATAGCCGGCACATATGGGAAGTACAAGATGACCTTAAGCCATGAAGCAGATTTAACTGGCTTGATTTATATACAGTGTCTGCTATCGTTGCTGGATTGCAGCATGCGTCTCTTTTTGGAAATGCTTTAATGTTTTTTAACGGAAATAAAGTTCAATGAAATGTTATGTTGATGATATTAATAGAATCAGTGAGTGGGAAAAGTGGAGAAAATGGTTCTTTAAGATGGGGTGTATCAAATACTTTTGAGGGTTTCTGACTCCGTTAGAACATTGGCATGCAATTGGATGGCATTCCGCTGCTGGAATAGGAGACATGCTTTTAGGTTTACGTGAAGGTGGCATTGGCATAGCTATTGGATTTAGTCTGGCAGTGGAGTAGTGATGGTAATGTTAGGTTTCGATTGAGGAGAACTAATATAATTGTTGGACTGATTCTCTGCAACCCGAGAGCTTTGCAATCATGATTTAATTCTTCTGATTACCAAGCACCATAATAAAAATGCTGAGGACTCTGTCTTACCACTGGGGCCCAGTATCCCAACAGGAAGTACTCGTGGAAACAGTCACCTTAGCTGGAAAATTGAAGCAAAATTGTTCTATAAACAATCCCCCTCTCCATGCTCACGTCTTCTGTTGGCCAGGAGTATTCCTGCTTCAAGGCTTAACTTTTCATTAAATGTTTAAATAATGCAAGTAACTTTCACTAGTGCTTGTAT
Source organism: Calotriton arnoldi (assembly GCA_963921515.1). NCBI lineage: Eukaryota > Metazoa > Chordata > Amphibia > Caudata > Salamandridae > Calotriton > Calotriton arnoldi. The sequence continues at coordinate 1,310,322 of CAWUFW010000262.1, forward strand.
ATGTACTATTGTTGCCTGCTTCTGTCTGCAGGCCAGTAACCAGATGAACAGCCCAATCACGTCCCCGGCTCAGTCGCCAACGCCTTCTCCCGTTACCAACCTCAGCAGTGTTTGCACAGGGATCACATCGCTACCAGTCCTCGCCCAGTTCTCCCGGCCTATGGTGCCAGCACAAGGTAAGAACTAGAAAGAGGGTCTAGTGGAGGGCGTCTTGGATAAATGTTAATAGCTATTTTTAAGTGTCTTCTGTCTGCACACTTCATATGCTGGAATCTGGAGAGGCCTTGACTTCGCAGGGCCTTTTAGGAAACGTTTTCATCACTGTTTTTTTTTCTCTATTAAAAACATTCCACCTAGCCTATAAACTCTATAAAATAAATATAGGCACAATGTACGTCTTCAATCCCTTCGTGATCTTCATGATTTATTTACTGTTGAATCATTGCACAGACGTCTGATGTATTTGTCAAAAAAATGACCCCTAAGGAAATTGTGAAAGGAAGGGCATATTTTTCTTGGTATTGCCCTGAGACAATCGCAGTGATATTCCAAGGGGTAGGCTTGGCATTCTGTGACAGCTGAGGCCTGCCACAATAGGAAGCACAAATGGCCCACCAAAGTCTTTTTTTTTTTTCTTCTCTTCCTGATATTAAGCTTAGGGTCTGGCTAGTGCGAATTCCTCGTCACCACAGAAGTCTTTGCTCTATTCAGTTGAGCTGTTGCCTGTTCTGCACCAAATATCCAAACCTATTGTTTTTATTGGTTTTTTATAAATTTGAAAAGTAACTACCTCTTTGACAGGTACCTTTTTTGTCTTACTCGTACTGTCAACAAGGGGCTCTTTTTGTTGGTGGTTATTCCTGCCATCAGACTCCTCACCTCTTCAGTCCCCTCAAGTAGGCATAATGGATCATGAAACTTGAAACAAATCTTCTGCCCCCACAAGGGAGGTCCAAACCTCTGTCTGGGCTCTGGGATCCATCCTGGATGTGACATTATGGAGTACTGCAAGGCCCCACCCTGGCGCACTAACAGATCTTTTTTTCAGTTCAGATCTGGAGTGTCTTTCGTGGAAACTCTTACTTTCAGAAAATTAAAGTGTATTTGCAGTGTTTTGGGATGTCTCACCCAAATGTTTCAAGATCCTTGTCTAGCTTAAGAACGAGATGTCACTCTCAGACCTGCACAACGTCTCTGGTTGCTGGGGCCCAAGCACTTCTCAACGACTATCCTGCTCAAGTGGTGCATTTTCCAGTTGAAGGCTGTGTTTCGCGACCCTGGCTTCAACGTCATTGTGAGAGCCGATCTTGGATGAGTTAGACCCAGCGATGGATTTAGCCCTGGCGCTTACCCCTGTACTGGAGCCTCCTATTCCTTTCCTGAAGTTTCCAGCCCCTTATGCTGACCTCACACAGTTTGCAGCTTTCACATAGGCAATGGCGTCCTTTTCCTGCTCCACCCTGGCTCCCTCTGGTGTGATAATCTACCCAAGAAGCTGTAGAGGCCTCCAACCATGGTTTTGCCAATGGCTCCATGCCAGGCACCAGTCGGCCTTACTCATATTCTTTCTGGCTCAGTTCCAGCACTGGTGGAACCTCCTCCGAAGCGCTTGCTTGTTTCTGTCCTGGATGCATGCCACCAGTGCAGCATCTTCAAATTGTTACAAAGCGTAGCAAGTTTTCCGAAGGCAAAGTCAAGTTTGGTCAGCTGCCTATACGAAGCCTGCTGCAGGTGGACTAGAATCTGTGAGATAAGAAATATGCAAGAATTATATTTTAGAGGAACTAATTAGGTATGCTTTGAGTGGGTTTTGGCTCCTGCGGAAGCCCTTCCCAGACATCGGGCTGTATCCAGAAAATGTTTTTATAACAATGTGCAGTTAATGGTGACAGATTGTATTGTATTGTATTGTAATTGCATTTGTATAGCGCTTACTACCCCTGACGAGGCGTCGAAGCGCTTTTTCGGCGAGTAGCCCGCTACTCCGGGACCCATAGAGGATTAGTGTTGAATTAGTATAGTGAAACATGCAAGTAAATTTTAAGTGGTGGATATGTTAGTCAGTTATTTGGATTCAGAAGGATAGCGGAGGGATAGAAGAGGGAAAAAAGGTTTGCATATATATAGCGCTTCTAACCCCTGATGGGGTGTTGAATTGCTTTTTTTTTTTGGGCGAGTAGCACGCTACTCCGGAAACCCATAAAGGATTAGTGGTGAATTAGTATGGTGAAATATGAAAGTAATTTGAGTGGTGGATATTAGTCAGTTATTTGGAGTGAGAAGGATAGTGGAGGGATAGAAGGGAAAGAAAGGTTTGCATTCATATAGCGCCTGTTACCCCTGGTGGGTGTTGAAGCGCTTTGTTGGCGAGTAGCACGCTACTCTGGAACCCATAAAGGATTAGTGGTGAATTAGTATAGTGGAATATGGAATTAGTGAAGTGAACATGCTAGTCTGTTATTTTGATTGAAAAGGATAGTTGTGGGATAGAAGAGTGAAGGATTTCTTTTGTAGGTCATAGCAGTAGGAGGAGGCTTTTTGATGAGTAAAAAGGGTTTTTGGAGGGGAAGAGTCAGAGGGAAGAGTTTAGAAAGGTTTGTCTTGGGCATTGGTACAGTAAAGGAGGTGTCAGAAGATACAAGGAGGGGTAGAGTAGGAGAGAGTCAAGAAAGGGTTATTTTGGGGAACATAGTAGTGGTATGGCGTTTGCGATAAATGAGAGAGTGGGTGTAGAGGATATAGTGATAGATGTATAGGGTGAGATAGGGTAGTGAATTGGAAAAAGTAGTAGAAAGAAGTTTGAGATGAGTCAAAAAGTTGGGCTAGAAGATATATTGAGGGAAGTATAGGCTGAGAAATAGGGTAGTGCATTGGAAATGCTAAATTAGAAGAAAGTGATAAATATATAGCTCCATAAGTACATTGAGAGTATATAGATGCATAAAGGAGGTAAGTATATGCAGATTAAAAATATTGATAGAGGTAGCGGATGTGAAATAGGGTAGTGCATTAGATATGCTTTTTCAGGAGAAAAGTAATAGACACATTAATTAATGGGAAGATGGGCAGCATTCCTGGCCCTGGCCCGTCTCGAACAGGCTCAAACAGGCACTCACCCTTGTCCTCTCTGCCCTTAACAGGCTCAAACAGGCACTCACCCTTGTCCTCTCCACCCTTAACAGGCTCAAACAGGCACTCACCCTTGTCCTCTCTGCCCTTAGCCTCGACGCCCGGGCTGAGACGCCCTAACCCTGGCCTTTGATACCCCTAGTAATCAGGTGACCCCGTCAGCCAATGGGAACCCTAGCCCTAATACTATCCAATCACAACACTAGCCCTAAAAGCTAGAACCAATAGGAGATCAGGACCTTACAGCCAATCTTAGCCCTACTCCAAGCATCCAATCAGTTCAAAAAACCCTGATCTCTATGTCCAATAGAGGCCCTAGCCCTACCAGTAGTCCCAACCCTAGTCCAAGCAACCAATGGGACGGGAAGCCCTAGTCACTACTTCCAATAGAAAGCCTAACCCTACTCTTAGTCCCACACCTAGTCCAGCAACCAATAACACCAGAAGCCCTAATCGCTACTTCCAATTAAAGGCCTAACCCTAGTCCTAGTTCCACCTTAGTCCCAACAACCAATAAAACAGGAAGCCCTAGTCCCTGCTTCCAATAGAAATCATAACCCTAGCCCTAGTCCCAACCCTACATTGATTGAATCACAGATCCAGAAACCAATCAGAACCCTCAAATACCCAACCAATGAGGACACTAACTCAAACCAATAGAAACATCAGATACAACCACCAATCAGTGTATACATGTAGCAGCCACTAGCAGACTATATAAGGTCCCAGCAACCTCAGACAAGGTTTGCTGCCCAGGGAGTTGGAAGCTGCTTCTCCTGTCCAGAATCTCCTAGGAGACAGACAGGCTCAATCCACACTTTGGATTTCTGCAGGTAAAGGCCTCACAAACTTGAAATCTAACAATACTGTTTGAATACAACTTTACTCCCTCTCCTGGCCAAAAACGAAGTGCACAGTCCCTATTAAACACAGTTTAAACAGCTCACAGAAGCACCCTCTGATGTAGAAAATCCCTGTTGCTGGAGGGGAGGCAGGGGGGGCTGGTTTCACTGGCTTGATAACACAAAATGGTGGCTGGGGGTGCACTGTTTAACATACAGGTCTTAGCACAGAGCAAAGGAGAAATTTGGAGGGAAAACTGAATAGTCACCAGGAATGAGAGCGACAAACTACAGAGTTTGGACTGCAAATCCCACAATTCAACACGTTAAATGGAAGCAATCATGGGCAGGAAAACCACAAGTTTAACACACAAAACAGGTGATAAAATATACAATCACAGGCAGGTTAAAACTACATTTTTAAACTGTAACAACCACAGGCAAAGACAGTAATCACAGAAAGGGAAAATCGTTTTTTAAAAACTTTTTGGAGGAGGGAAGAGACAGCACTAGTCTGCCTCCTTACCACTTGCTGGACTCTGCTCACTGCAATCTGGGGCACAGGTAGGCTGCAACTCACAAGATGGAGGAGAATGATTTGGGGTGCACCCAGCAAAGCCTTAAGGGACCTGGGCAGGTGTGAGGGGAGGGCTCAGAGTTGCCTGGGAGCTGAATAGCCAATCCCCAGTCCTAGGCCTGCTGGCCTGGGGGTGGGGGGGCTGCTTCTCCTGTCCAGAATCTCCTAGGAGACAGACAGGCTCAATCCACACTTTGGATTTCTGCAGGTAAAGGCCTCACAAACTTGAAATCTAACAATACTGTTTGAATACAACTTTACTCCCTCTCCTGGCCAAAAAACGAAGTGCACAGTCCCTATTAAACACAGTTTAAACAGCTCACAGAAGCACCCTCTGATGTAGAAAATCCCTGTTGCTGGAGGGGAGGCAGGGGGGCTGGTTTCACTGGCTTGATAACACAAAATGGTGGCTGGGGGTGCACTGTTTAACATACAGGTCTTAGCACAGAGCAAAGGAGAAATTTGGAGGGAAAACTGAATAGTCACCAGGAATGAGAGCGACAAACTACAGAGTTTGGACTGCAAATCCCACAATTCAACACGTTAAATGGAAGCAATCATGGGCAGGAAAACCACAAGTTTAACACACAAAACAGGTGATAAAATATACAATCACAGGCAGGTTAAAACTACATTTTTAAACTGTAACAACCACAGGCAAAGACAGTAATCACAGAAAGGGAAAATCGTTTTTTTAAAAACTTTTGGAGGAGGGAAGAGACAGCACTAGTCTGCCTCCTTACCACTTGCTGGACTCTGCTCACTGCAATCTGGGGCACAGGTAGGCTGCAACTCACAAGATGGAGGAGAATGATTTGGGGTGCACCCAGCAAAGCCTTAAGGGACCTGGGCAGGTGTGAGGGAGGGCTCAGAGTTGCCTGGGAGCTGAATAGCCAATCCCCAGTCCTAGGCCTGCTGGCCTGGGGGTGGGGGTGGGGGCTGCTTCTCCTGTCCAGAATCTCCTAGGAGACAGACAGGCTCAATCCACACTTTGGATTTCTGCAGGTAAAGGCCTCACAAACTTGAAATCTAACAATACTGTTTGAATACAACTTTACTCCCTCTCCTGGCCAAAAAACGAAGTGCACAGTCCCTATTAAACACAGTTTAAACAGCTCACAGAAGCACCCTCTGATGTAGAAAATCCCTGTTGCTGGAGGGGGAGGCAGGGGGGGCTGGTTTCACTGGCTTGATAACACAAAATGGTGGCTGGGGGTGCACTGTTTAACATACAGGTCTTAGCACAGAGCAAAGGAGAAATTTGGAGGGAAAACTGAATAGTCACCAGGAATGAGAGCGACAAACTACAGAGTTTGGACTGCAAATCCCACAATTCAACACGTTAAATGGAAGCAATCATGGGCAGGAAAACCACAAGTTTAACACACAAAACAGGTGATAAAATATACAATCACAGGCAGGTTAAAACTACATTTTTAAACTGTAACAACCACAGGCAAAGACAGTAATCACAGAAAGGGAAAATCGTTTTTTAAAAACTTTTTGGAGGAGGGAAGAGACAGCACTAGTCTGCCTCCTTACCACTTGCTGGACTCTGCTCACTGCAATCTGGGGCACAGGTAGGCTGCAACTCACAAGATGGAGGAGAATGATTTGGGGTGCACCCAGCAAAGCCTTAAGGGACCTGGGCAGGTGTGAGGGGAGGGCTCAGAGTTGCCTGGGAGCTGAATAGCCAATCCTCAGTCCTAGGCCTGCTGGCCTGGGGGTGGGGGTGGGGGCTGCTTCTCCTGTCCAGAATCTCCTAGGAGACAGACAGGCTCAATCCACACTTTGGATTTCTGCAGGTAAAGGCCTCACAAACTTGAAATCTAACAATACTGTTTGAATACAACTTTACTCCCTCTCCTGGCCAAAAACAGAAGTGCACAGTCCCTATTAAACACAGTTTAAACAGCTCACAGAAGCACCCTCTGATGTAGAAAATCCCTGTTGCTGGAGATGGTGCTCTCTGACATCAGCAGCAAGATTTCAACTTCACAGGAAGTATTTTTGTATTTGTATGGGATTTATAAAGCGCCGGATTCACCCCCGAAGGAGTATCTCCGCGCTGCACAAACGCTAAAGCCAGGTCAGATAGATCAGTGACAGAATAGTTCAGTCTTCAGGAGTTTCCTGAACAGAAGAAGATTAGAGCATTTACGCAATTCCACTGGCAGCAGGTTCCAAAATTTCGAAGCTAGATAGGCAAAAGTTCTGCCTCCTGCTCGTAGTTTCCTATAGCGAGGGACCGTGAGCAGCCCTTTACCCTCTGAGCGAAGCAGTCTGGAAACATGTCCCCACGCAAGTTCTTTTGTGTCTGTTATGTTATGTTATGTTAAAAGTACTTGTTAAGCGCACGTACACCGAAAACGGTTTCATGGCGCTCAGGGCAAAGAGGACGGTGCAGAGGTGAGGAGGTAGTATTACTGATAAGCTTGAGAGAACAGCCAGGTCTTGAGCTTTTGCCTGAACTGGGAGTACAGGGTCACAGATCTTACTTCAATAGGCAGTGAGTTCCATAGTTGAGGGGCTAAGACCGCGAATCTAAGTCCGCCATGCTTTTTACGCTTGAACGGTACAGCAGTCAGCAAATTAAGAGTGGAGGAACGCAGTTCTCGAAGAGGGGCGTACCGCTGAAATTTGCAAGAAATGAAAGCAGGGCCATTACCGGCAAGTGCCTTAAAGATGGTGCATCCCATCTTAAAAATACAGCGTTTACCTACCGGGAGCCAGTGTAGGCTCTTCATCAGAGGTTTAACATGGCATCGACTGGACTGGCGAGCGATTAGTCTGGCGGCGTGGTTCTGCACCAGCTGCAGGCGGTGGAGTTGGTAGGCTGGGATGCCTGCATATAAAGAGTTGGCGTAATCGATCCGCGAGATTACCAGAGCAAGGGTAACCAAAATTAGAGCCTCAGTGGTTAGAAATCTGGCAATCTTACGGATTCTGCGCAGATGAAAGAAGCAGGCGGAGACCACCGAGCTGATCTGTGCTTTCATCGTCAGGTCGCTGCTAATCACAATCCCCAAGCTCTTAACAGAAGCTACAGGGAGAGGAGGACTGCCCAAAGAGGAAGGCCAGAAGTTGGAGTTCCACGGGTTAGCCAGTCCAGCAGTTAAGATGAGTTCTGTTTTATCCGGATTCAACTTTAATTGATTGCAGTTCATCCAGTTACAAATAAAACTCAGAGTGGCCTGGAAGTTAGACACTGAAGAGGTAGAAGAGTGAATGTCAAAAACCAGTTGAAGATCATCAGCATAATTAAAAATATTGACCATTCTTTCGCGAAGAGCTCGGATCAGGGGTGCAATATACAAATTAAAAGAAGGGGCGACAACGAAGACCCCTGTGGAACCCCACAGATCAAAGCACTCTTTTTGGAAAAGAACTTGCCGAGGCGGACAGCTTGATGTCTATTGCTGAGGAAGGAAGATATCCACTTCAATGCTAGCCCCTGAATCCCGGCATTGCTGACACGGTCGATCAGGAGATCATGATCGACCATGTCAAACGCGGCGGATAAGTCAAGGAGTACCAAAGCTTGAGTGTATCCCTGGTCTGCGCCCCTTCTAAGCTCGTCCATAACTGCAAGGATAACTGCCTCTGTAGAGTGGGCTGGTCTGAAGCCTGCCTGATGGGAGTCCAGGAAGCGCGACTGTTCGATGAAGGAGCTAAGACAGCTGGTGACGTGGGCCTCTAAGACTTTGCCCAGATAGGGCAGCAACGAGATGGGACGATAATTACTGAGGACCGAAGGATCCAGGTTAGGCTTTTTCAGAATTGGGAGAATTTCGGCACTCTTGAAGGTGTTGGGAACAATGCCGGACTTAAGAGAGTTATTAAGGAGTGCCAGGGGAGGGTCAGGGCAGGCAAGGAAGACTTCACGTAAAATGTGGGAAGGGCAGCAGTTGGTAGGGGAACCGGAGCCCACTTTTTTAAGAAGAGCAACAAAGGTGTCTTCTGAAATAGGAGGAATATGGTCAATCGAGGGAAAATTCTGACAAGCGGTAGAAGGAGCTATAAAGGAGGTAGGAGGGGGAATACTGGCCTTGATTGTGGCAATTTTGTCAATAAAGTACGAATTAAGGGAGTCACATAAAATTTGTGAGGGGACAGGTTTTACCATAACTCTGTCAGGGTTGGCAAGTTCATCGACGATGGAAAAAATATCCTTGGATTTGTTTGCCGAACTAATGATCTTAGAGGAAAAATATTCGGCCTTAGCCTGGAGAATGGCTTGTTTATAGGCTTTAAGTAAAGATACAAAAGCGGCCTTTTCAGGTAAAGAGTAATTGCGTCTCCAACTGCGTTCGGCTGGCCTCAAGGCGAGTTTCTTAGACTTAAGTTCATTAGAGAACCAACGTTGAGCATCGTGGGGACGCAGACTCTTTAATGTTTTTAGAGGGGCAAAGCTGTCGCTGGCCGACTCCAGCCATGTTATAAGGTTATTTTCTTGCCTGTCAAGTGGTTCCTGTGTCTTGGGGGCCGTGGTGGCTAATAAAGAACAAAAGTCCTTGATGTTGACACGGTTCCAGCTTCTAGCCAGGAAATTTCCAGTCAGAGAATTTTTAACAGAGGCGACCCTGGGTATCGCAAATGTAATAAAGAAATGGTCAGACCAAGTACAAGGCGAAATTAAAGGTTTAGAGATGTCAAGGTTGGATGTCCAAACTTGATCTAAAGTGTGCCCCTTTATGTGTGTGGCTACATTCACGTGCTGGGTAAAATTCAACCCAAGAAGAAGGTCTGTGAATTCAGAGGAAGTAACACTTTCACGGGCATCGTCAGGCCAGAAGTTAAAATCTCCAATAATGAGAGTGCGGGCGTGATTAATGACTAGATGGGAGATCATATCACCCAGTAAAAGAAGAAACGAGGGCATGTGAGCGGGGGGTCTGTAAAACAAGGCACAAATAAATGCGGAGTGAGGGGATTCAAATTTCAGTATAAGGCTATCAACTGAGGGAATGCCTGTAACCACCAGAGAAGTGAACTGAAGTTTGCAGTGAATAATGGCAGCTACTCCTCCTCCAATTTTCCCCGGAGGCCTATTGGCCTGAAGTATATAATAGTTGGCGGGTACTGCTGCCAAAATATCTGGGGTAGACTCTAAAGTGAGCCATGTTTCCGAAAGGAGAAGGATGTCAGGTCTGTCGGAATCAATGAGCTGGAAGATTTCAAGCTGGTGCTTGACCATGGAGCGGGTATTTAAATAGCAGATAGTGATGCCAAGCAACTCGAGGCGAGGGGGAGTGGCAATTATTGATGGAGCTATATCGTCATTGTTGACAGGAGGCTCCTTGCAGCTGGCCAGATGAGAAAGTTCGGGGCAGGACACCTGATTAATAAGGATTCCTGCCTCCTGAAGTTTGGTCTGAGTAGCCAGGTCAATAAGCCAGTTCCCCTGTCGTAGCAGGTCCGGGGCTGAGTAAGTGATGGTTTGGGCATAATGAGTAGGCCCTGGCCCCTGACGGACGCGGACAGGCGCAGACGGGCTCGCCTTTGGCGCGCCCGCTGCGCGACGAGAGAGGCATGCTGCTGAAGTAGGTTTGGCCGCTAGAGCGCTAACCTCTGAGCTCCGCCCCCAACAGCTGCGACGCCGGCACCCTCCACAGCAAACGGGAGATTCCCGTGGTGGACCGGGGTGCGGGCGAGAACAAAGCAGCCAAAGAGCAGCAGGGTGAGAGCAGGATGCCAATAGCGGCAGAACAGTGCAAATTCGCTTTAAGATAAGGTAAAAACAATTAAAAAACAAAGAATCTAAAGGAGAGCAACCAAAAGACACCCACTGACTGTAATGAGCTGGCGGTCAGTGACTGCCTCGGGTCTGCGCGCGTCCGCTGCGCGACGAGAGAGGCATGCTGCTGAAGTAGGTTTGGCCGCTAGAGCGCTCACCTCTGAGCTCCGCCCCCAACAGCTGCGACGCCGGCACCCTCCACAGCAAACGGGAGATTCCCGTGGTGGACCGGGGTGCGGGCGAGAACAAAGCAGCCAAAGAGCAGCAGGGTGAGACCAGGATGCCAATAGCGGCAGAACAGTGCAAATTCGCTTTAAGATAAGGTCAAAACAATTAAAAAACAAAGAATCTAAAGGAGAGCAACCAAAAGACACCCACTGACTGTAATGAGCTGGCGGTCAGTGACTGCCTCGGTTCTGCGCGCGTCCGCTGCGCGACGAGAGAGGCATGCTGCTGAAGTAGGTTTGGCCGCTAGAGCGCTAACCTCTGAGCTCCGCCCCCAACAGCTGCGACGCCGGCACCCTCCACAGCAAACGGGAGATTCCCGTGGTGGACCGGGGTGCGGGCGAGAACAAAGCAGCCAAAGAGCAGCAGGGTGAGAGCAGGATGCCAATAGCGGCAGAACAGTGCAAATTCGCTTTAAGATAAGGTAAAAACAATTAAAAAACAAAGAATCTAAAGGAGAGCAACCAAAAGACACCCACTGACTGTAATGAGCTGGCGGTCAGTGACTGCCTCGGGTCTGCGCCTCCAAAGACTTGAGATACTAGCAGCATATGTTTTTTCTCAGTTATTTTACTTCAGTTCTTCAGAGTTGTGGCATGACCCATTTAAATCTGTCATTAAACCCTGTGTGACCTGTCGCCAGCACATGTAGACAGACACACGTTCTAAGGAAACTTATTGCCTGGGGTAGGACCATGGCGCTAAATTATGCACCCTTTGCTACAATGTGCACCCAGAGGCTCTTTGAGAGAGGGAGGCCAAACTGTTTGTGGCCCACATAACCAAAATCCAAAACTCCTTCAAGTTCTACATATCCAGATCTCGTTCTCATTTGGAGAGTTGACATAAAAGGTATAAAAAAAATGGTTGAAATTATTACTCCCATTGTGAACTTTTCACCTGAGCCAGAACTAGTGTTGCAGACTGCAACTCTTGGTTGAACTTCCCTGTGGTTGGAGCCTCAGCCTCTCACACAGAAGCCTTTCAAAAGGTGATGCTAGCCATTTTTGACTCTTCCCCCTGTGATGCTCCACAGGAGAAGTTGATGGTCCTTAATTGTAGGCCGTCTCAGCAGACTGTGCATTGCTGAGACGGCCTACAATTGAGGACCGTCAACTTCTCCTGTGTCCCATGGAGGACTTCAGCCGCCAACTAAAGTCATATGTAAAGGCTGCACCTCAGACCGCATCAGCCATGAGCCACCATACTTACTGACAAAGAAGGGTAAGTGAATCTTCCCACCATATCCATTGCGTCGGTGTTCTGAATAAAGATCACCCACTCGCACTACGGTCCTGATGAATGCCACTTGGCTCGTATGAGCAGTTCTTTGGCCGAAACATGTCTATCTTCCACAATATGCTGTGGACCAGTAATTAATCCACTCAAGCACCACTATTTCTTTTAATCATATCCCTCTCCTCATTAATAAACGTCTCTCACAGGAAATGAGGATATTTTTAATCATTAGTCACTTTTCACGACTGCGACCACCCAGACAGTCTCCCTCCAGGTTGAGGTTGGTTAATCACTTGGAGAACCAAACCCTCAAGTGATTACACCTAGATGCTGACACTATCCACCTTACCACATGAGCGGAGAAAAACCATATACCGCGCACTGTGAAAGTGTGGTTGAGGGTCTCCGTTAAAATATCCTTGAGACTCTGAATTGTTGGCACAAGTGATTCATTCCTCAATGATTGCAAGACTGAATTTAATGACCCGCAATAGAGGACTTTAGAGAACCAAGACTTCAGGAGAGTCAAGTTATCCTGTTTCCTTCTATTCCTTAGACATATATTTCCTGGTTGAGTTTGAAAGTGTTAACATTCTGAAACCTGTGGACTAAGATCAAGTTCATGATGGTAATGAGTACAACTTCTTGCCCCTTGCGGTCTCTAATTCTACCTTTTTACTCGATCTTCAGAATATAAATTAATTTGATGCCTCTCAAAATACTACGTTTTCCAGCCCAGGAAGGTTAATTACGACTGAGCAAGTAATACAGTAGATAGTGGTTTGTTATACCCACAGACAAGTGTTAATTTGACTCCCACGTCTAATGTGGCAGATTCCCCCTACGTTATTCCTATTGTACGTGCCACTGCTGTCCTATTGTGGAACGTGGCTGGTTTACGTAGCAAGTATAACTTGATAGAGTGGCTAGATTTTGTGTCCGTTTTTTTTGATTGTATGTCTACAAGAAGCCTGGTCTGTTGTTCTAATCCATCTTAATGGTTTTAAAACATTTCACACTCCAGCTGTCCCCTCGAGATGTGGTAGGCCCAAAGGTGGCTTGTGTACCAACGTCTCAAATAAATTGGTTTCCTCAAATCTAGTTGTTACATCTACAAAAGCATTTTATTAAATTATTTCCATTCTAATCTCATCGTCAACATTGCTGGTATTAATACATTTTCATAATAATGCCTGCGATTTAGATATATTACCAGTTTTACATCAGCTCGACACTGACCTGGAATCACTAGCCTCTAATGACTCAAGAGAATTGATCTATTTATGGGGAGACGACTTTAATCTTCGACTCTGCCCATTGCCATCCAATAAGGTCTGTGGCCTGGCTAATCCTATGAACGATGATATTACCCACTTTTTGCACACTAGTACGGGTACTTAATGAACTACTTTTTAAATATGACCTGGGTTTTTGTAACAAACTAAGCCACCTCCCTATTAAAGTAACTTGTACATTCAACGGGAGAGGGGTTAACAGCTTAATTGATTACTTGTTGTTTCCAAATCGTTAATCTGCTTCGGTAACCAAATTTGTTTTACACGATTTTGCTATGAGTGATAATTTTCTCCATAGTATAGAGCTAGATATTAACCCCATCAATGAACATGGGGAAAATCACTGTTTCGACAGTTGAGAATATCGAAATTTCCCGCTTAAATGGCTAAACTCTATGCTGGTCTATGGTAAACCCCCACACATGGTTAGAACAACTAATTACTAAACCGAGCTGAGCTTTTGAAATCTGTCTAGATGAGACCACTGGGGCATCCAAAATCATTGAACCATTCAATCTCATTACCAAAGGCATTAAAGAAGGGTTAACTTCTTGTCAGAAAAACGTAGGAAATAAGACTAGTGGCTGGTTCGATTCTGCCTGTACTAGGGCCCATGAGAGTTTAGAATTAGCCCTAAGAAAGCAACCTAGGAACATCAAAGAAGTCCAGGACGCCATAGGCTTGCCCTAAATCTTTGGAAAAAAGGTCTGAAGGAGACGGCCTGGGAAAATCTACATGAGGCATGTCATAACGACAACATAGCCTTTTGGCGTGTAATCAACACCCTTTTCTTAAAAGAAGTTGACAGACCCCAAATTAAAATCGCAATTACAGAGGAAGATTGATTAGCTCATTATTCTAAAATATACTCCAATATAACGGAGTGTGTTAGTGAACCTTCTCCCTCAGTGTCTACGGCTGACCCTCCTTTAACGGTACTTCCCCATGAGCAGACCTACCCTGATTTTACTCTCAGTCATTTCAGCTCTAAAGTCGAGTAAAGGAGTTAAAGCACCCGTCCCAGACGGAATCCCGATTGACCTTTATAAATCTAGTATTGAACTCTGGGGCCCCCTCCTGACTCTCCTTTTCAGATCTTGTCAGAGTGTTTGTTTTTTAAATACCTGGTCAGAGTCTCTCATAGTTCTTATCCATAAGGAAGGCGATCGTAATTGTCCTGTTCACTATAGACCCATCTCTTTGCTAGATTCTTTAGTCAAAGTGGTTGGTCGTATGCTTGTATGCAGACTACAGGATTGGGCAGACTCTAATAATATAATTTCGGATGTACAATATGGATTCCGACCAAGAATAGGGACTACTGAGCAGGCCATTAATCTGAATTTACTGATAGGAAAATATGTTCACATTAAACGTGGTCATCTGTTAATGTTATTTGTTGACTTGTCCTCCGCTTTCGATTGCGTCATGCATGAAAAACTTTGGACCACCATGCTCACTATGGGTGTGGATTTTAACATAGTCAACTTTCTTAGACATTTATACTCGACCAGTACAGCTAGGGTACGTTACGGCCTCAAAGGCGAATGCACTCAGCCGGTTAGCATAGAGAGAGGGGTCCGACAAGGCTGTGTACTTGCCCCTTTCTTGTTTAACTTGTATATCAACAGCTTGGGCAGTACACTAGTAAGTAAATGATTTGATTTCCTCCAGGTCGGGCATCGTCCAATACCTGGCCTCCTCTATGCAGACGATGCAGTGCTTATGGCCCGTACTCCGTTGGCCCTACAATGTTTACTCTCTGAATTTGTTTATTATATGCAGAATTTGGGTCTGAAAACTAATAGAAGTAAAACCTTTGTTATGAAAGTGGGGAAAAGAGCAGTAAATTCAGCGACATTTTAATTGACAATACAATCATAACTCACACCATCTTTTTCGTATTTAGGAATTATATTTGACCGAGAGGGGAATTGGAGAAATGCAATGAATTCTAGAAGACTCCAATTTGTTAAATCCATCTCGGCTCTGCTCAACTTCTCTAGGAAATTGGGCATTAAACATCCAAAAGCGATGATGACCATATACAACTCTAAATGCTGGCCTATTGCTATGTACGGATCTGAGATGTGGGGATATGTAAATGTTGACTCATTGCAGCTTATGGAAAATGCTTATTTCAGAAATCTCCTTGCCCTTCCTAAAAACTGTTCTACTCTTGTTTGTCATATGGAATTGGGTGCCCCATACTTATTAGATTTGATTCAAGTTCTGCCAGTTTTACTCTGGCACAAAATCTGGTCCGATCATACGGAGCTCAACCGAGCTATAGCAAGGGACTGCCTTGGATCCGAGTGTGCTTCTCAAATCCCTAGGCTAAAGTATGTTAACCAATTTCTGACAGATATTGGGCATCCTGAATACTACGACTACCCAGAATCCCTGATTAGTAGCTCCAGGAAAGAATTAAAGTTGGAATGTTTAACACTGCTTGAGGAATTGAGGTTGTCTACTGAAACGTCTAAACAATCTGTACTTAAGTCAGTTGATTTTGACTAATTTTGAAATGCAACCTTACTTAACAAATGTACACAATGCTCAACATAGATGTGTATTGACACATTTTAGGTTTGGACATTTTCCATCGTTTAATGAGTTTCCCTTACATGAATAATTAGTTGCATGACTTAGTGCACTGTCCTTGTGACAATTCATCTAAACAGTCCACCAAACACATTGTGTTTTTTCTGTAGATTTTATTTAGATTTGAGAAACCGACTAATTAAGCCACTCTTAAAACCTGTAAATTTTGTGCAATGTCGACCAGCCTTTCTATACTCACAACTACTTCCAAATTTGTACACATATGCTGTTTTGTCACGGTTTTTATGGGTGGTTCTCACTCGAAGGAAGCTGTTATTGTGGGATTAGAACACTGATTGTTCTATTTGAACTGTATTTGTTTTTAACTCTGTTGTTTCTCTTTTAATCTGAATATTGTATATTGTTTTCTAACGTGTATGCTTTTATGATTCACCCTGTGATTTCGAATAAAGCTTTTTTTTAAATTGAATTGACTGAGCAGGCTCATTTTTCATCTGTGCTAAGAAACTGGCAAACATGTTGCAGAAGAGAGTTCCTTCTGTTCATAGAGGCCCTCAATGTCTTAGTTAAGGAGGCTTACTCAAAATGTCAGACACCTTCTGCAGTATTGCATAGCCTCTAAAAGTGCAGTGTAGCGGAGTTACTTCAGGAAGAATGATGGCCTTGGTGCAGACCATACACACTAGAAACTGGATAGTCCTAAGAGGTTCCACTGAAATTATCGACAAATCAGGTATCTGCAGTATGTACTGTTGTAGAGTACATTATATGGACTACCTGCCATGTAGTATCAGGTTCAGATTATTACATCTTGTCTTATGTAAGTATTTTCTTTCGGTTTTGAGAATGGCTCACGATCACTTACCCAAAGCCCTCAATACATCAGCGCGCAGACTCAACCCTAAATTGTTTTCCCCACTATTTTGTCCAGAACTTAAACCTGGTGCTCTCTCTAACACTGCTTTGTAACTGGGAAAAGGCTTCCTTAGGCTTGTCAAGACAAACCCCATACCAAAATAAAAACACCTTCTCACCTTCAAAGTTGTATGAGAATACTTCTGAGAGGTTTGGGAATGTAAATGTCTTTTTGATTTTTGTCCTCGTTATCACAGTTGACACAATCCATTCGGCGTCCACTCCTGTGATGTACGTTTATTCACAAGGGAGGAGGGAGCACACTGCCTCTCATCCCAGCACAGTTCACCCTATTGCATCCTGGTAAATGCAGTACGCTTACTTTCAAAGTTGCTGTAGTCTTTCACTAAAGTTGGTGCAGGTAGTGCTGTTATCTCTAGACACGTGTTTCTGGGTTTCAGCCCTATACGTTTATTATTAAAGGCATATTGTGACATCAGAAAGCACCTTTAATAAGAAACAAAGCTCACAAGTTTATACCAAAACAGCCCCCCTCCCCGGCGAGAATTTGAAGTGTGTCCAGACCACTCATAATCAGTCATAATCCTTTTATTTTAGCACAGTAAGTATACATGACAACAAAACATTAAAATCATCTAAAAATCCTGCTACGTTGATAAAAATCACAATAAAAGTCTAAAACTGTACAAAAATAATTTGTGCAAAATGCAATTAACAAATTCATTGATAGCCTCCATTTAACAGCCTCTCTTAGAAAACCGTTTCAGCAAACAAATGATGGACGGAATGCTGACAATGCAAACATTCTCCCCCAGTCAAAAGATCTGGGTTAAATCCATCGTTCTTTTGCCCACTACGCCACCCCAGTTTGGACCCAGCCATATGCAAATCAGTCTTGACCCTGTGCCCCATGGGAACAGTCCAGACCGAACTGCCAGGCCAGGTCCTCCCTGGACCGGAAACAAGCATCCTGGGACCGGTTTCAGGGTATTTCACCCTTCTTCAGCCAGGCTAGCTTGAATCCAGTGGCACAGTGAGCAAGGGACCCACGTCTGGGTGGGATGGGTATGCCCAGACGTGGGTCCCTTGCTCACTGTGCCACTGGATTCAAGCTAGCCTGGCTGAAGAAGGGTGAAATACCCTGAAACCGGTCCCAGGATGCTTGTTTCCGGTCCAGGGAGGACCTGGCCTGGCAGTTCGGTCTGGACTGTTCCCATGGGGCACAGGGTCAAGACTGATTTGCATATGGCTGGGTCCAAACTGGGGTGGCGTAGTGGGCAAAAGAACGATGGATTTAACCCAGATCTTTTGACTGGGGGAGAATGTTTGCATTGTCAGCATTCCGTCCATCATTTGTTTGCTGTAACTCTCTTAGAAAACCAGCCATAGAAAAACGAATGTGCTCTGTAGACAATAATTCTAAAAATGTTAAGGCTGGTCCATTTTGAGTCAAATTTAAACCGTTTATAAGGGGAGTTATTAATTTGGCCCTCAGGGGCACATAAAACCTACAGATTAGTTTAAAGTGCATTGTGTCCTGTACTGAAGCAGCATCACACCTGCAGAGGGCCAGGCTACCAACCTGATGCCAGCCTCTCAGTGCCACGAGCAAATTGTGTATCATGCTTAGCCTAAATCTGGTCCAAAGATATTGATAGTTTTTGCTAGGTGCCATGACCAGATAAGTCTCCATGTGCGGGGCAAATTTCAAAAGTGTGTGTGCACAGACTGTGGGTTTCACTATCTGCTCCAACTCCCTCCTGTCTTTTCTATTGGGGGGGAAGGAAGCTAGGTTTAGTCCACTTTAAATCTGATCTCCTTATTCTCTCGGTTTTGAAATAAGCCTGGCCGCCTGAGAGCATAAAACCTAGATTTGCCATAATTCAGCCATCCAATGCGATGTGCATTTCCAGTTTCATACAATCCCTTATGATGTCATTGTTAAGGGGATGGTCCACTCGATCACACAGACAGATAACCATCCAGGGTGAGGACATCAGAAATGTAGCCCACTCTGAGATCCTCGTGAGCTATACATGCAAAGGTATATCTTCTGACTCCTGCTCCACTCTGGGGCTGAGACCATAGTCGCCTAAGAAAATAATTCTCCCTTTTTAGGTCGAGCCTCGAGTAGCGCGCAAGCGCTGCTCTGCTAGACTTATAGTTAGGGAGTTTGAAAAGCTGACCAGACGCTCGTGTGTCATGGCCTTTTCCCTGCGGTTACGCGCGCGGCACACATCTGTTTCCAATTATCGTGCCCAGACGCGGGCGCGATAATTGGAAACACATGCTGGCCCTGCGGGTAATCGCAGGGAAAAGGCCATGACGCACGAGCGTCTGGTCAGCTTTCAAAAGCCCAGGCTGCCGCGCTCGCTCGCCCCCGCTGCCGACGTCTCTGCTGTCCAGCGCTTCACTTATTTGCTTGGCTTGTTAAGAATTGTGACACTGTCCGGAGATGCCGAACCCACTGGTTTGGTGCCCAAGAAATGGGAGACACCAGAGCTGTGCACATCTATACATCCTGATATAAACAGACCGATATTGACCTTGTAAAAATAAACCAGCACGCCAAAAGAATGATGAGGTCACCCTGTAACTAGGCAGTCCGTTGCCAGGTACCAAGGGGTCCAGAACAGTGAGGGGACCAAGACATAGGCCAGACCTGACGTACCTCAGGTGAGCGTTCATGCAGAAGGCATGACCCCAAAACCTATGATGCACAGATAGGAGGCGAACAACCTCCAGTGGACTAGGAAACAAGTCCAGCCAGTCAGACCACAATGACTCAGGCAGTGACCGCTGTTGCAAAGCTGAAGAACGCAACCCATGCTGCAAATGTAGTAGTAGCGGCAAGAAACACATACAATACAACTTGCAAGACAGCTATTTTTGGGATTAGGTGATCTTCAGGCCAGGGAGCGGAGGCGTGTGGAGCAGACCAAACCACTACACCCATAGCGCTGCGCACAGGAAGGCCCGCGCAGGACTAACCTGCCCCTAGTGAGCGTGCAGCCCAGACCCCATGTGCCTAGTTCTGTCTGTGTCGGCACCCACAATCCCATTATGTGAAAAGGATATTTAGTATAAAAAGTGATAATGTCCAAGCCAGCTTACCGAGTTATAAAGGCCTTGTTTTATATTGGAATGCAGAAAAAAACAAGGGTGGAATCTAAGTTCCCTGGGACATAGCAGAATCTATGTCTAAAGGCCAGAGACATGCGTTTTACGGTATTTTGTTTATTTTGTTCATGATAAGTAAATTATATCGATAGTAAGAGGCGAACCTCAGTTCGTAAAGACTGGGGCAAGGAGGCTATGTACAATTACACCCATTAAGAAAATCCAAGTTTGGATATTAACGCCCTGACGTCATGGATGTGGTGTGCATTATCATACAGCATCATGTTTCCAGATCGATGTGGCCAGCAGCACAAGGGCGTGGACCGGTGGAAAGAGTGAGACATACACCAGAGGGCAGCGGTGCAGAGAGGCACCAGTGCCGCGGGGGCAGCCTGGCCCGCACCTTGGTGCTTGACGATAACCCATTGCTGAATGAGGGGGTTGAGGTCGTTAGACTGCTGCAAGATTTATCAGAAACACTTCAAAAAAGCAAAACTCCATTAAAAATAAAAAATAAAATCTTCGAACCTCGATCAGAAATGGCTGAACGCAAGGATTTACATGCACACAGTTACTAAATATAGGTTTAGCAATAGTTACGTAGCAACCGGGGTAGATGGCAAAAAGGTGACAGCCGCGCCACAGAAAGGGGACCTCACGCAGACTGAGTGCTAATTGGGGGGGGGGAAGTGCACGCGAGCGGAAAGAAACCTGGCGCCTAATGTATCCCATGGTCAAAGGGCAAGAAGCAAACGTACAGAAGGTCAGAGTTTCTGGAAGGAAACACAGCAGTCCAATGATGACAACCTCATAGTACAGACTCGCTCAAGCACACATTTCCAGTTATGCGGAGAACAGCAGGATGAGCGCGTAGTTCCTGTGACAGGGGCAGCCTGTGCATTCCATTTCCAATCACCTGAAAAGGACGGGTCTGCGCACACACGGTGTACCGCTGGAGCCAATGTTTGCATTTGAAGCAAATGTTTCTTAATGGGAGCAAGAAAACACGGGGGACGCACAGTGCCACAGTCCAATGGAAAGAGTAAACATTGCATTCATTGGCAATTAATTCCCTGTGTCGTTGAACAAAATTAAAAAGTATGAAAGGCCACCTTATTGCTGCGATTAGTTATGAGCAGACGTGATCCTCGTGGCAGATGGAGAGCGGCACGACGCAGCCGCACGTTCCGGGCTCAGAGGGGGGGTCGACACTTGCAGGAGGCACACGACTCGTCACATACATTGTAAGAGGCAGGACCAGAACAAACATTGGCAAAGCCAATAGGTCTCACCATAGTGCGTTTTTCAAATTTTGCACAGGGATCTCTCAACAGAATTTAAAAAGCCGGTTGCCGGTGACCCTGCTTAAAAGTAGCAGAGGACTTGACATAACTGCTGCACGAGGAAGTGTTAGGATTTAAAGGAAAGCAATTGCCATTTACTTTCTACAAGACTTGACACAGGCGATTTGGTATCTGCAGCAGCCCAGGGAGCATATTTGTTGCCCTTTGGGAGAAGTGACAGCTCCTACCGCATCACTCTAAACCTGCCTTAGATGCAGGCTGAGTGCATACACCCACCCCTCCCCAGCGCCACAAATGTGGCATTTGTGCATACATGCCAACCCTCCCGATACAGGCGGGAGACTACCGATTTCAAAGCTTGTCTCCCGCCTCTCGATTCCTACAGTCAAACAACCAATTCCTCGGGAGGCTTCAGCCAACAAGGGCTGGTCTTATGTGACTCGGAGTATGCACTACCAGTAACCTGCTCCTGCAGGCCAAAGCACTGCACACCATGTTTGTAAAGCTCTCTCTGCTTGCCAACGCGTTTTCTCCGTGCTCCTGACAGGTACGGAGCAAAACATATATTTACATTTCTGATATTCGATCCTGCAGCAGAACACGTGCATGTCCCCATACATGCCAATAGAACCGATTCAGGCCTCAATAGAAGTTAATGGCAGAAATACATCCTCCCGATTCATTTTTTTAAAATTTAAATCTCCCTCTTTCGTCTTCTAAAATGTTGCCATGTACGTTTGTGTGCGAAAGCCTGGGAATCCGTGCAACATGCGGAAGGCAGGAAATTAGAGAAAACCAACACAAAGTCTGATCTATATTCAAACCTTGAAAAATATCAAAGTTGCTGTGCTTTTACAGATGATACAAGAAGGATGAGGAGGAACACTAAGAGTACGGGAGCACAGGGATGTGACAGGGAAGCAGCACTTGGGGGAGAGGCGGCAAAAATATATATATATGCACTCCCCTGGAGGGTTCAAAGAAAAAACAAGCATTGGCATAGCCATTAGGTCTCGCCTTTGGGACCTTATAAGTGTTTAGCCATGCAACAGTTGATGTTGTTGCACCAAGGATATTGTGCTGCATAACTAAATACTTATAAGGTCCCAAAAGCGAGACCTATTGGCTATGCCAATGCTTGTTGTAAAATGTGTCTTTATAGTCTCAGATGTCACTCCCTTAAGCAGCAGCTAAAAGACACTTGGTAGATCTTAATCATGGTAAGGAGTCGTTTACTTCCCAGCCTAGATGCAAAGTCAGGAACTCCTGAAGTGGACTCAACCAATTAAATTTTCTTCATGGGTAAAGTAATAGACCAAGATCCTTTTTTGGTCTAACTGTACCCCCAATTAGGGAAACATGGGCACCCTCTTGATTTCATGTCCCGAGATACTGTGCTGACAAGATTTCGTAGATTTAGGACCTGCTACCATTATATGAGACTTCTTAGAATTTATGGATTGATCCAAAGAGGTCATAAACTCCTTTAAGGACTGAAGTAAGTATTTTTAATGAAGGAATGTGCAGGCTAGCAAGATCACACCGTCGGTGTAAAGAAAAGCTGAGCTGTGTCTACCGCCCTCTTTAGGCAGGTCCTTAGCGTGAATAAAACAAAGGAGCTAAAATTCACCCCTAACTGAACCCTCTTTTAACCCCAAACCTCTGTGCATTAGCCGCTTATGCCATATCTTGCAATGGTAGACATGGCCTTTATGCAGATCTCCTAACAAGAGGACCATATCTACATCCACTCCAATTGATGGCAACAAGGCCCAAAGTTTGTCCCTGTTTACTCGATCAAATGCGGATGTGAGATCCATGAAGGCCATACATAAACTCCCCCGTTTAGTAACAGCATATTTTTTATAACTAAATGCAAATTCAGGCATTGGTCAAGGGTGCTTCGTCTGAGCCTAAAACCATAATGCAGGTCAGGGATGATCCCATTCTCTTCCGCCCAGGACGAATGTCTAGTCAATATCTCCCTACCAATCACTTGACTACCTAGTCTTTCAGCGAGATGTGTCTGTAACATTGTGGGTCCCTTTTATCCCCCTTTTAAAAATTGGGCAGAATGATAGATTGTGAACGGGAACTAGCTAGACCCTGTCTGACAGCTGCCTTAAAGGCCTGCATAAGGTGGGGGGAAATGGATAAGGTTCTAGTGGGTACAAATCTGCAGGCACCCCATCCTGGCCAGGAGCCTGGTTCTTTGCTAACCAGATAAGGGCCTCGTATACTTTATTTAAACAGAAGATAATATTTGAGACCCCTTCCAGAGGTCCTGGTTCCAGGTCAGGAGCAGAGAGGAGACCAGAGCCATACATCCATTCGAAGTGTTTAATCCAACTATCAGGCGAGATGTGCCCACTGTGTGTGTAAACATTGGACGGTTCACAATTTCCCAGAAAAGGCTGACCTTGACAACTCTGCAGATTCCTCACCTTTTGAATATTCCCCATGCGTCTAGACCAGAACCGTTTCCATTGTACCTCTGTGCCGGGAGGTGGAGCCATGTGGCTCTACACTAATGCCGTTCTGCTCCAGAAGTAACGTGGGGGGTCTATATAGGCGCCACTACCACTTGCTAACAGCAGTTCCTTTCTTTCCACGCCACCAGACGCAGCTCTGGAGATTCTCTGGTCTCTCTGAGACCCTTTAATGAAGACATTTTTCAGTGTGCAACGGATGTCCCCGTCCCCAAAGACAGCAGGTTGTAAGCCCTATAAAGGCTGTTGCAAGCAGGTGTTGGTGACAGATCCCTTCCAGATTTGCCTCTGGTGTCTGGGTTTGGACCATGACTCCAAAACCTGCAGAGTCTGTGTATTGATGAACCTGAAGGCCATCAGAGAATGCGAAGAGAAACTTTGTTGCCAAGCGCAAGAAGACACAGCTTCAGGACCGCTCCAAGTCCTGCTCCAAACCTGAGGCTCAGTCCTGATCCTGCTCCCATTCCTGGAGTCAACGGAGCCGATCTAGAGGCCGGTATGCGTCACGCTCCAAATCCTCTTGTAAGCACATAAAGCACAAGAAGTCAAAGCGGAGTTCTACTCCTTTGTGCCATTCCCACTCCCCTCATGAAGCGCATGAGTGGCACCAACCTCCTTGCTCCCCCTCTGTCTGCCATCTTTGGAGCCACTTCCGCAGCTGGTTCCAGTACAATCGGAGTTTCCGGGTCCTTCAGCCAACCACGCCATATCGAACAGTTCGGTGCAGCTGTGCTCCAGCTCTTCAAAACTTTACTGACTCCCTCTGGCACTCATTTGGGCCGCGTTGAAGAGGTCTTCTACCTGGACTACCGCTGGCAGGTTCATCCTCCACTCTGAGCCACTTCTGCCTTCTGCTCCAATTCCAAAGCCGTCACCGACACCCATACCCACCCCAGGCCTGGGTCTGTCAAAGCCAATACTGATCTCGCAGCTTGAAGAGGTGGCCCCGGTTGTCCTCTTAGATGCTGGTCCGACTTAGTTCAACATTGCACCTGTATCCGACCAAGGCACTCATTGCTGCACTAGCATTACCACAAGACAGAAAGCATTCTTTGCATTCCCTTTTTGGGACTGACAATGACTAGGACCAGGGTGATGAGTTTGCTCAACCCACACGGAGGAAATTTGGTAAGAGGCCTTGCAGGAGACTAGTGGGCTGGATACCTCCACAAAGACAGCCCTTTTCTCCCCTCCTAGCACATTCACCTAGACCTGGCCTCCTAATCTATGGTTAAGCGTAGGGTGGCTGAAGCCCTTGACCTCCAGCTCCCCACCGTGGTGATAGTAACAAACGTTTTGACCGAGGTTCTGCAGCCGGGCCAGACTGCTTTCAAGCCCCTTCTCCCTTTTCAATGAGTCCCTGACTGGATCCCTCCTAGGAGCTTGGGCAAGCCTTGCTCTGGGCTCCTAATTAACAGGCAAATTGCCAGGCAACCCGGCCTTTTTTTCGCTGCTCCCCTCTCCAGAGATCCCTGTGTTGCAACCCCTACAAATTCCCTGCCACTCCCCTGATAGGAAATCAAGGCGAGTGGAGATGTTTAAGTGGCTCTTCTCCTTAGCCAGTTAGGCCTCACGATCGATGCCTCCAGTTTGTTAGGTTGTTACACTCATGCCCTCTTGGACTTAGTAGCACAAGTACTCTACTCCCTAGTGTACTGGAAGATCTTTGCCCTGTCCTTTCATAGGCAATTCAAGATGGTCATGATGCAGCCAAGTTTACAACTCGTTATGGCTTGGACATCACGGTCTCTGTTGGGCCAGCTATAGGCCCCAGCATTGCCATTCATTGTCATGCGTGGGTACGGTTGTCTGGGTTCTCCGGCAACCTCCAGTCCTCTCCAATGGACATGCCCTTCAATGGGGCTCACCTGTTTGGAGACGAGGCTAGCTCTGACATTGAATGTTCCAAGAAGAATGTAGCCACCACTCAATCTCTGGGTCTCTCTTGCGAGCCTCACCAGCTGCACAGATTCCACTGTTCCTTTCACTGCTATGGCCGAAGCGTCCCTTGCCACCAACCTGCTCCACCCCAGCCTTCATTTGATCCATTCTGGAAACTGTTTGGTTTCAGGTCTTTTCCCCGGCAAAGAGATTCCACAACATTCAGGCTATGATCCCTATCTGTCAACCTTAGTCCTGGATTCCTGTGAGGTCGACTCTGAGGCTGCTGGAACTGATGGCCTCCTGCATCCTGCTGGTTGAGCCGACCAGGCGGCATTTGCGGGCTCTGCAGTTGGATCTGAAGTCCCAGTGGCCCAACATCAAAGGGACCTCTCCAACCACATTCAGATTTTGCAGGAGGCTGTGAAAGATCTGCAGTGGTGGCTACTAGACCGGGATTTCGCCCATCCTCACCCAGAGCTGACAGTGGTGACCGATGCGTCACTAATGGGTAGGGCGGTCACCTGGGAGGCCTGGCTCCATATCACCACCATGGAGCTTAGGATTCAGCTTGGCTCTGAGAGCCTTCCTGCTGTCCCTCAAGGGGAGGCTGGTGCACCTACTCACAGACAATACCACCGCCATGTGGCAGGGTGTAGTCACCAGGAGACTTTGCGTCTCTGGAAGTGGTTGGACCACAGAGGGACCTTCCTGGTGGTGAATCACCTGGCTCATTGAACACCAGGGCAGACTAACTCAATTGTCGGCTCCTAGCTGATCACGAGTGACAGTTAAACCCTGAAGTAGCACAAGGTCTCTTCTACGAATGGGGAGAATCTGTGTTCGATATGTTAGCCACCACTGAGAAGGTGCAATGTCAGCACTTCTGTACGTTTGAGTTTCCAAGGCTTTTCTTGCTCTGAGACGTTCTCAGCCTCGAGCAGAACTCTGTACTTCTGTATGCCTTACTGCCAATACCACTCCTGCCCCGACTTCTCAAGAAGATCAGAACTCTTGGCTCAAGTGCTTGTCTTCCCATCAGGCTGCCCCACCGGGAGGATCTGCTTTCACAGCAGAAAGACAGTGTCTCCTCACCCGCACAGTCTTGGCCTTCATGCATTGAACTTGAGCGACACCAGTTGAATGCCTTCGATCTCCCTCTAAAGGTAGCAGATGTCATCTTGGCAGCCAAGCATCCCTCGACAAAGACTGTATATGCCTTTTGCTAGATATGTTTGCGGTTTGGTGCAGCACACACCAGATCGCCCCCTTCCAGGCCCAGCTGTCTGATGACCTGTTTGTTATCCCACCTGGCAAGGCCTTCCTTTGGGCACTGTTAAAGGTAATCTTTCAGGCCTTTCGGCCTTCCTGTGATTACCTGATCAGCCTTTGTTATTTAAATCAATGGTTGTGATGAGGTTTTTAAAAGGGCTGCAGCACGTTTCCCCCTTCTCCTTTTGTGATGTCCAAATACGACCTTAATCTCGTCCTATCTTTTTTAATGTGTACCTCATTCGAGCTGCTTCAAAGCTGTCCCCTACGGCTCTTCACCATCAACACTGTGTTCCTAATTGCCATCACCCAATACGTGTGTGAGCTTCAGGCTCTGTGTTCACCCACCATACTCCACCTTCTTCCCCCATAAGCTGGTTCTGCAAACTCTAACATCCTTTCTACCGAAAGTTGTGATGCTGTTCTACGTTGGTCATACCATTACCCTGACTGCATTCTATGCTCCGCCTCACTCCTTCAGGGAGGAGGAGACGCCTCTAAGGAGGAAGAGTGACTCCATTGCTTGGACCCCGGAAGAGCGCTCAGCTTCTACGTTGATGGTACCAAAGCCCACTGGGTGGATGATCAGCTCCTTGTGGGGTTTGGTTGAGCAAAACCAGGCAAGTCTGTGCAGAAGTGTACCATCTCACACTTGATCGTACTCTGTATTAAGATCTGCTATGCATTAGCGAATCAGCAATCTCCAGGAGGGCTGTGCATCCATGCCACCAGGGCCGAAGCTGCTACCACTGCATTGGCACACGGGAGTCCCTGTTCTAGACATATGCAGGCAGTTACATGGGCACCTGTCCATACGTTCACAAGGCACTTTTGGCTGGACACTTTGCCCGCTTGGTCCTGCAGGGCTTTCTGGTTTGAGTCCATTTACAGCCCACCTCCTATTAGTTACTGCTTTGGTATCTATGAATAGGAATCTGCACACTGATCTGTCATTTTACTTTTTGCACTCCATGTGTGGGGGCACATACAATCTCGATAGCAACTGACGTCAGCATTCGGGAGGGGCGCCTACATAGGGCCCACGCCACACTGCTAAGTGGAACGAAGTCAGAACGGAGCTGCACGGCACCACCTTCGGCACTCAGAGGTACTACATAAGTTCCTGGATCCTGTCTGATTCCTTGGGGATATTCAAAGGTGAGAAACCTGCAGCTATATAGAGTGTCTACCAGAAAAAGCGTTACACAGTTGAGTGATTTGTTAATTCATGCTTACATATAGTTTCCACTGCCCAACCAATAATTTCTGCAGCTGTTTATGAATGGGTCATTGTTCTGCCTTGCTACTGTTATTGGGCACCTCCATATGGGAAGTATTTTGCTGTTTGATGATGTTGGCTAAAATCTGGCCATCAAAGACCATTTGATCAATTAAGGTAAAGTTTGAGCAGAGAGGTCTCCTAAAACCATGTTCAGATTATAGCAAAACAAGGTCCCACAGTCTCAAATGTTTCCCGTCTTGTTTGAGAAGAGTGACGGAAAGAAGGACTTTTAAACATCTCTGGCTGTAAAATTGCTCTTTGTTACAGGGAACCTTATCAGTGACTTTTGACTAGCTGTTAACATGCACTGCCCTATTGATGAGCCGCATCCTTTAACAACACATTTCTGTACATTTGTTGGTGTGTTGTGGTCAAGACCCTAAGAACAGCTTATAGGAAATGGTAATGGTTGCTTCTCTTTCTGTTTTTCCTCCAGGTGATGGGCGATATGCCTTGCTTGGCCAGCCACTGCAGTACAACCTCTCAGTCTGTTCTCCTCTCCTGCACAACCAGACATCCTACTCTACGCACCAGGTAGGGATATGAGCACATCAACTGGGAATTGATAACTTCTATCATAAAAAGGTTAGAGCTTCATTAACTAGTTTTGCGTACATTGAGATCCTTTTCTTAGCCTCAATTTGTTGGGAAGTATTGCATCTGTTTTCTAGGGTCGTCGGAACCTTAATGTCAGGACTGTTTGCCCTTGTTGGTTGCTGTTTTGTAGATCTTGTCATCTGAATTTACCAATCTGAAAATCTATGTTCGAGGCATGTGAACTGTAGATCACATGCTGTGCGTAGCTCAACATCAAGTGTTGGGTCCGGATGTTTGCACTTTGTTTTTCTTCAAAGAAGTATTTCCAGTCACAAGGTAGGTGACTCTTCCTTTCGGTGATAGTGCGCATGGGCATCGACTCCATTGTTAGATTGTTTTTTTCCGCCATCGGGTTCGGACGTCTATCGCTGCGCTCCGGTTCGACACTGTTCCTTCGGTTTCCCTCGGTGCGCAAGATACTCACCCTCGACTGTATTGTTTTCGATCGTGTCTCCCTTTCTATCGCGTATCGTATTTACTTACTAAAACTAATCTTTCGATCGGAAAGCTCGTGGAAGGCCGTCGGGCCTACCCGTGTCGGGCCGACCCGCAGTCAATGGAACCGAACTCCCTTCAAATTCTGCCCTCTGTGCCACTCGAAATACCCGCGCACCGACTCACACAAAGTGTGTAACCTGTGTTTGTCCCCCGAACACAGAGAACAAGACTGCAACGCGTGCCAGGCTCTCCGCTCCAAGAAAACACTTTGCGACTGTCGGGCTCGACGTCGCGACATGCAGAGCCAGCACACAAGCTCCATTCCGGACATCTTCGGGCACCAATCAGACAAAGAGGCCTGGGAGGCCATGGGAACAGAGGAAGAGCAGGAGCTGGTGGCCATCTCAGAGCTCGACTCCGACCAAGAGGACGACATCCCACATGGCCAACGTACCGCGAGTACAGCTACCCCCTCTTCCCAAGACAACTCCACATAAATAGAAGGCCTCGGGCTCCGGTCGGCACCAAGGCTACGCTTCCGACGCCCCGCCTTCTGGCTCGGCACCGAAGCCTACTAAAAAGCCTTCCGGCTCTGAAAAGACTCCCTCCAAATCGAGCTCCGAGCCGAGACCTTCGGGGTCGAAACACAAGTCCGGCACCGACCCCCACCATTTGGCCCCGAAACACACTTCGGTTCCGAAGACACCAACACTTATTACTCCGGCACCGAAAATTTCGGCGCCGAAACAGTCAGATGTACCGAAAAAGCACAGTTTCGACACTCCGATCGACAAACCGGATCTGAAACAAAGTGTTGTATATTCATCCACAGACTGGACATATCACCACTAAAGTGACTTTAAAATGAAGGGCTGATACAGAAGAGGAATATCTCATTCCTTTGAAGAAAAGGACTGTTGGAACTAACCCTTCCCCCCCCCCCTCCTCTTCCGCTTCCATCACCTCCTTCCCCTCAGTTTCAGCCAACTTCACCTGAACATTCACCACCACATACACCTGACAACCAGGATGATGGGGATGGGGATGATAATCAACCACTACAAGACCCATGGGACAATTACAACACCAATTCGCCCACAGGCAATGATTCCGACTTGTAGCCTAACAAGCCCTCTCTACCAGATGACCGTGTAGGCTACATTGAATTACTGGGTAGAGCTGCCAACTACCATGGGGTGCAGCTACATAAAGAATCCTTAGAAGAGGATTTCCTCTTTGAAACCCTCAGTACCACACAGAAGTCATCACACACACTACCCATGCTCAAAGGGATGACCAGGCATGTAGATCAAGTGGATAAAGATACAACCATACTGCACTGGCTCCCCGTCGACAGGAGAATCTCCTTCAAACTCCTCATCCACGCACACAAGGCACCCCACAAGACTGGCCCAGCCTACCTCAACAGACGACTCCTTCTACGTCCCCAACCGCCAACTCCGCTCCGCCGACCTCTCCCTCGCCACCGTCCCTCGCATTCGAAGAACTACCACCGGCGGCAGATCCTTCTCCCACCTCGCCGCCAAGACCTGGAACACCCTTCCACTAAGCCTACGACAGACCCAAGACCTGCTGACCTTCAGGAGGCTACTCAAGACCTGGCTGTTCGACCAGTAGCAGCACCCCCCCCCCCCCACCCCCTTTTTTTCTCCCCAGCGCCTTGAGACCCTCGCGGGTAAGTAGCGCGCTTTACAAATTCTGTGATTGATTGATTGATACTAATGGAAACCATGGGGTCGCTGGGGTCAACTCAGATGGTTCATAAACCTACGCATGAGGCAGGGCACACACTAGATGGGGTTTTTTCATCGGTACCGGGATTGGCAGTTAAAGAGATCTTTCCATTGGTCTGGACAGACCATTCGCTTATTTTAATGGACTATGTAGTCCCTAAAATAAAATAAAAAACCAGAGCCACTAAACCACAGCAAAGCACCTATAAAGCATGGAGTAAATTAGATATAAATAATCTAAAAATTCTGCTGGATAACACACAGCCTTTCTTGAGTAGCCACACAGACCAAGCAGCAGAAGATTACACTAATTGGCTCAAGGATGCTTTTAGGACTACAGATCCCACATGCACAAATGCAGGGAACCGTCTGCAACCATCTTCCCCTTGGTTACTGAAGCCTTGCCGTTTAGAAAAACAAAATTGTCGTCGAATGGAAAGACGTTGGAGACTGAAATACGAGACAATGGATAAAAATAACTATAAACATGCCCTATCGAACTATAAATTATTACTGACTACAGAAAAAAGGTCTTACTTTACTCAACAGGTTGAGAAAGCAAAAAAATTCAACCAAAGAACTTTTTGGGGTACTTGAGAAACTCCCCACTGCACCGAAAAATAAAGTTTCAGTGAACTGTCAATCTCTTTGTGACAGCATTTCTAGGGCTTTCAGAAATAAAGTTGATGACATATACAACATCTTCAAGCTGACCACACCCAATAAAACAGCGAAGGAACCCTTGGGTAATGAGACGAAAAGGAGCGTCTTTTTAAACTTCTCAGAGGTTTCAAACGAGTTGGTAGAAGAATTGATTTTAGGAATCAAATCAGGATCCCCACTTGATCCCTGCCCGCCTGCGGTGCTAAGAGACATTGCCAGAGAGGTGGGCCCCATCTTAACAAAAATATTTAATAACATGTTCGCTTATGGCATTTATCCGGCTATTTGGAAAGATGCAGCCATCTTGCCGCTTATAAAGAAAGCCAATCTGGATCCATTATTAACTAGCAACTATAGACCAATTGCCAGGCTGCCCCTCCCAGCAAAAGCAGTGGAAAAAATCATGAACAACCAACTAACCGAATTCCTACAACAAAACGATTTACTCGATCCGTCTCAGTTCGGTTTTCGTCCAGGTCACAGTACAGAGACAGCGCTTATTAAGGCAACAGAGGAGATAAGAGCAGTGATGGACAAAGGAGGTGCGGCGGTACTTATCCTTTTGGACTTGTCAGCGGCCTTCGATACCGTACATCATGACACGCTGCTCCGGAGTCTTGAAAAGTTAGGGATCAAGGAGTTGGCACTGTCTTTAATATCATCTTTTCTGGAAAATAGAAGACAGACAGTGACCCTCGACCATTTCAAAGCAACACCTTATGTGCTCCCTTGTGGGGTTCCCCAAGGCTCCTCGTTGAGCCCCTCCTTATTTAATATTTATGTAGCGGAACTGGCTCCGTTGGTTCGAGATTTTGGTTTCGACTTAACATCATACGCCGACGATACCCAGATTGTGATCGCGGTGTACAAAAACTCCCCCTCTCCAGCAACTCAGTTCCAAAAATGTATGAGAGAAATCAGTGGATGGATGGGAGGGCATTGCCTCAAGCTGAACTCGGATAAAACCGAAGTGGTAACCTTCGGTAATCTCCAGCCAAGCTGGGACGCTCACTGGTGGCCAACAGAAATTGGAGAAATACCAATACCAGTGGGAAAAGCCAAAAACCTAGGGGTGCTGATCGATAGTAAATTAACCTTCTCTCAACAAACGAATGCAACAGTTTCAGCATCTTTCTATTTGATAAAAAAACTAAAGAAGGTTCTCCCCTTTATTCCGCCGGAATCAAGGAGAACAGTGGTCACCAGTATGGTGCTGTCGAAGCTGGATTATTGCAACGGCCTCTACCTTGAACTACAAAAACAATTTTTAAAAAGACTTCAGATGGTGCAAAATGCGGCAGTTAGGCTCCTACTGAATATACCTAAATATGTATCGGTTAAGGAAGAAATCAGAAGACTCCACTGGTTGCCAGTGATAAAACGAATTAGGTTCAAAGCACTTTGCTTAGCATACAAAGCCCTGAATGATATAGGACCGGCTTCATTGAAAAGCCTATACTTATGGTATAACCCAGGCAGACTACTGAGGTCTTCTAATGTTGGGCTGATGGTAGTTCCCAGGATTCGAACAGCGAGCTGGGGCGGTCGAAGCATAGCATATGGCACGGCTAAAATTTGGAACACTCTACCAAAGGAAATCAGAACCGCCAACTCTTTGGGCGTTTTTAGGAAAAGGTTAAAGACGTGGCTTTTCCAGAATTAAGAAACACAGGAGCGGCAGAGTTGGTTTAGTCAGCGCCAAGACACCTCCGGGTAATCGTGCGCTATAGAAGTTATAATAACATAACATAACATAGATGACATCTTTAATGACCCGGTCAGAGCTCGTATTCTTACCCCTAGAGTAGACAAGAAGTACAAGCCAGCACCATCGGACCCAGTATATATAAGGGGACAGTTACCACTAGACTCCCTGGTTGTGTCCAATGCAAGGAAACGAGCCAACTCCCAAACAGGAGATGCTCCGCCCCCGGATAAAGAATCCAAACTTTTTGATGCTTCGGGGAAAAGGGTGTCCTCTCAGGCAGCGAACTTCTGGCGTGTTTCCAACACTCAGGCATTGCTAGCACGATACGACTGTGTGCTCTGGGACAAGATGGAGCAATTGATCCAATATTTGCCCCAGGAACACAGATCTAAAGCACAAGACCTGGTGCGTGAAGGACAACTTATTTCTAACAATGCAATAAGATGTTCCCTAGATGCTGCAGACACTGCTGCTAGAGCTATAAACACCAGTGTCCTCTTAAGGAGGCATGCCTGGCTTCGCATATCTGGGTTCAAACCCGAAGTTCAAACCTCCATATTAAATGCACCATTTGATAAGGAACATCTATTTGGCCCAGTGGTAGATTCTTCACTAGAGAAAATGAAGAAAGACACTGAAGTGGCCAAATCCATGGGAGCCCTTCAGTCAACACAAAGCCGTGGTTCCTTTCGGCGCTCTTTTGACCACGGAGGTTCTAAAAATACCTCCTCGGAGACCACCTCCACCTAGAAGGGCAATAACCAACCCTCTCCATCTAGGGGTTACTTCAGAGGGGTTTACAGAGGTAACAGCGGCAAAGGCAGGGGCAGGGATTCAAACACACGCCTCCCCACCAATACAAAGCAGTGACTTGCCTCCACTTCCCCCCGACCACTTAGCACCTGTCGGGGGAAGACTGTCAGATTTCCTACCAATCTGACAGTCAATAACAGACAATTGGGTACTACAAATTATCCGTTCTGGTTACTGCCTGGAGTTCATCAACACTACTCCAAACATTCCACCAAAGCCACACATACTTTCACCAGATCACCTACACCTCCTCAAACAAGAGGTTCAGTCTCTACTTCTGAAAGGGGCTATAGAGCCCGTACCACCCCAACATCACGGGTCGGGCGTGTACTCCTTTTACTTCCTAATACCCAAAAAAGATGGTTCTCTCAGACCAATATTAGATCTCTGAGAACTCAATCTTTACATTCAGTCAGATCATTTCCACATGGTAACACTTCAACAAGTACTTCCTGTAAGAAAGTGGCTCTGTATATACTGAACCAAAGTAAGGTTCAGTGTGCACAGAGTCCACAGTCCCCAGAGGTTTGGCAGAGGCTAAAGTTGGATATAACCTTACTCTCTAAAGTGGTAGCTTGGTCGAGCAGTTAGGCAGTATCAGAGGACAGTGTAAAGCATTTGTTGTACACACTCAGTCAGCAAATGGTCTCACACACTCAAGAACTGAACTCTAGGCCAATGGTTTGTATATAAAAAATATATGCTTGTTTTATTTTAGAACCAACAATAGGTATCAAAATATACTTTCTCAGAATGAGATGCTTTAGATAAATACTTTCAATAGGCAATAGACTTTTGAATGCAATAGTTACAGTTGTTGCAATAGGCAACACAATTTCAAACACAATTTAACATTGAGCTCAATGGGAATTTCTGGTTAAATGCAATAGATTACTTTTTGGATTACTTTTCTTACCACAGGACTGGATCCTAGATTCAGTCCTGGGACATCTCCTGTAAACAGTTGGGTAAAAACGTTTTGGTTACAGTTGTGATTTTTAAGGAATATTATTGTATTTTAAAAGTTGGAACTTAGAAACTTTTTCACATAGAACCACCAATGTTATCCTATGGGAGGAAATTCACTTTAGCAGGTAAGTAGTGTTATCATTACTTTTTCTTACTCAGTGTTGGATCCTGGATCCTGCACTGGTGCATCTCCTGTAAACAATTGAAAGAATGCGTTTGTCACACAGGCGATTTTAGCAAATATTTGTAAGTTTCAAAAATCGACACTTAGAAACTTTTTCAGCAAAAACCAGGCAATGTTATCCTATGGAAGGAAATTCAAGTTACCGGTAAGTACAGTTATAATTACTTTTCAGGGTCAGTGCTGGACACCAAGATCCAGCACTGGGGTCTCTCCTGATAACAGGTGAGTATTTTCGTTTTCGTGATTCGGCTGATTTTAGATGAATATTTTAAAGTTTCAAAACTCCACACTTAGAAGAATTTCCAAGTGAAACCAGTCAATGTTACCCTATGGAAGAAAAGTGAGTTATCGGCTTTTGGGTAAGTACTCGACTGGCAGAGTTAAGGTTCTGGGCATAGACTCAGGGGTCCCCCAGGGTCAGGTAAGTATAGTTGTTACACCCTCAGCGGCACAGGGGCGGCCGGGTGCAGAGTGAGTAGGCCCAATGTTATCCTATGGGCGGCAGGGGGCCTTGGGTTGGTGGCTGCTGGCAGGCAGGCCACTCTGCTGTGGGAGCAAAGCTCCTGGTCACTTACTCAGGGCAAGTGGGGAAGTCGAACAGGGTAGTGGGTGCACCCTCAGCGGCACTGGGGCGGCCGGGTGCAGTGGGCTTTTGGGCCGTCGGGCGCCCAATGGTTTTCAATGGGAAAGCTGCGTGACGAACAAAGGCTGCAAGCTCGGGGACGGTGATTCTTCAGGTGCGACCACCACTTCGAGAGGTAAGTTGGGAAGCTGTAGGAAGGGTAGGCACCCAGGAGTTGGGCACAGGAGGCCGTGGGGCGTCGGGTGCAGGGGTGTCTTTAGGCATCGGAAATCTTACCCTCGGCTGGTCGCGGTTGGAGGGGGCCCAGGTTCTGAGGCTGCAGGTGTCGTCAGGATAGTCGAGGAGGGTCCTTGGGTGCTGGATTCTGGGTCACAGTCGCCGGGGGGACGTCCTCGTGGTCTTTGTCCACTCAGGCACAGGCCGGGCTCGGCGGGTGCAGAGTGGGCTGGATTCGCGGTTCCTGGCTGGCACCAGGGGTAGGTTACTTGCTTTTGAGCAGGACCACTGCTCGTGGGAGTCCCAGGTAGTTAGTCACAAGGCAGTCGGGTCCTCCGGGGTTTTTGAGGTTGCTGACCACTGGAGATGCCGGGGTTTAGCAGGAGCAGGTTCGAGGGTCGACAGGCCGGTAGGGCTGGGGCCAAATCAGTTGGTGTCTTCCTCTTGTTAGCAGCTGCACGGCAGGTCTTCTTGTTTCTTGATCTTCTTTCTTGTTTCGGAATCTGGATCTAAGGAAGGAAGGTTCAGGGTGCCCCTAAATACTAGATTTAGGGGCGTTACAGGTAGGTAAAGGGCAGGGACCAATGGGTCCCTTCCCTGGGGTGGAGTACACCCCTATCCTGCCACTCTCCAGTGGGAGGGGGCAGGAGCCTAGTCCTGATTGGGCAGGGCTCCCCATCTTCAAGATGGCGAGAGCCCGGAGATGTGCTTCACCTCGCCTCCCCCACCTGAGGGGTGGGGTTGGCAGAGGCTGGCACACCCCCTCTCCTCCCTTGGTGTTTCCCGCCAGAGTGGGGGCTAGAACCAGTGGGCACCAGTTGCTGAGTACAGCAAGTGGTCTGGGGAAGCTCACAAAGGCGGAATGCCTTTGAAGCTTCCCCCTGCCCATCCTGGGGGAGGAGGCCTAGCACCTCGCCCACGACGTGCATTGTTGCAGGCCCGGGTGAGCGGATGGCTCTCTACCCAGGGGTCCAGCAACATGTCTGCTGGGTGGCAGCCTAGGCAGCCCCTCAGACAGGACTTGGATTGTAGGTTAGGTTCAGGGGGCAACTCTAAGTTGCCTTCTGTTGTGCATTTTACATTAAATCCCACACTGGCATCAGTGTGGGTTTAATGTGCTGAGAAGTTTGATACCAAACTTCTCAGTCTTCAGTGTAGCCATTATGGTGCTGTGGAGTTCGTAATGACAACCTCCCAGCACCATATACTCTTAATGGCATCACTGCACTTACAGTGCCCAGGAATGGCCCTGGGTACTGTAGGGGCACAGGGCTCATGCACCTGTGCCCACACCATTGGCATAGTGCACCCAGCTAGAGGGGTGACTGAGGTATGCCAGGGCAGTGCGTTTGTGGGCATGGCACACAGGGATGTGTGCCATGTCGACTCTGTTTAGTTCTGCACCAAGACACTCAGCCTGCAAAGGCAGGGTGTGGGTGTCAGGGTACAGGGCCTCTAAGGGTGGCACAATAAGTGCTGCAGCCCTTAGGGGCCTTCTCTGGTCACAATGCCCTGGGTACCTAGGGTACCATTTACCAGGGGCTGACATGTGGCCAGAGGTGCCAATTGGGTTTAGGCTGTAATGCAGTTTTAGGGAAGGAACACAGGCCCTGGGCACCTGATTGGCAGGAGCCCAGGGCACACTCAGTCGAAGTACATCAGCAATTCAGCAAAAAGTGGGGGGCATACCATGCAAGAAAGATGGCACTTTCTCACACTTCCTCTGCTGCAGAAAGACGACTTTCTGTCTACTCTATATTTAAAAGACGCCTATTTTCATATTCCAATCCACTTCGCTCATCGCAAATTCCTCAGGTTTGTGGTAGCGGGTCAACACTTCCAGTTCAAGGTACTCCCATTCAGAGTCACCACGGCCCCCAGAGTCTTCACAAAGTGTCTGGTGGTAGTAGCTGCTCACCTAAGAAGACAAAGCATCCATGTCTTCCCATACTTGGACGACTGGCTCATCAAAGCCAGCACGTACCAGCAATGTCTTCAGCACACTTTCAGAACGATTCCGCTACTACATCAACTAGGGTTCACAATCAATGTGCTAAAATCACACCTCCGACCAGCCAATACTCAGGACTAACTAGGAACCACGCTAGATACTCAAAAAGCTTTGGCCTTCCCCAGCGTAGCCAAAATAAGAAATATTCAGGCTTTAGTTCTCCAGTTTCAACCCAATCATTGGATTCCAGCTCGGGTTTATATGCAACTGCTGGGAATGATGGCATCTTGCATCATAATTGTCCCCCATGCCAGGCTGCACATGCGTCCACTGCAAGAATGGTTAGCCAGTAAGTGGAACCAGTCACAGGGTCTATTGACCGATCTAGTGTTGGTAAGCGGCCGTACTCATCCCTCTCTGCAGTGGTGAAACACACAAAATTTGTCAAAAGGGCGGCCGTTCATAGACCCGGTTCCACAGATAGTACTGACAGCGGACGCGTCCCTCACTGGCTGGGGAGCTCATTTACAACATGACACAGTGCAAGGACTGTGGAGTCAACAGCAGAAATTGCTCCACATCAGTCATCTAGAGCTGCTTGCAATCTTTCTAGCCCTCAAGGCGTTTCAGACTCACCTGGAGGGCAAAGCTGTCTTGGTTCGTACAGACATGACAGCTATGTATTACATACAAAAACAGGGGGGGACACACGCTCTCCCCAACTGCCTCACTTAGCCCAAGACATCTGGAGGTGGGCCATTCACCACAAACTTTATCTCCTAGCGGATCACCTCCCAGGAGTGAACAACCAGATTGCAGATCTCAGCAGACAGAAACAGCAAATACACGAATGGGAACTCCACCCTCATGTTCTCCTCCCATACTTTCAAAGTTGGGGAGTCCTTCACATAGACCTGTTCGCCACATGCCAAAACGCAAAATGCCGAAGCTTTGCCTCCAGGTACCCACACCGCAATCCAAGGGCAATGCACTATGGATGAACTGGTCAGGGATATTTGCCTACGCTTTTCCGCCTCTCCCACTCATTCCATTAGTGGTTCACAAGCTCAGGCAAACATCTCACACTAATCCTAGTAGCTCCCACATGGGCATGTCAACCTTGGTTCACAACCCTGTTGGAGCTACCTCTGGTTCCGCATCAAAAGCTGCATTTAACCTCCAGTCTCCTCACATAGAACCATGGAGAAATCAGACACCCAGATCCCAAACAGCTGAACCTCGCGATCTGGCTCCTGAAATCTTGGAGTTTGGTTACTTGAACCTTCCACCAGAATGTATGACTAGCATTAGGGAGGCTAGAAGACCTACTACAAGGGCCTGCTACGCAGCTAAGTGGAAGCGATTTGTTGTTTATTGTGGTAACAATCATATCAACCCTCTTGATGCTTCCATACAAAACATCATCTGCTATCTGTTACACTTGCAACAGTCCGCGTTGGCTTACACCTCCATCAGACTACACCTAGCGGCAATAGCTGCATATCTACAAAATAGACAGCATTTGTCATTGTTTAAAGTACCAGTGATCAAAGCCTTCATGGAAGGACTGAAAAGAGTCATACCACCTAAACTTCCACCTGCTCCAGTGTGGAATCTTAACATAGTCCTCACAAGATTAATGGGCCCACCTTTGGAGCCCATGCACAAATGCGGACCACAGTTCCTCTCCTGGAAAACCGCTTTTCTCATTGCAATCACTTCTTTAAGGAGAGTGGGTGAACTACAGGCATTAACCATACAAGAACCATTTTTCCAACTACATAGAGACAAAGTGGTTCTTCGTACCAATCCTAAATTTTTACCTAAGGTAGTATCTGCATTTCATATAAATCAGTCGGTAGAATTACCCGTATTCTTCCCTCAACCTGATTCAGTGGCAGAACGAGCTTTACACACCTTAGATGTTAGAAGAGCACTCTTGTACTACATTGAAAGAAACAAAATCTTTTTGTAAAACAAAACAACTTTTTGTTGCTTTTGCGCCACCACACAAGGGCAATCCTATTTCTAAATCAGGTATTGCTAGGTGGATTAAATGCATTCAAACCTGCTATGCGAAAGCAAAGAGAACTTTAACTGTACCCCCTAGGGCACATTCCACTCGCAAGCTTGGGGCCACTATGGCTTTTTGAGGAAACATTCCCATAGTTGACATTTGCAAAGCTGCAACATGGTCTACACCACACACATTCACTAAACACTATTGTGCAGATGTGTTAGCGAGACAACAAGCCAATGTGGGTCAAGCAGTACTTAAGACACTATTTCAGACAACTCCAACAGCTGCAGGTTAGCCACCGCTTTGGGAGGATACTGCTATATAGTCTATGCACAGCATGTGATCTGCAGCTCACATGCCTCGAACGGATAATGTTACTTACCCAGTAAGCATCTGTTCTTGGCATGTAGAGCTGTAGATTCACATGCGCCCACCCACCTCCCCGGATACCTGTATCTGCTGTAGTTCTCATACATACGCATGGACATCTCTATTCTTTACTACTACTCCATTCTCACCCTCTGCGGCAAACAGTCTAACAATGGAGTCGATGCCCATGCGCACTATCAACGAAAGGAGGAGCCACCTACCTCGTGACTGGAAAGACTTCTTCGAAGAAAACCAAAGTGCAAACATCCGGACCCAACACTAGATGGCGAGCTATGCACAGCATGTGAATCTACAGCTCTACATGCCAAGAAAAGATGCTTACTGGGTAAGTAACATTATCCTTCTAGTGTGTGCATTGTATAAGAATCTTGGCACTGTTGCATCTGAATTCCAGTGCAGAATTTCTATTTCAACTTAAATGTTTTAAAATTTCACGTTTTAAAGATTCAAAGCACAATATAACACAATCTTTAAGTATAGTTTGTTAGCATGGTCCACCGCCATGCGCAAACCATTGCTGACATCTCATCTTTACGGTGTTTTACTATAAAGTAGGCTTAGCAAATTTGAGCTTACTTTGATTGCTCCTGAAA
This sequence comes from Calotriton arnoldi, assembly GCA_963921515.1. NCBI lineage: Eukaryota > Metazoa > Chordata > Amphibia > Caudata > Salamandridae > Calotriton > Calotriton arnoldi. The sequence goes on from CAWUFW010000262.1 coordinate 1,351,034, forward strand.
TGAAACTAGTCTCTGGCATCCTTCTCTTCTCCGAAGCTGGAGTGTGCAATTTACATTTTTTTCAAAGCTCCTAGCCTGACATCTAGTTCTGCTAGTAAGCCGTAAGTGTTTATTTTATTTTTACTTACACGTTGCTGTACCCATCCTGCGTCTATTTTGATTCAAATCTGATAGATCCTTTTTTCTTGGCCCTTTGCAATCTTATCACAGTGTACAGAGTTTGTATGCATTCAAGATTGTCCCTGTTGTTGGCAGAGACCGAATAATTCTGATCTATAATCAACTAATGACAATTTGATGTGCGTAAATGAGGAAAGATGCTACGTGGTCTGTGTAGGAAGCTGGGTGTCTGTTGCCGTAACCCCCCATCTTTTTGCCAGACTACTGATGCACTGTGACTTGATGTGCCCTGGGTCCCTGGCAATCAGGTTCCCAGGGCTTGTGTTCTTTCCCAAAAACTGTACTTTGTACCCCCAATTAGCACCTCTCTGGCCACATGTCAGTCCCTTGTAAAAGGTACCATAGGTACCAAGGGCACTGTGGCGCTTATTGTGCCACCTTTAGAGGCCCTGTACCTTTACACTCACACACTGCCTTTGCAGGCTGCGTGTTTTGGTGCAGAACAAAGTGAAGAGTCGACATGGCACACATCCCTGTGTGCCATGCCTACAACCCACTGCCCTGACATAGGTCAGCCACCCCTCTAGCTGGGTGCACTATACCAGTGGTGAGGGTACAGGTGCATGAGCCCTGTACCCCTACAGTGTCTAGACCAATTCTTAGACATTGTAGGTGCAGTAATGCCATTAAGAGTATATGGTGCTGGGAGTTCGTCATTACGAACTCCACAACACCATAATGGCTTTACTGAAAACTGGGAAGTTTGGTATCAAACTTCTCAGCACATTAAACCCACACGGATGCCAGTGTGGGATTTAATAAAAAATTTACTCAGAGACAGACCATCTTAGCAATTACCCCCTGAAAAACGACCAGCCTCTGGTGGGTTTCCTGGACTGGTACACACCAGCCTGCCACCACAAGACATGTTTCTGGACTCCTGAGGTGGGAGCCTTCGCTCCCTGAGCCCAGAAACAAAGCCTTTCCTGGGCGGAGGTAGTCACACCTCCCCCAGGTCAGGAAGAGCCATCTGTGGCCGGGGAGCTTCAAAGGCCTTGCCGCCTTTGTAATGCGACTCCCAGCCCCTCCTGTTATCAGGAGCAGGCTGTGGTAATCACTAGGGGGATACTGCTCCTAATCGAGAAAGAAAATGAGCAGCCTAGTATGGTTGCTGAGAAAGGATTCGTGAGTGAAAGTAACTCACAGTGAAGATTGGATACAGATGAAGGTGGGGGGAATTCCTCCTTGTAGAAAAAGTGCCCTCACACACCCATTCGGGTGTCATGCTTCATCATCGGGCGTGTGCTCCTCGTGGGGGTGGCGCTGCTGTCCCCCACGGGCCCCGCGACAGAGCTCTTTGTTGGAGATCTTTTCAGGAGCGACGCCGCAGTTGTGCGTGCGGGTGTGTGGGTCTAAAAGCTGTGTAAGTGAGTTAAAATTACCCCCTCGGTACCCAGAAATGGAACTTTATTCAGGGGTCCGAGTGGTAAGATTAAAAGCAAGGGATATGGAGGCCCTCTATCAAACAAATAATGTAGAGGAGTGAGTATTATCTTGCTGCTCTCTTATCCGATAGTGGTAATGAGGTTAGGTTGACATGTTTTGCGCTAAAACTTGGTCCTATTGGATCCCGTTGCGCTTCTTCAGGACCGTGGTGTGATATAAGATAATAAAACTAGGAATCGGAGAGGGCGGCACTCTATATTCCTTTTGTACCTAGAGTCCGGTTTTTAGGCACCAATATGCCTTTGAACGTCCGATAAGCGTTCCAGGTTCCAACCCCTCAATTATTGGCCTCCTTGGCTGAACCATGCGGTAATAGAAAAGTACACTGTGCTCCTCCTGCCCCGCCGCTGTATGGTCGCCGATCAGGAGCAGGGCCCCCTTCCTGTCTCCCCTCCTTTTCGGCGGAAAGACAGTCGGTAAAAAATAGTGCAGCCCAGAACGTGTGCCCACCTCTGCCAACCCCACCCCTCAGGTGGGGGAGGCGAGGTGAAGCCCACTTTGCAGATGGCAGGCACTCTCCAATCAGGATTAGGGATTGTGCCCACTCCCCAACGTGGGGTGAGCACCCAAGGGTGTAGTCACCCTAAGGTCAGTAGCCCATTGGCTACTGACCTCGAGACCCCTAAAGCGCCCCCTAAATAAAGTATTTAGGGGGCAGCCCTGAACCCAGAAGACAGATTCCCTGCAACCTACGTTGAAGAAGGACGAAAGAAGACGCCCAGCAGAGGAGACTGCAGAGAAGAACTGACTTGGCCCCAGCCCTACCGGCCCGTCTGCAGTTTCCAGAGAACCTTCGCCGACAACCGATGTCCTGCAGCCAGCAACCTCCAGAACCCTGGGAGGACTGACTGCCTTCAACAAAGACCAGATCCCCTGCAGCTCTGTTCAAAAGAAACTCCCAAGACAGACTCTGAGCCTGCTGAGGACAAAGAAACCCGATGCCTGGAACCACCACTGCACCCGTCGCCTACTACCTGAATCCGGGTGGCCCACCAGTCCCAAAGAGGTCCCCCAGTGCTCCAGAGTCTGAGTCCAACGTGGGTTGACCCCCCAGGACTCCCCGACGCTGCCTGAAGCCTCTGCACTGAGACCCCCCCCACCCCAACAGCGAGTGGCCTGTAAGGTGAAATCCGACCTCAAAAGACACCCCTGCATACAGCCGCCCTGCATCCTGGAGAAGAGATCCCAAGGTGCACCTACGTCCCCGAGCCCTCCAACTTACCTGCCCAGCTCTTGGTTCCTCCCGGAAGTCTTCCTGGACCGAGCCTGCAGCCAAAATCCAAAACCGGCAACTCCTATTGAAAACAACCGGGCACCTGGCGCCAAAATAGCACCCTGCACCCAGCCGCCCCTGCGCCGCTGCAGGTGCACCTTGTGTGCTAACTCAGATACCCCTTTGCCCTGAGCCTAACACCAGGAGCTTTGCTCCCACAACCTTGTGGCCTGCTCGTGAGCAGCCACCAACCGGAGGCCCCCTATCCCCCATTGGATAACATTGGGCCTCAGCGTTCCACACCCGGCCGCCCTAGTGATGCTGAGGGTGTTCTGAGCATGCATCCTCCACCCTGGGGCAACCCTGGTTCTAACCACAGAATACCAGCTCCAACAAACAAGTACTTACCTGCAAACCGTTAACGTCATTTCCTCCCATAGGATTGCATTGACTGCTTTTCCTTGAAAATTCTTCTAAGTGTGGAGTTGGTTTGTATGAAACATTGAAAAACTGCATATGTGTAAAAAGTGAATTACTTACCTTTTTTCTAGGAAATGTTTCAGTGTGATATCTAGGCATATCACACTGATTAGCAAAAGTAACTTAAAAAGTAATCCAACAAGTAACATGCACATTAATCTGTAAAGTAACTAAAAAGTAATTTCGAACTGTCGACTTACCTGTAAATCAACCAACTGCATTTGAACCTGCATTCAACTGTAAATCACTGCATAAGATTTTGCAAAGTATTATTTCACTTACCTGCACCAGGCTTGACTTGGTTCTAGAAATAAAATAACTAAATAATATTTTTGATACAAACAAATTGGTCTGTGTGTGTGTGACATCATTTCTTGCCTGAGTGTGTACAACAAATGCTTAACACTACCCTCTGATAAAGCCTTACTGCTCGCCCGCACTACCACAATTATAGAGTAAGGTGCTATCTACTTTTACCTCTGCTTACCTTTGGGGTTCCACTGGACTCTGTGCAACACTATATCTCATTTTAGTATAGTATATACAGAGCCAGCTTCCTACAGTCTACTTTTTTAGATTTTCATTGCTACAACAGAGCTACTCCCCATACTCAAAGATTGCCTCAAGTAACTGAAGTGTATGCACCCCAGCTGGCAAAACTCCAGTTAATAGTTCATCATCAAAACCACAAAGTAGATGGTTGTGAAATTTTCCGTTTTTTAGCCTAAAGAATCCTGTCTTGCAGAAAGTATCAAGATAAGGAGCAACTTCATCAGGCTTTAAATATCAATAAACACTTAAAATGGCCATAGAACCAACCCCACTGTTTGTGTAGTTGCACTGACATATTTGAATCAACTTAAACTACAGTCAGTGAGGTGGGTGTGCTGAGCTCTCTGCTCCCTCTGGAGGCCACGTTAGATAAGAGTTCTACAACACATTGTGTTTTGTTTTAGTGAGTCCCTGCAAAGAGCTGTAATCAATATTGGAATATTTGCTACATTTGCCCAGATTTCAACCTTTTCTTCAACTTCTGTGGATTTCTGCCAACTGCAGCCTCGCTGTACTATACAGTGAGTTGTTTATGGGGTTGATTTTTTTTTATTTGTCAAGTTCATACTGTCATCATGGATGAGGAGAAGAGATCCCTCTTCAGTAGGTGTTCCTCTTGTTGGCAGTGAAAAATCTATTGAGATGACCTTCTCTCCAAGGGTTTGCATTGCTTTTACTCCAAGCATAAAGCTTTTTTGCGGTCACATTTGGCAGATCTTCCCTAAAAAGACCCTCTTGGACTTTGAAAGGAGACTGGCTTTGTATCTCTTAGAGAAGAAATATTTTCCATTTAAAGTTGATGGCCCCTTGCCATGGGATGATTCCTTGTGTAGTGTTTGCACCAAGCACTTCCCGAAGGTGGTGCAAAAAAAGGAATTATTTAGAAACTCCAGAACTGGAATTCTACTAAAAAAAAGAGGCCCTGTCCTCTTTCTCTAAGAAGGAAAATATGTATTGTTCCTCTGATATGGCATCAAAAGGAATCGGAGTACTCTGTGCTCAAGATGGTTCAGTAATCTAGCTGTTCAGAGAACCTAGTCGATGATGGTTCCATTAATAACATAGTGAAGAACTTCCTTGAAGGCAGATTTGACAAACTTGCCTCAGGAGATCCTTATTCCACCTCTGCAGGATTTTCCAATATCTCTTTTATAGACTCATGCTTTGCATTTAAAGGTGCCCATGCAACTGCCAGTCCATAATCAAAAATCCTTACTAGAAGAGTATGTTTAACACCAGGAGCAGTTCGATACAGCCTACGTTCCAACCCAGCTGGATGTGCAGTGTATTCTGGCCTAGTAACTTTCACGGAAAGAATACGGACGATCTCCTTGCAATGGAGGCTCCAGAGGAGCTGACAAGGGGCAGCAGAAATATAGCAACTTTCCCAGAGGCTATAACTGGCCCTGCGAGGCCAGACTGCACTGCTGGGATCCCCTGTGATGCATTGCCTTGTCGTTTTCTTTATAAAGCAGCAAATAGTGGAGACCTTTCAAAAGATGGTTACATAGCTACAGCCTGAATGTGTGGTTCCTGAACAGGTCCCTGTGCCTCCTATTCCTAATCAACATCCTCTGCTGCCACCAGCCAAGCCACTGGTGGAGAGCCTCCTCAGCTACTTTCCTTACTAGAACTGCCTACCACTTTCCCTAGGCAACCCCCACCACTAGTGCACCTTATACTTTCCACACCTTGGGATCTGAACGAAGGTGAACAGCAGGATCGTGATCAGGGGCAGAGTCAGAGGAAGAAGTTCCACTCCCGATATGGATGATAAAATGTAGTCTACAGATACCTGTGGAACAAACATGCTTTTTCTAACACTTAAAAGCCAAGCATAGCAATATGGTGAAGTTGGCCCAAATTCTGCATTACATATGGAAATAAGGGCTGAAATTGCAGAATATGCCTGCTGTGGTTAAGGCTGTCATACCACAAGAAAAAATATACAGTTCTAGTTTCTCTGCCACCATATCTCACTGGTCATCCTAAGCTGGATTCCATCATTACAGTGGCAGCTCAAAGGAGATTGTTATCCCATCACACCTGCATCTGCGACCCTGGACAGAAGTGGGAAACACTTTGATAACCTAGGATGCAGGGTCAGCTCCTTGGCTGCAGCTTCCACCAAAGTGGCTGATGCTCTGGACACTTTGGCTTGATATGACCTCTACATGTGGCATGAAATTTCTCCTTCCCCTCTCATACTTGTCTTTGTCCTACTGACCCCAAAATGTCAGACTTCAAACTGTGCCGCGTCTGCAGGAAGCAAATGCCAGTTTACGGACCCAATGACGTCTACATGTGTGGTGTCCATGAGGGCACATGAGGTGCAGCTATATGCTGCTGAACTACCTAAACCGGTAACAGTCCCAGGTCCACTGCAGATCCCTATCCCACTCCAAATTTCTGTCCTAGGGTAGATTGAAGACCAAGTCAAAAGACAAGTCATGCATAAGTAATCTAAACAGAATTCTAATCTCTTCTATCTCTCCAGCTCTGGGGAGAAGTGTTGCTATCTGCACTCGAAGGATACAATTCCTTACTCCAACTCGGAGCTTATTGTAAGGCTTGTCCCAACGCACCCCAAATTTCTTTGGCTATCGTCGACACAGCAGCAGGTAGAGGCCTACAAGGAGGCCATGCTGCAAATCTTCCAGCCTATTTGGAGTCACTTTGAAGCGCATTAGGATACTATGGTTCCGCCGGGGCCCACATTTGAAATCCCCCTCCCCCAGTTAATAACTGACAGTGTTGGGTACCTGTCCAGCTACTGGCTGATGCTGCCCACACCTGCACTGAAGCGATGAAGGATGTGTGTTCCAACAACTGCTGGATTCTGCTCTAGAGGTGCTGGCTCCGGACCCAACCTTGACATTCGTTTTAGACACAGAGCTGACTTTGGCCGGAGCTCAACCAATGACTTTTTTTTTTTTTCGAGTTTTATATAGCGCGAACTAGACCCGAGAAATCGGGTATCAGAGCGCTTTACATGAGCACTAGTTTTGTTATAGATGGACACATTCATTTTTGTTAGGCACAGGGAGATTAAGTGATTTGCCCAGAATCACAGGATGTTGAGCGTCGTTGCTGAGACTAGAACCCGGTTCCCCGGCTTCGAGGTGGACAGCTCTAGCCGTAAGGCTACGTCTTGTTGTGAAGTAACTAATGCACTGACTCTGGTCTAGGTAAAGTTCCAGGCAGTGCCACTATCCTGAAGCCAGTACTACTGGAAAATTAACTGTTTGAGGCATGTGTGCTGTAGATGCACATGCTTTGCATACTCCTGCCATATAGTGTTGGGTCCGGATATTTGCAAGTTGTTTTTCGTCAAAGAAGTCTTTCCTAGGTAAGGTGACTCCTCCTTTCGGTGATAGTGCGCATGGGCCTTGACTCCATTGTTAGATTGTTTTCTTTGGACATGTATTGCTGTACTCCAGTTCAAAACCGTCCTTCGTGTTCCCATACCTAGACGACTGGCTCATCAAAGCCAGCAAACAAAAGTGTTTACAACACACTCAGACTACATTAGACCTACTCCACCAATTGGGTTTCACGGTCAATGCGCAGAAGTCTCCTCTTCAGCCTTCACAAATGCAGTCTTTTCTAGGAGCAACTCTAAACACTTGCACAGCTCTAGCCTCTCCCAATGCAGCCAGAATTTGAAATATTCAAACTCTGCTACTACAGTTTCAGACCAACCAATACTTAGCAGTCAGGACTTTCATGCAACTGTTGGGAATGATGGCATCATGCATTGCAATAGTGCCTCATGCAAGGTTACACATGTGTGCTCTACACATCTGTGGAATCCGTCTCGGGGTCAATTCACAGATTAGTGTTGGTAGACAGCCGCACCCATCGCTCTCTGCAGTGATGGAACACACAAAACCTATCAAAAGGTCGGCCCTTCATCGACCCTGTTCCACAGGTCGTGCTAACAGCAGATGCATCTCTCACAGGTTGGGGTGCCCATCTCCACAATTTGACAATTCAAGGTCTATGGGACGACTAGTACACGAGTCTTTACAACAACTATCTAAAACTTCTAGCTGTGTATCTAGCACTGAAAGCTTTTCAGTCTCATCTCATAAACAAAGTTGTCCTAGTCCAAAACAGACAATACAACAGCTATGTACTATGTAGAAAAACAGGGAAGCACACACACTCTGCAACTCTCACGCCTCTCTGGCGTTTTGCAATCTATCACAAAATTCATCTTCTGGCAGAACACCTCCCAGGAGTGGACAATCAAATTGCCAACCTCCTCAGCAGGAAGCGGCAACAAATACACGAGTCCGCAGCAGGAAGCGGCAACAAATACACGAGTCCGCCATCGCACCGGAACTACGACGTACCGTCAACACCACCTTCGAAACCGGCATCTTTCCCAACGACTGGAAGCGCGCAGAAGTCAGACCCCTACTCAAGAAACCCTCAGCAGATCCTACGGACCTCAAGAACTACTGATCCATCTCCCTCCTCCCCCTCGCGGCCAAAGTCACAGAGAAGACCGTCAACGTACAACTAACGAAATTCATCGAAGAGAACTCCATCCTCGACCCCTCCCAATCCGGATTCCGCAGCAACCACAGCACTGAGACCGCTCTACTCGCTGCCACAGACGACATCCACTTCCTCATCGACCAAGGACACACCGCAGCCCTGATCCTACTCGACCTCTCTGCAGCCTTCGACACCGTCTCCCACCGAACACTCACAGCCAGACTCCACGACGCCGGCATTCAGGGTACTGTCCTCGACTGTATCCGCTCCTTCCTCACCGGCAGAACCCAAAGAATCAGACTTCCACCCTTCCTCTCCGAACCCACAGAGATCAACTGCGGAGTACCCCAAGGATCGTCGCTCAGCCCCACACTCTTTAACATCTACATGGCTGCCATTGTCAGACAGCATAGTATCCTACGCCGACGACACCCACCTCATCCTCTCCCTCACCAAGGACCCCATCACCACCAGACTCAACTTCCAGGAAGGAATGAAAGACGTCGCATCCTGGATGAGCAGCAGCTGCCTGAAGCTCAACTCAGAGAAGACAGAGGTCCTCGTCCTTGGACCCTTCCCCTCTGCATAAGACAACACCTGGTGGCCCACCGCCCTCCGCAGCCCCCCCCTTACCCCCACAGACCATGCCCGAAACCTCGGCATCCTACTAGACTCCTCCCTCTCCATGACCCGACAGGTCAACGCTGTTGCCTCCACCTGCTTCAACACAGTCTGCATCCTTCGGAAGACCTTCAAATGGATCCCCCCGAATCAAGAAAGACCGTCACCCACGCACTCATAACCAGCAGACTGGACTACGGAAATGCCCTCTACGCCGAGATCAACAAGTCTCTGCTCCACAAACTCCAGACCATACAGAACACCGCAGACAGACTCGTACTCCGCATCCCTCGACACGAACACATCGCCCAACACATGCGAGACCTCCACTGGCTCCCTGTCGAGAAAAGAGTAACTTTCAACATACTCGCCCACACCTACAAATGCCTCCACAACATCGGACCCCAATATCTCAACGATAGAATCTCCTTCCACGTACCCAAGAGGAACCTTCGAACCGCCGACCTCGCCGAACCTCCGCGCATCCGCAGAGCAAGAACGGGTGGAACAACCTTCTCCTACATCGCGGCCAAGACCTGGAACGAGCTCCCGATCGACATCAGACTCTCCCCACCCTGCCGATCTTCAGGAAGACCCTCAAAGACCTTGCTCTTCGACTGACGAGAGCTCCCACCCTATCCCCCCCCCAACGCCTTGATACCCTTGCAGGTGAGTAGCGCACTTAAAACTCCCTGATTGATTGATTGAGTGGGAACTTCATCCCCAAGTTCTCCTTCTATACTTTCAAAAATGGGGATTCCCACAAATAGATCTGTTCGCCACCTTGGAAAACTCAAAATGCCCAAACTTCGCCTCCAGGTTCTCACACCCTCTATCCAAAGGCAATGCCCTATGGATGAATTGGTCAGGGATATTTGCCTATGCTTTTCTGCCTCTCCTTTTCCTTCCATTTCTGGTTCAGAGGCTCAGGCAAACATCCCTCACATTGATTCTAGTGGCTCCCACTTGGGCCCGTCAACCGTGGTTCACCACACTCTTGGAACCACATCAAAAGCTGCATCTCCATTCCAGCCTTCTCACTCAGAACTATGGAGAAGTCAGACACCCAAACCCCAAGGAGCTCAATCTAGCCATTTGGCTCCTGAAGTCATAGAGTTTGGATACTTAAACTTGCCACCAGAGTGTATGACTATTCTTAGAGGCAAGAAAGCCTACCACCAGAGCATGTGATGCATCAAAATGGAAAATATTTGTTGTATATTGTAACAACAACAATATTGATCCAGTAGATGCCTCTATCCAAAATATTATTTACCTTTTGCATCTACAGCGTGCTGGTCTAGCCTACACTTCCATTTGATTGCCTCTTGCGGCAATAGCCGCATATTTGCAAAACAGACACCATCTAACTTTGTTCAAGATTCCAGTAATTAAAGCATTTATGTAGGGCCTCAAAAGAGTAATACCACCCAGGGTACCTACCTTCACCAGTTTGGAATCTGAACATTGTGCTTACAAGACTCTTGGGTCCACTCTTTGAGCCATTATACAACTGTCCGTTACAGTTTCTCTTATGGAAAGTTACCTTCCTCATTGCTATCACTTCATTAAGGAGAGTTGGTGAGCTACAAGCATTAACCTTAGAAGAACGCTTCTTTCAGCTTCATAAAGATAGAGTAGTTCTTTGCACCAACCCAAAATTCCTTCCCAAGGTGGTTTCTGCTATTCATATCAACCAATCAGTTGAGTTACCTGTGTTCTTCCCTCAGCCTGATTCGGTAGCAGAAAGAGCTCTTCACACACTTGATGTCAGAAGAGCGTTATTGTACTATATTAAGAGTACAAAAGATTTTCGTAAAACGAAACCGCTGTTTGTTGCATTTGCTACACCTCAAACAGGCAATCCTATCTCTCAATCTAGTATTTCAAGATGGATTGTTGAATGCAATCAAACTTGCTACGCTAAAGCCAAAAGCGCTTTACCTATACCTCCTAGAGCACATTCCACTCGTAAAATAGGAGCGTCTATAGCCTTCTTGGGTAACATCCCTATAGCTGACATTTGTAAGGCAGCATCTGAAAGAGACACGTTAGTGACAGATTCCTTACCTTAGAATATCCCCAGGCGTCAGGCTGGATGTTATGTTATGTTATGTTAACAGAAACTTCTAAAGCGCACGGTCACCAAAGAGGTTTCATGGCGCTAATCTTGAACAATATTTCGGCACCCTAGACTATGCGTAAGCTTGCTCAAACAACCAGGTCTTAAGCACCTTTCTAAAACCCAGCAGGTTGTCGCACTTCCTGATTGCCAGAGGTAAGGAATTCCAGAATTTAGGGGCAAGGTAGGAGAACCTACATCCACCCTGACGTTTAAGTTTAATGACAGGGGTAGTCAGTAAATGAGAATGGGCTGACCGTAGGTTACGAAGTGGGACATACTTCGCAATCATGCTGCTGACAAATTTGGGGCTCCTACAATGCAATGCCTTGAAAATTAAGCACCCTGTCTTAAAAGCTGCACGTTGTGCGACAGGTAGCCAATGAAGTTTAGATAACCATGGTCTGGCGGATTGCCATTTAGGTTGTTTATAAATTAGTCTCGCAGCCTGGTTCTGTACCAATTGTAGGCGTTTAAGTAGGAACAGAGGCAGGCCTAGATAGATGGAATTTGAAAAATCAAGGCGCGAGAGAACCAGAGCTATCACCACCTGAGTCAGGGCTGAATGAGTCAGCAAGTAGGCAATCCTCCTAATCTTTCGCAATTGGAAAAAGCAGGAGGAAACCACTGCCCCCACTTGTCCTCTAAGCGAGAGGTCTGCATTTATAGTGACACCCAAGCTTTTCACAGAAAGAGAGGGAGTAGGGGGTTTCCCAATTCTGTCGGCCAAAAGTGAGGGCCCCAGGAGATCTCACTCTTCCCAGGCAGCACTAATTCCGTCTTGCCCGGGTTGAGTTTGAGATGGTTGAGATCCATCCAATGCTGAATATGAAGCATAGTAGCTTGGAATTCAAGGACAGAATCAGGAGAATCTAAGGTAAAAACAAGCTGGAGATCATCAGCATAGTTAAAAGAAGTTATCTTTCTATTCTTCAATGAGTGGATCAAGGGCATAAGGTAAAGATTAAATAAGTGGGGAGATAGGGATGAACCCTGTGGCACCCCGCATGTAGTAGCGAGCTTAGAGGCAGTAAAAGGACCAAGTCGCACTGCTTGGGCTCTGCCTTCAAGGAAGGACCCTATCCAGTTGTAGGCGGTGCCCTGTATACCGGCCTGCCCGACACGGTCCATCAAAATTTTATGATCGACCGTGTCGAACGCGGCCGACAAATCCAGGAGCACCAGGGCCTGGGGAATGCCCTTATCTGCATTAGCTCTCAGAGTGTCCAGTACTGCAAGAATTACAGACTCAGTTGAGTGGGCAGGTCGAAAGCCGGCTTGTTGTGGCTCTAGATGATCTGACTGTTCAATGAAATTAGAGAGGCTCTTAGCCACGTGAGCCTCTAAAATCTTGGCCAAGAAGGGAAGGAGAGAGATGGGACGATAATTCGAAGGATTGAGGGGGTCAGCCCCAGGTTTTTTTTAAAAGCGGGACCACAATAGCATTCTTGAAAGCACTAGGGACCTTGCCCTGTGCAAGAGACTCGTTAAGAAACGGAAGCACGCTGTGAGATGGATCCGGAAAGTTTTGCGTAGCAGTACCCTTGCGCATCGGTAGGCGGCGTCGTGCTGCTCCGCGTCCGTCGTCGGCGTCGTGATCGCCGGGATGACGTCGCGGGCAGTACTTAGACGCCGCCCCTGCGCGCTGACGTCAGTTCTTCTTTTTTCCGCGCCAGTAAGCGCAGATCCGGGAAGAGCAGTGCCCTAGTCAATTTTTGACCAACCTTTTTTGTGAATTTTTTCACTGTTTCTTCATCGAGTCTTCACGACTCCTAGGTGTCGTAGGGATGCCCGGCTTCAAGCCATGCGGAGCCTGTGGTCGCATGATGTCGATCACGGACCCGCATCTCGAGTGTCTCTTCTGTCTCGGCCGAGACCACGACACGAAGTCGTGCCCTGACTGCCGGAAACTTCATCCGAAGGCTTTGCGAGAGCGGTCTCGAAAGCTCCTCGAGGTCCGGCAGTCGGCTCCGCGCCGCACCAAGCCCCGGTCCCGGGAGAGGTCGAGGGGCCGGTAGCGGAGTCCCCACCGGTCGTCGGAGTCCAAGTCTTCGCGCTCCTCGGGTAAGTTGAAGCACAAAAAGTCTAAGAAGCATCATCGCTCTAAGACTTCGCCTCGCCGGTCTCGCGACTCGGCTGAGGCCCCAGTCGGCACCGTCCCCGCGGCCCCGGACATGCCTGTAGAGCCGCCCCCGCATTACCCGTCCTTTCCGGGTTCGGGGGCGACTCCGGCTGAAATACAGGAATTCCTGTCGGCCATGGCCCGCCTCTTCGGGCCTTCAGGTCCCTCCGGTGCGCCTTCGGGCCCCGCGGGCCCTGATGGGGTTGCCCCGGCGCCGCCGTCGACGACTCCGGTCCCGGCGCCGCCTGTCCCACCAGCCTTCATCCCGGCCTCGGCTCCGATCCCGGCTCCGGTGGTACCGCAACCCCCATCGACGCCGGTTGACCTAACCACGCCTCCGCCGACGCCGATGTCCCTGGTGCCGTTCCTGGCGCCGTCCGGGGCTCCGGACGGCGTCGTTCCCGGTTCTCTCCGGCTCCGGACATGGAGCCGGACCGACGCTCGCTCGACGCCGGCTCCGGCGCCGATGAGACCTTGGGTCCCAAATGTCCCTCCTCCATATTTTGAACAAGAGGAGGACCAGGAGAGCTGGGAGGGGTCTGAGGACCCTCTCACACAACAGTGAGTAAGATCCGGACTGGGCTGAGGAACTTGGGGATGCCAGTGGTCTAGACACCTCCCCTGACACTGGCATGCTGTCTCCTCCCGTGGCTACGGAGGAGGGAGCTAATTTTGCAACGGTGTTGCGTGAGAGCAGCTGGAGCCTTACATCTCCAGTTGCCTACTGTGGCCGTCAGGACTAACCTCCTGACAGAAGTGCTTCAGCCGGCGGCTTCCTCCTCGGAGACTGTGCTGCCGTTTAATGATGCACTCACTGACGTTCTTTTGGGTGCCTGGTCCAAACCCACCACAGGGGCTCCTGTGGATAGGAACGTGGCCCGGACGCCATCGCCCTGCTCCGGGCGACCCCTTGTTTCCCTCCCAACATCCCACCCCGAGAGCTTGGTTGTCCAAGCCTCTGCCTCCCAAACCGCCTTCCCTACCGCCCCTCCGGATAGGGAATCCAAACGCCTGGACCAATTTGGGAAGAAGGCTTTTTCTTCCTCCAGTGCTGGCTTGCGGTCCGTCAACACCGCTTGCCTTTTGGGCCGATATACCCACTCCCTGTGGGATTCGGTGGCGGCTGTTTTGCCGCAGTGTTCTGAGGAGGCCCAGACACTGCTTACCCGCGAGATGCGGCTAAATACACCATCCGTTGTGGCCTTGATACCGCCGACTCGCTAGGCAGATCGCTTGCGACAACGGTGGCGCTACGTCGCCACGCCTGGCTGAGAACAACTTGTTTCTCGGGTGATGTCCAGAATACACTCATGGACATGCCCTTTGATGGAGTCGGTCTTTTTGGTTCAAAGGCAGACCATGCGCTGGAGCGGTTTAAGGACTCACGGGCTACTGCCAAGTCCTGGGCCTTTCTGTTGTACGCCCTCCGCTCACCTCTGCTTTTCGCCCCTTTCGTGGCCACGGAAGGGCGCCCAATCACGTCAGCTGCCCAGCCACCGGCCCGCGCAGCAAGCGTCTTCGCGTGGCCAAGGACGTGGATACCGCCGTGGCGGTTCGGGCAACCAGCGTGCGGGTCAGGCCACCACCTCCAACCCGTCCGCGGCCTCCAAGCCCTCCTAGTCCCTCCTTTCCGGTGCACAGCACGCCAGTAGGGAGCAGGGTCCGCCATCACCTTCACCACTGGCGTCCCATCACCTCGGACAGGTGGGTCTTGGACATTGTCCGAAGGGGCTACTCCCTCCCCTTCGAGACCACCCCCCAGCCATGCCACCTCAATTCCACCGCATGTCAGGGGATCACTTGGTACTTCTGCAGAAGGAAGTCACGGCCCTCTTGGCCAAGAGGGCCATCGAGCATGTTCCGACCCCAGAAGTAGGACGTGGTTGCTACTCCCACTACTTCCTGGTGCCCAAAAAGGACAAGGAGGACATGCGTCCTATCTTGGACCTCCGGAACGTCAATCGCTTCCTCCGGAAGGAGAAGTTCAAGATGCTCACCCTAGCTCAGGTCTTGACTCCCCTCGACCCTGGAGACTGGTTGGTAGCGTTGGACTTGCAGGACGCTTATTTTCACATCCCCGTCCTGCCGGCCCACCGGCGTTACCTGCGGTTCACGGTAGGCCTCGAGCATTTTCAGTTCACCGTGCTCCCCTTTGGCCTTACAAGTGATGGCGGTGGTCGCAGCTCATCTGCGCAGGGCAGGGGTTCCAGTCTTCCCCTACCTCGACGACTGGCTGCTGAAGGCGGGCTCGTCCCAGGCATTCTTCTCCCACCTCCAGACTACGGCTGAACTCCTGCACTCGCTTGGGTTCTCCATCAATGTGCCGAAGTCGCATCTGATTCCTTCTCCACAGCTCCTTTTCATCGGAGCAGTTCTGGACACGACGCAGTTTCGGGCCTATCCTCCCCGAACGGCGAGTCCGGGATATTCAGGCTATGATTCCGATCTTTCAGCCTTTATCCTGGGTTTCGGTACGGATGACCCTGAGGCTGCTGGGCCTCATGGCCTCCTGCATCCTGCTGGTCACTCATGCCAGATGGCATATGTGGGCTCTGCAGTGGGACCTGAAGTTCCAGTGGGCGCAGCACCAGGGCAACCTGTCCGATCACGTCCAGATCTCGTAGGGGACTGCAAAACAGTTGCAGTGGTGGCTCTCGAACCGGCAATGGGTCATGGGCAGATCCCTCTACCTTCCCCAGCTAGAGCACACAGTTGTGACAGACGCGTCCCTTCTGGGATGGGGCGGTCACATGGGAGAGGCGGAGATCAGAGGCCTCTGGTCTCCGGCGGAGTCCCGGCTCCATATCAACCTTCTGGAGCTCCGGGCGATCCGACTTGCACTCAAGGCATTCCTTCCCTCTGTCAAAGGGAAGGTAGTGCAGGTGTTCACCGACAACACCACCGCCATGTGGTACTGCAACAAACAGGGCGGGGTGGGGTCGTGGACCCTTTGTCAGGAGGCTCTGCGCCTCTGGACATGGCTGGAACATCAGGGCATGTTCCTGATGGTTCAACACCTGGCAGGTTACCTGAACGCCAGGGCGGACGAACTCAGCCGCAGGTGCATGATGGATCACGAATGGCGTCTTCACTCGGAAGTGGCGCAAGGACTCTTTCTACAGTGGGGAGAGCCTTGGTTAGATCTATTCGCCACCGAAGAGAACGCGCAATGTCATCAGTTCTGCGCGTTGGAATTTCCAAGGCGGCACTCGCTCGGCGGCGCTTTTCGTCGCGAGTGGAGTTGCGGTCTGTTGTACGCCTTTCCGCCTATACCACTTCTACCCAGAGTGTTGAAGAAGATTCGGCACGACCGGGCCCAAGTCATTCTTGTGGCTCCGGACTGGGCTCGAAGAGTTTGGTATCCCGAGCTACTCAGTATGAGCGTAGATCCCCCGATCCGTCTGCCTCTTCGGGAGGATCTTCTATCGCAGCAGCAGGGGACGGTCCTCCACCCGAACCTGTCCAGCCTCCACCTGCTTGCGTGGAGATTGAGCGGCGGCAGTTGATTCCTTTCGACTTGCCTCCCGAAGTTTGTGATGTGATTCTGGCAGCCAGGCGTCCCTCCACTAAGGTGGTATACGCCTGCAGGTGGAACAAGTTTGTGGCATGGTGCACAGGAAAGGCTGTGAATCCCCTTTCTGCCCCTCTTTCTGAGGTTCTTCTGTTCCTTCTTTCCCTGGCCCAACAGGGTTCTGCCCTGGGTACCATCAGGGGCTATCTTTGTGCCATCTCGGCCTTCCTCGGGCTTCCTGATCAGCCCTCCCTTTTCAGGTCCCCTGTTAACAGGTTTCTAAAAGGCATTACACACCTCTTCCCCTCCTGTTCCGTTTGTGATGCCTCAGTGGGACTTGAACTTGGTTCTTACCTTTCTTATGTGCGCTCCCTTTGAGCCTCTACATAACTGTCCTCTTCGTCTTCTGACTCTGAAGACAGCCTTTCTGGTGGCCATCACCTCCGCTCGGCGGGTGAGTGAGCTCCAGGCTCTTTCATGCATACCTCCCTTTCTGTCTGTCCATCCAGACAAGGTTGTTCTTAGGACGCGTCCGTCCTTCTTGCCAAAGGTGGTTACTGCCTTCCACATTGGGCAGACCATCACTTTGCCCACCTTCTTTCCACCTCCGCATCCTTCCAGAGAGGAAGAGAGGCTCCACCGTCTGGACCCAAAACGTGCGCTTTCTTTTTATATCAACCGCACACAACAGTTCCAGGTGGATGACCAGCTCTTTGTTGGCTACGTGGGCGCCAAAAAAGGTCGGGCGGTGCACAAGAGAACCATCTCCCGCTGGGTAACCTTGTGTATCAAAGCCTGCTATTCTTTGGCTAAGAAGGAGCCTCCTGTTGGGCTGCGTGCCCATTCCACCAGGGCAACGGCTGCTACCACGGCCTTAGGCCACGGTGTTCCGCTGCAGGATATCTGTCAGGCAGCTACGTGGGCCTCGCTGCACACGTTTACCAAGCATTACTGCCTTGACAGTCTGGTCCGGAGGGACGGCTTCTTTGGCCGTTCTGTCCTCCGGGACTTCCTTGTCTGATCTTTGTTCGCAGACCCACCACCGGGGTTGGTATTGCTGGGGTATCTATTCTAAGGTAAGGAATCTGTCACTAACGTGTCTCTTTCAGATGCACAAGTTACTAACTTGTGTAACGATATATCTGTAAGAGACAGTAGTTAGTGACAGATTCCTTACCGCCCCACCCATCCTCCCCGTTCTGCAAACTGATTTCTAGGGTTAAGGACATCCCTTTCAGGGCCATAGTATTTTTCAGACACCTATGTCCGCTTCTTGCATGGCTCTGCGTTCCTGGCGCGGAAAGTCGTGTACAGAACTGACGTCCGCGCGCAGGGGCGGCGTCTAAGTACTGCCCGCGACGTCATCCCGGCGATCACGACGCCGACGACGGACGCGGAGCTGCACGACGCCGCCTACCGACGCGCAAGGGTACTGCTACGCAAAAACTTTCCGGATCCAGCCTGACGCCTGGGGATAATCTAAGGTAAGGAATCTGTCACTAACTACTGTCTCTTACAGATATATCGTTACACAAGTTAGTAACTTGTGCAACATGGTCCACACCACACACATTTACCAAACACTATTGTGTGGATGTGTTAACACGTCAACAAGCCAATGTAGGGTAAGCGGTGCTAAAGACACTTTTTGAGACATCTGCAACATCTACTGGTTAGTCACTGCTTTGGGAGACTACTGCTATATAGTCTATACAAAGCATGTGTATCTACAGCACGCATGCCTCGAACGGATTATGTTACTTACCCAGTAAGCATCTGTTCTTGGCATGTAGAGCTGTAGATTCACATGCGCCCTCCCAGGGCACCATAGTTGTTGCAGGTTTCAATATTTACATTACATATGCATGGACATCTCTGTACTACGCTCACTCACTCCATTCTCACCCTCTTGTGGGAAAACAATCTAAAAATGGAGTTGATGCCCATGCGCACTATCACCAAAAGGAGGAGTCACTTTACCTCTTGCCTGGGAAAGACTTCTTCGAAGAAAAACAACTTTCAAACATCCGGACCCAACACTAGATGGCAGGAGTATGCAAAGCATGTGAATCTACAGCTCTAAATGCCAAGAACAGATGCTTACTGGGTAAGTAACATGTAAGTAACATAATCCTTATTTTGATCAGATTCTGTCCAGGGCCTTAAGAGTGTTCCTCTTGATGAAGATGATGAGGTACATAATTTATTCCCTCCTCATTACACTGATGCAGGCATGTATTTAGACTTGCAAAACACTAGTGGCCTGGTTACATCGGAGGTAAATTTGGACTCCCCACTGGGGAAGCCTACAGAGGAGAGACCATCTTTTGCGGTAGTAGTTCACAGAGTTGCAGAAGTATTGACCTTTCAATTGCCCATGGTAGAAACCAAGTCAAATCTGCGGAGGTCTTTCAGCTTGGGCCTGTGACTTTAGAGTCCTATCTGGTCTTTATTGAGGCTCTGTCAGCTTTGATGTCTGCCTGGGCTAAGCGTTGTTCTATTCTGCCGATGAGTTTTCTGTATGTAGGCGTCTTAGCCCTGCTCCTTGGGAACTAGCCTTTTTGACCCAGCACAAGAAGATTGATTGTTCAGGCTTCCACTAGCAAAGTCAACCATAATGAATTCCTGCTGCCCAGCCAGAGAGAGAATCCAATCGCGTTGACATCTTTGGAAGAAACATTTTCTTATCTGCCAGTTTGACATTGAGGTCCCTGTGTGTGGCCTGTCAGTTAGGGGCTATACACCTATCCTCTGGGGATATGCCCAGTGAGAGTTTGCCTGCTGTTCCAAAGGAATTCAGGAATGCATTTCACAAATGATCAATGATTGACAGGGCGTGGCTAAGTTCATATTGAGCAGCGATTTGGACATGATGCTGTGTGAATCACACCATAAGCACAAGTTTGGTGATCAAATGACATTTATAAATGCGCGCCACAGGATTTTCTAGGGATGTGCATGCATTCTTTATGGGATATCCCATAAAAGTTCTAGGGTTTTGTGGAGAAAAAACGTATTCTGCATAGGAGTGTCTCAAAGGAAGCCATGCTACAACCTATTCTTTGGGCTTGTTAACCCCAGACAGCCAACTCCACCAAATTGAACTGAAAGTTCAGAGGATAATCTTTTTGGTATTTCCTATCACAAAGGCAGCCCTCGCAGCCTGTTCAACAGCACATATATATTCCTGTGTCTGGATTCATGGTACTAGATGTTGTCTTTGAACTTGCAGGGCAGGTGGTTTCACGCAATCCCACAGAAGCTTTAAATTTGTGGTGGGTTAGGATCACATTAAGCATTCCATTCTACTCTTCAGCCTCACCTCTTGCCAATTTCTGCCATCCACATCCCATCCTCCCAGTGTTTCCGAAGCTGATGACTGATGTCATGAGTCACCTTCCCAGGCTAGGGTTACATGTATTCCCGTGACTTGATGACTGGCTGTTAAATGTGAGGTCGCTGCTGTCGATCATGGACCACCTGTGGACAAGTGTTTCCCTTCTGTCTTCCTTGGGCTTCTATATCAGTGAACACAAATTCTGTCTGCAACCTTTACAGAGGATTCCCTTCATACAGGGTCCTCCTGGGCACAGTGGCTTCCAAGGCACCTGTACCCCCACAATGTGTTTGGGACATTTAGGTTATGATCCTGATGTTTTCCAGTCGACTCCTGCCTTTCCTTGCAGACTGTTCTGAGGCCTCTTGACCGTGTGCATCCTACTGGTTCCCGCTGCTCGTTGGCACATGCGGGCTCTGCTTTGAATCCTTTGTCTGCAATGGGCTCAGCAATGGGATTGCCTCTCTGACAACATCTATATCAGATGAGGCAACCCAGGATCTTCAGTTGTGGCTGACAGAGGCCAACATGACCTCTGTCAGCCTGTCCTCCCTTTCCCACTCTGAGTATTGATGGATGCATTGCCTCTGTGTTGGGTCATCTGGACAAGGTGGAAATTAGGGGCCTTTGGTCTCTAGTGGAGCAGACACACCATATCAGTCTTCTGGAACTATGCGCTATTCTATTGATCCTGAAGGCATTTCTCGTGTCCATCAGAAGGAAGCTTGTCCAGGTGCTAATGGGCAAGTCAACCAATATGTTGTACAGCAACAGGCTGTGGGATTGTGGGCACTATGCCAGGAGGCACTGAGGTTCTGGTTGTCTCAGCCTCCAAGGGATCTCTGTGATGGCCAATCATTTGGTGGGCTTGCTAAATGCCAGTGTCATTTCTCTAGATGTAATCTAGCAGACCATGTATGGTGTTTACACCCAGAAGTGGTTCAAGGCATCTTAGCCTAGTGAGGGATGTCTTGGGAAGATCTTTTCACAACCGCCAAGAACATGCAGTGTTGTGACTTCTATGTGCTTGAGTTTCTGCCTCAAGGCTTCCTGGGGGACATTTATACAGCCTACATTGAGTCTGTTGTCTCGAGTGTGCATTTCCACCACTTCTGTCCCCAAGTTCTGGAGAAGACCAGAAGGGACAGAGCTCACCTTATCCTGATAGCCCCAGATTAGACCTGGGGACGTATTATGGAAGTGTCCCAGGGGCGCAACGGGATTCGCACCCACTGCATGCCCCTGGGGCACTTTGGTATTACAGAAGGGGCTGCAGACGCTTGTGCGTCCCCTTCTGTAATACCGCTGGCGCACATAAAGCACCAGCGATATCTTCGGAGGGCGTTCCCTCATTTGCATGGGGAGGTGGCCTCATGCAAATGAGGGAATCCCTTTGCCTCTGCGCCATATTGTAGATCCTGGCGCAGAGGCAAAGAAGCGGTCAAAAGGTGCAATGACAGTGCCCTCCCTAAAAGGTGGCGCACTGTCAGTGCTGAAGGCAGCCCTCTGGAGGGGGTGTAGGTGGTCCCATGGACCCCCCAGATATCCTCTTGCAGGCGGGTGCAGTCACTCACTGTACCTGCCTGCAAGGGGGATCTCTAATCCCCCTTAAAAGTGGAGGCGGGTTGCCTCCTGCACTGTGAAACATGGAGCGGCTTCAAAGCAGCTGCTCCATTTTTCACATGAATGCGCTGCCCCCAGACCAGCACAAGTTTGCGGCTGCCCTAGGGAGAAGGCACTCATCCTAATACGGTTCATTTTCCTTGATTGAGCCGGGCGCACCTTTTAAAAGGGATAATGTATAATGTGGCCTCAGAAGTGTGATTCTTCGGTCTGCTGAGCCTGAGTATTTGCCCTCCATTTTTTATTTCTCTTCTGTATGACCTCTGGTCTGAACAATCAAGCAGGGTTCTGCGCCCGAACTCCCACCATCTACACCTCTGTTAGTGATCATTGAGCTGAACGGGTTTGATTTGCCTGCAGAAGTGGGAAATATTATCCAGGTGGCTATTCACATGTCTACCAAAGTCTGTTTATTCTGGCTGTTGCAGAAATGTGTGACCTGGTGCAAGGACAATCTGGTTGATCCCCCTTCAGGCCAAGCAATCTGATAATCTGATGTTTACTTGTTCACTGGCCTAGTGAGGCTTTGCTTCGGGCATCATTAAAGGTTGTTGGCACTTTTGGCTTTTTTACGTTTGCCTAACTAATCCTCATTGCTTAAGTCACTGGTTATGGTGCTGTTTTTCAATGCGTTCACTTATGTTTCCTCCTGCACCCTTTATCATCCCAGAGCAGGACTTTAACTTGTTCCTCAAGTTCTTGATTTGCTATCCTTTTGAGTCTATGCACAGCTGTTCCTGAGGTTGCTGACGATTAAGACTATTTACCTTGTTACAGTTACTTCTGCATGCCATGTCAGTGAATTGCAGGCCTGATCACTACAGCCACCAAATATTCCATTAAAAATTGGCGCTTCATTATTTTTCCAACTGAAAGTGTTCTCTCCCTTCATGTGGGACGATCCATCATGGTGCCTGCTTTTTTCTCTACACAACACCCCACTGAGGACGAAGAGAGGCTTCACCGGCCTATGAATGTAAGGGCAGTTCAGAAACCAACCTTGTCCAGATGTTATGTAGTCTGAGACTATCCTGATCCACAAACTGAAGAATGGGCCTCATTTACAGTAGTGGTTTAGAGGGCAGTGGTGAGGTACTAAAGTTGCAACTACACTTCATTGAGACTAATGTGGATGTTTTAAATGAGATTCACCAGCCTGGGCCAGAGACTTCAGAGCCCTTGCTTCCAATCAATAATGCCCTAACGGATGCTTTCAGGGCTACCTGCTCAAAACCTTTTTCTTGCCTGCCTGTTAGTTGAAATGTTGACAGGCAACACAGGCGTGCACCAACTCATCCAGATTTTCTCACCAAGCACCCTACTAAGAAAAAACGTATTGTAACTCCCTTGACCCATTCCCGAACAGAATCCAAAAGGATTGATGCTCTTGGCAAGCAAATGTTTTCTTTTAGTAGCCAAGCATTGCGTTGCATAAGCGCAGTTCTGTCTTTTAGGCTAATATACGCATGCCCTATGGAAAATGGCAAGCAAGGTTTTGCTGGTAATCCCGGAAGAGCATAGATCAGCCTATTTGCGACTCCCTTCTACATCGGACAGGTCGATCACTCTACCAACATTCCTTGCTCCCTCTAACCCCTTAAAAGAGGAGGAAAGGCTCCATCGGTTGGACCCCAAGAATGCTTTGAGCTTTTACACTGATAGAATCAAGGCCCATCGAGTGGATGATCAGCTCTTTGTGGGGTTTTGTGCGGCGAGGACCCTGTTAAAGTGGATAGCCCTCTACATGAAGATCGGCTATGCACTGACAAAGAAACAGCTCCCTGAGGGTCTGAGAGCCCATTCAGCCAAGGCCAATGCTTCTACAGCAGCACTGATGTGAGCATTGATTGCCCTTGAAATCTATCTGGGTTTTTTTGTGTAAAGCACTACTGCTTTGACAGCCAGATCCAACAGAAAGAACATTTCATCCACTCAGTTCTGCAGGGCTTTTTGATTGGAGTCTTTTGGAAATGTCCCTTTCTGCAGGGTCACTCTGGATTTTTTTTTGCCTTTTACTGAGCTTTATTTTTGCTTGCTATATAACTGTTGTAAAGTAATTCTGCTCCTCCTTTCAATATGGTAAAATTGGTTTACTGCTGATTAGCATATTTAACTTACCTATAAGTCCCTAATATGTGGTGCCAAGATGTACCCAGGGCCTGTAAGTTAATTGACATAGGTAGACTGCAGCACCCATTGTGCCATCCTCTACAGTGACAATGTAGTAAACGTAACTGCAGGCCTGCCACCAGTAGACTGTGCAGGTTTTAACTTCAAATTCAACTTATCAAAATAAAGCCTTTTGACAGGCCTAAACCCTTTCTGCTAAATATTAAGTTACCCTTAAGTAGACCTTACATCCTAATAAGCAAGATGCATGATATTTAAGAGTAGGACATGTAAAAGTTTAATTTTAAACTTGTCCTTGCTCTGAAAAGTATCAAAGGGCTATTTTCACTGTAGCATGTTCCATAGGAAGTCATTGGGATACATTATTAAGTTTAATAAACTTTATCTCTTGCAACGGAACTGCTCAAGGAATATCTTAAGGACTGTTTTTAATAGTTAAACTCCAATTTAATGGTCAAGTCAATTTTTATATACTTATTACAGGAAAGGTATTTTAGAATAGTTACCTTTTGGCTGTCTAAACCTTCTATGGACTTTCAGTGCCTTCCAGTTGTCACCTGGCAGTTTGACTCCCCTGTAGTGAGGTGTAAACTGCTCTCAGGAGCAAATAGGCTTGCCTGAATTAGCAGAGCTGACCCATCTGAACCTGATAGAATGTGCAAGGAAGACTGGGAGGATCCTCTTTGACATTAGTTTCCAGTCCTACTTTAATGTCTTTTTTACTGCTTGTAGGTCTGCTGGGTGTTTCATATGACACATTTGGCGCACTTCATAGAGGCCTCCACTGTCACAGGTAAATATTAGTTGACGCTTCATTTGTCCTGCCAACCAGTCAAGCCCCAATCACAGTGGGGCTCTCTTTGACATTACAGTGCTACAGCGTGTTTAACATAGCCGCTGAGTTTACATACAACATTTGGGGATCACTTCAAAGAAGGTAAACAGACTGCCAAAACACTTTGTGTATCCACTGCCTGGTTGCTGAAAGCTCAGCCTTGTCCTTCTAGAATTCTGTCTGAGTTTATTGGGGGCACAGGAGCTGGCTAAATTTTGATTTTAGTGTTAGATGTGGGCGGACACCAGGATTACCATAGTACACTTCCCACAGACACCACTAGCCTTCAGAGCCTAAGTTTAATGTGCTGAAGACTTCGGTAATCGTAAAAATGCCCAAAGTGGGGTAGGGTTAGCCCTGGGAACCATAGCCCCATTGGTTAGGGAGTCTCCAGGGGTCATTCCCACCCGCTAGCTCATGCCAGGCACAACAGTGGCACCTCTAGTCACCCACTTCAGGACCTTTGGAAGATCAGAAGAGGACTGAACATGTCTGAGACCTGAGGGGAGCCATAAAGGACTTCACCTGTTCTCTCTCGTGTACCCAGGACAAAGAATTGGACTGCAAGGGTGATACGGTTGCCCTCCAGTTATAGCTGCAGGACACAAACGCTTTAAGATGCATGTTCGAGGCATATGAGCTGTAGATCGTGTACTTGTGCATAGATCGCCATCTGGTGTTGGGCTCGGATGTTTGCACTTTGTTTTTGTCTTGGAAGAAGTTCTTTGTAGTCACGAGATAGGTGACTACTGCTTGGGATCATAGTGCGCATGGGCATCGACTCCACCCTCAGATTGTTTTTCTCCGCCATCAGGTTCGGATGTAAATTCCTACGCTCCGGGTCGGTGTCGTACTCGATCCCCCTTCAACGCACAATCCCTCACCGCTCAACGGTATTGTTTCGATCGCGTTACCTTTCCACGCGCCTCCAAAGTATTCACCACAACTTCGATTCCGGTCGTCGACGCGGGTCGTTGGGCCCTTCGGCGCCACCAGGCCTGCAGTCAATGGAAAGAACTCCATTTAAAAAATGCCCCCTGTGTGGTGCCAAATTCCCACACACTGACCTCCACGAGGTCTGTAACCTTTGCCTCTCTCCAGAGCACGAGGACAAAGACTGCCCGGCCTGTGCTTCCTTCAGATCCAAAAAGACTATACGTGATGGGGATGGGGGGGTGGGGACACCCACAAGGGGATGACGACGATGATGACATCCACAGTATTCCACCACCTGACCCCTGGGTGTATTATGATGAGGCCCCAGATATACCTGAGCCAGACTCCTACCCATCTAAGCCATACCCTCCAGATGATAGCATAGGCTTTGCACAACTCATAGACAGAGCAGCCAAATACCATGGGGTAGAACTACACTCACCCCCTTCGGACGAAGATTTTTTGCTAGAGACCTTCACACAAACTCAAAGGACAACAAATACTTTACCTATGCTCAAGGGTATGATTAAACATGCCCCTGATGTATTTAAAGACCCTGTCAGGGCTGGAGTTCTCAACCCCAGGGTTGATAAAAAATATAAAGCAGCTCCAAATGATCCTGCTTATATCAAGGGGCAGCTCCCTCTAGATTCTCTAGTAGTTACAAATGCCCGTAAACAGGCAAACTCCCAGACAACAGGTGATGCCCCTCCGCCAGATAAAGAATCAAAATTACTAGACGCATCTGGTAAACGGGTTGCGTCACAGGCGGCAAATTACTGGCGCATTGCTAACGCCCAAGCTTTACTGGCCAGGTATGACAGGGCGCATTACGATGAACTGGAGACATCTGAAAGAAACACATAGTGATAGATTCCTTAACTTAGAATATCCCCAGGCGTCAGACTGGATCCGGAAAGTTTTCGTCAGCAGTACCCCTGCGCGTCAGTAGGGGTGTCGTGCGGCTCCGCGTCCGTCGTTGGCGTCGTGGTCGCCGAGATGACGTTGCGGGCGCTACTTGGACGCCGCCCACGCGCGCTGACGTCAGTTCTTTATTTTTCCGTGCCAGCAAGCGCAGATCCGGAGAGAGCGGTACCCCCAGTCTTTTTTGACTAAGTTTTTTGAGATCTTTTTCTCACCTTTTTCGAGTCGATACGACTCCTGGTGCAGTTAGGGATGCCCTGGTTTAAGTCCTGCGAGGACTGTCATCGGATGATGTCGGTGACGGACCCGCATCGCGTGTCTCTTCTGCCTGGGGCGCGACCACGACCCCAAGTCGTGCCCCGACTGCCGGTCCATGGCGCCGAAGTCTTTGCGGGAGCGGTCCCGAAAGCTGCTTGAAGCCCGGCAGTCGGCTCCGCGCCATGAGAGGTCCCGGTCCAGAGGGAGGTCGAGGGACCGTGGGCGGGGTCCCCATCGGCGATCGTCGGGATCGAAGTCTTCGCACTCGGGGTCAGGTAAGGCGAAGCACAAGAAGTCGAAGAAACGTAATCGTTCTCCGACTTCCCCTCGCCGGTCGCGCGACGCGGCTGAGGGTACGGGTGGTGCCACCCCCGCGGCTCCGGCGGAGTTCATGGAGTCACCGCCCGACTACCCGCCCTTCCCGGGACTTCCTGTCGGCCATGGCTCGCCTCCTTGGGCCGTCGGGTCCCGCCGGTGCGCCTTCGGGCCCTGCGGTCCCGCATGGGTGTCCTCGCGTTTCCTCGCCGGTGGCTCCGGCCCTGGCGTCGCGGTCGACTCCGGCGCCGCAGGACACCCTTGGATCCAGGCCTGGATCCCGGTCGACGCCGGTTGACCTTGTTACGCCTCCACCGACGTCGACTCCACCGGCACCGATCCTGACGCCGCCCGCTCCTCGGGATGACGTCGACCCCGGCTTCAGCCCCGAAGTGGACGCGGCGTCGGTCGATGCCGTTCTCGACGCCGTTTGGGGATTTCTATCCCCATGTCCCTACCCCTTATTTCAGGCCTGTTGAACAGCCTGAGGAGCAAGGGGAGAACTGGGAGGGGTCGGACGACCCTCTCGCTGCAGCCTGCGAGTCTGAACAGGATTGGGCTGAGGATTTGGGGGACGCCAGTGGTCTGGATACCTCACCAGACCTTGGCATGCTGTGTCCTCCTACCGTGGCTACGGAGGAGGGAGCCAGTTATGCAGTGGTGTTGCGTAGGGCGGCGGAGGCCCTACACCTCCAGCTCCCTACTGTGGCAGTCAAGTCTAACCTCCTGACAGAGGTGCTTCAGCCAGCAGCTACTTCTGCGGAGCCGCTGCTGCCCTTTAATGAAACCCTTTCGGACGTTCTTTTGGGCACTTGGTTCAGGCCCACCACAGGGGCTCCTGTGGATAGGAACGTGGCCCGACGCCATCGCCCGGCTCCGGGTGACCCCATTTTCCTTTCCCAACACCCCACCCCGAGAGCTTGGTTGTCCAAGCCTCTGCTTCCCCAACCGCCTTCCCTTCCGCCCCGCCGGATAGGGAATCCAAGAAGCTGGATCAGTTTGGGAAGAAGATTTTCTCTTCCACCAGCTCTGCGCTGCGGTCCGTGAACACCGCATGCCTCTTGGGCCGTTATTCCCACTGTCTGTGGGATACGGTGGCGAACGTGCTGCCCCAGTGTCCGGAGGAGGCCCGGCCTGCTCTCGCCCAGGCTGTTGCAGAGGGGAGAGACGCAGCGAAGTTCATGATCCGTTGTGGTCTAGACACCGCTGACTCACTGGGCAGATCCATTGCAACGACGGTGGCGGTTCGCCGTCACGCCTGGTTGAGAACCACTGGATTTTCAGGGGATGTCCAAAACACCCTTATGGACATGCCCTTTGATGCCGTCGCCTCTTCGGCGACAAAGTGGACAGTGCGTTGGAGCGGTTTAAGGACTCACGGGCTACGGCCAAGTCCTTGGGACTCTCGGCAGTCCGCCCTCCTCCGCCTTCCGCTTTTCGCTCCTTTCGTGGCACAGGAAGGGGCGCCCCGCAGCGTTCGCAACAGAGCCACAGGCCTGCGCAGCAATCATCCCAGCGCAGCCGCAGACGCGGGTTCCGCCGCGGCGGACAAAGGGGCCAGCGGGCGGGTCAGTCCGCCACCACTGCCTCCAAACCTTCCTAATCCGAACTTTCAGGCCCATCAAACGCCAGTGGGCGGCAGGCTCCGCCATCCCCTCCCCCACTGGCGCACCATCACTTCGGACAGGTGGGTTTTAGAGATAGTCCGGAGGGGCTACTCCCTCCCCTTCGAGACTACCCCCCCCAGCCATGCCACCTCAATACCACCGCATGTCGGGGGATCACTTGGTGCTTCTTCAGCAGGAAGTTGCGGCCCTCTTGGCCAAGGGGGCCATTGAGCGCGTTCCAACGCACGAAGTAGGTCGTGGTTGTTATTCCCACTACTTTGTGGTGCCCAAGAAGGACAAAGGCCTGCGTCCTATCTTGGACTTCCGGAACGTCAATCGCTTCCTCCGCAAAGAGAAGTTCAAGATGCTCACTCTAGCTCAGGTCTTGTCTGCTCTCGACCCACAAGACTGGATGGTGGCGCTGGACTTGCAGGACGCCTATTTCCACATCCCTGTCCTGCCAGCCCACAGGCGATACCTACGGTTCATGGTAGGCCACGAGCACTTTCAGTTTACCGTGCTCCCCTTTGGCCTTACCAGCGCCCCTCGGGTGTTCACCAAGGTGATGGCGGTGGTCGCAGCTCATCTGCGCAGATCAGGGGTCAGTCTTCCCCTATCTCGACGACTGGTTGTTGAAGGCGGGCTCGTCCCAGGCAGTCGTCTCCCACCTCCAGACTACGGCCGACCTCCTGCACTTGCTGGGGTTCTCCTTCAATGTCCCGAAGTCGCACCTGATTCCCTCCCAGAAGCGCCTCTTTATCGGAGCGGTTCTGGACACGGCGCAGTTTCGGGTCTATCCTCCCGAACAGCGAGTCCGGGACATTCGGGCTCTGATTCCCATCTTTCAGTCCTTGTCCCGGATTTCGGTCAGAGTGACTCTCAGGCTGCTGGGCCTCATGGCCTCCTGCATCCTGCTGGTCAATCATGCCAGGTGGCATATGCGGGCTCTGCAGTGGGACCTGAAGTTCCAGTGGGCGCAGCATCAGGGAAACCTGTCCGATCACGTCCAGATCTCAGAGGGCACTTCACGACAATTGCAGTGGTGGCTCACGAACCGGCATTGGGTCGACGGCAGATCCCTCTCCCTTCCCCAACCGGAGTTCACAGTGGTAACGGATGCGTCCCTCCTGGGATGGGTCGGCCACATGGGAGAGGCGGAGATCAGAGGCCTCTGGTCTCCGGCGGAGTCCTGGCTCCATATCAACCTTTTGGAGCTGCGGGCGATCAGGTTTGCACTGAAAGCATTCCTTCCCTCTCTCAAGGGGAAGAGTAGTGCAGGTGTTCACAGACAACACCACCGCCATGTGGTACTGCAACAAACAAGGCGGGGTGGGGTCGTGGACCCTCTGTCAGGAGGCTCTGCGTCTCTGGACATGGCTGGAACATCAGGGCATGTCCCTGGTGGTTCAACACCTGGCAGGTTCTCTGAACGCCAGGGCGGACGAACTCAGCCGCAGGTGCATGCTCGATCACGAAGGGCGTCTTCACTCGGAGGTGGCGCAAGGTCTCTTTCAGCAGTGGGGAGAGCCTTGGTTAGATCTATTCGCCACCAAAGAGAACACGCAATGTCATCAGTTCTGCGCGTTGGAATTTCCAAGGCGACACTCGCTCGGCGACGCTTTTCGTCGCGAGTGGAGTTGCGGTCTGTTGTACGCCTTTCCGCCTATACCACTTCTGCCCAGAGTGCTGAAGAAGATCAGGCGCGACCGGGCCCAAGTCATTCTTGTGTCTCCGGACTGGGCTCGAAGAGTATGGTATCCCGAGCTACTCAGTATGAGGATGGATCCTCCAATCAGACTGCCTCTTCGGGAGGATCTTCTGTCGCAGCAGCAGGGGACGGTCCTCCACCCGAACCTGTCCAGCCTCCACCTCTTTGCGTGGAGATTGAGCGGCGGCAGTTGATTCCCTTCAACTTGCCTCCTGATGTTTGTGACGTTATTCTGGCAGCCAGGCGTCCCTCTACTAAAGTGGTATACGCCTGCAGGTGGAACAAATTTGTTTCATGGTGCACAGCAAAGGCTGTGGATCCCTTTTCTGCCCCTCTTTCTGAGGTTCTACTGTTCCTTCTTTCTTTGGCCCAGCAGGGCTCTGCTCTGGGCACTATCAAGGGCTACCTTTCTGCTATTTCGGCCTTTCTCAGGCTCCCTGATCAGCCCTCTCTTTTCAAGTCCCCTGTTGTAAATAGGTTTCTTAAAGGCATTACTCACCTTTTTCCTCCTATTCCTTTCGTGATGCCTCAGTGGGACTTGAATCTGGTTCTGACGTACTTGATGTGCGCTCCCTTTGAGCCACTTCACAACTGTCCTCTCCGTCTTTTGACGTTAAAGACTGCTTTCCTGGTGGCCATCACTTCCGGCGAGTGAGTGAGCTCCAGGCTCTTTCCTGCAAGCCTCCTTTCCTTTCAGTCCATCCGGACAAGGTTGTGCTCAGGCCCCGTCCTCCCTTTTTGCCAAAAGTGGTTACGGCCTTTCACATTGGGCAGACTATTACTTTGCCCACCTCCTTTTCCGCCTCCGCATCCTTCCAGAGAGGAAGAGAGGCTCCACCGTCTGGACCCAAAACGTGCGCTTTCTTTTTATCTCAACCGCACACAGCAGTTCCGGGTGGATGACCAGCTTTTTGTTGGCTACGTTGGCACCAAGAAAGGTCGGGCGGTCCAAAAGAGAACCATCTCCCGCTGGGTTGTCTTATGTATCAAAGCCTGTTACTCTTTGGCTAAAAAAGAACCTCCGGTGGGGCTGCGTGCTCATTCCACCAGAGCTACTGCAGCCACTACTGCATTGGGATGTGGTGTCCCCCTGCAAGACATCTGTCAGGCAGCCACGTGGGCCTCGCTGCACACGTTTACCAAGCATTATTGCCTAGACAGCCAAGTCCGGAGAGACGGCTTCTTTGGACATTCTGTTCTCCGTGACTTTCTGGTGTGATCTTAGTTCGCAGACCCACCACCGGGGTTGGTATTGCTGGGGTATCTATTCTAAGGTAAGGAATCTATCACTATGTGTTTCTTTCAGATGCACAAGTTACTTACCTTCGGTAACGATATATCTGTAAGAAACATTAGTAGTGATAGATTCCTTACCGCCCCACCCATCCTCCCCGTTCTGCGAACTGATTTCTAGGGTTTAGGTTATCCCTTTCAGGGCCCTAGTTTCAATGCACCAGTGGTCAGTATCTTGCATGGCTCTGCGTTCCTGGCGCGGAAAGTCGTGTACAGAACTGACGTCAGCGCGCGTGGGCGGCGTCCAAGTAGTGCCCGTGACGTCATCTCTGCGACCACGACGGACGGGGAGCCGCACGACGTCCCTACCGACGCGCAGGGGTACTGCTGACGAAAACTTTCCGGATCCAGTCTGACGCCTGGGGATATTCTAAGGTAAGGAATCTATCACTACTGTTTCTTACAGATATATCGTTGCCGAAGGTAAGTAACTTGTGCATTAATGCAACATCTTCCAGAGCAATATAAGGCAAAAGCTAACGACCTCATACAAGAGATAAAGCTTATTACCAACACCTCAATTAAATGTGCTCTTGATGCAGCGGACACAGCATCTTGTGCCGTTAACACAAGTATTTTACTGCGCAGGCACGCATGGCTCCGCATATCTGCTTTTAAACAGGAGGTGCAGTCTCAATCTTAATCAGCCCTTTGATCAAGAACACCTATTGGGCCTACCGTAGACACATCTTTAGAAAAGATGAAAAAGGACACTGAGACAGCTAAATCTATGGGGGCCCTACAGTTACCAACAGCTAGAGGCTCCTTTCGTCGCTCCTTTTATAGGGGCGCCTCCAAAACCATTGGTACAGACAACTCTTCGTCATACAAAAGCCCCACTCAAACTTCCTCTAATAGAGGATATTTTAGAGGGGGATACAGAGGCATTAACACCAAAGGAAGAGGCTGTGGTAATAACACCCGCTCCTCCCCTACCACAAAGCAGTGACTTCCCACCACTTCCCCCCGAACATTCCACTCCAGTCGGGGGAAGACTATCGCAGTTCCTACCTGCCTGGAATTCCATCACCACAGACAGGTGGGTGAGACAAATTATCCAGTATGGTTACTGCCTGGAACTCACCTCTACTCCTCCACACATACCACCCAGACAGCGTCACATGTCCACGGAACATCTCACGCTTCTCAAACAAGAGGTTCTCTCTCTCTTGCAAAAACACGCAATAGAACCAGTTCCCATACACCATCAAGGCACAGGAGTGTACTCCCTTTACTTTCTCATCCCAAAAAAGGACGGTACTCTCAGGCCAATACTAGACCTCAGACCGTTAAACCTATACATACAATCCTACCACTTTCACATGGTCACTCTCCAACAGGTCCTCCCATTACTCCAACAAGGCGATTTCCTTGCCACCTTAGATCTCAAGGACGCATATTTCCACATTCCTATTCACCCTACTCACAGGAAATATCTACATTTTGTGGTAGACGGTCCGCACTACCAATTCAAAGTGCTCCCCTTCAGGGTAACTACAGCACCCAGGGTCTTCACAAAATGCCTCGCAGTGGTAGCAGCCCACTTGCGAAGACAAAACATTCATGTGTTTCCTTACCTCGACGACTGGCTTATAAAAGCCAAGTCACGCAGCGATTGTGTGCAACACACACATCAAACAATCCAACTGCTGCACCGCTTAGGATTCACAATAAACTTCACCAAGTCACATCTTCAACCCTCCCACACACACCAGTATCTAGGTGCCACAATAGATACCTCCAAAGCCCTTGCCTATCCCAATCCAGTCAGGATAGCAACCATTCAAACTCTCATAACAAGGTTTCAGTCTCAACACTCACTACCAGCTCGAGTGTTTATGCAACTATTAGGAATGATGGCCTCTTGCATTTTTATCGTACCTCACGCAAGACTCCAAATGCGTCCCTTACAGGAGTGTCTAGCAAGTCAGTGGAACCAGGCTCAAGGTCAGCTTACAGATCTGGTGTTGGTAAACGACCGCACACATCGCTCTCTGCAGTGGTGGAACACACAAAACCTTTCCAAAGGGCGGCCGTTCCTAGACCCCGTTCCACAGATAGTGCTCACAACAGATGCATCGCTCACCGGCTGGGGAGCTCATCTCCTAAACCACACCATTCAGGGTATGTGGACCCATCAGCAAAAACTGCTCCACATCAATCACCTCGAGTTACTGGCAATTTTTCTTGCACTAAAATCATTCCAAGTACACCTCGTACGCAAAGCTGTCCTCGTCCGGACGGACAATATGACAGCAATGTATTATATACAAAAACACACTCTCTACAGCTTTCACGCCTAGCGCAAAGCATATGGAGATGGGCCATTCCTCAAAAAATATACCTCCTAGCACAACATCTTCCAGGAGAACACAATCAGATTGCGGATCTGCTCAGTCGTCAGAGACCGCAGATCCACGAATGGGAACTTCATCCGCAAGTTCTTCATCCCTTTTTTCAGATGTGGGGCCATCCAGACATAGATCTGTTCGCCACACATTTAAACGCAAAATGCCCAACCTTCGCCTCCAGGTACCCACACCCATTGTCCAAAGGCAATGCGATATGGATGAACTGGTCAGGCAGATTTGTGTACGCTTTTCCGCCTCTCTCAATCATTCCCCTACTAGTACGCAAGCTCAAACAGTTTCTCACAATGAGCCTAGTTGCTCCCACATGGGCACGACAACCATGGTTCACAACCCTGCGGGAACTCTCAGTAGTTCCACATCAAAAGTTGCACCTTTCTCCAAAGCTCCTTACACAGAACCATGGAGAAATAAGGCATCCAGATCCAGCTCAACTGAATCTAGCGATCTGGCTCCTGAAATCTTAGAGTTTGGTTACCTCAACCTCCCGCCAGACTGCATGAATATCATTAAAGAAGCTAGATGCCCTACCACTAGAGCGTGCCATGCAGCTAAATGGAAAAGGTTCGTTATTTACTGCAATAATTACGCAATCAATCCACTAGATGCCTCAATCCAAAACATTATTTGTTACCTCTTGCATCTACAAAAATGTAATCTAGCATATACATCTATACGATTACATCTTGTCGCCATAGCCGCTTACCTACAAAACAGACAACATTTGTCACTCTTTAGGGTACCTGCCATCAAAGCATTCATGGAAGGCCTTAAAAGGATAATTCCTCCCAGAGTTCCACCTTCTCCTCAGTGGAACCTCAACATTGTCCTTACCAGGCTCATGGGTCCCCCGTTTAAACCTTTGCATAAATGTGAATTACAATTTCTCACATGAAAAGTAGCTTTTCTTATAGTAATCACATCTCTCAGGAGAGTTAGTGAACTCCAGGCATTAACCATACAAGAACCATTTTTACAAATACATCACAATAAAGTGGTTCTTGGGACAAACCCCAAATTCCTACCAAAAGTAGTTTCTCCTTTCCACCTTAACCAGTCTGTTGAGCTGCCAGTCTTTTTCTCTCAACCAGACTCAGTGGCAGAACGGGCTCTTCATACACTTGACGTCAAAAGAGCCATCCTTTACTACATTGAAAGGACAAAAACCTTTAGGAAAACTAAACAACTTTTTGTATCTTTCTCACCACCACATAGAGGCAATCCTATATCAAAAGCTGGAATTGCCAGGTGGATTGTTAAATGCATTCAGATATGCTATCAAAAAGCAAAGCGTACGCTATCCATTCCCTCTAGAGCGCATTCTACACGCAAACTAGGAGCTTCTATGGCATTCTTAGGAAACATTCCTCTAGATGACATATGCAAAGCAGCAACTTGGGCTACACCACACACTTTCACAAAACACTATTGTGTAGATGTGCAAGCAAAACAACAAGCTAGTGTGGGCCAGGCTGTATTAAGAACACTTTTTCAAACCACTGCAACAATCTGAGGGTGGAGTCGATGCCCATGCGCACTATGATCCCAAGGAGGAGTCACCTATCTCGTGACTACAAAGAACTTCTTCCAAGACAAAAACAAAGTGCAAACATCCGAGCCCAACACCAGATGGCGATCTATGCACAAGTATACGAATCTACAGCTCTACATGCCAAGAACAGATGCATACTGGTAAGTAGCATTTTCCTTTCCTGTGACTGACAAGTGGCATCTCAGGGCTCAAGTTGGAGGTACAACAGCACCTTTTCAAAATCCCTTTCCATGGGAAGCATCTCTTTGGGCCCCTAATGGATGAGATGCTAGTGTCCTATCGATTTCTTCAATTGTTTTGGTGGTGTTTAATTGTTTTACACTTGTTTCTTTGTGTAAGCCTTGCTGCTCCGAGCCACAGCTATCCAGTGTTGAGGTGAAATTTGGACAATCTGATAGAGACTGCTAGCCGCAGGTTCCTAACCTTTGAATCCTCCCCAGCTGCCAGACTCGTTCCGGAAATATTTTACAGCATTATCTCTGCGCGTCGGTAGAGGGCATCGAGCGACTCCGTAGCGGCGTTGTCCACCAGATGTGACGTCAGCAGAGACCATATAAGCCCTCCCCTGATGCGCTGGTGTCAGTTTTTCTTCTTTTCTTCGCTTTCAGCGCGGATCCAGAGAGTGGTTCCTCAGGCCGGTTTTTGGCCTGTCTTGACTTACTGTCAGCGGAGCAGTGTGCCTTTTTCTCATGTCCTCGGGGTTTAAAACCTGTGGGTCTTGTGAACGGCAGATGTCGACCACAGACCCTCATACTCTTTCCATGCGTTGCCTCAGGGAGCACCATGACTCCAAGGAGTGCAACTCCAGTCGTTGACTTCGTACGAAGGCATTGCGGGAACGCTGCATGAAGCTACTGGTTGCGCAGTTGCCTTAGGCTTTGCGTCATTCGTAGTCTCATTCTCGTTTCAGAGAACGCTCAAGAGTATGCTCCAGCAGTCCTTCCCGACCTCCGGTTAAGGAGTCGGGAATAGTCTACCCTGCGCCTCTTGCCCTTCCCTGGAGCAAGGGGAGCTCTGGACCAGATGTGCAAGTGCGATTCCTCCCTACATGCCATCTTTGGGTCGCCACCTCCCTGTGGTGCGCTTCTTGTCGACAAGGGGGGTCAAAGGAACCTTGACTGCATTCACTCCGGCGGGGTCTCCCTCTGCTACAGTTAGGCCCTCTGGATCCGTAGTCGGATCTGTCGGCTCCGGTGCACAACCCTTCGGGGTTCCCACCTGTGACGCCAGCTGACTCCGATGACATCGCTATCTCCTCTCCACGACTCCGAGGTGTCACCACATTGATGACGGACGGCGTCGGGGGCAGTGCAGGAGGTGCATTTCGCCTCGGACACCTTTCTTCCACCTTCTGAGGAGCCCCTTAATGTTTTTCCTCTGGGAGAACAGGTATTTGGAGGAGAAGAGACTGGGTTTATTCATCCCATACATAACACTGCCCAAGGCCTTGTTCATCAAAATAAAGTCAGGGTCTCCTGATGATCCCCTCAAACCGGAACTTTTTCTCAAATTTCAGGAATGTCTACTCCCCAGATGCCTGGAACTTATTAACCTTTGCCTAAGGACAGCAGAGCTGCTGCAAGCCTGTACACATGTGAAGGTCATCCCCCTACTGAAGAAACAGTTGATCCAGCGGGTTACTAGCAACAAGCATTCATACACAAAATACTCACTTGGGCCCATACATTCATACTACGCTAGCAATTTCTGCTGGTGGGTCAGTTGTACTCTTTATCAAAATCCCTGCTACCAATTACTTTTCTGATTGAAGAGTAATGACTTACCAATGGACCCTTTGCTAATTGGGAAGTTTAAAATGAGTGACATTCTATACAATTCATAATTCCTGAAATAATCACTGAGTCAGGAAGTTTTTAAATGTTTATCTAAAGATTTAGCAGAGTAAAATACAGAACCACATGATACTTAAATCGTATATCAAGGATGAAGCATAATAATCAATTATTGATCAATGACGGTCCCTCAGAAAAGGAGAAGATAGAGACAGCAGCGCAACTAAGGTTTGCATTTATATTTACCTAAAAGTGCGAGAACCAAACCCCTTGGCCAAGGAGTTGGAAAGGTAGGACCCTGGAAGGATGAAGAGCAAAGACCTCCCCCCGGATCAGGACAGGACCGGTGACCTCTCTATCAACGATGCCTGCGTCGTTCCCTCTCTGGTACTTCGCTTCTCCTCAATTTCTCCTGTGTCTTCCTTCTAAGGTACTCCGCCGCCCCCACCTCAGGACCTCTCTGGACAGCGGTTCAGTCTGCAATTGGTCAGCTTGTCAATAGATCTCTAGCTTCGGACCCCTCTGCATCAGATCTGCTCTCTTCTGCCTCTCTTCTGAATGAATTCTGAGCCTTCTGATCTATCAATTAACTAATTCAATATCTATTATACCCTTCTACACCCATGTACCTCCCCTTAATGTTGCAGAATTATGGGCCCACTACTTCTGATTGGACGGGGACAGGGGGTTGATCCTCACACCATATTGATTTAATTCATTTTCTTAAAGCCCATTGTTTTAAAATACCGCCCATCACAATTAATACATTTGCTTTATTTCCCACCCGTCTCACGACAAGTTTAATACATTGTTCATATAAATTGTTTCTTTTCAGTAGGGACATCGTGGGTACAATAATGTTGGCCATCAGGTCATGGCCTTGGACGACGTCCAGGTTGACTTCATCCGCTCTTCTGGGCAGCCACTCAGGGCGCATGCGCAGAACCATTGTCTCTCGAGTTTTCAGTTCACCAAACCCCAGGCCCAATTTACGAACTAATAAAAGTCAAAGAAGAAAATATTAAAATCACAAATAAATTGTTTCACTGTATACCCACTCTTTCTACTCCATTCCCAATTATTTATAAATTCTATCCCGCATTAATAGCGTTAGGATACCACAGTTTATTTGCAACATATGAGCAAGCTGTAGCACATGAAGACATTGAGCAGCCATTTTAATACACACTGCGCAGAAGCAAGAGTTTCCCTCCAAGCAAAGAAAGACGTCGCACCATGTGATATGGTTGAGACATGCGCAATAGGGTTCCCGCGCTTTAGCGGCCATTTTAGAATAGACGAGCATTACTTGTTAGTTTAAACACATAGGCAAGCTTCCTTTCTACTTATGTTTGTGTGTGTATTTATTAGTACGAACATCACAAAGATTAATAAATTAGTACTGTGAGAAGATTGCCTCCGAGCAAGTCTCATTTGTGAGTCCTTGCTCCATCAATCCCCTCTCTGATGGCGTTTCTGAGCCATCAAATACTACCCACAACCAGATGCCAACTTTTAACATAAAATTGTCTCAGTTTCATTTTTACACTTTCTATTTTTCACATCTCCTTTCAGTTTCTTGTATAATTCACTTCTTAAATCTTCTAGTTCGATTTCATCAAACTTTCGCTTCTTTCCTTTTCCTGTCACATTATACGATTCATTCTTTCTACAACATTTGCACCATATTATTATAGACAGTACTATTATTCCTATCCCTGCTAAAGGTACTAATATTTGACCTATAAGTCCTTTCCCTATATTAGTAAACCAGGTACCAATTGACCTAATACTATTGGTCAATCTTTCCCATACACTATCAACTTCCAGTGGTTTTAGTTCCTTCTCAAGTTTAGTTATATTCTGTATATACGTTCCAATTTCTGCACTTTTATCAGGTATGTAAGTGCAACAGTGTTTCGTCTTCAATAATTTACAGACTCCGCCCTCTTTCGCTAATAATATATCAAGAGCAAGTCGATTTTGCATAACCATAGATCTAATCACAACCATTTCCGCATTAATCATTACAAATCCTCCAGCAGTGTCAGTTGATAAACGATCAACCACTGTAGATAATTTACATATCTTCCTTGAGTTCAGAATTATTCCCACTGAAGGTATCAATGCACCAAATATATCCCCTACAATTTCTGAAAAACTAGCTCTTTTATTACGTGTTAATTCACTAGTATTTTCATTGCTCCCAGTGTTTCTTTTTACATGGTATATTTTTGGAAATACTATTCCAAAATAACAACTTCCATACCACCGTGCAGGAAGCCTAAAGTAAGCCTTATTCCCACACACATAATAGATTCCAGGAAAAACTGAATCCGTTCCTCCTTTCAATCCCCAACCTCCAAGAATTAAGAAATTGTGTTCACATTCACTGGTACCGATGAAAATATTGTTATAATCAGTCTTTAATCTATGTTGACAAATTTTCCCTGTCTTCACAAAATCCAGAGCCATAGCAGCTTGAGCCTTGCCAGGTGTGTAACTACCCTCTTTCTCAGCCCAAGGTGGCAGATGAGCCTTATGCTCAGAAGCTTTCTTCTGGAAATCTTGTCTTCTACTCTCCACTAAATTCAAAAATATCTTTTCTTCTTCATGTAATGAACATGTTAGATTGCTTCTATGTGCATGTGTTATGTCTATTGATTTCATTGTTAAGAAAAATTCTCCCATAAACTGCATCTTTACTACTAAGCACTGGATTCATATTCTTTCGAATCGGAACCTCAGAAAATATCACATCTATATTTGAATAATAATACTGAAGTCTCCCTGTTCTATAGAATAAACTAGTCAATACACTACATGATATGCCATAAGTTAATGGCAAGTGATGATACGTTAACCCTTCTGCTACTGATTCAGGTAGTTTCATACAGACATAACAATTACTAACTTCCATGGTATCTACATATTGAAACAATAATTTTGTGAAAACATTCAGACTAGTGTTATTATCTGTTACTTCATGATGAAATTCTGGTTCATCGTCTGCCTTTAGTTCTACTCTATTACTTTTCAAGTTATCTGTCCTTTCCTTTGTTTCGTTGTTAATCTTTTTATCTATTATCATAAGGTAAGGAATTGCTACGATCACAACTAACCATACTATAAGCACCACTACCAGATTACATATGCATATAGCACAGCATCTTTTACAACCTTTCTGTTTTGGTCTCCCAGTAACTCTAACGTCAGGCATTTTTGACAAGGAAGATTTCTCTTCTTATTGTGATTTAAAGTCTCTTTTCGTTATCAAGGTGGTTTTATTTATTTCTCATAAGTCAATTCCGCACTTGTCCCTTCGTCAGCACTTTCACTTGACTCTGAGCTCTCGTAGTCTTCAAGAATGATATAAGTCCAATCGGGACCTTTAAATTTGTTGTTTACAAGTTTCAATCTTTTGCTTTTCCGTCTTTCAATTCCACTTGTTTGTCCTGTTAGGCTTGTCACTTCATTTACTTGTTCTGGATCTTCACTTCTGGTTGTTATGTGGTATGTTTTAATTACACTAGGCCAACGATCACCTTTTCTGACCTTCTTTGTTTGCACTGTCTCTTCACTTCTTAATTCTTTTTCAGAAATTCTTTTATTTTCCAGTTGTGGCACAATTTCGTTTTCTTCTATTTCAGTTTCTTCTACTTGCTCTTTCTCAGGTCGTATTGCTTTCTCTTCAGCTGCTCCACTGTGAGTTTCCAGTAATTGACCTTGTTCAGGATTTACGTCTTCATGGTTGTGATCCTCGTGATCTTCTTCTTGAGTGTATTTTCCTAAATCTAACTGGTTCTGATCAGGGCTTATTGCACTTTGTACTTCTGCAGCCTGACCGCGTTCTTCTAAACCTGTCTGTCCCTGCTCAAAATCTGTTGGTTCGTTGTTGATTTGAGCCCAATTTCCTCTCCATATCTGATCTTGCTCAGGTTCTCTTATTGTTTCTTCTTCCTTTTCCTGAGCTGCTTCTTCTTCACCTATCTGATCTTCTTCAATTTCTTCTAAATTTGCTTGACTTCTTGTTCTGTTGTAGACTTCAGGTATTTCCACCACCGGTATCCAGTCCTGACTTGTGCTCGGTTGTTCTTCTTCAGCTTCCCTTGAATCTCGGATCTGAGATTCTTCCGCTGGGCAACCTTCAGCTTCCTCAGTTATCGATTCTGTCTGAGGATTTTCTTCTTCAGGGTCTGGTACTCTTTTCGTGTGGCTTACATGGATCCAATTAGGATATCCTGCACATTTCACTGCTGTGTTCGTAACTAGTATGACCTGACGAGGTTCTTCCCACCTGAGTGATAGACACGTTTCTCTGGTGTGATGCTTCACAACCACCCAGTCACCAGGAATCAGATCATGTTCTTGTTCAGGCTGCCTGGAAACTGCGTCTTCCCCAATCTGGTGAGAGACGGAAACGCACTAGGTCAGCCAATCCTTTGCAATAATCCAGAACCATATCATCAGTTATATTCAGCAGTTTATTTGTAGGAACATGTGCTTGTCTCATTGCTCTTCCCATGATTATTTCGTGCGGACTTAATCCGGTATTCCTATCTGGAATGCTTCTGAGTCCCATCAAAACAAGTGGCAATGCATCCGGCCAATCTAACGATGTTGATGCACACGTTTTTGCCAGTCTGGATTTTATTGTGCCGTTCATTTGTTCAACCACTCCAGAAGCCTCTGGACGATATGCACAGTGCAATTTTTGCTCAATTTGGAATGCTTCACAGATTATTCTAATCACATCACTGTTGAAGTGCCTTCCTCTATCTGATTCCAAAGTTACTGGAAAACCAAATCTAGGAATGAGTTCTCTTAACAACAACTTTGCGACTGTAATACTGTCATTCCTCCTGGTAGGGTAAGCCTCCACCCACTTTGAAAACAGACACACTATGACGAGTACATATTTCAGTCCTCTACATGGTGGTAGCTGAATGAAATCTAGCTGCAATCTCACAAATGGACCCTCTGCCTTTCCGATCTTCCCAAACCCAATTACTGTTTTTCTTCCTGGATTATGCATTTGGCAAGTTGGACATCTCTGGCAAAGACTCTCTGCTACAGCCCTAAACCTTGGATTGTACCAATTTTGTCTGAAGAGCCTAATCATTGCATCTCTCCCTACATGGGTGTCTCCATGATACATCCTGGCCATTTGTGAAATCAAACAGTCGGGCATGACTGGTCTGCCATCGGCATAAATCCATACATCATCGTCTGACCTTTGAGAACATCTCATTTTAATCCATGCATTTCTTTCACTCATCAGCATCGTCTTGTAATCTTCTCACATCATTCCAAGTTTCGGGTGTTGCATACAGCATAAGTTGGCAGCTGATTCCCATTCTTCCAACCCTTTTATTAACTGATAACCTGTTTTTGGCACAGTGTTGGGCCACCAAGTCTGCATATCTGTTACCGACTACCACCCAGTCATCTCCTGACTGGTGTGCGGCACATTTCACCACAGCCAATTCTTTTGGTGATTGTATTGCTTCCAATAGTTCTTTTACGAACTGTCCATTTTTAATGGGAGATCCTGAAGAAGTCATGAAATCCCTTTGCATCCATAATTGGCCAAAATCATGCACAACCCCGTAACCATATTGGCTATCTGTAAATATAGTTACTTTCTGGTTCCTCCCAATTATGCAGGCTTTTATCAAAGAAATTAATTCAGCTACTTGTGCAGATTTTACTCCTGGTAAATAGGATGCTTCGACTATTCCAGTTAATTCACATACTGCATATGCTGCAGTTAATTTACCATCTTCATGCCTTTGGCATGAACCATCAACAAACAACTCCCTGTCTGGTTTCCTAAGGGGTAGTTCTTGTATGTCCGGACGAGGTTTTGTGCACAACTCTGTGACTTGTAAACAATCATGTTCCTCTTCATCATCTTTAACTTCCTCATGATATGGGTCTGGTAGTAAGGTAGCAGGATTTACTATTGTGCACCTTACAATAGTCACATTTTCAGCACCTAGTATTATTCTTTCATATTTAGTCAGCCGACTAGGAGTAAGATGCTGAGTTCGGGTTCTTGTTAACAGAATCACAACTGAATGTGGAACAAACACTTTGACAGGATGTCCCATTACAATTGATTCACTTTGCTCAATGCTCAAACATGTAGCCACTACTGCTTTTAAGCAGCCTGGCAATGCGGCTGCCACTGGGTCCAATGTAGCAGAAAAATATGCTATAGGACGTCTGTCCAAACCATGTCTCTGGGTTAGGACTGAAAGTGCACAATTTTCTCTTTCATGGCAGAATAATGCAAATTTTCTTTTATAATCAGGCATGACTAGGGCAGGTGCTGCACACAAAGCGTTTCTCAATTTTACAAAAGCTCCTACGCTCTCATCATCCCACTCGACTGGGTCCTTTGCCTTCTTTTTCGTCATTTGGATTAATGGCTTTGCTAGCAGAGAAAACCCTAGTATCCATTGACGACAATAACCCACTATTCCAAGGAACATTCTCACTTCTCGTTGGGAGACAGGCATTTGCATTTTTTCTTGATTAATTTTACTCTTTCAGAGGTTATCCTTCTTTTTCCCCTCTCAATTTGGTGTCCTAGATACTTAACTGCTGTTGTACAAAACTGCAACTTTTCAGGTGAAACTTTATGCCCTTCTTCAGCTAAATGATTTAATAATGCAATAGAGTCAACAACACAGTCCTCTCTGGTGTTAGATGCCACCAGTAAATCATCTATATACTGTACTAAGACTGAGCTTCCTGGCATCACTAGTTTCTCTAGACACTTTTTCAATATCTGATTAAAGATAGAAGGACTTTCCGTGTACCCCTGAGGAACACGATTCCATACATAGACTTTGTTCTCAAATTTAAATGAAAAAAGATACTGACTATCTGGGTGCAATGGTATTGAAAAGAATGCTTGACATAAATCAATCACGGTAAACCATCCTGCACTCCAGGGAATTTGGTATAGAATCACTGCAGGATTTGGCACTATAGGACAACAAGGTTCAACAATTTTATTTATTTTTCGCAGGTATTGCACAATCCTATATTTTCCACTAGGTTTCTTTAAACCCATTATTGGCGAGTTACAAGGGCTACTCATTACTTCTTTTAGTATGCCTTGTTTTACCATTCTGTTAATTTCTTCAATGACTCCTGCTTTTACTTCTGCACTCATTTTGTACTGTCTAGTATTTGGGAAAATTGCACCTTCCTTTACAGTAATTTTAACTG
Organism: Calotriton arnoldi; assembly: GCA_963921515.1. Lineage (NCBI taxonomy): Eukaryota > Metazoa > Chordata > Amphibia > Caudata > Salamandridae > Calotriton > Calotriton arnoldi. The sequence goes on from CAWUFW010000262.1 coordinate 1,395,709, forward strand.
GGTCTATTTTGGCCATAAGTCCTACTTCCTTTCCCGTGAAATCCCATACTATGGAATTTACTGTAGTTTTTAACTCTTCTGGCAACTCATCTTTTGTTATCAAAGAGAACATCTCATCTACTTCTGTACCTTGCTTTGCAATCATAAATTTATATACATGGTCTTCATCCGGGGTCTGAACTGCCACACCATCCGGTGTGCAGAAAATTGTGCAATTAATTTTACACAACAAATCTCGGCCCAATAAATTCACTGGATTGGAATCACACACTACAAATTGATGCATTTCTCTAAAATTTCCAATTTTTACTTCCATTGGTTCGGTAAGAGGTGTTCTAATCTTTTGATTAGCTACACCCACAACTTGGATAGCTTCTCCAGAGAGAGGAAGGTCTGGGATGTCTGCTGTTCTCACAGTAGACCTGGTAGCACCAGTGTCCAAAAGGAAAGTAATATCATTACCTTTCACATTCCCTTCAACATATGGACCTGACTGATCTACTGGTAAGGATGCACCAAGTACGCACTCCTTCTCCCCCTCTCCTAGGCACCGTCATTGGCTATATGGACAGAAGTCGTCCTGCAAAAGAAACTGTGAGGTTACATAATCATTCTTACCACTTCCTCCTTGATATCCGACGTCTGTAACGTGCTTTGCTCTGCTTACGTTACCCTGTATAGGGGCAGGTGGCAACTGACTCTGAGGATTTACACCCTGCTGTGAGTCATTCTGCGTCTGTGGATTTAAATTTTGATTTGGGCCATTATTATTCCGCATCTTTTTACATTCATCCTTCCAATGCCCCAATTTTCCGCACCCGTGACAAGGAAACTTCTTTTTAGCCTCTTCTCTGCTCATTTGTCCTCCATTCCCAGTGTCACCATTCGTCCCAGAATCTTTTCCCTGATTATCACTTGGATTATCCAAATTAATTCCCTGTCGCTCAGCCATTTTTACCTGAGCCCACATCACTTTCTCTTGCAGTTTCTTGTGCCTATCCTCAATGTCATCTCCACAATATTTCGCATATTTCAAAATCCCGTCAATCGGTTTCCCCTGCCAGCACAACATGTGCTGCTTAATCATCTGACAAATCTCTGGTTTTAATCCATAAACAAATCGGTAAACAAATTGACTCATGTTTTTATCTCCAATATCTTCAAATCCACTATACTGCTTAAATACCTGCAATAAACGTTCGTAATAGGCATGTACCGATTCACTGGCTTCTTGAGTAGTTCTGTCTATTTTCACCCAATCTGTTTCTTTTGGTGGTATTTTCCCTTTCAGGTAAGTTATTACCTGCTGATATTTTGTCATTACATCACTCGATGGGGCACCTGTCTTTGGATCTCTAGGATACTCTTCGCTTGGCCAATCAACTGTGATTTTACAATCTGTCCATAAATCGGCAGGTACCACTATGTCAAACAAACCATCCAAGTCCTTCAACAATACCTTTGACACCTTCACAAACCTCTCAACCTGCTTGTACCATTCTATTGGTTTTTCTCTCAACTTTGGAAAGTCATTCGTAAATGACAAAATATCCTGTCGGCTCCATGGGACATGTACATATCCTCCTCCTGGAACTTCCCGCATCGGGTACATTTGGTCTGCTTTCCCTGTTTCCTTCATTAAATATTCAGAAGTGGTTCTACTGTACCGTGCCTCTTCCTTTTTCTTTGCCCATCTAGTTTTCCATTTATCCAATTCTCCCCATTTCTGTAATACTGACATTAACTCTTTTATTTGTAGTTTTCGGCCAGAGGCATTCATGTTTTCTAAATCTTTGTCAGAGAAGTCTGCTCTATAGGGTTTCTGTAACACCTTTGACTTCCCTATTTCAATTCCCATTTGCAAAGCCAAATCTGATAGCTTCTCATGAAATATTTTTACATTTCTAGTGATGCTTCTACATACAAATAATAACTCTTCTTCATCGTAAGTATTTAGACGATCTACTCCTACATTTCCTGCTATCATTTCTTCTAACTCGACCTTTAATTTGTAAATGTCCATAATCTTTGGAGGTGAACTCTGTTTGTCTGATCCTTGTGCCCACCTTTCTAAATCTTCTGGCGTAACTACTGTGGCACTTTTGGTTCCTGATGAGGTTACTATGTTTACATCTTTGGAGCAACCAGGTGTTCCTCTTCTAGGAGTGGTATTTACAGAACCTCTGATAGGTAAATCCGTTAAGGATATCATACTTTCACAATCACTGAATTGATCATCAATTATTACAGGATCTGGTTTTGGGATTTCTACAGATGTGGGCATTGCTAACGGTTTCGGATAACTTACTTTGTCACCATATAGGGGGAACCACTGGACCGATTTACAGGTATGGTCAGCGAATCAGGATGTTTACTCAATTGTGTTACTTTCTGTATTAATTCTGCTCTGTTTTTATCTATTGCTTCCTTTTCTTTATCATGAAGTACCCTACTAACTGGGGGATTATACAATACTTGCGGTACTAATGGTGTCTTTAGCAGTGGTGCACTTGGGGTGCATCCACTTGTCCCTTCCTGATATGGTGGCGGGTTCTTTAATATTTCTTCCATAAATTCATCTTCTGAATCTCCAAATCTGGTCAAGTGTTTTGTCTTTTCAGTGCATTTATTCCCTGACGATTCTTCTGCCATTAATATTGGATATAAACCCTCTGTAAGCATTGCTCTTCTCCACTGTTTCATCTGACCGTCCCTTGACTCGTTTTGGTATCTGGGGAAAAATCCCCTATAACCCCCATTACTCCTGGATCGGTCACGTTCGAATGCCTCGGTTTCCCATTCTTCTAAGGCTTCGTATTGAGTTAATCTTGGTCTGGGTTCTAAGTCATTCATCCTCAATCTAAAATTTTGAAGAATTCTCCCATTGAAAGTACCATTTTCGGGGAATGCTAATATTCCATAATTTTTGGTATATTCCATCCAATTTTCTATCCATACGCAAGTATGATAACCTCTCTCCATCATCATAAATGAAGCGGGCGTTTTAGCTGGTGGAATGATAATTCCTTCTCTAGTTTTGATTGGTTTATCCTTTTTAAAATAATTCTTAATCTTTTGTAGGAATGACATTTTCCTCTTTTCTCCGTACATTTTTGGCAAATCTCGGTGTATAAAATTATATTCTGCAAACCCTAGGAATCTCCTGTCTGGACGAGTTCCTATTAAAGTTGGATCACCTTTAAACATACAATCTCCACTATCCACTAGGATTTCGGCTTCTATGGTAACAACCAATCAACTTCCAGCTAACACTTGTCTCTGAACCAATCCTAGCGCGGCCTTTTAGTGACGTCTTTTCTGCCAACCCCTCCTTTACAATCTGCGTTTCTCTGTCCCTCGCTGTTTCAACCAATCCCAGCGCGGTACCTGTGACGTCAGTACTACTCCTGACTACTGACCCCTCCTTTACAAGAGTCTTTCTACGCCCGCGGTTTCAACCAATCCCAGCGCGGCGTTTTGTGACGTCCGCTTCCTCTCCGGTAGCTGACCCTCCCTTTACAAAATCATACGCAAAACTTTATTTTCTCTACGCTTCTTATTAAAATTCAGTAACAACATAAAACATTCGCTATCGTGCCAGTTTCTCTAAAATTGAAAAAGATAGTTTCTCTCACACTTAGTAAAACCTTTCCGTTTACTATACATACACTACGAGTAAAACCCTTCCGTTTACTCTTCACACAAGCTTCAGAAATACCTGCTACTTCTTCAATGTTACCCTTTCTAGGTGATATAACATCAATTTTTCACCAGCATATTTCTTTTGCTATAACTCACACGCATAGAGTCCCTAACAAGTACTGATAGCCCTTCTTAACTTTTCAGTACTATTTCTGCCTGACAGATAACCTCACTGCAGTATGGCTTCCACTTAACATCCACTATTCTTTCCCCGGGGATTCTGGACAACATAACAAATTTTAAAAACACACGGATGTTAGTTCATAAAAATAAAATTCTCATTACCCAACTAACAAAGTGCAACCATCCTCTGATAACCAGAAAACTGATCCAGCGGGTTACTAGCAACAAGCATTCATACACAAAATACTCACTTGGGCCCGAACATTCATACTACGCTAGCAATTTCCGCTGGTGGGTCAGTTGTACTCTTTATCAAAATCTCTGCTACCAATTACTTTTCTGATTGAAGAGTAATGACTTACCAATGGACCCTTTGCTAATTGGGAAGTTTAAAATGAGTGACATTCCATACAATTCATAATTCCTGAAATAATCACGGAGTCAGGAAGTTTTTAAATGTTTATCTAAAGATTTAGCAGAGTAAAATACAGAACCACATGATACTTAAATCGTATATCAAGGATGAAGCATAATAATCAATTATTGATCAATGACGGTCCCTCAGAAAAGGAGAAGATAGAGACAGCAGCGCAACTAAGGTTTGCATTTATATTTACCTAAAAGTGCGAGAACAAAACCCCTTGGCCAAGGAGTTGGAAAGGTAGGACCCTGGAAGGATGAAGAGCAAAGACCTCCTCCCGGATCAGGACAGGACCGGTGACCTCTCTATCAACGACGCCTGCGTCGTTCCCCTCTCTGGTACTTCGCTTCTCCTCGATTTTCTCCCGTGTCTTCCTTCTAAGGTACTCCGCCGCCCCCACCTCAGGACCTCTCTGGACAGCGGTTCAGTCTGCAATTGGTCAGCTTGTCAATGGATCTCTAGCTTCGGACCCCTCTGCATCAGATCTGCTCTCTTCTGCCTCTCTTCTGAATGAATTCTGAGCCTTCTGATCTATCAATTAACTAATTCTATATCTATTATACCCTTCTACACCCATATACCTCCCCTTAATGTTGCAGAATTATGGGCCCACTACTTCTGATTGGACGGGGACAGGGGTTGATCCTCACACCATATTGATTTAATTCATTTTCTTAAAGCCCATTGTTTTAAAATACCGCCCATCACAATTAATACATTTGCTTTATTTCCCACCCGTCTCACGACAAGTTTAATACATTGTTCATATAAATTGTTTCTTTTCAGTAGGGACATCGTGGGTACAATAATGTTGGCCATCAGGTCATGGCCTTGGACGACGTCCAGGTTGACTTCATCCGCTCTTCTGGGCAGCCACTCAGGGCGCATGCGCAGAACCATTGTCTCTCGAGTTTTCAGTTCACCAAACCCCAGGCCCAATTTACGAACTAATAAAAGTCAAAGAAGAAAATATTAAAATCACAAATAAATTGTTTCACTGTATACCCACTCTTTCTACTCCATTCCCAATTATTTATAAATTCTATCCCGCATTAATAGCGTTAGGATACCACAGTTTATTTGCAACATATGAGCAAGCTGTAGCACATGAAGACATTGAGCAGCCATTTTAATACACACTGCGCAGAAGCAAGAGTTTCCCTCCAAGCAAAGAAAGACGTCACACCATGTGATATGGTTGAGACATGCGCAATAGGGTTCCCGCGCTTTAGCAGCCATTTTAGAATAGACAAGCGTTACTTGTTAGTTTAAACACATAGGCAAGCTTCCTTTCTACTTATGTTTGTGTGTGTATTTATTAGTATGAACATCACAAAGATTAATAAATTAGTACTGTGAGAAGATTGCCTCCGAGCAAGTCTCATTTGTGAGTCCTTGCTCCATCACAGTCACTAGATGCTTTCAGGCCGGAGAACTATCGCCCGATCTCTTTGCTTCCATTGCTGGCTAAAACAACAGAATCACATGTGAATACCATACTAACGCAATATCTGAATCCCATTCTATATTGGATTCCTCGCAAAATGGTTTTCGGCCAAGACACAGCACTGAGTCAGCTTTACTGCCAGTTACAGAGCAACTGAGAGCTTCCTTGGATGAGGGCAGCACGGCGGCACTCATTCTGTTGGACCTTAGTGCCGCCTTTGACACGATCTCGCATAACATCCTGCTCCATCGGTTGCGGAAGATCGGTATCACTGGTAGCGCCCTCTTCTGGTTCACTTCCTTTTTGTCCGACACGTCCTTTCACGTTATTGCCCCTCCCTTTCACTCTGAGACACTCACTATGTTGCGGTGTTCCTCGGGGGTCGGCATTGAGTCAGACGCTGTTCAATGTCTATATTCGACCACTGGCTGAGCTGGCCAAAGCCCGCAATATTTCTCTGGTGTCATACTCAGACGACACGCAGTTGATCCTATCTTTCACTAAGGATCCCAGCCAGGATGCCGCCAAATTTTGAGATGATCTGTCTGCCATAGCCATCTGGATGGAAATGAATTGGCTCCAGCTTAATTCATCCAAAACAGAGATCCTCTTATTTGGCAGAGACTACCACCCCCCCCCGCCCCCCCCACTCCCTTTTCCCCCCGGTGCCTAAAACCGTCGTAAAAAAACCTGAGTGTTCGGTTTGACAATGCCCTCTCCTTTGAGGACCACGCTAAATCCGAGGCAGGGACATGCTTTGGCCTACTGCGTGGCCTTAAACCCTTACTGGGTTTGTTTGACCCCCATACCCGTCAGTTGGTCGTCCAATCTACGGTTCTGGCCAGGCTGGATTACTGCAATAGTCTGCTGCTGGGATCCAATAAGTTTGTTATCAACAAGCTACAGCGCACCATGAACGCGCCAGCCCAAACATTGTTTTCTCTGCCTAGCTATAGTTCTGTCTCAGGCCTGTTGGGTCGCCTTTACTGGTTGCCCGTGGAGCAAAGAATCCAGTTCAAAACGCTCTGCATCACACACAAAATTCTTGCCGGCGTAGGCCCGGTGATTCTGAGCAATCTTTGTCATTCCTACACCACAACCTGCGTCCTTCGCTCGGTTGATCTACATCTTACTCGTGTGCCGCGATTCCGTAGGGCCAGAGCAGGGGGACGCTCATTTAAGGTGCTTGCACCCGCCCTTTGGAACTCTTTGCCACTCCCTATCAGAAACATTACCAATCTTCTGTCTTTTAGAAGGGCCGTGAAGACCTGGCTTTTCTGTTGATCTAGTATTCCCCCATGCATCCTCTTCTCCGGCATTTAGCGCTGGGACGTCCTTTTGCCAAGACAGCCATGCGCTGTATAAATCCTATATCATAACATAACAGTCTCCTCTAGAGGTTAGTTGGCTAACTGAGCTGGTTGAGGCTAGTGACCTTGACTCCTCCCCATCCTTGGGCCTCTTTTCTCTTTCCGTCTTCACTACAGAGGTGAGCTCTGCCTTTGCTGAGCTTCTCTGGACTGCATCTGTGGTTCTAGAGCTGCAGCTTCCTTCTATGGAGGTGTCCACTGACCCACTAATTGGTGTCTTTCATCAGGGCCAAATGGGTTGAAGCTGTGCTTACCTACAGTGAAGCCTTATATGACATTTTGTTGGGCTCTTGGGCTAAGCCCTCTACAGGAGCCCCTATGGACCGGTCTATAGCACATAGGTGCCGCCTGGCCACCAGGGACCCGGCCAACCTTCTCCTGCATCTTACTCCATGCGGTTTTGTGGTGCAGGCTGCTAAAGCCTCCCCTGACCTCAGCACCTTCTGGACTGGGAGTCAATAAGTCTCGATACTTCTGGAAGGCATATTTTCTCTGCCACCAGTTCTGTCTTGCGGTCAATTAGTATCGCATGTGTTCTGGCCAGATTTTCTGATATGTTGTAGGATTCGGTCACGCGCCTGCTACCCTCGCTTCCGGATGAGACCCGGAATGATCTTACCCAAATACTCCACGATGGGTAACAAGCAGCTAAATTGTTGATAAGATGTGGTATGGGTACCATAGACTCTGTAGGGAGAGCCATGACTCTGTCAGTGGCACTCCACCGTCATGCCGACTCCGCAACTCTGGTTTTTCGAAGTCTGTTCAAGCCACCTTGTTAGACATGCCCTTCGATGGTGTACATCTGTTTGGCGATCTGGCCAATTCCGCCTTGCTGCTTTTTCGGGACATTTTGGGTGGGACAGAGTCTTGGCTCTGTTTTCTATACTGTCTGTCTCCCTAGTTCCTCCTGTACTAGGCTTGTACAGGGTACGTTCATCTTTGATTTCTTTCACATATGAACCATTCTGGCGCAAAGCCCATTGGCTTTTTCTTTCAAAATGACCTTTCCACCTACTGGTGGCACCCGGTTAGGTGTTCCTGCCTTCTGCAGATAATATTCTTCTTCTTAAACTATCGATGACCGGTTATGGTTCCCGTTTTTTGGGACGTATATTCCTTTGTGGCTCTATGTGGACTTCAAAGCCTGTTGCTACAGGGTGTTCTTCTTTTCTGAAGATGGGTTTTCTACCCAAGTTTCAACACTGTGTGAGGTATTTTGCTTGCATTGTGTGGATAAACTGTTGCCTTGTTCCCTGTTTTACGGGGACCATCCTCTGTATGCCTTTTAGGCATTCCTAAATATGCTTCTGCCAATTTAGTATCCCTTATAGGAGACTTCAATTTATGTACCTCTGGAAACATAGTCCAGGGGGTTTCCGCCTTGAACACGTACCTCCATTTGGTGTTCCTTAAACTCTATCTGGTATCCTTCTTTCCCTAGTATAGGCAGTGGGACGGGTGGCATTATCCTTGGCCTACGGTATATTGTCCGCTCCTGCCTGGGAAGTGTTCCCACTTAGGTCCCTTATTAATGCGCTGGCATTTCTTTTTTCCTGCTCTTGCTATGCAGTGTAAGGAAAGACTCCTGCCACTGATATCCAGGATTCCTTGTTGTGGTATCTTGTCTGTATTTTGCCTATGGGTAGACCTGTGCTACAGCCTTTGCTGTCTTTACTCTGCTTCATCCCTGCGAGAAGCTTCGGGAAATGCTTTGTACCTATGTTTCAGCAGGTAATGTTTCTGTGACAATTCAGATTACAACTTCGGCATTTCGTTACTGTACTGTTTGTTCTTCAGATGTCACCATCTGACCCCCTTCTTTGGTGTTTGTGGCTGTTTTTCATAAGTTTCCTTCTGGAACATGTGTTCTTTGAACATTACGGTTCCTTCTCTCTTGGGATTGGTTTGCAAGGAGGCTTGGTGCTCCTTTTGGAACCTTTTCCGGAATTTTTTTTTCCACATCTTCACAGTATGGGATAAGGTTTCTAACCGTTAGGGGTTATTTATACCACTTCTCCCTTATTTTGTGGATTCCTTCTGCTTGAAGGATTCTCTCTCCTTTCTACTACGTCTTTGAAAGATGTGGGTCTTTTCTCCTCTATAGTCTTAGTATAATAAACGTTTTTTGCTAGGCTTCGATCCTGTCTCCTATAGTGGCAATTTTTCCTGGCCTCAATCTTTGTTGTGCTTGTATGCACTGCAACGCCATCTGCTATTTCAGTGTTTTCATTCTGGTAATTGGTTTTCGGAATTCCACTTTCGTGAGGACATGGTCCCTACACAAATATGTACTCTAGCTTTTATCTGATGTTTCAGCCAGGTTCCGCTCTGTCTGATATCTCTTTCTGTTAGATTGGAGATTGGTTCTCTGTCTGGGCCTTCTGTGTGTGGGCCTTTGTTTCGGTTTGATCTTCTTATAGATCCAGGTGGTGGTCTTCATTTCTCTACTGTAGCAGGGGTTTTCATACATGCTGTTTTCTTTTTTGATCATCTATCAACCGCCTTATTGTACCTTTACAGTTAGTAGCATTATTGTCATGCTCAGATTTCCATTATTATTCCAGTGTGTGTGATATCTTCACTCCCTCTCTTCTTTCATATGGTAGCATGCTGCTGGTTGTTCAGCTCGGCCCATATATATACTCTGTTGTGTCACAACTTCGGTCTAGGGCCGATGTATTGTGTGATATCTGTATCATTCGATATGGGTATCTAAGTGTATATGGGTATGTGTGTATGTATATATACACATACAACCAAAGATTACAGGGACGTTATTGTTGGGCTCAGATTTCACTCATACAAAACCAGTGAAATTCAGCAGTTATAGTTACCTGAGCCCCCGCAAGGCAATGCTTATGACCTCACATATTACATCACTCATAAAATGACATCTCAAATGACATCCTGTGAGTAAGTGTTTCGTAAAAGTTTCTGAGAATAAAAGATTGATATAAAGCTACTGTATAAGTACAATTGCTATTCTTTTTGTACTACTGAGTGATACTGTTTCTAATATATTTAGTCGGAGTGGCACTGTGACTGTATCAGTGTAGAAGTGGGTGAGTGAGTGGCTCTATGGATGGATAGGTGAGTGTGTGTAAGCGTCTGTATCAATGACTGGTGCCTGTGTGAGTGGCTATATGGGTGGATGAGTGTGAGTCGCTGTGTCGGTGACTGAATGGCTCTATAAGTGAGTGACTGGGTGTATAAGTGGATGTATGGGTAAGCGAGTGGCTGTTTGACTGGGTGTATGGGTAAGTGAGTGGGTGTGTGAGTGGCTGTTTGCATAGTATTTGTGCGAGTGTCTGTATAGATGAGTGAGTGGGCGCATGAGTGATTGTATTGATGTGTAAATGGGTGTGTAAGTAGTTTTGTGGATGAGTGAATGGATGTGTGAGTAGCTGTATGAGTGAGTGAGTAGCTCTGCGAGGGGCTGTATGAGTGAGTGAGTGGTTGTGTGAGTGGGTGTGTGAATGGGTACGTGAGTGGGTGTGTGTGTGTGCGAATGGCTGTATGGGTCTGCGAGTGGTTTTGTGGGTGAGTGGCTGTATGAGTGTGTCAGTAGGTATATGGGTATGTGAGTGGTTGTGTGGGTGTGTAAGTGGGTGTCCAAGAGGTTGTATGGGAGTGTGAATGGTTCTGTGGATGATGTCAGAGATATCATTTGAGATGTTATCAGTGATGTCATCAGTGATGTAATATGTGGGGTCATAAGCGGTCCACTGCGGGGGCGTAGGTTATAGTTAGCTCAGGTAACTAGAACTGCTGAATTTCACTGGTTTTGTATGAGTAAAATATGAGCCTAACTATAATGTCCCTGTAACTTGTTTTTTTCAGTGAATTTCAACTTTTGATAAATGTTTATTTCCTAACTGTAACCTTTGAGAGTGGGTGTGTGTGTCTGCGTCTCTCGGTCTCGGTCTCTCGGTCTCTCTCTCTCTCTCGGTCTCTCTCTCTCGGTCTCTCTCTCTCTCTCGGTCTCTCTCTCTCTCTCGGTCTCGCTCTCTCTCTCGCTCTCTCTCGGTCTCTGAGTGTCAGTGGGTTTGTGGGTGTATACATGGCTGGGTCTGTGCATGAGTGTTTTTAAAGGTCTGTGAGTGTCTTGAGTGGGTGTGAGTGGTTGTGTGAGCTGCTGTGTGAGTGGGTCGGTCAGTGAGTGGGTGCATGCATGAGTCTGAGTGGGTCTGTGAGAGCGTGCAAGAGTGTGAGTGGGTACGTGAGTGTCCGCGTGACCCCACCCCATATATTTTTATTGCCCCGGAGAGGTGGTGGGGCCCAGGGAAGGGGGGGGGGGGTCTGCACGACCACATCTCACCCCACCCCCGGTCATAATTTTTCTTTTCTTTTCCATAGCCCCGGGGAGGTGGTGGTCCACGAGGACCCCCCGTTATAATGTTCATAAGCCCCGGGGAGGTAGTGGTCCCCGGGGAAAGGTAAGTCCTTGGAGGGCCCCCCCACCATTTTTTATTAAATCGCTGCATGCCCCAGGGACCTGACCCACCTGGGGACTCTTTTCAAAACAAGCACATGCATGTTTTTTTTTTTTGCCGGAGAATTGGTGGCAATTTTGGTTTAAAAAAAAATATGCTTTTTTGCCTTGCCGTGGTCCAAGGCTTGGGGGTCGGGGTTTGCCAACCATGCCCCCCACAACCCCACTCAACACCCCCCCCCCCGGGGACTCGGCTGAAGCACAGTCCCAAGGTGACTGCCAACACTTCCTGGTTGAAGTATTGGCAGCCAATCAGAGCTCTGCAGTTATCTGCATATCTGCATATCTGCATGAGCTCGTTATTATTCACGATTTAACTGCGATTGCAGATATCCTAATTTGGATTTCCTTAAATTTCTCAACGACCACTGAACGAATTTGCACCAAAAAAGTGAAAGCGTGATCTGCGTAACCAAATCTACCTTTCTGACAAATTTGGTGCAATTCCGTCCAGCGGTTCAGGCTGTAGTCGTGTTCAAAGCTCCTATGGGAAACCTACTTTTTTGACCCACCTTTTCCTTGTCCCCCGCTTCATGAAACTTTCTATTTTCAACAAGACGCACTGACACTTTTTTTTTTTTTTTAGAAAAGTTTGTGAAGATTATGCAACTGGCGCCAAAGAGGCAAGTCAAAAACGCTTTTTCTATCGAAACATGGTACTAACTAAAACTACTGCTGGCTACCGCAAGTAGGATATATATATATATCTATATCTATCTCCAAGGTTTACCCACAAATTGAGGAAGCACTCGGGCAGCAGCAGTGCACAGCAGACCACACACGCAGCAGGAGCAGCCTGACGCGTTTCGGAAACCTCCTTCCTCAAAGGCTCAGTCCCACAGATTAAAACAGCGTTTGAGCCACACTACATTTTTGCCTAAATTGCCTGCTGATAGGCCGCTTCAATAAGCCACAACTTGATTGGTTCACAGGCCCCTCTGGAATTCTGGGACATGTAGTGCGGCAATCTCACCCAAATGGGTGCCGTGTCCTCTGGGTCCTTTATGCATAGCCCTCCAATGGGCCCCACTGTGTGTGCAGTCTGAATTCCTGGCACTGCATGCCCCATGTGGAACTGGACGTATTTCCAGCTCCCAGCCCGCTTTGCCAATCCTAGCGGTGGTGCTCCCTCCACGGCTGGGCAGAGAGAGACTGACTGAGAGAGAGACTGACAGAGAGAGACTGACTGACTGAGAGAGAGACTGACAGAGAGAGACTGACTGACTGAGAGAGAGACTGACTGACTGAGAGAGAGACTGACTGACTGACTGAGAGAGAGACTGACTGACTGACTGAGAGAGAGACTGACTGACAGAGAGAGACTGACTGACTGAGAGAGAGACTGACTGACTGAGAGAGAGACTGACTGAGAGCGAGACTGACTGAGAGCGACACTGACTGAGAGCGACACTGACTGAGAGAGAGACTGACTGAGAGAGAGACTGACTGAGAGAGAGACTGACTGAGAGAGAGACTGACTGAGAGAGCGACTGACTGAGAGAGAGACTGACTGAGAGCGACTGACTGAGAGAGCGACTGACTGAGAGAGCGACTGACTGAGAGAGCGACTGACTGAGAGAGCGACTGACTGAGAGAGCGACTGACTGAGAGAGCGACTGACTGAGAGAGCGACTGACTGAGAGAGAGAGACTGACTGAGAGAGAGAGACTGACTGAGAGAGAGAGACTGACTGAGAGAGAGAGACTGACAGAGAGAGAGACTGACTGAGAGAGAGACTGACTGAGAGAGAGACTGACTGAGAGAGAGACTGACTGAGAGAGAGACTGACTGAGAGAGAGACTGACAGAGAGAGACTGACTGAGAGAGACTGACTGAGAGCGACTGACTGAGAGAGCGACTGACTGAGAGAGCGACTGACTGAGAGAGCGACTGACTGAGAGAGCGACTGACTGAGAGAGCGACTGACTGAGAGAGCGACTGACTGAGAGAGCGACTGACTGAGAGAGCGACTGACTGAAGAGCGACTGACTGAGAGAGCGACTGACTGAGAGAGCGACTGACTGAGAGAGCGACTGACAGAGAGCGACTGACTGAGAGAGCGACTGACTGAGAGAGCGACTGACTGAGAGAGCGACTGACTGAGAGAGCGACTGACTGAGAGAGCGACTGACTGAGAGAGCGACTGACTGAGAGCGCGACTGACTGAGAGCGCGACTGACTGAGAGAGCGACTGACTGAGAGAGCGACTGACTGAGAGAGCGACTGACTGAGAGAGCGACTGACTGAGAGAGAGACTGACTGAGAGAGAGACTGACTGAGAGAGAGACTGACTGAGAGAGACACTGACTGAGAGAGACACTGACTGAGAGAGAGACTGACTGAGAGAGAGACTGACTGAGAGAGAGACTGACTGAGAGAGAGACTGACTGAGAGAGACTGACTGACTGAGAGAGACTGACTGACTGAGAGAGACTGACAGAGAGACTGACTGACTGAGAGAGAGACTGACTGACTGAGAGAGAGACTGACTGACTGAGAGAGAGACTGACTGACTGAGAGAGAGACTGACTGACTGAGAGAGAGACTGACTGACTGAGAGAGAGACTGACTGACTGAGAGAGAGACTGACTGAGAGAGAGACTGACTGACTGAGAGAGAGACTGACTGACTGAGAGAGAGACTGACTGACTGAGAGAGAGACTGACTGAGAGAGAGACTGACTGAGAGAGACTGACTGACTGAGAGAGAGACTGACTGACTGAGAGAGAGACTGACTGACTGAGAGAGAGACTGACTGAGAGAGAGACTGACTGACTGAGAGAGAGACTGACTGAGAGAGAGAGACTGACTGACTGAGAGACTGACTGACTGAGAGACTGACTGACTGAGAGACAGACTGACTGAGAGAGAGACTGACTGAGAGAGAGACTGACTGAGAGAGAGACTGACAGAGAGAGACTGACTGAGAGAGAGACTGACTGAGAGAGAGACTGACTGAGAGAGAGACTGACTGAGAGAGAGACTGACAGAGAGAGAGACTGACAGAGAGAGAGACTGACAGAGAGAGACTGACAGAGAGAGACTGACAGAGAGAGACTGACAGAGAGAGACTGACAGAGAGAGACTGACTGAGAGACTGACTGAGAGACTGACTGAGAGACTGACTGAGAGACTGACTGACTGAGAGACTGACTGACTGAGAGACTGACTGACTGAGAGACTGACTGACTGAGAGACTGACTGACTGAGAGACTGACTGACTGAGAGACTGACTGACAGAGACTGACTGACAGAGACTGACTGACAGAGAGACTGACAGACTGACTGACAGACTGACTGACTGACTGAGAGACTGACTGACTGAGAGACTGACTGACTGAGAGACTGACTGACTGAGAGACTGACTGAGAGACTGACTGACTGAGAGACTGACTGACTGAGAGACTGACTGACTGAGAGACTGACTGACTGAGAGACTGACTGAGAGACTGACTGAGAGACTGACTGAGAGACTGACTGAGAGACTGACTGAGAGACTGACTGAGAGACTGACTGAGAGACTGACTGACTGAGAGACTGACTGACTGAGAGAGAGAGACTGACTGAGAGAGAGAGACTGACTGACTGAGAGAGACTGACTGACTGACTGAGAGAGACTGACTGACTGAGAGAGACTGACTGACTGACTGACTGACTGAGAGACTGACTGACTGAGAGACTGACTGACTGAGGGACTGACTGACTGAGGGACTGACTGACTGAGGGACTGACTGACTGAGGGACTGACTGACTGACTGACTGAGGGACTGACTGACTGAGGACTGACTGATTGAGGGAGACTGATTGAGAGAGACTGACTGACTGATTGAGAGAGACTGACTGACTGATTGAGAGAGACTGACTGACAGACTGAGAGACTGACTGACAGAGAGAGACTGACTGATTGAGAGAGAGAGACTGACTGATTGAGAGAGAGAGACTGACTGATTGAGAGAGAGAGACTGATTGAGAGAGACTGACTGCTTGAGAGAGACTGACTGATTGAGAGAGACTGACTGATTGAGAGAGACTGACTGATTGAGAGAGACTGACTGATTGAGAGAGACTGACTGATTGAGAGAGACTGACTGATTGAGAGAGACTGACTGATTGAGAGACTGACTGAGAGAGACTGACTGAGAGAGACTGACTGAGAGAGACTGACTGACTGAGACTGACTGAGAGAGACTGATTGAGAGAGAGAGACTGACTGACTGAGAGACTGACTGACTGAGAGACTGACTGACTGAGAGACTGACTGACTGAGAGACTGACTGACTGAGAGACTGACTGACTGAGAGACTGACTGACTGAGAGACTGACTGAGAGACTGACTGAGAGACTGACTGAGAGACTGACTGAGAGACTGACTGAGAGACTGACTGAGAGACTGACTGAGAGACTGACTGAGAGACTGACTGACTGAGAGACTGACTGACTGAGAGACTGACTGACTGAGAGACTGACTGACTGAGAGACTGACTGACTGAGAGACTGACTGACTGAGAGACTGACTGACTGAGAGACTGACTGACTGAGAGACTGACTGACTGAGAGACTGACTGACTGAGAGACTGACTGAGAGACTGACTGACTGAGAGACTGACTGAGAGACTGACTGAGAGACTGACTGAGAGACTGACTGAGAGACTGACTGAGAGACTGACTGACTGAGAGACTGACTGACTGAGAGACTGACTGACTGAGAGACTGACTGACTGAGAGACTGACTGACTGAGAGACTGACTGACTGAGAGACTGACTGACTGAGAGACTGACTGACTGAGAGACTGACTGACTGAGAGACTGACTGACTGAGAGACTGACTGACCGAGAGACTGACTGACCGAGAGACTGACTGACTGACTGACCGAGAGAGAGACTGACTGACTGACTGAGAGAGAGACTGACTGACTGACTGAGAGACTGACTGACTGAGAGACTGACTGACTGACTGGGAGACTGGCTAAGAGGGAGACTGACTGACTGACTGACTGGGAGACTGGCTAAGAGGAGACTGACTAAGAGGGAGACTGACTGACTGACTGACTGGGAGACTGGCTAAGAGGAGACTGACTAAGAGGAGACTGACTAAGAGACTGACTGACTGACTGAGAGACTGACTGACTGACTGACTGAGAGACTGACTGACTGAGAGAGACTGACTGAGAGAGACTGACTGACTGAGAGAGACTGACTGACTGACTGAGAGAGACTGACTGACTGACAGAGAGACTGACTGACTGACTGAGAGACTGACTGAGAGACTGACTGACTGAGAGACTGACTGACTGAGGGACTGACTGACTGAGGGACTGACTGACTGAGGGACTGACTGACTGAGGGACTGACTGACTGACTGACTGAGGGACTGACTGACTGAGGGACTGACTGACTGAGGGACTGACTGACTGAGGGACTGACTGAGGGACTGACTGACTGAGGGACTGACTGATTGAGGGAGACTGATTGAGAGAGACTGACTGACTGATTGAGAGAGACTGACTGATTGAGAGAGAGAGACTGACTGATTGAGAGAGAGAGACTGACTGATTGAGAGAGAGAGACTGACTGATTGAGAGAGAGAGACTGACTGATTGAGAGAGACTGACTGCTTGAGAGAGACTGACTGATTGAGAGAGACTGACTGATTGAGAGAGACTGACTGATTGAGAGAGACTGACTGATTGAGAGAGACTGACTGATTGAGAGAGACTGACTGAGAGAGACTGACTGAGAGAGACTGACTGAGAGAGACTGACTGACTGAGAGAGACTGACTGAGAGAGACTGACTGAGAGAGACTGACTGAGAGAGACTGACTGAGAGAGAGAGACTGACTGACTGAGAGACTGACTGACTGAGAGACTGACTGACTGAGAGACTGACTGACTGAGAGACTGACTGAGAGACTGACTGACTGAGAGACTGACTGACTGAGAGACTGACTGACTGAGAGACTGACTGACTGAGAGACTGACTGAGAGACTGACTGAGAGACTGACTGAGAGACTGACTGAGAGACTGACTGAGAGACTGACTGAGAGACTGACTGAGAGACTGACTGAGAGACTGACTGAGAGACTGACTGAGAGACTGACTGAGAGACTGACTGAGAGACTGACTGAGAGACTGACTGACTGAGAGACTGACTGAGAGACTGACTGAGAGACTGACTGACTGAGAGACTGACTGAGAGACTGACTGAGAGACTGACTGAGAGACTGACTGACTGAGAGACTGACTGACTGAGAGACTGACTGAGAGACTGACTGACTGAGAGACTGACTGACTGAGAGACTGACTGAGAGACTGACTGAGACTGACTGAGAGACTGACTGAGAGACTGACTGAGAGACTGACTGAGAGACTGACTGAGAGACTGACTGAGAGACTGACTGAGAGACTGACTGAGAGACTGACTGAGAGACTGACTGACTGAGAGACTGACTGACTGAGAGACTGACTGACTGAGAGACTGACTGACTGAGAGACTGACTGACTGAGAGACTGACTGACTGAGAGACTGACTGACTGAGAGACTGACTGACTGAGAGACTGACTGACTGAGAGACTGACTGACTGAGAGACTGACTGACTGAGAGACTGACTGACTGAGAGACTGACTGACCGAGAGACTGACTGACCGAGAGACTGACTGACCGAGAGACTGACTGACCGAGAGGACTGACCGAGAGAGTGACTGACCGAGAGACTGACTGACTGAGAGAGTGACTGACTGAGAGAGAGACTGACTGAGAGAGAGACTGACTGAGAGACTGACTGAGAGACTGACTGACTGAGAGACTGACTGACTGAGAGACTGACTGACTGAGAGACTGACTGACTGAGAGACTGACTGACTGAGAGACTGACTGAGAGACTGACTGACTGAGAGACTGACTGACTGAGAGACTGACTGACTGAGAGACTGACTGACTGAGAGACTGACTGAGAGACTGACTGAGGAGACTGACTGAGAGACTGACTGAGAGACTGACTGAGAGACTGACTGAGAGACTGACTGAGAGACTGACTGAGAGACTGACTGAGAGACTGACTGAGAGACTGACTGACTGAGAGACTGACTGACTGAGAGACTGACTGACTGAGAGACTGACTGACTGAGAGACTGACTGACTGAGAGACTGACTGACTGAGAGACTGACTGACTGAGAGACTGACTGACTGAGAGACTGACTGACTGAGAGACTGACTGACTGAGAGACTGACTGACCGAGAGACTGACTGACCGAGAGACTGACTGACCGAGAGACTGACTGACCGAGAGACTGACTGACTGAGAGACTGACTGACTGACTGACCGAGAGAGAGACTGACTGACTGAGAGAGAGACTGACTGACTGACTGAGAGACTGACTGACTGAGAGACTGACTGACTGACTGGGAGACTGGCTAAGAGGGAGACTGACTGACTGACTGACTGGGAGACTGGCTAAGAGGGAGACTGACTAAGAGGGAGACTGACTAAGAGACTGACTGACTGACTGAGAGACTGACTGACTGACTGACTGAGAGACTGACTGAGAGAGACTGACTGAGAGAGACTGACTGACAGAGAGAGACTGACTGACAGAGAGACTGACTGACTGAGAGACTGACTGAGAGACTGACTGAGAGACTGACTGAGAGACTGACTGAGAGACTGACTGAGAGACTGACTGACTGAGAGACTGACTGAGAGACTGACTGACTGAGAGAGAGAGAGAGACTGACTGACTGAGAGAGAGAGACTGACTGACTGAGAGAGAGAGACTGACTGACTGAGAGAGAGAGACTGACTGACTGAGAGAGAGAGACTGACTGACTGAGAGAGAGAGACTGACTGACTGAGAGAGACTGACTGACTGACTGAGAGAGACTGACTGACTGACTGAGAGAGACTGACTGACTGAGAGAGACTGACTGACTGACTGACTGAGAGACTGACTGAGAGACTGACTGACTGACTGAGAGACTGACTGACTGACTGAGAGACTGACTGAGAGACTGACTGACTGAGAGACTGACTGACTGAGAGACTGACTGACTGAGAGACTGACTGACTGAGAGAGAGAGACTGACTGACTGAGAGAGAGAGACTGACTGACTGAGAGAGAGAGACTGACTGACTGAGAGAGACTGACTGACTGAGAGAGACTGACTGACTGAGAGAGACTGACTGACTGACTGAGAGAGACTGACTGACTGACTGACTGAGAGAGAGACTGACTGACTGAGAGAGAGACTGACTGACTGAGAGAGAGACTGACTGACTGAGAGAGAGACTGACTGACTAAGAGAGAGACTGACTGACTAAGAGAGAGACTGACTGAGAGAGAGACTGACTGACTAAGAGAGAGACTGACTAAGAGAGAGAGGAAAACCTGCTCTCACTACAATGAAGCAAAGCAGGATTGCATGTCAGCAGCTCCCCTTGCTCAAAAGCAATGCTGGCTCCCGCAGGAGGCGGGCAGCTGGCGGGACCGTGGGGGCATTGGGGCTCCCCCCACGGTCCCCAACACAAAGGGCCGGCCCCGGGGGATGGGGTCCCCGGGGCCAGAATTGGCCCAGGAGGGGGGCCACACGGCCCCCCTTCAATATAAAAATTAAAAAAAAAATAGAGGCACAGCCCCGGGGGATGGGGTCCCCGGGGCCAATAGAGGTCTAAGGAGGGGGGTCTCGCAGCCCCCCTCCTTAAAAAATAAAAAACAAACCAAAAACAAATGTGGCCATGCCCCGGGGGATGGGGTCTTCGGGCCGAAATTGGCCTCGGGAGGGGGGCCGCGCGGCCCCCTTCCCGTTTTCTTTTTTAAATGTAAAAAAGAGCAGGCCCTGGGGGATGGGGTCCCCAGGGCCCCAAATAATGTAAAGAAGGGGGCCACACAGCCCCCTTGTAAAAAAAACGGCATTGCGCCGGAGGCCCGCCCCTCCCTGCAGCACTCAGCAAACGTGCCCCCTGGCGCGTTGTAAGTTGGGGAATTAATTCCCCTTGAATACTGAGGGTCCCTGGGGGCCAACTAGCCCACCAGGTACCTCCAGTATGCGCCACAGAGCTGCGTTGCAGTGAGGTGTTCCGAGGCCATGCCCCTTTTTACACCTCTCTGCAACGCAGCTCTGTGGCGCTTACTGGAGGTACCTGGTGGGCTAGTTGGCCCCCAGGGACCCTCAGGACTCGAGGGGAATTAATCCCCCAATTTACAATGTGCCAGGGGGCGCGTTTGCACAGTGGTGCAGGGAGGGGCCGGGGCCTGACATAACAAGTGTGTTAACGCGCTCCCTGGCGCGTTGTAAATTGGGGGATTAAGTCCTCTTCAATCCTGAGGGTCCCTAGGGGCCAACTAGCCCACCAGGTACCTCCAGTAAGCGCCACAGAGCTGCGTTGCAGCGAGGTGTTCCGAGGCCACGCCCCTTTTTACACCGCTCTGCAACGCAGCTCAGTATCGCTTAATGGAGGTACCTGGTGGCCTAGTTGGCCCCCAGGGACCCTCAGGATTCAAGGGGACTTAATCCCCCAACTTAGAACACACCAGATCCGCACTGATTTTGCTTCTCCTCCCCCACAGAATCGAATTCCCATACACAGTGCAACGATGAAGGATTAGCAGAGTCACCAACTGACTTTTTCTTTGCGTAAGTAACCTAGCGCGCTCCTCCCCCCCCCTTTCCCCTTCTCTGTTAATTAACTACTTGTACTTGGTTCCTCCAGACCTTACTCTACCTCTGAGACGCCACAGCGGACCCACGAGCTTTTGCCGTCGGCACCGTTCTCTCGCGGATAATAAGGCCTTTATTAAGTAAGCAGCTACTCCCTGAGATCGACCACTGTGATCCACACGGTCCCTATCTCGCACCGGACTCGCACCCTTATTCCTGCAGGACTCGTACCCCTCTTCCCGCGCTGATTTAAGCTTCTTCAGTAAGTGACTCCGCTCTCCTAGTTTTTAATTTTATTTAAGCTTTAACTATTGATTACTGGCCGACCTTGTTGCGCAGGCCCGCACTAACTTCCCGGTTCTTTAGATTCGCTGTACGGACACGTGGTCCTTTGACTACCAGCCGTCCCCGGACGTGCGGACACCCATCAGACAACACCACCATCCCCACTAACTCAGAGTAAGGCTACTTACACTCGCTCCCTGCGTTGCGAACTATTAAACGCCTCAAGCACAGTGCTCCTTTACTGCAAGCCTGCCACTTCGCGCAACTGTACGGTTCATCTCTCTCACCTTGCCCTATACTCGCGCAGCTATTACGACCCGCCCATGACTCATTTGCGCTCCGCTCGCACGACTCTGCACATACTTTGATCGTTCCCTCCTACCTTCACACAGTCTAGGAGAATTGCAATTTCTAAACGCAAAAACTCACTGGGAGCACATTGTCACAACTTACCTTCGTAGGGGGCATTGTAGTAACATATTGTTTCCCCCTCTAGTTTCAGACTGCTCACTATGTATGTCCTGAAGATGATCTTAAGCCAATAAGATCGAAACGCTGTCGACCTCATAGAACAGGAACTCCTTCCATTGTATAAAATTATGCGGAGTTCCCACTGTTTGTCAATGCGATGTTATGTTTTTTAACCACTATCACCTTGCCACATCACGCACACTTTCACTTTGTGTGAGCACCTGAACACTACTTTAAGTTTAAAGTACTAAGCTAACCGTGTGTAAAATAAATTATCTATTTTACACTATTTATGTCCCCCTACTTCTGTGTTCCCAGATTGATTAACTGTCTTACTCAAATTATTTCTGAGTATCTCCTCCTAGGACCTCGCTTTTTTCTCTGGACCCACTGAGTTTCTTCAAAGGGCATACATATCTTCTTACGTGGTGAGCAAGCCTGCGGGACAGGCGAAACGCGTCCAATTTAGCCGACAATAAAGGATATATTTTGGCCAGAACACGGCGTCGTCATTTCATTATGCAGTAAGGATAGTTGGAATCTTCTTACGTAACTGCACCTTTCTTTGTGTTCCAGAGGGACATTAACTTGGTCGTTGCACATACAATTTTCTCCTTTCCTCCTCTGTGACTTCTACGTTAGTTAGTCCCAGAGGGTTACCTTCTCTAAAGAAGTGTTTTCTCCGAACACGAGTGGTCTCCACTGGTTGTTGCTGTTTCCATAATACTGCTGATACAGTATTGATTGGTGCCTTCTCCATTGTGGATGTGTTTCTGAGCTCCTTTTTTTCCTTGTGTTCTCAGGGCGGGTCTAGCTCAACTGCTCATTTTCTGCAAAAAGGAGCTCTTGCTCAGTAGCATTGGCTGTTGTCTTTTGTCCTTGTCCAACCATGATTCAAATACCATCAGGGGAGCTACTTTGTATTTATGTTTCTATGGAGTGTTGTCTTCAGCACTTCTTTCTTCCACTCTGTGTTCTGTTCTTCCCCATGCTTTTCAATGTCTTACTGACTTCAGTCCCTTACGAGCTTCACCACAGTCCTTCTGGTGAAGGGTCTCCCTTTCCCCACCTATTTTTCTAAGGCAGCCGGTCACTATATCTCATCACACATCGGTTAGTCCTGTTAGGGGATCTTTAGTTGGATCAGTTTGCAGACCCTCTTCCGGGGATGGTATTGCTTGGGTATATAATTCAAAGGTAAGGAATCTGCGACTAGATGTCTCTATCAGATGAATAAGTTACTTATCTTCGGTAACACCTTATCTGGTAGAGAGAGGATCAAGCCGCAGATTCCTTACCGATCCTCCCCATTCTGCGAACTGGTTTCTCCTTTTGTCTACAAGATCCTTTTCTGGGCATTCTAATGCCTTTCATTAGGACCGAGTAATTGTTTTGACATAAAGATGACTCTCTTTGGGCACACTGTTTCCATTTGCAGTTTCTAGAAGTGGCTCAGCATTTTTGGCGCGGAAAATAGTCACGAAAGAAACTTGCGTCAGGGGAGGGTTTATATGAACTCTACCGACGTCACATCCAGTGGACGACGCTGCTACGGAGACACTCTACGACCTCTACCGACGTGCAGAGGTACTACTGTAAAAAATTCCCTGATACAGTCTAGCTCCTGGGGAGAATTCAAAGGTAAGGAATCTGCGGCTAGATCCTGTCTCTACCAGAAAAGGCATTACCGCAGGTAAGTAACTTATTCAACGAAACCGAAGGGTCCTGAAAGGGTTGGTCATTGTATTACACTGTAAGGTCACACAGCCACACCATATAATAAACCCCATTTCCTCACACGCATCAAGTCTGGTTTACTGTAACTATTCTTTTTATACCTTGAAGTATCCTATTTGGTAATCCCATTGAGGCTTTAGCACTGCTGAGTTGTCGGCGTGTATTAGAACTCTGTACTCGCCAATGGGCCTACAAGCCTTTCCACAGTAAAAACGACTGCTGGGCTTTTACTGTCAGGACATGTAAACTTAAAAACTACATGTCCAACTTTTTAATATAATGCACCCTGCCGTTAGGGCTCAGTAGGCCTGCCATAGGGTTGACATAGATATTATTATATATTGTCCATGTGACGAGCACTCTTGCCAAACAATTTTACACTTAGTCTTCTTTTGTCAATTTTTATTTGCCATTCACAGGAAATTTTTATTACCCCTGTTACGCAGTCATAAATTTCCTAAGTGTAAAGCCGCCCTATTTTACCTGTTGCAACTTAATGACCCCTGTGTATGTCACGCAGTCGCCAACTTCTTGAAGTGTGTCTTAGCCAAAAGGCGTATGCTGTTTTGATGAAATATTTTTTATATTCTTTTAAACAGCGTTGTGGGTCCTGTACTCTAAAGTGAAAGTTTTTCCCTGGCATTTTACCTTACTTGGTTTATTATTTTATTAGATTTGACGTCCTCGGACTTAAAATGTATGCACCGTCACTTTACATATTGCAAATTATCATAATGTTTTGCTATTTTTTTTTTTCTTTTTTACATAAATGTTTTAAATTGCATGTTTTTTTTTCCTATTGTATGTACCTTTTATGATCTGCCCTTTGGGAGATCGAATAAAGATGATGATGACATAGATATTAAAAATGAAAGTTTGGGCTTTGATATTACTTTAAATGGCAAAGGCAAGTTAGCAGTTTACAACTGCTATGCCAGCCAACATGTCGACAGTCTTGCAGAATGGAGGGGTAGAGAGTCCATTATAGACCGTGCATACCACCATCCACTGGTTAATAAGAACCATTTTAAGCCTAACTAGGGAATCCACAAATAAAGGGGTAATAGGATATCCCATAGTTAGTTTTAACAGTTTTTTCTGCACTTTGCTTTGGATCCGGTTATTCTTGGTTTGTTTGTATTGTCTCCCCCCACCCTATTGCTCCACCTCTGTCGTTGGCTTGCGCGGAGGTGTGTTTAGCAGCCCTATGATGAAGCATGCCACAAATCTTTGTGGGTGAGGGCAGTTTTTCCAACCTGTGTTTTGTCCATGAACCTCTTCTAAAGTGAAATTTTTACTACTCCTACTTTTCTTTGTGTGTAATCCCACTACTGCCCAGCCACTAGTTGGATCTAGTAGAATCAGAAGATGAGGATCAAGGACCCTTTGGTGTAGCTCACAGTCCTTCTGAGTTGCACGTAAAGTATCAGGACGAGGAAGAAGATGACTTATGAGCGAGTTTATCAAGGCCATCAAGTATATGGAGCAAAGCCATCACTATGCTCCTTCTCCACCTCCTCAGGGCATGGTCCAGGTTCCTGCTGCTTTGGTACAAGATTTACCAAGCATGCTACAGGATTACTACAGGCGGTTTCCAATACCAGCTGAAGCGCAACAACCATCTGCAGTGGTGCCTGCACCTAGGTCACCAGACTATATACCACCTCCTCCAAGGATGACACCATAATCTTGCATCGCTATGCCTCCTCGAGAGGATCCATCTACTACAGATGATAATGATGGGGAAGAAGGTGAAATACCAGAAAATCAAGCTGTCACCAACCAATGGGACGATTACCTTATTCCTCCACCTCAAGCACCACAACCAGCGGACTCTCCTCCAGAGGATATTTGAGGTTTTCACGCGCTAATGGAGAGAGCGGCCAAACACTTCCAGCTCCCCATCACTGTCGAGCAATCTGACTGTTTTCTGTATGATTTCAAGGAGCGATCCAGGAAAACTGCTAAAGCACTATCAATTGTAGATTATATTTGGGAGGAAGGAGTAAAAATAATGATGACACCAGCTACTGCCACTGCGGTTCTTCCTAGGATTGAGAACAAAAATAAGGCACCAGAAGACTAGCCTGCCTGTCTAATAGGTCATCAAAAGCCTGATTCCATTATTACTCAAGCTGCACAACATAGATCTGATATCGGTAAGAGATTTACAATGTCAGGTACTACTGTCTGCACAGCAAATTCTCTGGCCATTCTTGGGCGATATGATCACCAGATGTGGTCGGACATCGCCACATACTTGTATTTCTTACAGCAAGACAAAAAGGCTGAAGCTACAAAGATCTTACAAGAAGGGAAAAGATCAGCTTCTGAGATCATTGACTGCGAAATGGATATTGCATCCTTAGGATTCCGGCAATTTGCAGGATCAGCTATCCTTCAACGCCAGGGTTGGCTCAAAGCTACGTCATTCCAACCAGAAGTCTAAACTAAAGTTCTCGATATGCCCTTTGATGGCGAGTCTTTATTTGGTAAGCACGTCGATGACTCCCTTCAGGCAATAAAATTGGATACTAAAACAGCTAGATCCCTAGGAACTCTCCAGTTCCATAAGACTCCTTTTCGCGGAGTTCGTGGGCGAGGAGCAAATTTGTATCGGGGAGGATACCAAACATATCAACCACAGTCTTACCAGCAGCCCTTTCAGCCTGCCTGTCAACAGCTCCAGCCGTACCGGGCACCGCCATTAGCTGCCTATTCTAAACAACAGCCGAGGAAGAGACAGGTTGCCTCTGCCAGAGATACCTGCAGAAAGCAGTAACGACCCCAAAGTGTCGGTTACTACACCCATACATCTTTCGGTGGGAGCCAGAATTACCCAACACCTACATCAATGGAGGAGCAGCACTCTGCATTTATCAGTCTGGCTCCTGACACCATGAGCTCCAGCACCTAGTTATCTCACAGGACAATAAGGATATCCTTGCTGGGGCCAAAACTGACTCTACCAACACAACACATCCCCTCAAATGGAAATGATTTTGTCTGTGGTGTGAGAAATCTAATGTATATCCTATTACATCTCCTCCTGAACAAGTATTGCCTTATTTGTTATCCCTAGCCAAATCTGGTTTGACACATTCCTCCATCAAAGTGCATTTAGTTGCTATTTCAAGGTACAGACGAACCTTATGATCTCCTTACTTGTGGTCACAGACTAGTTGTTCATTTTCTTAAAGAACTATTCAGATTATATCCTCCAATAAAGTTACCGCCACCTGCATGGCAGCTTAACACTGTTTTATCCCAATTGATGAAATTTGAACCTATCCACAAGCTGAACCGAAGTTCCTCACTTGGAAGGTGGCGTTGCTGCTGGCTCTTACTTCTGTGAGAAGAGTGAGCGAACTCCAAGCGTTCACTATTAAGGAACCTTTTCTCCAATTCAAAGATAGCTTGGTAATTCTTTGGACTAATCCCACATTCATACTGAAGGTTCCCACTGATTTTCATCTCAGTCAACCAGTTATGCTCAAGACTTTCTTTCACAATCCTCGAACACCAGCAGAGACAGCTCTTCACTCTCTTGATGTCAAGAAGTGCTTCAAGTTTTACTTACATCACACAAAACATTTCCGGCCTACAGAAACAATAACAAGAGTGGATCAGTTTCCAAACCCACTATAGCAAGGTGGATTTCAATGGTTGCACAGTTCTACCATTCCAAGGCAGTTAGACCTTTAACACAAAAGACTAAAGCATATTCTACAATAGCAGTCTCTACAACGGCAGCCTTGTTTGCTGGAGTACCCATCAAAAGTATATGCTACAACCTGGAAGAGCAGGCACACTTTCACCCAGCACTGCTGTCTGGGTTTGGCACAGAGCACTGATACAGGCGTGGGTCAAGCAGTACTTCGGCATTTTTTCCAATAAGGTGAGCCTGTTAACATACAATTTATAATGTTGTACCTACCATCCACTGTCATATTTGTCTTTCTATTGCTTATGTATTGCACTGCTAACTATTCTGATTCAAGCATGTGAATCTATGGAATATACCCCAATACTGGAGAAAGAATTTGTTACTTAACTGTAACTCTCGTTCTCCAGTATTTGTATCTTTCATAGATACTCGTGCAACCCACCCTCCTCCTCTTAGAGGCTGCCCTTCTTGGCAGGTGGTGACTATCCCCACTAGTGCTTGAAAATCTGAAGGAAGATGCCTCTGTTGGGAGTGTTCTGAGGTTGCTGATTGGTCATAGTTAAAGTTTGATCTTTTTTTAAAAGGACATAGATAGGCTAATTAGCTGACTTTCGCCTTCCCATTATAGCCTATGATATTGGTACATACAGCTTTATTATGGTAATCTGGGATTCCCACTAAGACAGTTACAGGTATGTAACAAGTTCTTTTTTCTACAACCTGATTCTGTAGCAGAAAGGTTGTTACACACTGTAGATGTCAGACGCTTGTGTACTATATTGAAAGGACTAAATACTTCCACAAAACTAAACAGCTCTTTGTAGCTTTAGCTAAACCCACCAAAGGAAGCTGCCTTTTCAAGGTAGGCATTGCAAGGTGGATTGTCTAGTATATTGAAACTTGCTATACCAATGCTAAACGTGTACTCACTGTACCTCCCAGGACCCACACAAAAAAGGAGCGACTATAGCTTTCCTTGGTAACATCCCAGCAGACACCTGAATGACCGATACCTTGTCAACATCACACACCTTTGCAAAGCATTACTGTGTGGACATACTAGCCCATCAGCAGAGTATGGTTGGCCAGACTGTGTTAAGTGCTTTATTCCATACATCTTCAGCATCTGCCTGCTGGCCACAGCTTAGGAGAAAACTGCTTTACAAACTGTGCAGAACATGCATATCTACATCCACACTTGTATGAATTAAAATTTTTAGCCTGTTAACATTTGTTTGTATTGTGTAGTGCTGTAGATTCACCTGCGACTACCCTCCTCCTCAGAAGCTGGCAAGAACGGCATGTTTGCTTTTCTCACACTTTACTTCAACAACTTGCAATGCACACAGCACATCACAGTAGTCTTAATTTACAGTCTAGTTTCACCTTTCGCCTGCTGAGCAGAATGCAGTCTAGGATGAAGTCCTTGGCCATGCACATTGTGGGCTAAGAGAGGAGTCACAGCACATCCTGTGAAGCTTCTTTGAAGAAAAACAGGTTGTAAGGTCCAAGCCCTACACTAGATGGCATACGTATGCAGAACATAATAATCTCCAGCACTACACACTACGAGCAGATGCTTACTGGGTTAGTAACAATCTCTTTATGGTATTGTTGTAGAAAGGTTATGCTAGAAGTTAAGTAAAATGTTTGTTCAATCCACATCCAGGACGACCATCCTTTTATGTCCCTGCTCACTTTTCACGATCCTAGAGTTATTTGATTTGCCCTCTTCCCCTTACTCTTTCTGGTCTTTATATCTTTTTTTAAAGGCGCAGACTGGGATGAAACATGGAAATCGAGGGAAAAGGCCAGCGTTGAAATCTGCATCAACCGACTTGGGGACAACTGATATAGGCATGTGATTGATCATTTTTCAAATTAGTAATTTAGCTGACGAAAAAGAAGGGTTATAAGCTATGTTGAAAATATTTTCAGCATTTTCGTAGCTTGTGGCACTGTGCATGTTGGTCGTTTATCTTTAAGTTTTTTCATGCTCATTTAATTTTGTTATAGAATTATGTGTGTGGAAATACTGTTGCCCAATGCCCAGGACATCGTATTTCTGGTCAGACCAGACGTCTTCCTGGTTTTGTCCACAGGACAAATTGGCACAATCTCTTAGGCTGCAAGTTTACACTGGAATAGTACTGTTGAGGGAAAGAGGAGAGGATTATCTGCTGCGAAGGAAAAATTTACATCCATACATTTTAGCTGTTCAAAATGGAATATATGGTTCATTAATACAAAGCCTTTACTCATAGGATGAACACTCTGAGGAAATACAGTGAGCCATAAGCTCAGCTTGCAATACTGATTAAGATTCCAATATAAGAATGGGTAACCAAAATGCTCAGAAAATGCGAAATGCTCAGAAATGTAGTAATTTGTGTTAATTCATAACGATCCCAGAATGCTCTTTCATTATGGGTAGAAATACACAGAAAAAATTAAAGCAACATTGGAGATTGTTTGCTTTAAAACATAAAATTAAGGTTGCATGCATTTTGTCAGCGTTCTAGCAATTTGCATTCTAAATAAAAATGTACCCAAAAATTATTTGCAGCTTGGAAAAAAAAAAAAAACGGAGGTAAGACATTTGCTAAAGTATCCTACAAATTTTAAGGACCACTTTGAAACCATTTTTAAAGGCATAATTTGATGAAACATGTTTAATGTATCCTAACACTAAAAAAAAAAAAACAACTAAATAATAATGGGGAAGGTAGTGTAGAGTCATTACGGGCAACATTTAAAACAAGCATTGCCAAACCCAATAAGTCTGACATTGGCAAATCTGCAATATTTTTTTTTCCCCCCAGACATACGAAATAAAACGTAATAGTATAAACGTAAAAAAAAAGTTAAAATGGAGTGTGTAGGCTTTCAAAAAGAAAGCTAAAAAAAATGACCCAATGCAAAACTAAATAAAATATTTAATTGTAGCTGAAATGTAGTAGAGATTCGCCTGCGGGTTCTGGCACTGAAGTGGAGTGCTTTTTAGGTGGATATGCACCTGTGCAAGAGCAAAATGCCATCATTCTAAGTGAAGATAGCTAATGGCTACCCCAGGCTGACCTTTTGCTCCTTGCTGTATACTGAGGTGGGTGAAAATAAAATATGAACAACAATTGAAAGGACCAATAGATGAAAGTCTGGCGAAAGCAACTGTTTGTGCACATCTATATGTGCAAATTATTGCATTCTCTTTTAAAAACATAACACTTCCATGACCAGACCTAAAAATTAATATGGGGATCCACATCCCACAAAAGCTCCCCCAAATGGGTCTTCCGATTTACTAGTTTCAGAAATTCACAAAGTATACAGAAGTATGCCTGGAAATCTGTAGCAGTTGTGGGTTTCCAGGTGTCCTCTTTGAAACATTTCTGAATTCCATTTTAGTATGAGTAAATATGCAACCATATATTTTCTGCTGGGCAGGCACAAACTCATTAGTTAAAACTTGTTTCCTTCGGCTCTGGGGGAAGATCTATTCCCCAACAGATAAACTCCTTTCCCTACACAAGATATACAGCCTTTATCAATAGTAAATTCCAACTTTTTCCACAGTGGGAATGGGTTAGAGAGGAGTTGATGAACACCCTTAAACATTTAAGTTTATGTGCTCAGTCACTGGGCCTTCTAGCCTTTAAGCTACCACTTCACAGCTGCTTCCAGCTTTGAGTATATATGCTTGAATGAAAGTCTTAATGAAATAAAATCATTCTGAGAGTGTAAACCCAACATTTACCCATGTAAGCCAAACATAAACATGTAAAAAGCTTTAAGAATTAGACCCATAACATATTGACCCTAACCTAACTAAGTTCATCTAGTTGTAAAATGTAACTGCAGTCACTGATAAAGGGCTTGGCAAACAAGGTAGCTGAAGCACAGTGCAATTAAGTTATTTGCCAAAGATTTAGAGAATGTGGCCAAGTGGAGGAGGCCAGACTGAGCAAGCTCGTTGATCCTGGGCAGTTGACCACAAGCATAATGTGGGTTTATTCACAAAAATGTTTTGTATAAACAAGTAAATACTTAAAAGAAAATATATCCGACCAATTGACGAGATGATTCCTCTGAAAATAAAGTAAAACAGAGCAATGGTACAACCACAGCAATAATATATTGGGAACTCTGCTGTAATCTGAACTATGGCCTATTGAAAGTGCTGGCATATTCCGAGCTCTACCATAATCTGAAAGCCGACCTAATGAACAGAAGATCTGTATATGAAGACGATAAATATTTAAAGATTTGACATAAATAGATACCAGAGGCCAATATAATCAGTGAGGTGGCTGTTTCAAAGAAGCTTTATCAATAGCTCTGACTTAACGAGAATGCTGTATTAGTTTGCCATCTTACTGCATTGCTATCAAATGAGACAAGTGTATTTTTGTTACTGAGGGGGTAAATTTCTTAAATCACCCCATCTATTGGACAAGTGAATGTTATAAAAATTGACTCCCCCCATAGAATGTGTTCACCATTTTATTGGGTGCCATGCCCTCATGCTGCAGCTTCATAATATATACTTCGAAATCCAGCATTGGGAAGAACCAATCGAGCTTTAGTAGTTGGACAATAGAAATGTTGAAACTCCACATTCCTTTGTGTATAAGGTTCATGCCAGATTAGTACATACTGTATACGCTCTGTCTCCTCAGTTAAAACCTAAACATTTGGGTTTTACAGGGCATCACGTTTCACATGTTCATGTTCTGTAATTTGGCATATACTGTGATTTGTATTGTGATACAATTTGTGGTAACCTGTGTAGCTGACATAAAACCTACTTGCCTGGAGTCTCTTTCCAAGGAAGTGGTGTCACAATGATTAGGAGTATTTTCAGTTTCTTTCTGAATGCCAGGTGACTTGTTTCTTTGTGGGAAGAGCACTCCATAGTTTAATTCCAATGTCTGTGAAACACAGCTTGGTCCAACATTCTACATTGATGTGGAGTACTTTTTAGTTGATGCAGCCGAAGAAGTGTCCTGAGAAAGGTTATTCAATTTTGTACTGAGTTGTTTAGTGGCACATTCCATGCATGCATTTGTATGATTTGAAAAAGGCCAGAATTGTCACTGGTGTGTTCATTCGTTGCTAGTGATATGCCATGAAATGTATGATTAAGAGCTCTTTATTTTTTCCGACTCAGTGGCTACCACTACTTGGAAAAGTAATTGATTTACTTTTACTTCAGACTGTGGTAAAGGGTGTTGGTGTTCAAAAGGCTAGTGCTGTCTTTTTGATGGTGGGGCATGAAGAGGTCTTTGAAGGAGAGAACTTAAAGGAACCGGGTGGCAGAAGAGGCATTGCTCATTAACCTCATCTGTGCATCTAGCGTCTCATTGGAAATGAGATCTCACTAAGATTTGGATTAGGAGGTAAAAGTGAGAAGTTGTTCCAGACTCTGGATTTCCTAATGGATACTTTAACCATATATCACTCACCTTGTGATCTCCCCGCATCCTGAGCTTGCTTTCTCGATTTCTGTCACTTCACAGACAATTCCCTCAAACTTTTTCCAGTGTGCAAGGGACATGTCTCCCCCTAAAATTACTGGTTCAAACCCTGTAAATATTGTCACAAACAGATGCCAGTAGTGGAGTCACACAAGGTCTGTTACTGGTGTCTTGGCTCTTTGCATGACTAGATGTTGTGTCACAAATGTGCTTTAATGAACACAAAGTCCGTCCGGGACCGTGATTTCTACATCACCGAGCACCATAAGAAAGATAGATGTCCCAATCGAAGTCTAGGACTCGTTCAGTCCGAGAGAGATTCATCCAACTCCAAATTCTCAGCCAAATCAAAAAAGACAAAAACATAAGTCTTCCAAACATGGCTCCCCCTATTCTTTCTGCTCTTGTCAGGAGATGTTGCATAGACATCAGAGTACCTCCAGATCTCAGTCACCGGCCATTGAACCGGCCCCTGCTCTAGTCCCAGTCCAGCCCAAGATCACAGGTCCTTCAGCGACACTGGAGCAGATTCAAGCTTTCAAAGCAGGTATGTTGAAATTTTTTGGTTCCTTCTGAAGTTCTCTGGCGCACTTTCAGGCCTCATGGAAACAAGGAGGCCTACAGTGGGTTACTGCCAGCGTATCTGTCCTAAACCCAAACTGCTCCTCCCAACCCCGCTCCAGGGTTCGCATCAACTCCTGGGGCTGACGCCCGCCCCAACTCCATCTACAGCACTGGTTCTCTGTGCATTGATGCTGGCAGTGACACCGATGCATGAGGGCGAAACCATAGTCCTTTCAGACTTGTGGGCGATTCCACTGCAACCTAGATTGATCGAAGTTGCGCTCAACTCAACCTCTTCCACACGCCTATTTTGATTCTGACACACTTCCTCTGCCACATAGACTCTCAGACACTGAGCTACATGGTGGCGACTATGGTTATGACGACTCGAAAGTATGCAATGACAAATCTTTTTCTGGATGTTCAGGTGGCCAGTGGGCTTTACACCTTTTCAGACACTGGTCTCAATTCTCCACCCGGCCCCTCTGCGGAGAAATTTGCCTCTTTAGCCACAATAATTAGAAGAGCGACATAAGTTCTGACCCTCTGTCAATAGACAAATAGCCCAATGTCACAGACTAGCTCCAGGAGTCTCACGTTTCCTCCTGCAGCATTCAACACTAGAGAGCCTTGTGGCTCAGGCTTCCACCTGTCAACTAAACCCTAATGTGTTTCGGACCACCCCCACAGACAGTCGAAACGAATGGAGGCATTCGGGAAATGGATGTTCTTCTCTACCACCCTTACCCTTAATTCTGTAAATTCGAGTTGCCTCCTGGTGCTTTACTCGCATGCATAGTGAGCGATATCTTACCCACAGTCCCAGACTATCTTTGTTCCAACCTCCAATAATTCAGGATAGCTAAGATGCTGTAAAGTATGTGGTCAGGTCAGGCCTGGACACTACTGACTGTTTGGGTAGCGCAGTTGATCATAGCATCTTGCTTTGGCACCACGTATGAATACAATCCATGGGCTTCTCCAGTGAGGTCCAACAGTCCCTCATGTATATACAATTTGATGGCACCCTTTTCTCTGGAAACATGGCAGGCTCTGCTTTTGAGTACTTCAAAGGAGGCAAAGCAACAGAGCACTCTTGGACTTGCACTACCCATATGGCAGTTTCTGCAACAATATCACCCCTTTCAAGGCTTCGGAAGAAGGATGCAGATGAGACCACAACAGACATTGCCTCCGCAATAACAGACTCTCTTTCATTGTAGAGGTCCGGGATCTGGCCAACAGCATGCAAGCCCTCCAGGGCAGCAAAGTACACGAACTTCCACCATCCCCACCCCGACACTGCTCCTGCTACTTCAAAAGCCCTTAAGTTTGCCATCAGCAGCACATTGTCAACTGTTTGGAGGCCAAATATGTTACTATCTCCACAGGTGACAAAGCATCACACCACACAGATGGGTGCTGCAAATTGTCCAATGCAGTTATGCCATGCCCTTCCTGCCCACTCCTCCAGACATGCAACCTACACCACAACATCTTCCGGAAGACCACTTGTCCAACCTCTGACAAGATCATCACGCTCTTTGAAAAGGTTGCTATAGAAAGGGTTCCTGTATCAGAGGTCTGGATTAGTTGCTCCACCTGTTACTTTGTGGTGCAGAAATAAAACTGAGGACTTTGCCTATTCTAGACCTGTGCTCACTTTTGGCCAAGTTCAATCTGCCCTCAATCCAAGCAACTAAATGGTGGCATTGGATTTGCCAAACCCCTATTTTACATCCCTGTTCTGCAATCCCACAGACACTGCTTACAGTTTCAGGAACGCAACAAATACTGTCACTACTCTGTGCTCCCCTTTGGCATCACCATTGCAACTAGATTGTTTGCAAAAGTGATAGTGGTGGTTGCTGACTATCTGAGGGGGTTGGCAATACCATTCTTCACATACCTTGATGGCTGGCTGCTAAAGGCGGGCTCGCCTCAAATCGTTAACCACCTTCAGCCAACCTGTCGACATCTCTGGGGCTTACCATCAATGTGCCAAAGTCACACCTGACTCCTTCATAGAGGCTCCCTTTCATTGTAACCAACCTGGACAAGATGATGTTTGGAGCCTTCCCTCCACCTCAGTGAGTCCAGGGTATTCGGGCTATGATCTCAATGTTTCAGCCTTTGACCTGGGTCTCAGTGAAGGTGGCTTTGAGGCTTCTTGGCCACCTACATCTTGCTAGTGGACCACAAAAGGTGAGACATGCAAGCTGTGCAGGGAGATCTAAAGTCTCAGTAGGCTCAGAACCAAGGAAACCTATTGTATTCCATTTGGGTGTCGGAGTAGGCTGCAAAAGTCCTGCAGTGGTTGCTGGACTGTAGTTGGACCTGTGGCACACCACTCTTCTTACCACTCCCTATCACACCAAGAACTAACGGTTGTGATCGATACATCATTGCTGGATTGGGGAGGCTATCTGTTAGAGGTGGAGATCTGAGGACTCCGGTCTCCGGCAGAAGCCCATCTCCACATCAACCTGTGGGAGTTGCAAACAAACTGTTTGGTGCTTAAGGCCTTTCTTCTGCCCATCAAGGGGGGAATTGGTATAGCTTCTTATGGACACCACCACCGCCATGTGGGTTCTGCAACAAACCGGGCGGGTGGCGTTGTGGGTCTTGTGCTTAAAGGCTGTACGATTCCAAAATTAGCTAAGTCGTCAGGGCACTTCCTTTATCGTACAAAATCTAAAAGGATCTTTAAACACCAGAACGGGCAAACTCAACCGACGTTGCCTAGTGGCTCACAAATTGTGACTACACTCTGTTAAGGGCATCTTTCATCAATGGAGAGAAACCGGTCTCAATCTTTTTGCCACCACCGAGAACGCGCAGTGTCCAAACTTTTGCAAGTTAGAGTGTTAAATTCTTTCTCAGAGATGCCTTTTGGTTGTATTTGAGCTCAGGACTGTATGCTTTCCTGCCTTGACCTTTCCTGCCCAAAGTTCTAAAGATCAGGAATAGAATGACCCGGCCAAGTAATTCTTGTGGCCCTGGATTGGGCCAGGAGAGTGTGGTACCTAGAATGTCTGCCCTTGAGCATCTGTTCTCTCATATGGTTGCCTCTGTGGGAAAATCTGCTGTCGCAATGGCAGCCTAGGGTCTTGCACCTGAGGCTATCCAGCTTACATCTCCATGCTTGCAGATTGAAAGCCTACATTTGCTTTGACCTTACCCTTCAAAGTAGTGAATGTCATTCTGGTGGTGAGATGGCCCTCCACCAAAACCATCTATGCGGAATTCTGGGCGACGTTTGTGGTGTGATGGTGTTCTAGGCATATCCAGCCTTAACGAGCCCAATTATCTGCCTTTCTTCTCTTTTCTCTTTATTTACCCCAGCAAAGTCCTGCTTTTGCTACTGATAGGGGTTATTTGTTGGCCTTATTGGTTTTTTTATGATTACCAGATCAGCTGTCTTTGTTTAAATCACTTATTGTGATGCATTTTCTAAAAGAATCTAAACCCTTTGTGATGTCCAAGTGGGATATGAATTTGGTTCTCAGATTTTAGACTTCTTTCGAGCCAATGCAAAGTTGTCCTCTACGATTATTAACGTTGAAGACCGTATTCTTCATAGCGATCACGTCGGCTTGCTGCTGGAATGAGCTGCAAGCACTTTGTGTCCAGCCACCATCTTTCTGGATAAGCTGCTGCTACGGACCAAGGTGGCGTTCCTCCCTAAAGTTATTCCCTTTCACATTGGGCAGTCTATCGTTATGCCGGCCTTCTATGCCCTTCCTCGCCTATCCAAAGAGAAAGAAAGACTTGATCGCTTAGGCCCAAAAGAGAGCTCTGACTTCCTACATTGATCTCACCAACAGCAATCAGGTTGATGGACAATCCGCTTTTCAATGGGTTTTGTGGAACAAAGGAGGGCAAAGCAGTGCAGAAACTGACAATTTCCAGATGGAT
Organism: Calotriton arnoldi; assembly: GCA_963921515.1. Taxonomy (NCBI): domain Eukaryota; kingdom Metazoa; phylum Chordata; class Amphibia; order Caudata; family Salamandridae; genus Calotriton; species Calotriton arnoldi. The sequence goes on from CAWUFW010000262.1 coordinate 1,433,039, forward strand.
AACAATCTGCTACATATGGGACAAGAAACGGCTTTTCGGAAAATCTACGGGCTCATTCCACTAGATCGAAGGCTGGCATCGTTGTGCTGGTGTGCGGAGTGCTGGTATTGAACACCTGCCAGGGTACTATGTTAGCGCCAGTTCACACAGCACTACTGCGTGGATAGTCAGGTCCGGCAGGAGAAGCATTTTGACTGTTTAGTCCTACAGGATTTTCTGGTATGAGCCATTCCACAGACCCCACCAGCCCCCGACCTGGGGAGGTACTGCTTTAGTATCTATTCAAAAGGGGAGGGATCTGCGGTTAGAAGTATCTATCAGAAGAACAGGTTATTTACCATTGGTAACACTCTGTTCGAGGCATATGAGCTGCAGAATTCACACTTTGTGCATAGATCGCCATCTGGTGTTGGGCTCGGATGTTTGCACCTTGTTGTTGTCTTGGAAGAAGTCTTTGTAGTCACGAGATAGGTGACTCCTCCCTTGGACGATAGTGCGCATGGGCATCGACTCTATCCTCAGATTGTTTTTTTCCGCCATCGGGTTCGGCTGTAACTTCTGCGCTCCGGTTCCGTACTCTACTATTCAAACCTTTTCGACGCGCAAAATATCAAAAAACTCGACGGTATTGTCTTCGTTCGTGTGCCCTTCGACGCGCTCCTCAAATCCTCGATTCCGGTCGTCGACACGGGCCGCTGGGCCTATCGACGCCATTCGGGCCTACGGCTAATGGAAAGGACTCCATTTAAAAAATGCCCCCAGTGTGGAGCTAAATTCCCACACAGCGACCAACACAAGGTCTGTAACCTCTGTCTCTCGCCCGAGCATGAGGAGAATAATTGCCAGGCCTGCGCCTCCTTTAGATCAAAAAAGACTATCCATGATCGCTGGGCCCGACGACACGTTATGGCGCAACGAGCAGCTCCGGTGCCGGAGGACATCTTCAACGAAGGCCCCGATGTCCCGGAGGATGATTCAGAGGACCTGGAAATCGTTTCCGAGGCAGACGACTCAGACTCAGATGACCACATCACTCCAGGTCAACGAGTGAATACAACTGCCCAACCCCACCTGAAAAAAAGAAGGCTCTGGTCAAAACTTCGCCTCCTGGCCCCAGTCGTGACCGAAACAAAGCTTCAGAAGCCCCGCCCCGGCTCTCAAGACATAGGACAAGCCTTCCGGCAGCTCGGGACCGAGCAAGCCGCATATCACCGCCCCGCAGACACCATCGGCACCGAAGCCGGGAGCTCGTCCTGCTCTCGCACTTCCCAAAAAGCCATCGGCACCGAGCACCTCGGCGCCCAAGGAAAAGGCCTCGGATCCGAAACCAAAATCTTCGAAACCGAAAAAGATTGCCGACTCCACCTCGAAGCCGAAGGTTCCAAAACCCCTTTCAAGGCTCCAGAGCAGAAATCTAAACCTCGCTTGGACCCGAAAAAATCGGCGCCGAAAGCGACTATCGAACAGGAAGAACTTTTTCGACCGGATCCCATCGATCCGCAACAAAAAATTATCCAAGTGGACCCTTAAACAGGATATGTCATCAATGTTCCACACAACAAGAGGAAATTCGACACCCCACACACCCCTGAGGTGCCTGTAAAGAAAAGAGACTGTGCCACTTCACCTTTACGACCCTCTTCTCCTGTTCTTCCTACTGAACCTTTCTTTTCTCCAAATTCTCCCATACTTCCAACATACTCACCACCACAGGATGATGATGATTTAGGGGGTGGGGGGGGATAATGACCCTTTCATTGACCCTGATGACGACACACCCGTACCACAGGACAATTGGGATGATTATGATGACCCAGTAGATCCTCCAGACCTTCCTGATCCCCCATGCATACCCCACAAAGCCATCTCCCCCAGATGACAATATTGGCTTTGGTCAGCTTATAGACTGAGCTGCCAAGTACCATGGTGTTCAAATGCATTTGGACCCCATAGAGGAGGACTTCCTAATAGACACCTTTGCACAGAACCAAAGGACGGTGCAAACTTTACCAATGTTAAAAGGAGTCATTAAACACGCCCCAGACATTTTCAAAGACCCCGTAAGGGCTAGAATTCTCAATCCCAGAATTGACAAAAAATATAAACCCACTCCCAATGATCCCACCTACATCAAGGGTCAACTTCCTTTAGATTCTCTAGTGGTGACCAACGCTAGAAAACGTGCCAACTCTGACATCCGGTGATGCTCCACCTCCGGACAAAGAGTCTAAATTATTAGATGCTTCGGGCAAACGAGTTGCTGCCCAAGCAGCTAATAACTGGAGGATAGCCAATGCGCAGGCATTACTTGCCAGGTATGATGGGGCTCATTATGACCAGCTGGAAACCCTATTGCAGCATTTGCCTGATCAATATAAGACCAAGGCCAATGATTTGATTCAGGAGGGCAAATTAATAACTAATGCATCAATCAAGCGTGCCCTCGATGCAGCAGACACCGCATCTAGGTCCATTAACACTAGTGTGTTACTAAGAAGGCATGCCTGGTTGCGCATTTCTGGCTTCAAACAGGAGGTACAAACAACTATCCTCAATCAGCCGTTCAATCAAGAACAACTTTTTGGCCCAGATTTAGATACGGCGCTAGAAAAAATGAAAAAGGACATGGAGACTGCTAAATCCATGGGTGCATTACAGTCCCCATCCACACGAGGTTCCTTTCGACGCTCCTTCTATAGAGGCGCATCCAAAAACATCGGTGCGGACACTGCTTCTTCCTCCTACAAAAACCCCTCACAAACTTCCCCCAACAAGGGATATTTTAGAGGTGGGTACAGGGGAAACAACAACAAAGGAAGAGGCTTAGGTAACAACAACACTCGCGCCTCTCGCACTAATAAGAAGTGACTTCCCTCCACTCCCTCCAGACCATCCCACTCTGGTCGGAGGGAGACTCTCACAGTTCCTACCTGTCTGGAATTCCATCACTACAGACAAGTGGGTAAGACAAATTATCCAGTATGGTTACTGCCTGGAACTTACAGCAACTCCACCCAACATACCACCCAAGCAGCGTCCAATGTCCACGGAACATCTCGCACTCCTCAAACAGGAAGTTCTTTCGCTGCTTCAAAAACATGCAATAGAACCAGTTCCCATACAACATCAAGGAACAGGAGTTTACTCTCTCTACTTCCTAATCCCCAAAAAAGACGGTACCCAAAGGCCAATACTGGACCTCAGACCTCTCAATCTCTACATACAGTCAGATCATTTTCACATGATCACTCTTCAACAGGTTCTTCCACTACTTCAACAAGGCGACTTCCTTGCCACATTAGAACTCAAGGACGCCTACTTCCATATTCCCATACACCCTGCTCACAGGAAATACCTAAGGTTCACAGTGGACGGCGAACACCATCAGTTCAAAGTCCTTCCATTTGGAGTGACCACAGCACCCAGGGTTTTCACAAAGTGCCTTGCAGTAGTAGCAGCGCACTTGCGAAGACAACAAATCCATGTATTTCCATACCTCGACGACTGGCTGATAAAAGCCAAGTCACACAACCAATGTGTTCACCACACTTACCAAACCATTCAGCTGCTACACAACTTGGAGTTCACAGTAAACTACACCAAGTCGCACCTTCAACCCTCCTACATACATCAGTATCTAGGAGCCACAATAGACACTTCCAAAGCTCTAGCATACCCCAATCCAGCAAGGATAGCCAGTATGCAAACCCTCATCTCCAAGTCCAACACTCTCTCCCAGCACGAGTGTTTATGCAGCTGATAGGAATGATGGCATCTTGCATTTTCATTGTACCTCACGCAAGACTTCAAATGCGCCCCTTACAGGAATGCTTAGCACGTCAGTGGAACCAGGCTCAAGGTCAACTTACAGATCTGGTGTTGGTGGACAGCCGCACACATCGCTCTCTGCAGTGGTGGAACATATAAAACCTTTCCACAGGGCGGCCGTTCCTAGAGCCAGTTCCACAGATGGTGCTAATAGCAGACGCATCACTCACCGGCTGGGGAGCCCATCTCCTAAACCACACAATTCAGGGCAGGTGGTCCAACCAACAAAAACTGTTCCACATCAATTACCTAGAATTACTGGCAGTATTTCTAGCGTTAAAGTCGTTTCAAACACATCTCCTCAACAAAGCTGTCCTAGTCCGTGCAGACAACATAACAGCAATGTATTACATACAGAAACAAGGAGGAACACATTCTTTGCAGCTGTCTCATCTAGCGCAAAGTATATGGAGATGGGCCATTCCACAGAAAATATATCTTCTAGCAGAACATCTTCCAGGGGTGAACAATCAGATAGCGGATCTGTTAAGTCGTCAAACTCAACAGATACACGAATGGGAACTTCATCCGCAAGTTCTTCAACCCTTCTTCCACATGTGGGGCCAACCAGACATAGATCTGTTCGCCACACATGCAAACGCAAAATGCCCAACCTTCACCGCCAGGTTCCCACACCCGTTGTCCAAGGGCAATGCGATATGGATGAACTGGTCAGGCAGATTTGCGTACGCTTTTCCGCCACTCCCGCTCATTCCACTAGTAGTACGCAAGCTCAAACAATCTCTCAACATGATCCTAGTTGCTCCAACATGGGCACGGCAACCATGGTTCACAACACTACTCGAACTCTCAGTAGTTCCACACCAAAAATTACATCTCTCCCCAAACCTGCTAACACAGAACCATGGAGAGATAAGGCACCCAGATCCAGCACAACTGAATCTAGCGATCTGGCTCCTGAAATCCTAGAGTTCGGTTACCTTAACCTCCCACCAGTCTGTATGAACATTATTAAGGAAGCCAGACGCCCCACTACTAGAGCTTGCTCTGCAGCTAAATGGAAAAGATTCGTCATTTACTGCAACAATAACAAAATTGACCCATTAGATGCTTCAATTCAGAACATTATCTGCTATTTACTACATCTACAAAGATGCAATCTGGCATACTCATCAATAAGATTACATCTGGCTGCCCTGGCTGCCTACCTACAAAACAGACAACATTTGTCATTGTTTAGGGTACCCGCTATCAAAGCCTTTATGGAAGGCCTTAAAAGGATAATTCCACCCAGACTGCTACCCTCTCCAGTGTGGAACCTAAACATTGTTCTTACTAGACTCATGGGTCCCCCATTTGAGCCTTTACACAAATGCGAATTACAATTCCTTACATGGAAAGTAGCCTTCCTTGTCGCAATCACCTCTCTCAGAAGAGTAAGTGAGATACAGGCTTTAACCATACAAGAACCATTCTTACAAATACATCATAACAAGGTGGTTCTTAGGACAAATCCAAAATTCCTTCCCAAAGTAATCTCTGCTTTCCACCGTAATCAATCAGTAGAGTTACCAGTATTTTTCCAAAACCCTGATTCCGTAACAGAAAGAGCTCTCCACACCCTCGACCTCAAAAGAGCTTTACTTCACTATATAGACAGGACTAAAGCCTTTAGGAAAACAAAGCGACTATTTGTAACTTTATCTCCACCTCATAAAGGCAATCCTATTTCCAAAGCTGGAATTGCCAGATGGATAGTAAAATGTATTCAAATATGCTATCAGAAAGCAAAACATACGTTAACAATTCCCCCTAGATCGCATTCAACACGCAAACTAGGGGCTTCCATGGCATTCTTGGGGAACATTCCCCTAGAAGACATTTGTAAGGCAGCAACATGGTCTACCACACACACCTTCACCAAACACTATTGTGTAGATGTGCAGGCAAAGCAACAAGCTTCTGTAGGCCAAGCTGTTCTTAAGACACTTTTTCAAACTACTGCAACCGATACAGGTGACCACCGCTAGGGGAGACACTGCTGTACAGTCTATGCACAAAGTGTTAATTCTGCAGCTCGTATGCCTCAAACGGAAAATGCTACTTACCAGTATGCATCTGTTCTTGGCATGTAGAGCTGCAGAGATTCACACGCCCACCCACCTCCCCGGAACCTGTATCTGTTCCAGTGTTGTCTTAGATACATTCTCATGGACATCTTTCTGTTTCTTACAAACTCCATCATTTCCCTTCATGGCGAAAAACAATGTGAGGATGGAGTTTATGCCCATGCGGACTATCGTCCAAGGGAGGAGTCGCCTATCTAGTGACTACAAAGACTTCTTCCAAGACAGCAACAAGGTGCAAACATCGGAGCCCAACACCAGATGGCGATCTATGCACAAAGTGTGAATCTCTGCAGCTCTACATGCCAAGAACAGATGCATACTGGTAAGTAGCATTTTCCTTCTGGTGGATACTCTTAATTGAATATTCTTGACCAGCCCACTCTTGTTCTGTGGCATGGACTCTTTGGGTCTATACTAAAAAAAGATCCCAGTCTAGAGAAATGCACATTAGCACAATCGGTTTCCCGAGGGCTCCGCGTCCGACAGGGCAGACAGATTGCAGAAACTGACGTCAATGTGTGGAGGTGGTGTTTATATTGTGTCCTCAACATTACTTCTGATGGTTGGGGAGGGGGCGTATGTGAGTGTGGGGGAGCAGACCTTGGGCGGAACAGCAGGATGCCACCTACCGATTCACAAGAGAATTGCTGAGAAAAGTCTCCGGATCCAGTCTGACACCTGAGGGTATTTACAAGGTGAGGAATCTGCGGTTAGATAGAATATCCACTACAAAGCGCATTACTGTAGGTAAGTAACTTGTTCCTCATGGCGACTGGTCTTGATGGTCAGGTGAGCGAGAAGAAGGGAATCCTCCTTCCGGAGCTCCAATTACTATGTCCAAGGAACTCCCCAAGAGGGAGATTGAATAGGAAACACACAAACCGAAAACTCTGCCGTTCCTGTTTGACTTTGACCCATGATATTTAAGTAAGGTACACTCGACAGAGAGGCATAGCGAATAACCTCTTTGCAGTGGTCTGCTGAATGGATTCACAAACTGAAATCCAGGAGGCTGCCAACAACTTCAGACTCCAAGTACTCGTGGGCTGTTTACTCTGAGAAGGGGGCTATGTTGCTGGTTACAATTATGGATTTGCTTCCTCCAAGATCTCAGTTGCCTCCACAGCCTATTGCGCCTGACAGTACTTTTCCCACAAGACCTGTTTATCTAATCTGACTCCGAGGACACTCCTTGTACTCCCACCACCAAGACCATGCACTGCTCCTGATGGAGGTACTCCCATGACTCTGAGCGGTAGATCATACTTTCCTGGCAGATTGCAGTCTAGACATTAAGATAGATGTCTCTCTCGTCGTTCCACACTCCTTAGAAGATCTTGCTGTTTCAGAACAAGAATGTATTCTTTTTGTTTATCTTCTAATCATGAGCCATAGGATATTCTCCCCCCTTAGAGGTTTAGCCTCCAGTCTGAATTTCACACATTGATAACATCAACACTTGCAGGAGGTCTTCAACAGACGCGCCAATAATCTCCCTTTGCTTTCCATCACTTCAACAACTTCAGTAACATTCGAGACGTTCCATCAAAAATCTTGAGGATCCGTCCTACTAGCTCCAGGTTTGATTAAAACTATTTTCAGCTTCTTCTCCTAGAAATGCTGCTCTATCTTGACTTCAGAGAAATGCAGACTCCCCTCCACCCCCCAAAAATAGAGCAAGGCACTTTGTTTCTCTGGTATGATGATTCTCCAGACTCTGGATACTGCCTAAAAAAGTAATCACTTGAGCTACGAGGTAAGGAAAATGTCTGGCACAACACAATAATGATTAAAACTATCTGAAAGAAACACGTTAGTTATAGATTCCTTACCTTAGAATTACCCCCAGGCGTCAGACTGGATCCGGAAAGTTTTTTCGTCAGCAGTACCCCTGCGCGTCGGTAGGCGTCGACTCCGCGTCCGTCGTTGGCGTCGTGGTCACGTGATGATGTCGCGGAAGATACCTAGACGCCGCCTTCGCGCCTGACGTCAGTTCTTTCTCTTTTCGCACCAGCAAGCGCAGATCCGGGAAGAGCGGTACCCCCAGTCATTTTTTGACTGAGTTTTTTGTGACTTTTGTCGACATCTTTTCGAGTCGTTCGACTCCTGGTAGCACGAGGGATGCCTGGTTTTAAGTCCTGCGGTTCCTGTTCCCGCATGATGTCGGTGACTGATCCGCACAGCATGTACCTCTTCTGCCTGGAGCGCGACCACGACCCCAATTCGTGCTTCGACTGCCGAACCATGGCCCGAAGTCTTTGCAGGAGCAGTCCCGAAAGCTCCTCGAAGGCCCGCAGTCGGCTCCACGTTGCGCAAGGTCCCAGTCGCGTGGGAGGTCGAGGGACCTATCGCAGAGCCATCATCATTCCTCTTCGACGAAGTCTTCGCACTCGGGTAAGTTGAAGCATAAGAAGAAGTCGAAGAAGCGTCGTCGCTCTTCGACTTCCCCTCGTCCGTCGGCCGGCGTGAGCGCAGGGGTGTGGTGGTGCCACTCCCACGGCTCCGCGTGCAGAGCCTTCAGCGACTCCGGCCCTTCCCACCCTTTCCGGGACCGGCAGCGACCCCTGCCCAGCTTCGTCAGTTCTACGAAGCCATGCACGGTATATTTGGGCAGTCCGACTCCGCCGGTGCGCCCTCAGGCCCCGCGGACTCGACTGGGGGCCCTAGCCCTTCGCCGGCGGCTTCGGCACCGCAGGGCACCCTTGGATCCAGGCCTGGATCCGGATCGGCGCCGGTTGACCTTGTGACACCTCCACCGGCGCCGACTCCACCGGCACCACGTCCACAGACGACGCTGGCTGGACCCCCATCCGACGTCGATCCCGGCTATCCCCTCCATGTGGAAACGGAGTCGGACCGGCGTCGGCCGACGCCGGACCTGACGTCGATGGGTACTTTTGTGCCTACTTTCCCCCTGGCCATTTTTAGCCAGTTTGGCAGCCAGAGGAGTGTGAGGAAGACTGGGAGGGGTCTGAGGACCCTCTCACTGCGCGGATGGAATATGACCAGGACTGGAGAGAGGACCTGGGGGATGCCAGTGGTTTGGATACCTCGCCAGACCTTGGCATGTTGTCTCCTCCTACCGTGGCTACGGAGGAGGGAGCGTCTTACGTAGTGGTGTTGCGTAGGGCAGCCAAGGCTCTCAACCTCAAGCTTCCTATGGTGGCAGTCAGGACTAACCTCCTGACAGAGGTGCTTCAGCCAGCAGCGAGCTCTTCGGAGCCCCTGCTGCCATTTAATGAGGCCCTAACAGACATCCTTTTGGGCACCTGGTCCAGGCCCGCCACAGGGGCTCCTGTGGATAGGATGGTTGCCCGCCGACACCGCCCGGCTCCGGGCGACCCCACTTTCCTCTCACAACACGCTTCCCCCGAGAGCATGGTCATCCAAGCCTCAACATCCCTGAGCGCATTCCCTACCGCACCACCGGACAGGGAATCCAAGAAACTGGATCAACTTGGGAAGAAGTTTTCTTCCTCCAGTTTAGGGCTCCGGTCGGTGAACACCGCATGCCTCTTGGGCTGTTATTCCCACTCCGTGTGGGATAAGGTTGCGCAGGTGCTGCCTCAGTGCCCGGAGGAGGCCCGGTCCGTGCTCTCCTGTGCTGTTGCCGAGGGGAGAGAAGCAGCAAAGTTCGCCATACGTTGTGGATTGGACACTGCCGACTCACTGGGTAGGACTATTTCAACGTCCGTGGCGCTTCGCCGCCACGCCTGGTTGAGGACGACTGGCTTTTCAGGGGATGTCCAGAACACCTTGATGGACATGCCCTTCGATGGCCGTCGCCTGTTCGGCGACAAAGCAGACAGTGCGCTAGAGCGCTTCAAGGACTCTCGGGCTACGGCCAAGTCCTTGGGCCTCTCCACCATGCACCCTGCACGGTCTGCTTTTCGCCCCTTTCGTGGTCACGGAAGGGGTGCCCCAACACGTTAATTCCAGAGCCACAGGCCAGCGCAAGCTGTTCCATCTCAGCGCGGCCGAGGACGTGGGCACCAACTACGTGGTTCTGGGGGCAGCAGGCAGGTCAATCCACCCCCTCCGCCGAAGCCTCCAAACCCTCCTAGTCCGACCTTTCAGGCCCATCACACGCCAGTGGGCGGCAGGATTCGCCATCACCTCCCCCACTGGCGCACCATCACGTCGGACAGGTGGGTTTTGCAAATAGTCCAAAGGGGCTACTACCTCCCCTTCAAGACTATCCCTCCAGCCATGCCACCCCAGTACCATCGCATGTCGGAGGATCATCTGACCCTTCTCCAACAGGAAGTTACGGCACTCTTGGCCAAGGGTGCCATCGAGCGCGTTTCGGGTCTATCCTCCCGAACAGCGAGTCCGGGATATTCGGGCTATGATTCCGCTCTTTCAGCTTCTATCCCGGGTTTCGGTCACAATGCCCCTGAGGCTGCTGGGCCTCATGGCCTCCTGCATCCTGCTGGTCGATCATGCCAGATGGCATATGCGGGCTCTGCAGTGGGACCTGAAGTTCCAGTGGGCGCAGCATCAGGGGAATCTGTCCGATTACGTCCAGATCTCGGAGGGCACTGCACAACAATTGCAGTGGTGGCTCATAAACCAGGATTGGGTCAACGGCAGATCCCTCTCCCTTCCCCAACCAGAGCACACAGTGGTGACGGAGGCATCCCTTCTGGGATGGGGCGGCCACATGGGAGAGGCGGAGATCAGAGGCCTCTGGTCTCCGGCGGAGTCCGGGCTCCACATCAACCTTCTGGAGCTTCGGACGATTCGTCTTGCACTCAAGGCATTCCTTCCCTCTGTCCGGGGAAGAGTAGTGCAGGTGTTCACGGACAACACCACCGCCATGTGGTACTGCAACAAACAGGGCGGGGTGGGGTCGTGGACCCTATGTCAGGAGGCCCTCCGCCTCTGGACATGGCTGGAACATCAGGGCATATCCCTGGTGGTTCAACACCTGGCAGGTTCCCTGAACGCCGGGGCGGACGAACTCAGCCGCAGGTGCATGATGGGTCAAGAATGGCGTCTTCACTCTGAGGTGGTGCAAGGTCTCTTTCAACAGTGGGGAGAGCCTTGGTTAGATCTATTCACCACCGAAGAGAACGCGCAATGTCAGCAATTCTGCGCTTTGGCATTTCCAAGGCGGCACTCGCTAGGCGACACATTTCGTCACGAGTGGAGTTGCGGTCTGTTGTACGCCTTTCCGCCTATACCACTTCTGCCCAGAGTGCTGAAGAAGATCAGGCGCGACCAGACCCAAGTCATCCTTGTGACTCTGGATTGGGCACGAAGAGTCTGGTATCCAGAGCTGCTCAACATGGCCATCGATCCTCCGACCCGTCTGCCTCTTCGGGAGGATCTTCTGTCGCAGCAACAGGGGACGATCCTCCACCCGAACCTGTCCAGCCTCCACCTCCTTGCGTGGAGATTGAGCGGCGGCAGCTGACGTCTTTTGACCTGCCTCCCGAAGTTTGCAATGTAATCTTGGCAGCCAGGCGTCCCTCCACTAAGACGGTATACGCCTGCCGGTGGAACAAGTTTGTGGCATGGTGCACAGTAAAGGCTGTGGATCCCCTTTCTACCCCTCTTTCTGAGGTTCTCTTGTTTCTTCTTTCTTTAGCCCAGCAGGGCCCTGCTCTGGGCACTATCAAGGGCTATCTTTCGGCCATCTCTGCCTTCCTTCGGCTTCCAGATCAGCCTTCTTAATAGTTTCTTGAAAGGCATCACTCATCTCTTTCCTCCTATTCCCTTCGTTATGCCTCAGTGGGACTTGAATCTAGTATTAACCTATTTAATGTGCGCTCCCTTTGAGCCGCTTCACAACTGTCATTTGAGGCTTCTGGTGCTTAAAACTGCTTTCCTGGTAGCCATCACATCTGCCAGACGAGTGAGTGAGCTCCAGGCTCTTTCTTCCAAGCCTCCTTTCCTGTCTGTTCATCCGGACAAGGTAGTTCTCAGGACTCGTCCATCCTTCCTTCCTAAGGTTGTCACTGCCTTTCACATCGGGCAGACCATCACTTTGCCCACCTTCTTTCCGCCTCCGCATCCTTCGAAAGAGGGAGAGAGGCTCCACCGTCTGGACCCAAAATGTGCGCTTTCGTTCTATCTGGATCGCACAAAACAGTTCCGGGTGGATGACCAACTCTTTGTTGGCTACGTGGGCGCCAAGAAAGGTCGGGCCGTACACAAGCGAACCATTTCTCGATGGGTCGTTTTGTGTATTAAAGCATGCTATTCTCTGGCTAAAAAGGAGCCTCCTGTGGGGCTACGCGCCCATTCCACCAGGGCGACGGCAGCCACTACTGCCTTAGGACGAGGAGTTCCTCTACATGACATCTGTCAGGCAGCTACGTGGGCATCACTGCACACGTTTACAAAACACTACTGTCTGGACAGCCAAGTCCGGAGACACGGCTTCTTTGGCCGTTCTGTTCTCCAGGACTTTCTGGTGTGATCTTGGTTCGCAGACTCACCACCGGGGTTGGGATTGCTTGGGTATCTATTCTAAGGTAAGGAATCTATAATTAACGTGTTTCTTTCAGATGAACAAGTTACTTACCTTCGGTAACGATGTACCTGTAAGAAACATTAGTTAGTTAAAGATTCCTTACTGCCCCACCCATCCTCCCCGTTCTGCGAACTGATTTCTAGGGTTAAGGATATCCTTTCAGGGCCCTAGTTTTGTGCACCAGTGGTCAGTGTCTTGCATGGCTCTGCGTTCCTGGCGCGGAAAGTCATGTACAGAACTGACGTCGGGCGCGAGGGCAGCGTCATCACGGCGACCACGATGCCAACGACGGACGCGGAGTCGACCGACGACGCCTACCGACGCGCAGGGGTACTGCTGACGACAAAACTTTCCGGATCCAGTCTGACGCCTGGGGGTAATTCTAAGGTAAGGAATCTATAACTAACTGTTTCTTACAGATATATCGTTACCGAAGGTAAGTAACTTGTTCGTCAGTGCCACAGGCTCTATTAGGTAGATACAACAGGTCCATATGGGATTCGCTGCCTTGTGACAGATTAGATAATTCCTTGGAAATACTAAATAAAGGTAATATGGTATCCAATCATATTATTAGTGCTTCTGTAATAGCAGCAAAAGTAGCAGTTAGGTGGTCATCAGCCTTTGGCCATCACAGTAACACCCTGTTGCAGGTGGCACACAGTGACTCCTCATTCCCTCTTTTCCGTTAACCGTTCTGGGAGATGGACACATTTCAAAACACCTGGAAGAGTAGTTGCAAATCTCAAAATTCAAATGGGCTCTGCATATTGTGCAACGTGTGTAGAATCTCAGGTTCAAAGCCCCTGCACTGGCAATACATCTAAAAAAGGTTAAACCAATATCTTCTGGACAGATCTCAATAGAAGGACATCACCATCCTTCAGAAGCATGCCATGGAAAAAGTTCCTTCTCCCCCAAAAAGGAATGCAAATGTATTCCCACTACTTTCTTGTGAAAAAGAAAGGACTCCAAACATGAGTTCAGCTCCATTTTAGATCTCAATATGACAAATAAATGAATAAGGAAAGAGGCATTCAGAATGCTGACACTCATCAAATGTACCGTCCGTTACATCAAGGAGATTTTCTACACACCACAGAACTTCAGATAAACTCCTTCCACATTCCTATTTCAAAAAGCATCGAAAGTTCCAGTTTCTTTAAGGGATTGATCTCTGCGATACAAGGTAATTAAATGCGGCCTCAAGTCGCACTTCACGGCTGTACATCTTAGAAGGCAAAAGATATTTTCTTTTACCCGTGCCTAGATCCCTGGCTAATCAAAGCCTCAACATTACAAGCTCTTAACATTCCAAATGACAGCCTCTACTTGCATTGACTGGGTTTGCATTTCAATCAGGAAAAGGGCTCATCAGCTCAGTTCATACACACATGGGAGGAGTGTTGGAGACACTAAAGGTAGAAGTGTATACCTTGGAGGAGAGACTATTATCGGTTCCTCTGAAATGTCACAATCTGTTCAGGACACTTCACCCTATGGCAAGGTAGGTTTTGTCTCAGCTGGGTTCAATAGTACCTTGCTGCATCTTAGTTCCATATGCTTGCCTTCACATGCAACAGTGTCTGGAGGACTAGTAGCACCAGTATTCTGACTGATAGGAGGACAGATTTAAACTGTCTCCTCCTGCGGATTAGCCCTTTCAATGATTGGGCCAACCACAGAAACATCTGTATAGTGTGGACTACCGTCAAGATGTTTCAAATCAGATAATTGAGAGATGCCTCTCTGACCAGTTGGGGTGCAATTATCGTCAGATTCAATTACATGATCTTGAAAGAAAAGGTCCTACTACGTCAAACCCTGGAACAGAGAGCTATATACCTAGCACTCTTGGCATTCCATTCTGGTTTCAGGATGGATTCCTTTATTTGTTCAAACAAATAATAAGACTCTTTTGACAGACTTCTTTTGTTCAGACAAATAATACAACGCCTATGCAATACTTAAATAAGCAAGGACACAATCGAGAGTACTCTCAGCAAGTGCAGTTATTTTCACGGTGATTCATAGCCAGGAACCTGAGGATGACCTCAGATCACCTCCCGGGTGTTCAAAATGTACAAGTGGACACATTCAGCTGCGTCTTCCAAGAAAACAATGAGTAGATGCTAAACAGTGCTGTTATGCATAACCTCTTCTGGGACTTAGGTTTTACTCAGACTTGTTTGCAAATCCAGTCTCCAGAAACTGCCCAGACTTAACCACCGGGTACGAAGGAAATGCTCCCTGGAACAATTGTTGACGGAGATTTCTCCATGCTTTTCTTCCGATATCAGATCATTGCCAAATTGCCATACTAAAGATTCAGGATGATCCTAATATCACTAGAGTGGTCCTGGCAATATTGGGTTACAGACAGTCACCTACTGAGAGCCCACACCTGAGGTTGCTGTGCATACCGACGACTCTCTCATTAGTTCGGCGGCCAGATCCTTGATCCAACCCTTTATTATTGAACTTGGAAACGCAGCTCCTGAACTCATCTACTAAGGACTTTTAAACCTTAATCAAGTATTTATGGACATTATAAAAGAAACTAAACACCCGATCACTGGAGCTTGTTAGGCCTTGAAGTGGAAAGGATTATGCATTTGATGTGTACAGAAGAATATAATTCCCACTGCCTGTCAAAAAAATGCTGTACTGCCTTACCTTCTTTATTTGGCCAGGTTGGGGCTCCAGATGTAGTCTATAAAGGTGCATTTCACTGCTTTTACTGCTTATAGAAAATTGCCTTCACAAACCAATTTTTTCAGTGATCAGGTAATTAAGAACTTATGTGAGCAAGTTATGTTTTTTCTACCTCCAATCAAGTAAATTACCGTCATGGAAGCTCCTTGTGGCCCTTCTGTTAGAATTAATGGAGAACATTTCCCTTTAACTTTGTAGCTATAGCTTCTGCATGCAGTGTTGGCTAAATTCAAGCTTTATGTTCCCATGAGACATACCAATTAACAAAAGGAGAGAGAGGAGGAAGCCTAGGCGTTCGTCCGTCTCCCCCTAATCTTAGATTAAACAAAGAGAACAAGCTCAGAGATGAGCTTTAAATAACCCATTCATCAGGGTCATCAGAAAAAAGTCTCCCTTGCAGGGAACCCATTTGGTTTGTAGAAGAACCCTCACCCACCAACCTAGTTGGTGGCATGCTTCATGATCGGGTTCCCACCAGGAAGCCGAGTGCCTCCTAGGTGTGCTTCGATGCCTGATTACAGCAGAGCTGTTTTTTTTGTTGTTTCCTTTTTGTGAGTAGTGGATACTGTGAGAGTGAAAAGTTAAAACTACCTCTGGGGTTCCAAATTCTTTATAGTGTGGTCCCTGGGGTAGGGTTAAAAACAAGTTATTTGGACGTGAATGAGAGAGTTGATCTTGCACGTCTCTTCAAACATTTTTCGCAACATAGATCCTGGCGGGATCAAGGTCAGCCCCCGGCAGAGAGAGTTACCTACTCATACCTCTCGCTGAGATCCCGGAAGAAAGGTATGAGTAGGTAACTCCGCAGGCGGCTGACCTTGCCGCAAGTGACAATAGGCACCGCCTCCCGCTGGGATCTATGTTACGAAAAATATTCGTGCATTAAAAATTACCAAATCTGACAGTGAAACCTGTAAGTTACACACCTATGCACACCTTAACGTAGTTCATGTGTGTTCAGGGTTTACTCTGAACCACAGGTCCTGAAGAAAGCCAATCAATTGGAAACTCATTGGCTGAAACATGTAGACCACTTCACTTAGATTATTTTCTCACATCCTTGAAGAGACGTGCAAGATCAACTCTCTCATTCACGTCCAAATAACTTGTTTTTAACCGTACCCCAGGGACCACACAATAAAGAATTTGGTACCCAGGAGGTAATTTTAATTTTTCACTGTCACGGTATCCACTACTCCCAAAAAGGAAACACAACAAAAAAAAACAGCTCCGCTGTAATCGGGCATCGAAGCACACCTAGGAGGCACTCTGATTCCTGGGTGAGAACCCGATGATGGAACATGCCACCAACTAGGTTGGTGGATGAGGGTTCTTCTACAAACCAAATGGGTTCCCTGCAAGGGAGACTTTATTCTGATGACCCTGATGACTGGGTTATTTAAAGCTTACCCATGAGACATACACCATGTTCGTTCAGTAATAACAAAGTGATCCAGCAAATGCACAGGAAGTTTATCCCCAAAGCTATCTTAGATTTTCTTGTTAATCCATTTTTTTACCTACTCTCTTTCATAATGTGGCTTCCTCAGCAGAAACACCCGTCCATACATTAGATATGTGGAGAATAGTTGGATTTTATTTAGACAAAACCAAAGATGTGAGAAAAAACAAAAATGGACAGGTGGCTACTTCAAAGCAGTTGACCTCTCTGTGGATCTTTTCTTGCATAGTTTTATTCTATGACAAACTTAAGTCTTTGTCTGGTAGACCAAAAGCTCACTCTGCTATGAATAAAGTTGCAACTGCTGCATTAATGAGGAGTATATTCTTTTTTTTAAAACCATATTTTTATTGGCATTTCACAATTGTATGAATGAATTTTACAGGTACGAATCATCATATAACATTTCTGGAGCTGCAAATCTGCGCATGTTGGATTCCAATGTTACACAAGCAGTAGAAAATGTTTTCGATGTATACTCCTAACAGCAGCTTGCAATGTATGTGATACTCTTACATTCCGTACCATGTCATATAATTTCCCCAGGGAATTTCTTCATCATTGCACTTACAAATATTTCTCGCCAATTTGTTAACAAATAATGAACCAAATTAAACTTTATGGTGTAGTGCCTCGTAATGCGTTTGTTATATCATATGTGTTCACAGGTATGCCTCTTACTCCATCATGGGGCTCCTAAGTCCGGATCGTGCCTCCATGTGTATGTGGCTATTTGTTTGTTACGGTGGGGAACCGTATCAGGGGTGTCTTTCCCCCAAGTCCTCTGTTACTTCATCTCTTTCATCAGTTTCCTCACTATTCCGGAGCTTCCAATCCCTCATCACCTCCGCCCACAGATCCGCAATGGGGCGTTTACGTATTCCTCGTGAGTCCTCTTTCTGGTGAGCCTTCAGTTCTGCCCTAGACCAGGTGTCTACATTTTTCTCCCATGTTATTGAAGGGGTGGTGGTTGCTAACCATTGCTGCGCAATCTGCCTTCTAGCCAGGACCAGCGCTAGAATTAAGGAGTATATTCTTGTGGAGATTTGTTAGTGTGTGACCTGCAGGTCTGTGCATACATTTACAAGCCGTTGCTGTCTTGATTCAGAGTCTAGAACAGATTTCCTAATGAGGCAGGCCCCTCTAAAGAACCTCTATACTTAGTCCATCATTTTTCCTGATCCTGTCCACCGCCATTAGGGATAGGCTAGCATTGTATTGAGTACTTGTGATTTTCAATTGAAAGCCCCTGAAGAAGGAATAGGCACCTGTAATCCTATTTCTCTTTCAGTGGAATCTGCATTGAAACCATAAGCAACCACCAGTCCACGCCATTGGAAATAATCATAATGTCTGGTCGCATTATTCTGGCCCTCTGTTGAAAAAGAACTGTTGCTGATTGGATATGAAGGGATACTGGAGGATTGAGATTCCCTAAAGTTGCAGTGCCAGTTTCCCAGCTTTATATGTCTAGAGCTAAACAGCTGCATTTCCCTAGTGTTTCCCTTCATTTAGAGAAAAAAATGGTAAAGATTTTTTTTCTTGAAGCCAAGTTTATTTGGTGACTTTATATTGGAATTGACCTTTTTTAAGAGAACCAATGAAATTGGCAAATATAGTATTTTAATTGGTTGCTAATTTGTTTTTTAAATAAAATGTGGCTTTTCTTACTAAAAACTAAGAAAATTATGTAACTTTTTTAAAATGACCCAGTATCCAACCTGTGAGCCAGATTCAGACTCTCACACTCTGGAGAAAGCTCATATAGTGTTCGGGTTCCAAACTCCGACTTCACCTTCTTCTACAGATCCAGTGCAGACTCTGGAGCTGATGCACCTTGAGTTTCCACAGCCAGTGTCAACTCTGCTGAACGATGATGAGGAGGCAGATCATTTGTTTCATCCACATAATACTGATGCCGGTCTATACATTAATTTACATTACGTTAGTGACTTGGATCCCTTGCCTGAATCCACTCCGTCACTTGTGGGGCTCCCGACGGAGGAAAGTGGCTCATTTGCAGTAGTAGTAGTTCGGATAGCAGCAGAGATTTTGGACTTGGTACTCCTAACTAGAAAGACCAAGGCGTAATCCCTTACAGAGATTTCAGCCCAGGCCATCCAGAGCCCTTTTTGCTATTCAGTCAGGCCTTTGTTGACCCAGTCTTGACGACTTGGCGGAAACCCTTTTTGGTCCCAGTGGCGAGGACCCCTATCACTAGGTACCTTAGGCCAGCACAGGGGGGCTTTACATTTTTTGATGCAGCGCCCTACCCCCAGGTAGCCTTGTTGTGCATGCTTCTACTCATACGGTCAAGCCAAACCATTTTCTATCGACTCAACCAGACAGGGAGTCAAAAGTTGTTGATGGAATGGACAAGAACATTTTTATACAGGCAGTTTAGAGCTGTGCTCTTCGAAGCCTCTGCATTCAGGCCCACTATTGTCACACATCCTCAGAGATGCGCTTCATGAGATTTTCACTGTGCAGCTGGAGGACATTCAGAACTCCTTTCGCTGACTTTTTAAGGTGGCCAAGAAACAGCCACGCTTTATTTTACAATTTGACCTGGATGCCACTATATTGATTGGCTGTGCTGTGGGTACCAGCATCACTGTTAGAAGATAAACCTGGAAAATTGCTCACCAGATTTTTCGGGAGATGTCCTGGCTTCTTTAATGGACTTCCCTCTGGAGGGTGCCAGACCTTTTGAAGAAAAGACCTATTTGACTCTAGATTACTCTAAAATAGTGTGGAACCACGTACCCTCTGTCTAGAGGTGTTGAGGTTGCGGCGCTTGCTGATCCTTCAGGGGATTTCCATGAAGATAAGTCATCTTGCAGGATCCCTCAAGATCAGAGCAGATGAACTCAATAGGTGGAATCTTGACGACCTTGAGAGACATCTACACCCAGAGGTTGCAAAGGGCGCGTGCTTTGATGGACATTTTTGCTACATCTGAAAATGTAAAGTATCCAGCGTTTTGCCCTGTAGTTTCCCCCTCGAAGGGGGTGGGGCGATCTTTAGGGGGTGCCTTCAGTCGACGTTGGGACATTGGCCTTCTGTACACCTTTACCCCTGCCTGTCTTCCAGCGGGTCCAGATGGAAGTCTGGCAGGAATCAGTACAGTTGATTATGGTGGCTCCTGATTAGATTTGGATGGTCTGGTTCGCATAAATCCTGAGCATGTGTCCTCCACTTCAACTTTCTTTGAATGGGAACCTGCTGTCCCTTGATCAGGATAGTGCTACACCTGACTCTCCCCAATCTGTTCTATCATGCATGGAGATTGAACTGCATAGAATGAGCTGTTTTGACCTTCCAACAGAAATAGTGGATGTCTTTCTGGCTAAACATTGCTCTTCTCTCAAGTAAATATATTCAGGCCATTTTACTAAATCTGGCACCTGGTGTGAGGATAATGTAGCTTGATCCCCTGCAAGTAGAGTAGTCTGATGTTCTTGTATTTGTTTTTTTGCTCTGCAAAGTTTTGCAATGCTTAGTTAAGTTACTCCTTTGTCCTTTCTTTGTTTCCCTTATCAGCCCTTTGTATTCAAATCTTCTATTTTTGTGCATTTCTTGAAAGAGTTTTGATATATTTTCACTCTTGCTCCCTTTATTATGCCACAGCAGGACCTCACTCTAGTCCTAACTTCGCTGATTGTGTGCTTCCTTTGAGCCTCTTCATAGCATGGCATTCATGGCATTGAAAACTGTTTCTCATTTGACTTAGTATTGCACCACAGAGCTGCAGGCCTTGTACTCTGTCTCCGCATACTACAGTTTTTCATCCTGACAAGCTGGTGCTTAGAGCCCTTGTGTCTTTTCTCCTGAACATGGTGTCACCTCTCCATGCGTGGTAATCTGTCACACTCTTGTGCTCTTTTCTCTGCTACATCTGTATAAAGATGAGAAGAGGTTGCATCGGTGGAACTCTACGCAAGCCGTTAGCTTATATTTGTAGAACGAGGGAGTGCCATGTCGATCCGTTGTTTGTGGAGTTCATTGGTGAGAGAAAAGAATATACGGCCAAGCAGCAAACCTTACTTTGATAGAATGTCCTATATGTCAAACTGCATTACACCTTGGCCAAGAAGGAACTTTGAGAGGACCTGAAGGTTCATTCTACTAGAGCCAAAAAAAACTGCGCCCCTGTTGCATAATGTTTCACATTGGCATCTGTCCATACTTTGACCAGACTATTTCTTTTGCCATCATGTCTGCATGAAGAAACATTTTGCCCATTTGGTCCTGGTTTAAGAGCGCTCCTCACTCATCTCCTCAAACGAGGCTTTGCTTTGGTACTGATTTACAAAGGGAGGAACCTGCAGTTAGAATTATCCATTACAAGATGTTATCTTTGGTAATCCTGTTTCTGGTGGATAGTCGATCTAACTGCAAATTCCTCAACACCCACCAACTCTGCATTCTTTGGAGTGGACTTTGGGGAAATTAGTAAGGTTTGTAGTTAGTTTTTGCACCCTGCTGTCACAACTTCAATCTTGTCAGCCACACTCTGCTTTTGAGGGTATGGAGAAAACAAAATAGACAAAATTATGAAAGCGCCCAGGAGTTGCGCCTATATGCTGCCTTGTGCCTGCATGTCTGCAGGCTGAAAGGATGGAAAATCACAAGGTAGAATCCACCCAAAAAAGCATTATAAAAAGTAACTAACTCATCTCTCTTAAAGAGGGTGATGGGGACAGTGTAGTATTTGAGGTTAAGGAAGAGAGGTTTTGCAGCATGAATCCTTTTCTAGATTCACATGCTGTGCATTATTCTACCATCTAGTGATTGGGTCCGGAATTGTTCTTGTTTAGGTTTTTTTTGTTGTTTTTTTAATTTATTTTTTACTGGCCGTTCATGTGTGACGTCAGATGGCGCCACGGAAGTTCCTGGCGTAGTCATCCTCTTTAGATTCTTTTTTCTGCCATTGGGTCTGGAAGCATGACGGAGGAGCTCCGACGTTTTTGGGGAAAAACAGAGAAAATCAACCACATTGCGGAAGACTGCAAGAAAAGCGATGACAAGAGGAGGAGAATCCTTTATCCCGACAGGGGAACCTGTCGGTAAGAATCACATGGTCTGAGAATGAAAATACCCCTTTTAAATTCTGCTCCAACTGACACCACCAGTTTGCCCAAAGAGACCCCCATGACGTCTGCAACCTTTGTTTCCCAAAAGACCACATTGACGAAGGCTGCAAGGCCTGCGCAGAGTTTTTTCCCAGGACTCTCACGGTACATAGATGACAGAGGCTAAATCACTACACCATGGCCAGCACTCACATTGAAGGACCTCAGCTTATCCAGTGATGAGGAGAACGTCGAGGAGGCTGAAACAGTTTGTGGAGAAGAGTCTGATGCCAAGATCTACGCGGCCAAAGCAGAAAAGAGGCAAGCAGCAAAAAAGGCAGCGAAAGACTCTGAAAAGCTGAAGGTAACTCAACCACCGAAAGGCTCAGACACAAAGTCCTTGGAAAATAAGCCCCAAAAGGCATCCTCTGTTTCGAAGCACTCATCGACCGAAGGTCAGCCAAAATCAAAAGGAGCCACACTGATCCCGACCAAGGGAGGCAAAACACAGTTGAAACTCTCAACACAACCATCCAAGAGAGATGAGGCAAGATTTCAGAGACGGTGGATCTGTCGCTGCCGAAAAAGAGACCGACTCAGAACAAAAAACACTCAAGGTTGAATGCATGAAGAGAAGGATCAAGGCTGAAATGGCCGCCCTCTGCAGAGGAAGGAGTTCGACTCCTTGAGGGATTTCCATATTCCTGCAAAGCCTTCGACGACCACTGAAGCCAAAGACGACCAGTCTGGTATGGAGGCACTGGCTACCACAGAACCTCATGAAGAGGAGCAAGAAGAGTTCTATGAAGTCGAGGAGGTCGAAGACGCAACCGGGCTCAACAACCAAAAACAATTTGAGGAGACGTGGCACGATCTTGAAGCAGACGGAGGAGGGGGTACGACAGCTACCCTTCACGGCCTTCTCCACCATACGACCTGCCCCTCTGCAATAACCTCATCAAGAGGGCTGCAGAGATATATGGCGTACAACTAGAGGAGGAAAAACGGGGTTCAGGTTTCCTCCTTGAAACATTAATGCCTTCACATAAGGGAAACCTATATCTACCCTTGCTTCCTAGTATACTGGACCAAGGGAAGGAGGCCTTCCGTGAGCCTGCCACTGCAAGAGCTGTGACACCAACAGTGGAAAAGAAGTCCAAGCCTTCTACTCAGGACCCTAAATACATTAAGGGAAATACTCCAGCGGATTCCATTGTGACAACCGCTAGGAAGAACAACAATGCCCCCACATCCACTGGCCCACCACCAGAAAAAGAGAGTAAGAGACTGGACTTGGTGGGAAGAAAGATGGAAGGAGAAGCTGCAACCTAATGGAGGATTGCGAACTCCAATGCTATCTTGAATCGATACGACCACCAACAATGGGACGAAATGGAGTCCCTCATGCAATACCTCCCAGAGAAGTACAGAAAAAGGGCCACAGCAGTAATGCAAGAAGGAAAGAAAATTTGCTAATACCTGCCTCAAGTCCGCAATGGATGCAGCATATACTGCCAGCAGGCAGATGTGCACAGGAACAACATTAAGAAGACACTCCAGGCTCAGAGTATCGGGTTTCAAACCAGAGGTGCAAGTCTGTCATCAATATGCCATTCACAGGCATCGCCCTGTTTGGACAGGGGTTGGATGATACCCTTCAACAATTAAAAAAGGATATCGATATGGAAAAGACAATGGGGGGCACTGCAATTTAGGGATTCCTTCGAGAGGAGAAACTACTACCCGGAGACCCGCAGGCAAAGCTCCCTTCACATCTGGGCAACAGCAGCCACAAGGCAGCACACACCATGGCAAGCAGCAAACATCATACCAGCAGTGGCAATTCCATGCAAGACTGTCCTTTTGAGGTAGAGGAAGGGGAAGAGCCCAACCTCATAGAGGGGAGGATCAACAGGCAAGTGACTTATACAGCATCCCATCCCCCACGAAACATCTGTGAGAGGCAGGATAAGGGATTACCCCCAAGTGTGGGAAAAGATTACCTCAGACAATTGAGTTTTAAACATATGTCACAATACTGCATAGAACTACTCAAGGAGCCGCCACAAATACCCCCAAAACCAATGAAATTTCATGGAAAAGAGATCATACAACGGAGAAAGGAGGTCAAAGAACTCTTAGAAAAGAGAGCCATAGAAAAGATGCCAGCAAGGAAAACAAACAAGGGAAACTATTCACCCTATGTTCTGGTGCCAAAGCAAGATCTGACTTTGAGGCCAATCCTAGCCCTCAAATTCCTAAACAAGTTCATCCGTACACAACACTTCAAGATGACAATATTTCAAGTAGCAGTGCCACTCCTAAGGAAGGGGGCTTATATGGCCACCCTAGATGTAAAGGATGCTTATCTACACATACCTATGAACCAAAAGCCCCCAAAATACCTCAGATTTGTACTGGACTAGAAGCATTACCAATTCAGGGTGCTACCATTTGGCCTAAAGACAGCCTCAAGAGGCTTCACAAAGTGCTTCACAGCGGTAGCAGCCCATCTAAGAAGATAAGGAATCCATGCCTTCCTGTACTTAGATGATTGGTTAGTAAAAGCACAATCAAAAGAAAGATGTCACAGGGACATACAAACAGTGATTGCCACACTACAAAGCCTTGGTTTCACAAGAAATCGTCACCACAACTGGAACAGGTAAAGGTGTTCCTGGGAGCAACATTACATTCCAAGACAGCACGAGCATATCTAGCCCATAGGAGAGCAGAGGCAATCGCAGAGCAGACTCTCCTTTACCAGAGGGATCGGTCTCTGACAGTGAGGACTATCATAAAACTCATGGCCATGATGGCATCATGCATCCCACTCATAACACATACGAGATTACACATGTGCCCCATCCAGGAATGGATCTCCAACGTATGGTTACAAGCTGCTGGGAGGATCTAGTGGTTATCACAGCAAAGGTAGAAAAGGAAATACAATGGTGGAAATCTCCAATCGTGAACATAGGGAGACCATTCAAGAAACCAGATCCCACGGTGGCCATAACAACGGATGCACCCCACAAGGGTTGGGAGCACACACAGGCGCAACCTGAAGGTACCGGGATTATGGAACCGCCCAGAGGCAGTAAAACACATCAATTACCAGGAGATGTAAACAGTATTCCTAGCCCTGAAGGCTTTCCAATTGCACATAACAGCTCAAACTACTGGTCCAAATGGACAGCACAACAACCATGTTCTATCTCCACAAACTGGGAGGAACAAAAACATTCACCCTGTCCAAACTAGCCCAGGAAATATGGAGATGGGCAATCCAAAGATCAATCACACTGCAGACAGTCCACATACCAGGAAAAGAAAATGCGGAGGCGGACTGACTAAGCCGGCAGGACAGCACTTCCCACAAATGGGAGATGAAACAGGAAACACTGGAGACCTTCAAGGTCTGGGGAAGACCAAGAGTAGACCTGTTCGCAACAGCAAAAAACACAAAATGCCATCACTTCGCCTTCAGGTTTCCACACCACCAGTCAGAGGGTATTGCCCTGTCAATAAACTAGTCAGGACGCCTTTCCACCGATTCCCCTGATCCTAAAGGTACTGGACAAAGCCAAACAACCAGGGACAAAGCTCATCCTCTTAGCGCCACAATGGGCCAGACAGACCTGGTACTCTGACCTACTAGAACTGTCCAAGGGCCAGATGGTCCGACTCAAAGCAGAACAAGATCTACTATCAATGCAAGACGGGAAAGTGTACCACCCGTAACCAGCCAAACTCAGCCTAGCGGCATGGTTCCTAAGTATGTAGAATTTGGATATCTACAGCTTCTATCCAGGACAATGGAAATCCTAAAAGAAGCAAGGAAACTAAGCACAAGGAAGTATTACACAGCAAAATGTAATAGATACGTTCACTGGTGCACAGATAACCGGAGAATGAAAACAAGGACAGAACAGGAAACGGTGCTAACAAACCTCACATACCTGCTAGACAGCGGGCTAACCTACTTAACATCAAAGGTATACCTAGCAGCAATAGTATTGTACACCAAGGGTATTTCAGGTAACAGTCTCTTCCCATCACCAGTGGTAAAGAGATTCTTGGAATGTTCTAAAAGAGTGGCACCACCAAGATCGGTTTCAGTGCCATTGTGAAACTTGAACACCGTACTGACTCAGTTAATTGACAGAGCCTTTTGAGCCCATGCACAAGTTGGACCTAAGATCACTAACTCCGAAGACAGCCTTTCTAATTGCGATCACATCGTTATGCAGAGTCTGTGAATTTCAAGCGTTAACGATAGAGGAACCATACCTACAGATCCACAGGGACAAGGTCATCCTCAGAACTAGCCCACACTTTCTACCTACTGTGATGGCCCAATAGCATGTCAACCAAAGCATGCAGCTACCAACTTTTTTCAAAGAACCAAAGACACAGCCCGAAAGAGCCCTGCACACATTGGCTGTAAGGAGGGCTTTAATGTACTATCTACAGGAAGCAAAAGGGTTTAATAAAGGAAACCAATTGTTTGTCTCCTTTGCCAGAGCAAGCAAAGGTTCACCCGTAACTAAAGGAACTATCGCAAGATGGATCACGGAAACAATACAAACTTGCTATTCGAGAGCGGGGAAAGAAAAACCCTACCTGTGCTCCCCAGAGATCACTCAAGGGAAAAATCTGCAACGCTTTCATTCTTAGGAAACGTTCCAATTGCGACGTTTTGCGCAGCAGCTGCATGGGCATCACCACACACCTTTGCAAAACATTGTGTGGACATTCAAATGAACAAGGAAGCGCAGGCGGGACAGAAGGTACTACAACACCTGTTGGCTAACACATCTTAGTTTCAAGCCAGCCAACCCAAGGAAAGGGATACCGCTATATAATCTAATGCACAGTATGTGAATCCAGAAAAGGATTCATGCTGCAAAACAAAATGGTTACTTACCAGTAGGAATTGTTTTGCAGCTTGAAGAGTTTTCTGGATTGACATGCGACCAACCCCTTCCCCAGAAATAGAACTTCAAGCAACCAGGTGAGAAAGAAAAAGTACAAAAACAGGAAAAAGAATCCAAAGATGGCGACTACGCACCGGAACTACCAGGGAGCAGTCCGACGTCACACAGGGGGATGGACATACCACCAAATGGTGATTGACGACGCCTTCACAAAAAATAGAAACCAGGAGGATTCTAGACCCAACCAATAAATGGTGAAATAATTCACAGCATGTGAATCCAGAAAACTCTTCGAGCTGCAAAACTACTTCTACTGGTAAGTACCCCTTTATTTCTGGTTTGGAATCAAGCAGTTAATACATGCTAGTACACATCAGTGCATCAATAGTGATTACCGAATATAAGGCTGCGATTACTGTGTGAATCTTAGAGTGCAAGTGTAACAGCTTCACGTGTACCCATGAAAAGTAGTGTACATTTCTTACCTGAATAAACCACCCTCCAAGATGAAATTTAGCATCAGTAGTGAATCCAAATGTTTCCTGATAGGAGCCTGCCCTCCGTTCTTGACCCTAGTGTATTGACATGGTGCGGTGTATATACAGGTAATTGCCATCTCACTCACTGTTGCCTTTCTCCCTTTCTCCCTCCAGTTTTGGGACGGGTCCTAGAAGTGACAGATCTGCCAGAGGGGATCACCCGTGCAGAGGCGGACAAGCTCTTTACCCAACTCGCCATGGCCGGTGCTAAAATCCAGTGGCTCAAAGACTCTCAGGGGCGCTCCGGCGCAGGTGGTGACAACGGCACGTCAGAAAATGGCCGGCACATCAATGACCTTGCAGCCTTATACACCATTGTGGCGGTCTTCCCCAGCACCACTGCAGCCCAGAGCGCCTCCCTCAGACTCAACAGCCCAGTCAGCCGTTTTAAGCTGCGAATGGCCAAAAAGAGCTACGACTTAAGGATTCTGGAGCGGGCCAGCTCCCAATAACCAAGTGGCAGGGGGGAGGGTTTGGGTGAGGAAAAGGAGGAGATAAAGGGGGAAAAACACAAAAACCCCACAAAAAATGGAAAAAGCACACAAGACTTCGACAGACTAT
Organism: Calotriton arnoldi; assembly: GCA_963921515.1. Lineage (NCBI taxonomy): Eukaryota > Metazoa > Chordata > Amphibia > Caudata > Salamandridae > Calotriton > Calotriton arnoldi. Next base: position 1,460,730 of record CAWUFW010000262.1, read on the forward strand.
TTCTTCCATTCGTCACATCTTCCTTTGTCTGGCTCTTTCTCCTTCCTTCTCATCCCCCCTGCCAACCCACCGTTCCACCCGCCAGCGCCTATCCTGTCCCTCTCCTTTTTGTTTTGTACATTTTTTTTGCTGCCTTGGCGCCTGAAAAGCGTTCTTATACATATATATGTATATATATATTTTTGGGTCTTTTTTCTGGATATATTTAAATAGACATAATTAAGAAAAGAAAAACAATTGATTTTTTTTTTTTTTAGTGGAAGACTGTTCCTTCAAGCTGTCGTCCCCCTTGCGCACTCGTTCATTGTTTTTTTTTTTTTTTTGGTTTAGATTTGTGCAGGAGTAACGGGCAGTATTTAATTGCACATATGGGTATGTTCATTGTAAATTTTATTTAATCTGTTTTGTTTTTAAATATAAAAGAAGAAAAAATATTGTCTGTCAGTTTCAGGCGGTAAGGACTTTCCTGTATGTGCCAAGAGTTAAGTCTGATGGGGTCATGCAGACAGAGGGGCTACTTCCACCAGGTTTCTGGGTAGAGTAATTGAGTACCAAATGGTGGTAAAAAAATCCCTATGCAAATTAGTGAATGATAGTAATTTTTAATCTGTTTTCGAATGTGGACTAAGGAAACTACGGGTAAGATGCTAAAAACCGTACGCAAGTTACAAATTGGGTTATTTAAACAGAAAGCTGCCAGAGATCACCAAAGGGCAACGTTTGTCAATGTTAGGAGGCCCTGTTGAGCTTGTATAAGAGATCCTGTGTACTAGCACCTATGTATGCACGCTACCAAGAGCAGACATTCATGTCATCACTTAACGCAATTCAGCAGCTCAGCCCTTGGCGTCTCAATCCTGCATGAAGGTGTGATATTGTGGTGAAATGTGCTGTTGCAGTCTGTGAGGGCCTCCAGTACTAATGGAGCCTTGGCCGAGAAATTTTGAAACAGACTGAAAATGCAAATCTTTTTTTAGATAGTTTCCAATCATAGGTACTTAACGTTGACTCCATGAAACGTATGCCTTTTAACATCAGGAGTGCTTTGCAACACAATCGGTGTCTAGAAATAATGGCCCTGTAGGTCTAACTTTCATTATCCGTAAAATTTATAAAATTTCAGAAATACTTGCACATTTTTCTTTCTTTGCCATATTCCCTTATTTTTAGTTTGCACACATCATTGTGTTCAGGTATTGCTGCAAATGCATCCAGAGAAAGTCTTAACGGGCCCATACAGATGCAATTTGTAAAACATGAGCATGAATCATGACTCCATCCACTGGAAAGCTAGTGCTTCATTGTCCTTGACATAGTTGACAGTGCCAAGAGCAAGTCCATCCTGGTTTTCCCCTACTCAGTGTGCTGGATTTTTTGGGCATCCTTGAGTTAGAGAGGCATTTCAACCCACTCTGGAGTTAGTCACTAAATTATATAATCCAAGATATGCTGCTTTCAATTTGGCCCTGCTGACCTTAAATTTCAACTTGCCTCTCTTGATTCACATATCTAACCAAAAATCCAAATACCGGAGTACCGCAGTTGCGTTGTCTTGACATCTGGTAATTTTGGCTTATTCACGTCTGTGTGTAAAGTCGATAGCCCCAATTACAGAAACATTCAAAATGAGAGGTGATTTTTGTGTCAGTGCTATTTCTAATGGATACAGCTCCTGCAGGCTCATCTTGAAGTATTTGCAGGCAGAAAATTGTATCCAGAATCTTTGAAAGGTTTCATTTCCTTGTGCATGCGCTATAGAGAAGCTCGTCCACAAACTGGGTGTGCAGATTGAGCCTGACTGCTGTCTAGATGTTTTTCTTGCACTTCATCTCCTATCTGATGGGGTCCTGGGTGTGAGTGTGCTGAGAGGCACATGAACTTGTGACCCCTGCATCACTGGGTTGTGTTGTTTCTGCCCCACCTGTGGATCTACCTGATGTCAGTCAGAACTTATGCAGTGGGTCCATACACACCCCCAAAAGTGGGAAAAATTCCCCCCTCCCCCACCCATCCGATGAATAAATCTGTTAGAAATGGGGGTCCCTAGTTGGCAGAGGTAGGTACCTTTGTCCAAGTAGGGTCCCTTCTTTCTAGTCAGGGTAAGGGAGTTACACTCCTAAAATAACCCCTGCTCTCACCCCCTTGGTAGCTTGGCACAAGTTGTCAGGCTTATCTCAGAGGCAGTGTGTAAAGCATTTGCACATAACCAACAGCAATACAGGGAAAACACTACCAAAGGACACCACACCAGTTTAAAAAAATATTCAGTATTTTTATATATCCAAAAGAACCCTAAAACGATAAGAATCCAACATACAGTACTTAAAAATATATACTTTGCAAGATGTCCTTAAAATTGCAGAAATACCTAAAAAGCACAGTTCGCACGAGTCGGTAGCTCCGTCCGGGGCTACCTCGATGCTGAAAACAACTGAGTCTAACAGTTCTGCCAACTGCGTCTGTACAGGCCAGCGAAATCTTTGTCAGACTCGCTAACAGTACCTTTCTCGTTGCGGCTGGTGCAAGCTGGTCGTGGCAATCGTCGCGGTTGCGTTGCAAAATGGAAGCGGTGCAGGGTGCGGTGCCCTCTCGATGCGGTGCAGGCAGCGGTTCAGTGACTATCGTCCAGACGGCGTCGGTGAGATCAAGGCTTACGGTGCAGGGTGAGGCGGTGCTGGCAGGTTGCAGTGCAAGCGACAGAGCCAGTTACCGGAAGCTGGCGTCGGTTGGCCCAGACTGCTGTGTGGGACGAGGCGGTGCGTCGTGAAACTTACGAGCGGTGCCCCCAGCCACGATGCGGTCACGGGTGTCGAAGTCAGCAGCAGCGTCGGTGAGACTAGGATGGCGAAGTGAAACGAGGCGGTGCGGAGTGTGGTGTCCACAGGTCACGGTGCAAGCAGCGGCTCGGTGGCGGCAGCGGCGGTCGTCGTTGAGACCAGGGTTGCGGTGCGAGATGCGGACGGTCCTTCTGCGGTGCCATCAGGACACAGAGCCAGCGACGGAGTCGGTGACTGAGTCTGTTGCGTTTCCCTTCTGTGTGGCAACTGAAACAGTGGTTCCAGAAGCAGTACCCAGAGGTTGGTAAAGTCTTTGCAGTCCCTAAGACTTCAGAACAGGAGGCAAGCTCTACTTCAAGCCTTTGAAGATACTCAGCACAAGTAAAAGAAAGTCCAGTCCTTTCACTGCCCAAGGCAGAAGCAGCAACTGCAGGCCAACCCAACAAAGCAACAACACAGCAAAGGGGAAGTACTCCTCCTGGCAGCTCTTCCAGCTCTTCTTTTTGGCAGGTTCCTGAATTCCAGCAAGTTCTAAAGTTCTGGGGTCTGGGCCCCAATATTTATGCTCAAAATCCCTTTGTTCTCTCAGTCAGAGAGTGTCTGTTCTTAATCCAAACCAGTTCTCTCTGTCCTAGCTTCCTGGCAGGAGGTGGAGACAGCATTGTTCAAGGCAGACCAGGCCCATTTAGGTGCAAGGAAATCTCCTCCTACTACTCTAAATGCAGCCCAGGTCTATTCAGCCCAGCCCAGACTCATCCAGGAAAGGCAGGACACGCCTCGACCCCCCGTGGCTGTCTGAAGCGAATGCACATCCCCAGCCCCAGCCCCAGCCCCTGTCACTCCAAAGTCAGACAGTCAATCCACAAACCCAGCAGAGGCACACAGGATGGCTAAGCAAGAAAATACCTACTTTCTACAAGTGGTATTTTCAAAACACAGTACATAAAAATCATCTTTACTAAAAGATGCATTTTTACATTCTGAGTCCAGGCATACTAAACTCCATTGCCCTATCTTGTCCCAATGGGAAGTTATGCTTATAAGATGTTATAAGTAAAACTCCCATTCTTTCCTATGGGACAGATAGCCTTGCAGTGGTGAAAAACGAAATACACTGTAATTGACCACCAGAACATGTCACACACACCAGTACATGTCCTACCTTTAACATACACAGCACCCTACTCACAGGGGTACCGTGGGCCTACCTTAGGGGTGACTTATATGTAAGAAAAGGGAAGGTTAGGGCCTGGCAAGTGGGTGCACGTATAATCTCACTAAGAGGGTCACAAAAATGGAGACAATTACCATCCACGGTACCACTCCATACTATACTGACTCACAACAAGTAACCGGATGGCCTAAAAAAGTTTGATTGTTAATGTGGGGACAATTATAATTGTAAAGACGAGAACCCTCACTCACCCAGAGGTGACATGCTTCATCATTGGGTTCCCTCTTACACACTGCGACCGCAAGGTACACAGTGTGGGCTACAACTCTCCCGCAGGAGAGGAGCAAGAGGTATTTTAATCATCCAATGGTGGTGAGAGTGAGGGGCAGAGTGCGAAAAAAAAGGTATAAACAAGTGAATTAAAACTATCTCATGAGGACAAAAAACTTTTATCGGTGTCCTCACAGGATAGACATAAAAACAGTGTGAAAATAGAGGTATGGTTGTTCCCTATATTAGATTAGGTCAACATGTTTCTGCCTTGATGACCACAAAGGTTCGTGGCATTCTTCAGGACCATATCACGTCACTCTGCTATTGTTTGTGAAAATAAATGAATATAAAAATTACCATACTTAATTGGATGGGAATAACCATAAACCAGCTGCAGTCTGGTCCATATCCTGTAAAAGTAGAGTTAATTCTATCAGTCAGAATTCAATGTACCCACCAAAACAACCAAAAAACACCAGTGTGCATACCACCTTATTACACACGTGACAAAAAGATTAAAAAAAAGGTTTGTGTTAACACAATCTCACCAATACTAGACACCTCGTCTGCCTCTGCCTCCACAAGGTCCTTTACACATGGATCTCGAGAATCTAGAGGTGTAGTATGTGCACAAATCATAAATTATTACACATAAAAATATATATCCTCTCTGCATATCTATTCCTCCATATTTACTTCTTGTCACACGGTCGAAAAATTAACAAGGGAGTGCTCCAAACATTATATGCGCTCCATTGTTAAAAACATGTACGTCATAAGTGTGTCATTTCACCAGTGTGAATGCCAACAATAGACAACATGGTGGCACCCAGTATCAACCAAAGGATATCGCTTCTAACTATTGTAGTTCATATTCCTGACGTTCGTAAATCAGATCATAGAAGTGTGCCACCCATACAATATACACATTATGCATTATTAATGGACCATAGTATCCTCAGATGGCCGCGTTACGATCCTTATGTTATAAAAAAGACCCTATAGGCACATCATCTTTCTCTCATCCTACATTAACCACGGACCACGAGTGCTGCATACTCTCAGTTGCTGAACATATATCGACCCACTCAGTAAAAAAACCTATTGCTCTCCGCACCAAAACTTGTACAAATTGCTCTTACTGACTTTCCCGAGTCCCCCGCTATGTGTGTATCGGCCGAAGGGGACGGGATGGTTCCAGCGTCCTCCGTTAAAAAACACCCTGTACGTCGTGCGTAGTACTCCGGAAATGAAAAGCCTCTTCCGGTTTAGACGCCAGACTACTAGAGTAGTTCTCCTGCTGGCCATACGTCATCGCCTCATCACCAACCAATATTACCGATAGTAAAGCGTGCCGACAATAGATGACACTCTACACAAGGGCACAACTCCTCCACTCCCTCGACGGAGAATGGAGGCGGGGGGGGGGAAGGAAAGGAGGGAGAAACCAAGACGCACCCCCACCAAAACCACCGGAGCTACAAAACGATCACCAGAACTACAGAACGATCACCAGAACTACAGAAAGGGTGGGAATTGTAGTTTCTCGCCACACCGTGCACAGTAATCCTCAAATTGAATCTAACATCTTAGACCCACAATATGTAAATTAGCGACTCAGTCATGAAATAATCCAAATCTAATTTCGCATTGAAATAGATCTATGGACTTATCATGTCTAAACATAGAATGTGATGTAATTGGTGTAATCGGGGGATATATGTCTCAACAAGGGTAATCTTTAAAGAGGTTTTGAAAGTATCTCATAAGCGACCCCCACAGTATAGTCTATTCTTGGAATAAAACATAACCGTCCTCTTATTAACAAGTCACCTACTGGACACTCACGCCAATGGTAGTTTAGACAGATATCTGATATTCTATATGTGCCCATTATAATGAACACCACGGAATTTCCTCATTCAGTCCTGTCATGTGGCTTTTTGTACGGAACACCCACCTCTGTTCATGCCGAAACAGCACTTTTTCTAGGGGCCCCATATTGACATCTTATCTAGGTTTGTCAATAATAACCCAGGTCAAGTCCTCTTCAGTATGGGCCTTCTCAATAAAATGTCTGGTCATACGCGTGTTTGATTTTTTACATCTAAAAGCACTCCGATGTTCCACCATCCTGTGTTTCACTTTACGAGTGGTCATCCCTATGTATTTCAATGAACAAGGGCACGTGATCATATGGATCACTCCACTGGTATTGCAGTTGGTATGCAAGTTAAGGTGCCATGGTGTTTTCAAGCCCATATCCAATTGAGTCACATGTTTAGTAAAAGGACATACAGAGCATGACCCACATGGAAAGTGTCCCACAACTGGGGGTACTCCTCACAACGTGCTCTGTCTTGCTTGTTGTTGTCGTTCTCGGTCTTGTATGTACCAGTAAGTCCCGGAGATTACTACTCCGTTTCAGGGCAAAAAGAGGCTTCTCTAAAGACAGCTCTCCCGTGTTCAGAATATGCCAAGATTTATTAATGGCCTTTTTAATGTTATCAGTCAGATTGCAAAAGGTTGTGACACAACCATTCTCTTATTTTCAGCTTTGTCATAAGATTCAAGGAGCGCTTCACGATGGTTATTATGCGCTTTCTTGGTTGCTCTCCATACCAGCTGTGTTGGATAATCTCTAGCCAGTAGATCTTCACTCAGATTTTTTGCATGTTGTTTATTCTTGTCCAACTCGCTACAGTTCCTGCGAAGTCTAAGGAATTGACCAATCGGGAGATTAGTCAATAGAGCTCGCGGATGAAAACTGTGGTAGCTAAGCTGTGAGTTTCGTGACATGGGTTTTTGATATAGTTCTGTATATATTTTCCCATTTTTAGGATACAGTCACAGATCTAAATACGAGACTGATGTTGTACTAGCCTCACCGGTGAACTTGAGATTCACATCACAGGAGTTCAACCAGATGGAAAAACCATCTAGCGAAGTTTGATCACCTTCCCAGATGACCAAGATGTCATCTATATAGCGTCTCCATAGTTTTAGTTGTAGCTGAAAGGGGTTGCTATTCGAGTATATGAACTTGGATTCAAAGCCATGCATGTACAGATTGGCCATGCTGGGGGCACAGGTACTGCCCATTGAAGTTCCCGTAGTTTGCCAGTACAAGTCTCCTTCATAGCTGAAGAAATTTTCTTTAAGAGCCAACTTGGCACATTGCATGACAAAAGTATTGGGTGTTAAATCTTCGCGAGGGTACTGTTCAAGCAAACGTTCTATGGTGTCTAATGTGTCATTCTGCGGTATATTGGTGTATAATGACTTGACGTCATATGTCACCATGATGTTCTCTAAAGGGTTAAAAGGCACTGTTTCCAAAAGGGCAAGAACGTGCTTCGTATCTTGCAGATATAAAGGCATATCTGCCACTATTGGTCTGAGAAAGTAGTCCACAAACTTAGAAAGAGGTTCTAAAATAGAACCAATTCCTGACACGATGGGTCTGCCAGGTGGAGGTCTTTGCTCCTTGTGGATTTTGGGAAGGATATAAAGCGCCGGCACCTTCGGATGTTTCTAAATCAGGAATTCAGCTTCGCTCCTGGTGATCCAGCCTGATTCTTTAGCCTCCTCCACAAGAGATTTAATTTGTTGTTGTAACCTTATCGTGGAATCCTGCAGGATGCGAGTACAAAACCGTGCATCATTCAGTTGTCTTAAACATTCATTACGGTATACCACAGTATCCAATATAACCGTAGCACCACCTTTATCTGCCTGTTTAATCTTAATACTGGCATCATTACCCAGTGCTTCAATACATTTCCTCTCAGCATTCGAGATATTACAGAAAGTATTCTTAGGGTATTCCAGATGGGACTCCTATTCCTTCAGTACAGCCTTCTCAAAAGTAATAACTTCCGAAGGTACTTGTTGTGATCACGGAAGAAAGGTGGATTTATTCTTCAGGCCCGTATTCTGAATGGGAATAAAATCATCTTTTGACAATTTGGAGAAAAAGAAATGTAATCGTACCTTACGGAAAAATTCGGCCAATTCTTTGTGAATCATAAAATCATCCCCTAATTTAGTGGGGACAAATCCCAGACCCTTAGTCAAGACAGAATGTTCCAATGTCGTCAGGATTTTGGAACCAAGATTCACAACTATGTCATCAGGAGGTCGCTTGTTGATGCTGTCCTGCTTCTGGTTATCCTCTGTTCTAATGTCGGATCCCAGTGCACTTGTTGTTGATTGCTTGTAGCCCGGCCTCAGTTGCCTCTCCTGCGTCCTCTTCTCCCTCTGTCCTGCCCAAAAAAAGGTGGATAATTCAGACCTCCAAAAGGCGGGCAGGGATTGAAAGGATGCGGTGGATATGACCAAGGTTGAGGTGGCCACCATGTTAACTGTTGTGGAAAGGGATGTGTTCCACCACGTCCTCTTCCCCTTCTGCCAAAATTCTGAGATGTATAAGTGGGTGCACTTGCCAGGTCGACATGTCAGTTGCAAACTGCGCGCAGACCCTGCAGTGGCAGGTCTGAGATACCTTTTCAGGCCTACTCATGTGGGTGGCACAATCAGTGCTGCAGGCCCACTAGTAGCATTTGATTTACTGGCCCCGGCACACTCGGTGCACTTTACTAGGGGCTTACCAGTAAACCAATTATGCCAATCATGGAAACACCAATCCATAATAACAATTTACAACAGGAGCACTTGCACTTTAACTCTAAGCAGCAGTGAGAGAGTGCGCAGAGACACTAAACCAGCAAAAACAGAGTCAAAACCGTGAGGTCAGAAAGCAAAAAGTCAGGGGAAACACGCCAAAAGTTGCCAAGTCTAACACATGTCCCCTCCAACTGAAAGTAGGGAGAACTACCCAACCTCCTGGGAGTTCTCTTCAGTAAGGCGGAAGAACCTGGACAGACCATCAGCGTTGGCGTGTTCTGTGCCAGGGCGGTGTTCCACCGTAAAACCCATTCCCTGTAGGGAGATGGACCACCTTAACAGTTTTGGGTTCTCACCCCTCATTTGCATCAACCATCTGAGGGGCCTGTTTTCTGTCTGAACTCTGAAGTGAGTCCCAAACAGGTAGGGTCTTCGCTTCTTCAGTGCCCAGACCACAGCAAAAGCTTCTCTTTCTATGGCACTCCACCTCTGTTCCCTGGGGAGTAGTCTCCTGCTAAGGAAGAGAACAGGCTGGTCTAGGCCCTCTTCGTTCAGTTGTGAGAGCACCGCTCCCACACCATGCTCTGAAGCGTCAGTCTGCACTACGAATTCCTTGGAGAAGTCGGGTGCCTAGAGCACGGGCGCCGTGCACATGGCTGCCTTCAGGGCATCAAAAGCTTTCTGGCAGGATTCAGTCCAGATCACCTTCTTGGGCTGCTTCCTGGAAGTCAGCTCTGTTAAGGGGGTAACAATGGTGCCATAGCCCTTAACAAATCTCCTGTAGTAACCAGTGAGACCTAAGAAGGCTCTCACCTCTGTCTGGGTCTTGGGGGGGCTCCCAAGCCAGAATGGTGTCCATCTTGGACTGTAGGGGCGCCACCTGGCTGCTTCCTACCTGGTGTTCCAAATACACCACAGAGCCCTGCCCGATCTGGCACTTACTGGCCTTGACCGTGAAGCCTGCCCTCTGCAGAGCCTTCAACACTTCCCAGAGGTGCTGCAAGTGTTCTTCCCAGCTGGAACTGAACACTGCAATGTCATCCAGGTAGGCGGCACTGAAATCCTCAAATCTGAAAGAGACACGTTAGTGATAGATTCCTTACCTTAGAATATCCCCAGGCGTCAGACTGGATCCGGAAAGTTTTGCTAGCAGTACCCCTGCGCGCCAGTAGGTGGCGTCGTGCGGCTCCGCGTCACGGAGACTACTTAGGGCGCCACCCATGCGCGCTGACGTCAGTTTTCTTTTTCCGCGTCAGAGCGCAGATCCGGTTAGAGCACGTACCCTAGTCGCTTTTTGACTCTCTCTTTTGTGACTTTTGTCTCCCTTTTTCCAGTTGGTTTCCTGGTGCACGTAGGGATGCCTGGATTTAAGTCTTGTGGGGCCTGCCGTCGCAACATGTCGGTGGCGGACCCCCACGATGTCTGCCTCTACTGCCTGGAGACCGACCATGACTCTCGGTCTTGTCCGGATTGTCGGGCCATGGCCCCAAAGGCCTTGCGGGAGCGGCGCCGGAAACTGCTGGAGGTCCGGCACTCGTCCCCGCGCCGTTCCCGGTCCAGAGGCCGTTCCAGGAAACGCTCGCGGGGCCACAGCCATCGCTCCTCGGTCTCCAGGTCTTCACCCTCTGATTCGGGTAAGAGACGACATAAAAAGAAGTCTAAGAAGCGTGTTCGCTCTCCGACGTCCCCCGCCGGTCCTCGGATGAGGGGACAGGGGCTTTGCCCCTGCGGCTCCTTTGGAGCTCGAGAGTCCCGCGGCCTACCCGCCTTACTCCGGGTCCGTCGGCGACTCCCGCACAGGTACAAGAATTTCTTGCTACCATGGACCGCCTTTTGAGGCCTCGGGCTCCCGCCGGCGCGCCCTCGGGCCCCGCGGTCCCGTGTCTGGATCCTGTTGGACCGCCGGCACCGCCGGCGGATCCAGCTTCGGCGCCACAGGATCCTGCGCCGCTGGCCCCGGCCAAGGCGACACAAGGTCCAACGCTGCCGGCTCCAGCCCCAGCGCCGCCCTCGGCTCCGCCTCCGGCGCCGCAGTGGGTGCCTTTCGTCCCGCCATTACCCAGGTTCCAGGACCATTTTGTTCCTACCTGGGATCCGCATTGGGACACGGCGCTGGTTCGGCCCCGACCGGCGCCGTTTCCGACGCCGTATGTTCCCTCTCCAGCTCCTGCCCCGCCGCTGCGGTCGGTAATACCACCACCACCGGCGGCGGAGGTGGAGGACGACTGGGAGGGGTCCGAGGACCCCCTCGCCCGTCAGTGTGACTCCGAGCAGGACTGGAGGACGCCGGCGACCTCGACGTCTCTTCTGACCTGGGGTTTGCCTCTCCCCCGCCTACTATGGAGGAGGGCGCTTCCTACACAATGGTGCTCCGTCGGGCAGCTGAGGTCCTCAACCTTGATCTCCCTATGGTGGCCCTCAAGACTAACCTCCTTACTGAGGTGCTCCAGCCGGCGACCACCTCGGCAGAGCCCCTGCTCCCGTTTAACGACGCCCTTACCGATGTCTTGCTGGGCACTTGGTCGCGACCATCCACTGGGGCCCCTGTGGATAAGAATGTCGCCAGGCGTCATCGCCCGGCGCCGGGTGACCCCGCTTTTTTGACCACTCATCCTACGCCTGAGAGTCTGGTCATCCAAGCTTCGACGTCGCAGAGTGCCTTTCCCACGGCTCCGCCGGATAAGGACTCTAAGAAGCTGGAACAGTTCGGTAAAGGTTTGTTCTCTTCGGCCAGCTTGGGGCTGCGGTCAGTGAATACCGCCTGCCTATTGGGCCGCTATTCCCACGCGGTGTGGACACAGTTGAGCAGGTGTTACCTCTGTCCTGAGGAGACCCAAGCTGTATTGTCCCAAGCCATTGTAGAAGGTAAAGATGCGGCTAAGTTCGCCATTCCGTGTGGTTTAGACACCGCAGACTCCTTAGGTAGAGCGATTTCTACGACTGTGGCGCTTCGTCGCCACGCCTGGCTCAGATCTACCGGGTTCTCGCCAGATGTCCAAAACTCACTCATGGACATGCCCTTTGATGGCACTCGCCTGTTTGGCGATAAGGCCGACAGTGCGCTGGAGCGTTTTAAGGACTCGCGGGCCACGGCCAAGTCCTTAGGTCTTTCCACGAGAAGCCCCGCCACTCCTGGTTTTCGTTCCTTTCGTGGACACGGAAAGGGCACCCAGGCACGTTCCTTCAGCAAGCCTGTGCAGACCCTGCCTCAACGCGGACGCGGGTTCCGCAGGGGCGGGTCTGGGACGCAGCGTGGGGGTCAGTCCACCTCCGCCCCCGCTGCTTCTGCCTCCAAACCTTCCTAATCCAAGCTTTGGGGGGCACCCCACGCCAGTGGGTGGCAGGATCCGCCATCATCTCCCCCACTGGCACGCTATCACATCGGACAAGTGGGTGTTGCAGATCATCCGCAAGGGTTACGCCCTTCCCTTTCAGTCCACCCCTCCAGCCATGCCACCTCAGTTCCACCGCATGTCGGGGGCCCTCTTGGCCAAGGGGTCCATCGAGCGAGTTCCTGGGCCAGAAGTAGGGAGTGGTTGTTATTCCCACTACTTTCTGGTCCCCAAGAAGGACAAGGGGGGGCTTGCGCCCCATCTTGGACCTCAGGGACGTCAATCGTTTCCTCCGGAAGGAGAAGTTCAAGATGTTGACTCTGGCTCAGGTCTTGGCTGCTCTCGACCCTGGAGACTGGATGGTAGCGTTGGACTTGCAGGACGAACACCAGGGCGGACAAACTCAGTCGCCGGTGCTTGATGGATCACGAATGGCGTCTGAACTCTGACGTGGCGCAAGGTCTCTTTCTGCAGTGGGGAGAGCCTTGGTTAGATCTATTCGCCACCGAAGAGAACGCGCTATGTCATCAGTTCTGCGCGTTGGAATTTCCAAGGCGGCACTCGCTCGGCGACGCTTTTCGTCGAGAGTGGAGTTGCGGTCTGTTGTACGCCTTTCCGCCTATACCACTTATGCCCAGAGTGCTGAAGAAGATTCAGCGCAACCGGGCCCAAGTCATCCTTGTGGCTCCGGATTGGGCACGAAGATACTGGTATCCCGAGCTACTCAACATGGCGATCGATCCCCCGATCCGACTGCCTCTTCGGGAGGATCTTCTGTCGCAGCAGCAGGGGACGGTCCTCCACCCGAACCTGTCCAGCCTCCACCTCCATGCGTGGATATTGAGCGGCGACAGTTGACAGCTTTCGATCTTCCTCCCGAAGTCTGTGATGTCATTCTGGCAGCCAGGCGTCCCTCCACTAAAACGGTATACGCCTGCAGGTGGAACAAGTTTGTGGCATGGTGCACAGCTAAGGCTGTGGATCCCCTTTCTGCCCCTCTTTCCGAGGTCCTTCTGTTCCTTCTTTCTTTGGCCCAGCAGGGCTCTGCTCTGGGCACTATCAAAGGTTATCTTTCGGCCATCTCCGCCTTTCTCTGGTTTCCAGATCAGCCTTCTCTTTTTAAGTCCCCGGTTGTTAACCGTTTCCTGAAGGGCATTACGCACACGTTTCCTCCCGTGCCGTTCATTATGCCTCAATGGGACTTAAACCTTGTCTTGACATATCTGATGTGCGCTCCCTTCGAGCCCCTTCATACCTGTCCTTTGCGTCTTCTCACACTCAAGATGGCTTTCCTGGTGGCTATCACCTCTGCCAGAAGAGTGAGTGAGCTCCAGGCTCTTTCTTCCAAACCTCCTTTCCTTTCTGTTCATCCGGACAAGGTGGTTTTAAGTACCCGTCCTTCTTTCTTGCCAAAGGTTGTCACGCCCTTCCACATCGGGCAGACCATCACTTTGCCCACCTTCTTTCCGCCTCCGCATCCTTCAAAAGAGGAGGAGAGGCTCCACCGTCTGGACCCAAAACGTGTGCTCTCGTTCTACCTGAAGCACACGCAACAGTTCCGGGTGGATGACCAGCTCTTTGTTGGCTACGTGGGCGCCAAACAAGGTCGGGCCGTGCACAAACAGACCATCTCTCGGTGGGTCGTTCTCTGCATCAAAGCCTGTTACTCGTTGGCTCAGAAGGAGCCTCCTGTGGGGCTGCGTGCCCATTCTACCAGGGCAACGGCAGCCACTACTGCCTTGGGACGCGGCGTTCCCTTGCAGGACATTTGTCAGGCAGCTACGTGGGCTTCGCTGCACACGTTTACCAAGCATTACTGACTTGACAGTCAAGTCCGGAGAGACGGCTTCTTTGGCCGTTCTGTTCTCCGTGACTTTCTGGTGTAATCTTGTTCGCAGACCCACCACCGGGTTGGTATTGCTGGGGTATCTATTCTAAGGTAAGGAATCTATCACTAACGTGTCTCTTTCAGATGCACAAGTTACTACTTGTGTAACGATATATCTGTAAGAGACATTAGTTAGTGATAGATTCCTTACCGCCCACCCATCCTCCCCGTTCTGCGACCTGATTTCTAGGGTTAAGGTCATCCCTTTTAGGGCCCTAGTTTCATGGCACCAGTGGTCAGTTTCTTGCATGGCTCTGGGTTCCTGGCGCGGAAAGTCGTGTGCAGAACTGACGTCAGCGCGCATGGGTGGCGCCTAAGTAGTCTCCGTGACGTCATCTCGGCGCTTACGACGCCAGCGACGGACGCGGAGCCGCACGATGCCACCTACTGGCGCGCAAGGGTACTGCTAGCAAAACTTTCCGGATCCAGTCTGACGCCTGGGGATATTCTAAGGTAAGGAATCTATCACTAACTAATGTCTCTTACAGATATATCGTTACACAAGTAGTAACTTGTGCGTCCAGCCAACACCTGGTTGACTAACCTCTGAAAGGTGGCAGGGGCTTTCTTCAACCCAAAGGGCATCACCCGGAATTGGTAATGCCCGTCTGGGGTTGAAAATGATGACCTCTCCTTGGCCCCATCAGTTAAGGCAATCTGCCAGTACCCAGACGTCAAATCAAACGTGCTGAGGAACTTGGAGGCTCCCAACTGATCAATGAGCTCATCAGCTCTGGGTATGGGGTGTGTGTCAGTCCTGGTTACGGCATTGAGCCCACGGTAGTCCACACAAAACCGCAGTTCTGGAGTGGCACCGGGTGCAGCAGCCTTGCTGACCAAGACCACTGGGCTGGCCCAAGGACTGTTGGAGGGCTGTATCACCCCTAATGCCAACATCCTAGAGACCTCCTCTTTGATGCTGGCCCGGACCCGGTCAGTCAACCTGTAAATCTTATGTTTTACAGAAGGGCTGTCACCAGTGTCCACGTCATGGGTACACCAGGGAGTAACACCTGGGGTCAGAGAGAACAGTGTGGCAAATTGTCCCAAAAACTTGCAACAGTCACCCTGCTGCTCTGGGGTCAGTGTAGGGGAGAGGATCACACCTTCCACTGACCCATCATGCTCCTTGGTGGACAGAAGGTCAGGGAGAGGTTCACTCTCTTCTTCCACCCCATCATCTGTCGCCAAGAGGATGCTCACTTTGGACCTCTCAAAGTTGGTCTCGAGCCAGTTCACATGGAGGACCCTCAAAGGGTTCCTGGGAGTCTGCAAATTCACCAGGTAGGTGACATCACTTTTGCGCTCCACCACCTCAAAAGGCCCAGTCCACTTGTCCTGCAAGGCAGAAGGTTCCACTGGGGCCATGACCCACACTTTCTGGCCAGGTTGAAATTCGACCAGAGTGGCATTCTGGTCATACCAGCGTTTCATCTCCTCATGGCTTGCTTCCAGGTTCGCCTGAGCGAGGTTCCTGAAGCGGGCAGTTTGGTTCCTGAAGGCTAGCATGTAGCTAAATGCATCCTGAGGAGTTTTCCTGGGAGCTGCCTCCCAGCCTTCCTTGACTAAACTAAGAGGTCCTCTCACAGGGTGCCCATACAGAAGCTCAAAGGGACTGAACCCCAGAGACTTCTGTGGTACCTCCCTGTATGCAAAGAGAAGGCATGGCAAGAGGACATCCCACTTACGCCTCATGGGTACTGTTAGACACTTGATCATGCACTTCAAGGTTTGGTTGAATCTCTCCACCAAACCGTTACCTTGTGGGTGGTAAGGAGTGGTGTACTTGTAGGTTACACCACACTCTTTCCACAGGGATGTTATATACTTAGATATGACATTGGGCCCACGGTCAGAAACCACCTCTCTGGGGAACCCCACATGGGAAAAGATCCCCATTATCGCCCAGCCCACTACTGGCGCCTTTGTTGTCCTGAGAGGGATTGCCTCCGGGAACCAGGTGGCATGGTCCACCAAGGCCAGGATGTACCTGTTGCCCATGGCTGTCTTGGGATCCAGTGGCCCCACAATGTCCATCCCAACCCTTTCAAAAGGGGTTCCAGCAACTGGAAAAGGTTGGTGAGGAGCCTTACACTACCTCCCACTCTTACCACTTGCTTGGCAAGTTTGGCAAGACCTGCAATGTTCCTCCGACTGCCTTCGCATTTGGGGCCAAAAGAAGTGGGTGACAAGCCTGTCAAAGATCTTGTCCCACCCCACATGTCCTGCCAAAGGCACGTTGTGAGCCAGACCCAGTAGGAAGGTCCTGAAGTGCTGGGGTACCACCAGCACATGGGCTGACCCAGGCTCAGCGACGTTGGACTCGCTGTACAGGAGACCATTCTTCCAGTAGATCCAATGTGATCCAGACTGAACACCAGCTGCCTGGTTTGCAGCCTGCTGCTGCAAACCTTCTAGAGAAGGGCATTCTTTCTGCTCCCTGCAGAATTCCTCCCTGGTGGGACCACCTTGTTGCTGCCAATGGGTCAGCTCAGATAAGTCCCCCAGTTCAGCTACCTGCTCCCCTGTAGGTACCAGGGTGTCCCCCTCAAGGTCAGCCTCCTCCCGGACTGTGGGAACCTCAGGAGTGGGTTTCCCGCGCTCCATGGCAGGAACCTGGGCCACTTTTTCAGGCTCCAGGTCCTTCTGATCACCCTTTCCGGCCGCCATTGACCGAGTGGTCACGCATACCCACTCTGGCAACCCAAGCATCTCCAAGTGAGACCTGAGCTCAACATCCTTCCACAAGGTCTGCTCCAGGTAGTTACCTAGCAGACAATCTACAGGCATGGTAGGGCTCACATCCACCCTCAAGGGACCTGAGACACCCCCCCCCACTCAAAGGGAACCTGCGCCACCATACACTGGCGCTCTGAGTTGTCCAGAGCAACTCCTTGGTGGAATGCACCGGGGACTACTTGCTCCTCAGAGACCAGGTGACACCGGACTGAGGTCACACTGGCTCCAGTATCTCCGAGAGCCTCTACCCTTTTCCCATTGATGGTCACCCAGGTGCTGTATTTTTTAGTGTTAGCAGGCACCTGGTTTCCTGAGACCATCTCACTGTCCCCTAGTGAGACGAGGGTCATTTCTGCGGGATCCCCACCCTCCTGTGGGCACCCCAAGTGCTACACTAGCCAACACCTTGGTCTGCCCACCGGTGGGTGGCTGTGCCCTTTTGGGACACTTGGGGGTCCCTCTTCAAGTGACCCACCTGCTCACAGGCATAGGACTTGCGGGGGCCGGTCTCTGCAGGCTTTTCCAAGAGACCACTGCTCTCTTGTCTCCTGGGGGATGGGAACCTTTACCCTGGGTATTAGTTTGGGGCCCTTTAAAGAACTCCTGTGCTTTACCCTTGCCCCCCCCACTCTTCTGCTGGGGACCCTGCCCACCTATGGCTGAGTCTTCCCCAAACGCTTTCTTGTGGAACCTGATACTCAACCAGCGGTCCGCCTCCATAGCAAGCTTCCTGGGGTCAGTCAGCTTGCTATCAACCAAGTGCTGGCGCAGCTCTGCAAAACATAGAGTAGACAAGTGCTCCCATGCAATCAAATTGTAGAGCCCCTGAAAATCTGTCACATTACTGACCTTCACCCAGCCATCCAGTGAACTGCAAAACGAATCCACACATTCCAACCAAGTGTTTGCATCAGTTTTCTTACTGGACCTAAACTGATCCCTATACTTTTCAGGAGTGAGACCATACCTGGTGAGAAGGGCCTCCTTCATGTCAGCATTGGTGAGGTTACACCCCTTACCCAAAGCCACTAAAGTATCCCTTGCTTCTTCAGGGAAAAGAGGCCACAATTCTGCCCCCCAATTCTTCTCAGGGACCCCATTCATGTGGATAGATGCCTCATAACCCTGAAACCACCTTTTTATTTCACCCCCCCCCCCCCTTCTTGAATTCTTTGCCTACATTCTTGGGGATGTGCACAATCCTATCTGCCTGCACTGATGAATTGCTGCCACCATCTGAGCCGGGCCTACTCCTTAGCTCCAGCTCCTTAAGACTACGTTCATGATCTAAGATCATCTTTCTTTCCTCCATGGCTATTCTTTTGTCTTCCCTTTCATTCTCCATCCGGAGTTTTTCCAATTAAAACTTTTTTGCTTCCCGCCTGTCCTCCAGCTCTTCTGGGGACAAGCCACTGCTGCCTGGCCTGGAGGGTCCCCCCCTCCGAAAAGCACATCCATCCTAGGAATAGGCTCCTCCGCCTCTCCACTGAGATCTCCAGACTGCCCACTGGCATGTCTGGCTGCTACCCAGGCCCTCAGTGCATATTGTAGCTCCTCCTTCCTGGTGAGGCCTCTGACTTGGACCTTAAGGTTTTTGCAAATAGCCTTCAACTCTTTCACGTTGTAGGATTCCAACCTATCCTCCCCAAAGGCAACTTCCAAGGATGCAACAGATGATGCTCTTGATTCAGGCATGATGAAGTAGCAAGTTCAAACTGGCAAGATCAAAAATAGGCCAAAAAGAAAAAGAACCAGTATGTGGTATTTAATGGTCTGCGATATGGTAGTAGTGCACACCAATCACTGTAAGTCAAGTGCAAACACAAGTCAGATCCTACCGCTGCCACCAATGTTAGAAATGGGGCTCTCTAGTTGGCAGAGGTAGGTACATTTGTCCAAGTAGGGACCGTTCTTCCTAGTCAGGGTAAGGGAGTTACACTCCTAAAATAACCCCTGCTTCACCCCCTTGGTAGCTTGGCACGAGTAGTCCGGCTTATCTCAGAGGCAGTGTGTAAAGCATTTGCACATAACCAACGGTAATACAGTGAAAACACTACAAAAGGACACCACTCCAGTTTAGAAAAATATCCACTATATTTATATTTCCAAAACGATAAGAATCCAACATACAGTACTTAAAAATATATACTTTGCAAAATATCCTTAAAATTGCAGAAATACCTCAAAAACACAGTTCGTACGAGTCGATAGCTCCGTCCGGGGCTACCTCGATGCTGAAAACAACAGAGTCTAACAGTTCCAGCCGACTGCGTCAGTACAGGCGTGGACAGACTCGGTAACAGTACCTTTCTCGTTGCCGCTGGCACGTTAGTGCAAGCCGGTCGTGGAAACCGTCGCAGTTGCGTTGCAAAATGGAAGCGGTGAAAGGTGCGGTACCCTCTCGATGCGGTGCAGGCAGCGGCTCGGTGACGATCATCCAGACGGCGTCGGTGAGACCAAGGCTTACGGTGCTCGATGCAGTGCTGGCGGGTTGCGGTGCAAGCGACAGCCGGTTAGCGGGAGATGGTATCGGTCGGCCCAGACTGCTGTGTGGGACGAGGCGGTGCCTCCGGCCACGATGTGGTCACAGGTGTCAAAGTCAGCAGCAGCGAAGGCATCAGTGAGACCAGGATGGCGAAGTGAAGTGAGGCGGTGCGGAGTGTGGTGTCCACAGGTCACGGTGCAAGCAGCAGCTCGGTGGCGCCATAGTCTTTGGTGAGACCAGGGTTGCGGTGCAAGATGCGGACAGTGCCCTCTGTGGTGCCGTCAGGACACAGAGCCAGCGACTGAGTCGGTTGCGTTTCCCTTCTCTGTGGCAACTGAAACAGCGGTTCCAGAGGTTGGTGAAGTCTTTGCAGTCCCTGAGACTTCAGAACAGGAGGCAAGCTCTACTTCAAGCACTTGGAGATACTCAGCACAAGTAACAAAGTTCAGTCCAGTCCTTTCACTGCCCAAGGTAGAAGCAGCAACTGCAGGTCAACCCAACAAAGCAACAACACAGCAAAGGTGCAGTACTGCTCCTGAAAGCTCTTCCAGCTCTTCTTGGCAGGTTCCTTGATTCCAGCGAGTTCTAAAGTTCTGGGCCCCAATATTTATACTCAAAATCCCTTTGTTCTCTCAGGCAGAGAGTGTCTGTGCTTAATCCAAACCAGTTCTGTCCTCTCTGGCCCAGCTTCCTGGCAGGAGGTGGAAACAGCATTGTTCAAGGCAGACCAGGCCCATTCAGGTGCAAGAAAATCTCCTCTCACTACTCTAAATGCAGCCCAGGTCTATTCAGCCCAGCCCTGACTCATCCAGGAAAGGCAGAACACACCTCAACACCCCCCCGTGGCTGTCTGAAGAGAATGCACATTCCCAGCCCCTGTCACTCCAAAGCCAGACAGTCAATCCACAAACCCAGCAGAGGCACACAGGATGGCTAAGCAAAAAAATACCTGCTTTCTAAAAGTGGTATTTTCAAACACAGAACATAAAAATCATCTTTACTAAATGATGCATTTTTACATTCTGAGTCCAGGCATACTAAACTCAATTTCCCTGTCTTGTCCCAATGGGAAGTTATGCTTAAAAGATGTTATTAGTAAAACTCCCATTCTTGCCTATGGGGCAGATATCCTTGCAGTGGTGAAAAATGAAATACACTGGTATTCACCACCAGGACATGTCACACACACCAGTACATGTCCTATTTTTAACACACACAGCACCCTGCCCACAGGGGTACCCTGGGCCTACCTTAGGGGTGACTTATATGTAAGAAAAGGGAAGGTTAGGGCCTGGCAAGAGGGTGCACTTGCCAGGTCAACATTGCAGTTACAAACTGCGCGCAGACCCTGCAGTGGCAGGTCTGAGGTACCTTTTCAGGGCTACTCATGTGGGTGGCACAATCAGTGCTGCAGGCCCACTAGTAGCATTTGATTTACAGGCCCCGGCACACTCAGTGCACTTTACTAGGGGCTTACCAGTAAATCAAATGTGTCAATCATGGAAACACCAATCCATAATAACAATGTACAACGGGACCACTTGCCCTTTAACACTGAACAGCAGGGAGGAAGTGTGCAGAGACACTAAACCAGCAGAACCAGAGTCAAAACCGGGAGGTCAGAAAGCAAACAGACAGGGGAAACACGCCAAAATATGCCAAGTCTAACAAATTCTTTCTGTGATTCTTCACTTTGATTTTTTTCTCCAGGCTTTAGACTGTTGAGATAAATTTTAGCCAGCAAGGACTCTCCAGATGGTGCCATACTGCTCCAGCCACAACTCTGCCTCCACACTTGATACTGAATTTCCTCAGTTATTCTGCTCTTAATCCAAGTGTGTCTCACTGATAAAATTCCTTAGCATTTTAATAGCAACAGAGTCAAATGTCTCCTTCAAAACTTTCAGATTTCAAGCCTTATTGCAGATGCTGCCTTTCGGATCCACATGGCAACTGCATGTGATATCTCAGATTGGAACACGACTTAGCAGCCTGCAGTTATGTTTCCTCCAGGCATCTGAAGGCCATCCGGGAGCAGGAGGCCAAATGTTTTCTGACTAAGGCCCGCAGGGAGTCCCCTATGTGATCTACTTCACCCACTAGTAAGTCATGTTTATGGAAATGATCTCCAAAAAGATCTTCCCACAAAAAGCACCATACGGATGAGTCCTCATCTACCTTGAAGAAACTGTTGCACTCCAGGGGCTGTTCAGAGTGATAATGTTGTTCTCCAATGCTGAACTCTTCCTCCGAACAGATCTGAATGCTGCCAGAAATATGGGCAGCTTTTCCATATCTTCCAGCTGACCCCAGCATGCTATGCCGGACCTACCTGCGATGCCTTCTGCATCCTTTAAGTCTCCCCACCAGAGGGTGCGTGTTTCTTTGGACTTGGTGGCACCCTGCTCTGACCGCAATGCCTCCTGACACCTCAGCACCTAGTGGCTCTGGTCCTAAAAAATAATATTGTTCCTGCAAAGTGGCTGTCCCTGATTTGGTCCGAACCTCTGTCAGCACTGACACAAACTTTATCCATCGTACCAACAGCGCCACCCCAGCATGCTGACTTCGGTTCTTTTCTTTTCGCACCAGTCAACGCAGATCCGGAGACGAGCTACCCCCAGTTACTTTTTAACTGACTTTTTTTTATTTTTTTTTACCATTTTGTCGACGATTTTTGAGACTTTGTCCCCTGGTGTGACAGGGACGTTCATAAGGAAGGCTGGTTTCAAGCCCTGTGGTGTCTGTCACTGGCAAATCTCGGTGACAGAACCACATCTCGTATGCCATTGGTACCTCGAATGCAACCATGACGCCAAGACCTACGTCGATTGTCACGCTATCCATTCCAAGGCCTTGAGGGAGCCGTCCCTCAAGCCCCTGCTGTGCAACGGTCTTGATCCCTGTCAAGAAGAAGGTCCTGGAATCTGTTGTGGAGCCACTCCAAGCGCTCGTTGTCAGTCGTCTGGGCATTTGGGTAAGTCCCACAAATGGAAGAAGGGCAATAAGTTGAAGAGGTCTTCGACTATGCCCTGTCTGTCGAAGTCATCTGACGAAATAAGGGAGCATCTGCATTCGAGGCCTGGCTCTGTGGTTGAGCCTTCACCTGGTCAGTCTCCACGCCTCCCCAAGTTTCCAGGAGACAGAACGACTCCGACCTAACTTCGTGAATTTTATGAGGCCATGCACCTCATAAGTGGGCAGCCCGTCACTGCTGGAGTGGCTTCAGGCCCCGCGGGCTCGGTAGGGGCCCTTATTGGTCTTCCACTGCTGGTTCGCAATCACCACAGTTGGGCCCCTTGGATCAGAGAGCTTGGTGTTCCAAGCCTCTACTTCCAAAGAAAATCTTGACGCATTCCTTACCACTCTACCGGACAGGGAATTGACGAGGCTGGATACATTGGGAAGATGTTCTTTTCCACCAGCCTGGCAATGTGGTCCGTGAACACCACGCGCCTTTTAAGCCAATACTCCCTCTCGCTCTGGGACTCTGATGCGCTGGTGCTACCTATCGTCCTCGGAGGAGGCCCGAGCCATACTCTCTCAAGCTATTGCTGCTGAAAAGAGAGAAGCAGCTAAGTTTGTGATTCGCTGTGCGCTGGATACGATTGACTCGCCAGGCAGATCGCTTTCATCGTCTGGCCTTACGGCACCGCATCTGGCTGTTCTGGGGATGTCCAAGCCCCTCTCGTTGACATACCCTTTGATGGCTCCCATCTAATGGAATACAAGGCGGGCTCAGTGCTGGAGCGCTTCACGGACAGCAGGGCTACGGCCAGGTCCTTGTATCTTTCCATGGCTCCTCACCAACCACTGTCTACCTTCTGCTCCTTTTCATGGCAACGGAAGGAGCTTCCACGTCGCCAAGTTCCCAGCTACCGTGGCCAGCAGACTTCTCAGTCATTGCGTGGCCAAGGACACTGTACCCACAGGCCTCGTGGGTCAGGCCAGTCCACCCCCCCTCCACCTGGCAGCTGCAGCCTCCAAGCCCCTTTTATTTTGGCCTCTGACCATCAAAGGCCCAGTGTGGGGCAGGATAGGCCATCACCTGCACAAATGGAGGTCGATAACATCTGACCATGGAGTTCTCCAGATTGTCCAAAGGGGCTATTCCCTCCCGTTTGTCACTACCCCTCCACCCATGCCACCCACATACAATCGGCTGACGGAGGACCACATCTCATTACTCCGCCAGGAAGTGCAGGCTCTCTTGGCCAAGGGAAGCTATAGAGAGGGTGCCAGCATCAGAAGTAGGTCGTAGTTGTTGTTCCCGCTACTTTCTGGTGTCCAAAAAGGACGGATGCCTTTGTCCTATCCTGGAGCTGCGCCCTCTCAATTTCTTCCTGAAAAGGTAGAAATTCAAAATGCTCATGTTTTCTCAAGTCCTGTCTGCCCTGGATCTGGGAAACTGGATGGAAACATTTGACTAGCAGGAAAAATACTTCCACATTCCTGTCCTGCCTGCCCACAGACGTTACCTGTAGTGCACTTTCAATTTGCCGGGCTCCCTTTTGGCCTTACCAGCGCCCTCGGGTGTTCACAAAGGTGATGGCAGTGGTTGCAGCTCATCTGCAGAGATCTGGGATGCCAGTCTTCCCCTATCGCGACGACTGGCTTTTGAAGGCAAGTTCACTCCAGGTGGGTGTTTCCCACCTCCAGACTACCGCAGACCTCCTACACTCGCTGAGGTTTACTATCAATGTGGCAGTCGCACCTGATTCCCTTCTCAGACGCTCCCTTTCATCAGAGCTGTTCTGGACAAAGTGCAGTTTCGGGCTTATTCTCCCAAACGGCGAGTCCAGGATATTCAGGCTATGATATTGATGTTTCGGGCCTCCTTACTTCTCTTTTTTTAAACCAGACAAACTGGTCCTTCGGACTCTAGCATCTTTCTTGTCGACGGTAGTCCCCCCTCTCAACATAGGCTGGTCCATCACCTTGCCTACCTTTTTTCTCTTCACCTCATCCATCTACGGAAGAGGAGAGACTCCACCAGCTGGACCCAAAAAGAGCGTTGTTCTACCTTGACCGCACACAACCGTTCCTGGTGGACGATCAACTCTTCGTGGGGTATGTCAGAGCCAAGAAAGGGAAGGCTGTGCAAAAATGAACCATCTCCTGATGGATTGTGCTTTGCATTAAGATCTGCTATGCTTTGGCCAAGAAGTAACCCCCCTGGAGGGCTTGCATGCTTATTCCACCAGAGCAAAGGCTGCGGCCACTGCTTTAGCACTCGGATTTCCGGTCCTGGACTTCTGTCAGGATGCACGTTGGCTTTGTTGCACACGTTCAGCAAGCATTACTGCCTGGGCAGTCAGGTCTGTTGGTATGGACAGTTTGCCCGTACGGGCCTGCAGGACTTTCTAGTCTAAAGTGGGTTTGCAGACCCTCCTCCAGGGAGGTATTGCTTTGGTATCTATTCTAAGATAAGGAATCTTCATCTAGAAGTCTCTGTCAGATGAACAAGTTACATACCTTCGGTAGCGCCTTATCTGGTAGAGGCTCTAGCTGCATAATCCTTACCGCTCCACCCACCCATCCTCCCCACTCTGCAAATGGATTTTTAGGTACAAGGCTGTTTCCTTATCGGGGCCCTAGTTTCACATACCAGTGGTGAGTGTTCTTCGTGGCTCCATGCTCCTGGTGTGGAAAGTTGCGAACAGAAACTGATGTCAGCATGCTAGGATGACGCCATATAGGTATCGCGCATGTCATTTCTTGCGCAGACGCCTACGAAGCCACACGGAACCTAACAATGCAACCTACAGGCACGCAGGGGTGCTGCGCAAGAAAAATTTCTGGATCCATTCTGACGCCTGGTGATAATTGGAAGATGAGGAATCTGTGGCTAGATAGCGTCTCTATAAGATAAGGTGTTACTGAAGGTAAGTAACTTGTTCGTTTGGTTGTCCAAACGTCAGCCTCTGAGCAAACCCCAATGCCTTCCCCTCTGTGCCTCATGAAAGAATGTCAAAGAAGCTTGATTCTGCTGACTGAAAAGTCTTTGCGTCTGGTAGCCTGGCTCTTTATACTGTCAATTCCACCTGCCTTTTGCGAATTTTACAAATTGGTGAAACTTAATGATTAACTTGCCAGACCAAATTAAATGTATTATCTGATGGAGACATCTAGCCGCAGATTCCTTAACTTTTGAATTCTCCCCAGGCCTCAGACTGGATCTGGAAATTTTTTCAGCAGTACCTTTGTGCGCCAGGGGATGGCGTTGTACGGCTGCATGATGACGTCGACTCCGGTTGTGACGTCAGTGGAGCCATACAAGTCCCCTCATGCCCGGACGTCAGTTTCTTCTTTTCCGCCCTGTAACGTGGATCCAGAGAAGCACATCTGCCCATTTTTTAGCCTGCTGTGACAATTTTTCATTTGAAACTGTGTTCCAGTTCTCTATGCCTTCTTGGTTTAAATCCTGTGGATCTTGTGCTCGACAGATGTCGGGTATGGATCCTCATTCTATATGTATGTGGTGCTTGGGTGAGCACCACAATGCCGAAAAGTGCGATGCCTACCAACGACTGAAACCAAAGTCGCTGCGGGAGCGACGAATGAAGCTCCTGACGGCATGGTTTTCGCAGACTTTCAGTTCTCCTAAGCATCGGTTGGCTACGGGTCGGCAATGGAGCCGCCCCAGAAGCCTTTCTTGTGGGCGTTGCTCTCCATCCCGTGAGCAGTGGAAGCGGTCCAAGTCCCCGTCTACGTCCAAAGGTAAGCGTTGTCGTAAGCGATCGAAGTTGCAGCTTTTCAGGGCTTCTACGGCTCATGACGTGGTTTCAAGTGGCTCCTCATGCCTTCGTGCTGAGGACTCCATGCAAGAGTCACTTCCGTGCCTCCACCCCTTTCCTGGAGCAGGGGCGACTCGGGGCCTGATGAAAGAGATTGTGATGCTCTTCATATGATATTTGGGTCCTCCCCTTCTCCCAGAGCACCAAGGTGGTGATTGGTGCACTGACTGCGTCCTCGCTGATGGATTCATCCTTGGCTGCAGTTAGGCCCTTAGACACAGTGACGCTGATGCACAGCCCTTAGAGGTTCACACCCTTGGCGCCGACTGACTCTGGAGCGACATTGGCTGTTCCTGATATGTTTGTGACTCCGGTAGGCTTCGAAACTGAGTCGGTGCACGACCCTGCTGAGAGTCTTGAGGCATCAGCATCCCCTCGGCTTATTTTGTTGGCACAGTCTGCACCCTTCCACTTTCTCAACCCTAGGTCGATACTGCAGAGTGTCGTCGTCGATAGACACAGGTTACAGAGCCGATAATTCATAGTTCTGTGGGGGCTTCACAAGAACGGTTTGTGGAAGGAAATGAGGAAGGGGTTCATTTTATGCAACCAGTACCTACAGATCCTCCTATCATGGAAAGCTGGATTTCTGAGTTAGGCGAAGCAAGCAGGTTAGAATCATCCCCGGATTCTGGCCCTCTATGTCCTCCTTGCCTTGCTTCGAAGGCCAGCTCTTCCTTGGCGGATATGTTAAAAAGGGTGGCTGATGTTTTACATCTGATTCTGCCTTAGGGGGAGAAATCTACAGACCCCCTCATTGAGGTACTTCATTCGGGTCAGTCGGGGATTGAGCCAGTGCTACCCTTTTGTGAGGCATTTTATGATATTTTACTGGGGCATGGGCTAGACCTGATACTGGTGCGCCTGTGAACCGCCCTGCCCCCGATGATCCTGCTTGCCTTCTTCATAAACTGACATACCACAGTTTTGTGGCTCAGGCCGCTACAGCTTCCGACGATGTGGATAGTCTTCCGCATACTCCGATTGACAAAGATTCCCGAAAGCAAGACTCCTGTGGAAAACGTATGTTCTCTTCCACCAGTGCAACATTACTTTCCATTAACACAACTTGCGTCTTTGGACATTTTTCTCATGCCTTATCGAATTTGTTACAACAGCTTTTGCCATGGTTTCCAGAGACTAATGGGAATGAACTGAGTCAATTGATTGCGGATGGGCAACTGGCGGCTAGATTAATCATTAGGTGTGGAATGGACACCACTGATTCGATTGGTCGAGCCATGGCGTCTTCTGTGGCGTTGCGCCGGCGAGCTTGGCTTCGTTCTACTGGATTTTCAGAGGCAATCAGTTTTATTTGACATGCTGTTTGATGGCGTTCTTTTGTTTGGTGCCCATGTAGATTCTGCTTTGTGTGGGTTTAGGGAAAGTCAGGGTGGCTCAGACCCTTAGCCCTGTTCCCTTCTTTCAACTTTTGTTGTATTTCAGGGGAGATGTTCCTGTACAGAAGGCTCCTCTTGGTTTGTAATTTGGCTCACAACTGCATTATGATTTGCTTTTTGCAGTGTAACGTCACCAGGTGTGGTGGTCTGGCCTTTGTAGGTCTTATTTTTAGGGTATTTTTGCTTCAATTACTGGTTGTCTTTGTTTGAGACCCTACATGGTTTTTTTTTCTACCCGTAGGTAGGCTTTTCGGTTATCTCTGCTGAGGAGATCCTCACTCAAGAGATTTGGTTTTATGGTTTCTTTCTCATGTGAAATTGATCACCTGTGTAACCTGCTTGTAGAAGCACTTGCAGTAGGCTTATTGCCTTTTCTTTCCACTAAGTGTGGGTTTCTGTTGGTGCAGGACCTGCCCTGTTATTTCATTGGAACTTCTGTTTCTTGGATCACGATTTTCTTTTGGTAACTTCTTGCCTTATTTCAGAAAGTTGTATCCCTTAGAGGTGATAGTACACAGCTTTTAGTTCCCTCCTTTTGGAGTGTTTTTTCCTCCGCTTTTTTCAGGGCTGTATTTCAATCGTTGCAGATTGTGATGTATTTATTCTTGTTGCCTTCCATTTGTATGGCATCAAGGTATTTTATTCCTGCAGGTTTGCCATGCTTCTCCTGTATCCATCTATCTGGATTTATGGTGTCTCTTAAACCTACGTTGTTTGTGTTTTATTTTGGTGGCTTTCTTTTACAAGAAACATCTTTTCTAGCGTCCCTTCTTTGAGAACATGTTACATTTATCACTCTTAAGTTTAAAATGTTAGGTTGGGAAGTGCTGCCAATTACTGGTTTTGTAGGTGGCAGTTTTTTCCTTCCTTCTTTGATTGATCCTCATCTGATTTTCTGATGGACTTCTGCCAAATAGTCGTTTGAAGGAAGAACTCTTTTCGGTCTCTCCCTCCAATGTTCTGTTATTATGTCCTGTTGCGGAGCGCCAACTCCTTTCTATTTTAGGAGTGCATATTTCTATGATGTACAGGCAAGTTTTCTGGTTGTACATTTTGAATATAATTCTGCTGTTTGTAAAGGTGTAGATTATGTATCAATATTTTTGTCTGTCTGTTTAGGAGACAGTGAGTGTCTTCTTCACTGGTCCTTATATGTATGGGGTCCATATATTGGTATACACATTCATTGGGTAATGAATATGCAGATTTGCATAATTGTTTTGTATAAATGTGGATACACATTTATGGCAGATGTATATCTGTATAATCGTTACCTTTCTGTTGGGATACAGTTGGTGCTGGATTTTAGATACGTCTTTTCTAGATTGCAGCATATTTATATATGCTGTTGCTCTTCCTGTCCACCTCTGTGGGGTTACATGCTAGGTGAGCGACAGTTCACTCAGGTGGTCATTCTTTTTATTCAGGGATGAGGCTTGATTTAGCAGTCCTTATTTTTCTTTTTTTTTCTTTTTGTCTGTCAGACATTTCCATGGATACTTCTTTATCCATGTTCTGCTATAACCTTGTTTAGAAATCCCTTGTCTAGGTGTCTCATACTCATGGCCCTTATATTCTGTCAGTGATTGTAACATATGACAAAATGATTATCCATCTTCAAATGTGATTAAGAGGGTACTTTAATTATGCCACATTTTTGTGGCAGACACCATTGTTTAAAAAACAAATGTATGACTGTGGCGTCATCCACACTGTTCATCCTGTTCCTGCTGATTTCCCTCTAGATCAGCGGTTGGTTGCGAGTCCCTAGTTCTCACTGTCTTGCTATAGAGAACCTTACATTAGATTGGCGTTCATTTCACCTTCGGCCTTCCTAATCCATGGTTCCACTTCATCCTTGGGGTCATGTACTTGTTGGTACGACTGATGGTTGTGTTTGGATGAAGTTTATTCTCCTTCTCTGGAGTCACATGTTGCTGTGCCTAGAGGAGGTTTCACTTGACTTACCTGTGGTCCTTGCTACAGTTCAAATAATCTTTACTACATGTGTCTGGTCTCTTTTTAATTTAGACCGGCTGGTCCTTCTAGTCTAAGGGTGGTTTTACCCGTTGGGGATTGAATACTATTGTCTGACTGTTGTCAAAGGTCATCTCATAGGGTTTCTTTCCTGTTTCCCTTGAGGCTTTGTTTTTTCCAGGCCTGCTGGATTGTTTCTTATTTACATTGTCTGTGGTCATTGTCACTGTTTTTATAAGGAGCCATGCTCTTTTTCATCTAATTCCTATGTATGTCTGGTCTGTAGCTAATTTTGACCAGCTAGTTCTCTTTAGGTTCTTTTGTAGGATTGGTTCACAGGCCCACCTCCGGGTTGGGTATAGCTATGGTATTTAATTCAAAGGTTAAGAAATCTGCGGCTAGATGCCTCTACCAGATGGAAAGGTTACTTACCTTCGGTAACGATGTATCTGGTAGAGACATATACTAGCCGCAGATTCCTTAACGCCCTGCCCATCCTCTCCGCCCTGCGAATGACCTATGATAAAGGAGTTTTCCCCTTTTCAGTGCTGGTTTTATACTCCAGTGATCACGGTTTCAAGTAATGGTGTGACATAAACCACGTAGCCTTGCCTCAGGTATTGTTCTGGTATTACCATACCATTCGTTTCCATTTGTGAGTGACATGTAAAGTGAGAGGTGTTTTCTTTTGCAAGGCTGGTTAATACACCAGTGCGCAGGTTTTCAGGTAGCTTGTGCTTCGTTGATTCATTTGGTATTTTCCTTAAAGTCCTTTGCTGGTGTTGACATACCATTTATTGCTACTTTTTAATTATTGTTTCAAATTTTTGAAAATCTTTTTGGCACACTGTTTCCACAGTCAGTTTTTATAGTGTATCTGCGTTCTGGCGTGGAAGATTTCACAGAAAAAACTGACTTCTGCGTGCCGGAGGGGACTCCACTGACGTCACAATCTGAGTCTACGTCATCACAGAGCAATAAGACTCCGTCCCCCGGCGCGCAGAGGTACTGCTGAAAAATGTCTGGATCCAGTCCGACACCTGGGGAGAATTCAAAAGTTAAGGAAACTGCAGCTAGACTGTCTCTACCAGATACATTGTTACCGAAGGTAAGTAACCTTTCCTTCAGGGCTGGTCTATAACAGGTTTGATGTATTCAAATTGATCTTCAAGTGTGGCCTAGTTTCTGCTGGCAATATTTCTAGGTCATGGGACACAATTGTCATGCTGTGCCGGCATGCTTGGATGCGTTCCCCGGGCTTCTCAGTAGATGTGCAAACCACATGAGGACGTTCTCATGGTGAGCAACTGTTTGGTGAGAAAATATACTCCTTTAGATGCTGCAGAAACAATGGAGATGGTCTCCCCAAAGTGGCACTTCCACCAACAATTAAGAATATTTTGTGACTACACAGGGCAGTACAATCCTGAGACAATTGTATTCAACCCAACAGCTATATCGCCTTGTTTTGTGGCAGCAGTGAATCTATGAGAGACACCTAAATTATCCTTTGCCAGCTCTGCTGCCTGAAAAATCATCTGGCTCCCCCTCACACCCCAGTAAGCATTGATTTTCCAGTGGAAGGAAGGGTCTCCTTGTACAACACCTCCTACAGCTTGACTGCTGGAGGTATTTGAGGAAGGGTCAGGTACCACCAACCGCCCCCTTCTTACTCTGAAGTTCAGCCAGAAAGGATTGAGCTTTTACTTCGGAAAAGAACATTCGGACTTGGACGTTCGTAATAACTTTTAAGCGGGCGGGGTACAATAGATAAGCCTCACTACCAGTCCCCTGAAGGGGGTTTATCAGCTGCCTGAGCCGCCATCTCCACTCTACCGTGGCGTGACAAAAATCAGGGCGGGTGAAAAACGTGTTACCCTCCAATGTACGCTTGGCCTCTGGTCTTGCTTTATCCATAATGGCCTGTCTAAGAAGATAGTTACCGATATACACTAACACGGCCCTAGGATGTATCCCTTGACCATCCGCCCCTCTTTTCTTTTGGGTCAGGGGGAACCGATGTGCCCACTGAACCTCGGCCTCCCAATTCCACGCTGCCAAGTCCAGGAATGCCCCCTTCAGAAGGGTTACTACGAACGCCCTTACGTCCCCCCCCCCCCAAACATTTTCTGCCAGGCTCAAAAGTCTAATATTGTTCCTTCTCTGCCTGTTCTCAAAGTCCTCGAGTTTCCACTGTAGGTCTTCAGTAACCTTTTCCTGCGCCTCCTTAAAAGTCTGCCATTCGTTGACTTCATCCTCAAGTCTGCCAGTCCGCTCCTCCACATGAGTAACCCTATCCTCCAGACCCTCATATAGCTTGTTAATCTTCCACAGTGAGCCTTGTAGCCTCTTGGTTGCCAGCTGTGCTCTGACCTGGCCTCCCCCTACATCTGCTTTAATGTAGCATATTCCAGCTCTATTGAGGGAGCCAGGGCTGGAGCCGAGACTGTTACATTAGGGCTGGTGTCCCCACTGGGATCAGGTATTACTCCATCTTCACGATACATCTGTGTGGAAGCTGAGTAATCCCAGGTGAGTCTATGGGCTGCAGTAGCTTCCATAAGCCCTGGGCTCCCTTTGCTCTTAGCCTTGGACTTTGATCTGCTCTTCTGCGCCGTCGCCCTTGGTGCTCTCTGTACTGAGGAAGTCTCAGCAGAGTCAGACTCCTCTGAGATATTGCCGTCGCTGGAAAGGGAAATATCAGAGTCATCATTAAGCGAGAAAAAACATTCGCCTTCTGGAGAGCCGGCAGTTCCCCCCCCCCCTTCCCCCCTGGAGTGGCCTCCTTGTAGCTGTTCCACTGCTTTAGCTGATGGTACCCCAAAACCATCTAGATCAGGAGCTACTATTGCAGTGCACGTGCTTTGGACATTTTGGTCGTTTTGAGCGTTTTTACCAGTATTATTGGCCTCTGGACCAGAAGGGGTTCCGTTTGTTGTATTGTCTCTATTTGACATATTTCCCAAAGTTACCTGTAGATCTGACAAGCTGCTGTTTACTGTCAGGATCCGTCCATCTTCGCTCGGCTCTTCTCGCCTGGCACCCGGCCCGGAAGGAGAGTGCAACATTGTATCTCTTACCGGCGAACGAGCAGTTACTGGAGCGTCATCGGTGTGTGTCTCCGTCTGAGCATCGGTTTTGGCGGCAGCAATATCCGGGGTGAGACTGGTAGTGAGCGGAAAGTGCTCTGCCAACGTTGGTTGCCGAAAAGCGCTGACCCGGACATTAGCGGCAGCGATAGGATCAGAGCCGTCCCGCTGGCCTCCACCAGCGCTGGGCCCGTCCGCTCTCTTCTTGAGCGCGCGTCGCTGTTGCACTATACTTCGCCCTGCCGCAATCGTCGATGTTGCTGGATTTGCTTGATGCTTCTGTAGCTCCTTCGGATCTTTCTGATGCTTGTTTGTACGGGGAGCCATCCTGCTCCCACGGGCTGGGCCGCGGCACAGAGACACAGGGATGTGATTGATGCAGCTGACCCCGTTTGTCAGAATCCTCCTTACTGCTGATTTCTGGCCCCGCGGCTGACTCCACCGCTGACAGCTACCATCCACCGCTCGGCAAACCAAAAACTGCAATAGGTAAGTGCAATGTGGCATTACTGCTCGTATTATTGATCCATTAGCACTCTGCGGGGGGAGAGCTTACGGCTGCTGCTGCCTGCTACAGCCCCTCAGCGGCCATCTTGCCTGACCTACAGCCCCTCAGCGGCCCATAAGGGGCATAATCAATGGGGCCCATCGGGGGGCGATCCGGTGAGATGGTTGAGATGAATCAACAGAATGTCTAGGGCGTCTCCTGATGTTTCAGGATCTCCCTGGTTAGGGGAAACCCTTTTAAAACTGCTTCGGTCACCCCTGTAGGGAACGGGGTGGGTATGTAACCTACATCGTGGTTGGGGAGATATTTATGCACAATCTTTAGGATATCCCCGGTTGGGGAACACA
Organism: Calotriton arnoldi; assembly: GCA_963921515.1. NCBI lineage: Eukaryota > Metazoa > Chordata > Amphibia > Caudata > Salamandridae > Calotriton > Calotriton arnoldi. The sequence goes on from CAWUFW010000262.1 coordinate 1,494,142, forward strand.
CAGTGTAGATATTTTGAGTAGTGTTCATATGGAAGTGAGTTGGTCTGGGTTGGTTTGGAATCCACATTATGTTTACGGAATACTTTGTGCACAGTGGCATTTAAAGAAGCGGGCGGGACGGCCGTGCTGCAGGCTGCGGGTTTCTGCTGCCACACATAGGTCTGTTGACCTATTTCCCTGTGAGGTGGGTGGAGGGTGGGGTGAAGGGTTGGGTCAGGGGGGGGGAGGGAGGGACAGTCGGGGAGGCTGGGGTGGGGGGATAATACAGCACAGCAAAGTGGTTGGGATTTGTGGTGAGCAGCTATTGGGCAACAGTGCGGTGGAAGAAGAGAAGCCGGGAGTCAAGATTTTAAACCCTAAAATAAAGTTGGGAGATTACTGGATGGGAATTCTGTTTCAGATTCATTAATGGAGCTAAGAATCGCCTCAATCAATGTGAGTGGGCTAAATGATCTGGGCAAAAGGCAGCGGGTTGCAGCAATGTTGCGAACAATGCGACTAGACCTCCTGTGCCTGCAAGAGACTCACATAGAGGGTACAAAAAGCATGCTCATGGAACAGCTCGGTTTTCGCCTTGTGGCATATACTAGACAAGGGACTAAAACTAGAGGGGTTGCTATACTCTCTAAAAGGAAGGATATAACAATAAGGCGGAAGCTTGAAGATAAATGGGGCAGATGGGCATTAGTAGAGTGCACGATATTGGCTGAGATCTTTACCATATGCTCAGTGTACGGCTCAACTGAGGATAATCCCGATATATTTGAGTTTTTGGACTCAGAGTTGGCTTCCTTGTCCCCCTTAGCTATCATGTGTGGAGATTTTAATATTGATGGATTGGGTGGGCTCTGGGATGGGGGGGGGGGATAGGTATCTGGGCCGGAAAAAAAAGGGTATTCAGAGCAATATCTAGTTTAGCTCAGAATAACGCACTGGTCGATCTTTGGGATAGATTAAAACCTGACGATCCCGGTAGTACGTACTATTCGGCTCCACATAAGCTGGTTGTTAGGCTTGATTATTTTTTCATTTCCAACTCTCTGGTCCCTCGATGTCAGATAGAAAAGTTTCCCCGGGTAGTTTCAGATCATAACCCAATAGTGCTAACAATGGATATGGCCAGGGTGGAGAGGCCAGCGAGGGTTTGGACGTTTGAGAGAGGGCTGCTGAAAGATCTTGCATATGTAAATCACATGAAAGAATGGATTGTTGGATTTTGGGACATTAATAGAGGTACTGCCAGTATGGGGGTAGTTTGGGATGCTTTCAAGGCGGGTGTACGAGGGGAAACACTGAGCTATAGCCTGCATAGACAGACGCAAGATAGGCAGCTAGACGTACTAAAGTGCAACGCAATAAGAGAGGCAGAGGAGGAGTTATGTCGGGCAATAACATCAGGGGCAGCTCTTGACAGCATCTTGCTTAGACTGGCCCTGGCCAAATCGGAAGCACAAGATCGATTTGCTGCCAAGGCTGCCGCCATCTTTCTGGCAAGGAGAGAGCAATGCTATGAGTTTAGCGAAAGGGTTGGGCACACTCTGGCGATACGCATAAGACAAAAAGAGGCAGCGGGTGAGTTTAGGGAGATTCTGGATGAAAGCGGGAATGTGGTTAATGACTCAGCGGGGATTCGAGAGACATTTAGGTGTTTTTATAGCAAGCTATATAACGAAGATCAGGTTAAGGACCCCCAAGATATACAAAATTATCTTGATAAAATTATGATAGACCCCATAGATGCGACAGATAGGGAGGCACTGGAAGCGCCTTTTACCACGGAAGAGATCTATACCGCCTTGAGCAGCTTACCCTCGGGTAAAGCGGCAGGGCCCGATCAAATACCTTTAGAGTTTTATAAAGTTTTCATTGAAGCAATCGGCCCTGACCTCCTTGAGATTATTATGCAAGTCTAGGCTGGTAGCGCAGCTCCAAGGTCCTGGGCTGGTGCTGATATAGTGGTTTTTAAAAAAAAGGGGAAACCTCCTAGAGAACCAGGGTCTTATCGACCAATCACACTTATGAATGGGGACGTAAAAAGTTTCTCCAAAACCCTGGCTACCAGATTAGGCAGTATAATCAGCAGGATGGTTAGCTCGTCCCAGCACGGTTTCATCCCAGGGAGAGGTACGACACAGCATATTCGCCAGGTCATAACCCTATTAGATGCGGCAGAAGTCTCAGGGGACCCTATGGCGCTCTTGTTTATGGACGCCGAAAAGGCATTCGACCGGGTCTCCTGTGGCTATCTGTGGGTTGTCATGAAGCGGTATGGCATCAGGGAGGGCTTCATAAGAGCGATCCAGGCTCTCTATGAATCTCCAACAGCTTGACTTAAAGTGAATGGGGGTTATACGACATCTCTGGGAATTAAGTGCGGTACACGGCAGGGCTGTCCGTGTTCACCATTGCTTTTCGCGATATATTTCGACCCACTCATTCGGAAAATGGAGGCAAACGAAGGTATCCCCCCTATGAGATTTCACGGGTTGGAATGCAAAACCCTGGCATACGCGGATGACATCGCGCTGGTTACCCCAAGTCCTGTTACTGCATTGACCACGATGGAAATGGAAGCGCAGGAGTTTGGTCAGGTGTCAGGGTACGCTCTAAATAAATTAAAGACTCAAATAGTTAAGAACACGGGGGCGGTGTGCGATGACGCTCGGGTAACAGACTCTGCTGTTTATCTGGGGATAGAAGTTTCAGCAGATCTAGGGAAGATCGTGGAAAAAAACATATTGCCAATAATTAGCAAAGCGAAGAAAGATTTTGATAGGATACACAATCTACATCTATCATTAGTAGGTCGCTGCAATGTTGTGAAAATGGTCTTTCTGCCAAAAATTTTGTATTTATTTAGGGCCATCCCTCTCGAATTTGAGAAAAAATGGTTCACCGCATTAGAGCATTTAGTAAACAGATCTATCTGGGCACATGGAAAAACGAGAAGGGCATTAAGGTTCATGTCTCTACCAAGGGATAGAGGTGGATGGGCCATCCCAGATTTTAAAATGTATTACTGGGCTGCGGCCTTCCAGTATATGCGTGGGCTGTTGGGCGGAGAGGCTGTAACAGCAGGGACTTGGGATGCTCCAACGGATATATACGTAGCTCTTCTCTGAGAAAATGCTCAGAACTGCTTTCTGAAATATACGGAACCCAGCTATTTCAAGAGAACCCGATTTAAGACGGTGCAGGCCGCATATAAAATCTGGGCAGCATTCCGTAAGAAAATCGGCCTCGGTCGTTTAAACGCTTACACTCAACTTTTCAGAAATCCGTCCCTCCCAGGGGAAATCTTTGCAGACCCGACAATGGTAGAGTGGGAAAGATGTGGGATCCGGAGGTTGGGGGATCTAATGGGGCCTAGTGGCATGCTACAGTTTTCTGATCTACAGATGATGGGCTTTGGTATTGGTAATAGAAACTTTTTCAAATATCTCCAAATCCGCAGTTTTTTTTACTGGTAAGAAAGGGGGACTGGGTGGATTTAGGGACAACCAAATTATGGATGTAATTAGGAAAAGGGAAGACTGCACCATACGGAGGTTATATGCTGAGCTTTCCACCCTGAAACATGATCTTGAAAAGTATAGGGAAAAATGGGCGGATAAACTTGGTATTGAACATGCTGTCGTCAAGGACTCTTTGGAACTGGGTCAAACCGTGCTGTGCTCGGCTGCACTCCAAGCCCAGCACTATAAGACAATATTTTCCCTATATCATACACCGGCTCGGATTGCACAGTGGGGAGGGCAGTCAGAATCAATGTCCTCGGTGCGACAGCATGGAAGCAGAGATAGTGCATATGTTTGCTTCTTGTCCTCACCTGCAAATGTTAAGGAATAAGATTGAAGGGTTTATGGATAAAATTCTAGGAATCAGAGTCTCCCTGACCCCATCTCTAATACTGCTGTGGATTAACAACGAGGATAGGCAAAATTCGAATAGAAGCTTTCTCTTTGTTGCAATGTCAGTAATGCGAATCTGTATAGCTACAGCTTGGCTTGACAGGGATCCACCAACGTTTCAGCAGTGGCTCGACAGGTTGCTCTCTACCTTTTATTTGGAAAAAAGTATTTATGAGCGTAAGGGTAAAAAGAGCAGGCTGCGTGGTAATTGCATCTGGGGTCCCATCTACAGATGGAAGGAAAATTATACTTAAATGTTTGATCGTAATAGCCATCTCCTCGGCCAACTGCATTGCTTAGTCGTTTAAATATGTTTGTATAATAGCGCACCATGGTTATAGTATCGTAAAGTATGTTTTGATTTAGGAAAAATGTTCTTTCTTTTTTATAACGATCTTTGTTACAATTGCTGTGTTAAAAAAATTTTTAAAAAGGAAGGGTCTCCCTTTTTTTTCACCACTTAGGAGGTTATTATGACAGAAGACTGGGTAATTCAGCTATTCTGCAAAGACTACAATAGCAGCTACAGTTTCTGATCCGGAATCATTTTCAGTCACCCTGATGCCAGTCAGCTTAAGTCAGCACCTGTGACTCACAATTTAGACACAACATCCTACTCAGGAAAGCCTTTGTAGTACAGAACTACCAGAGTAAGATAAACCCAAATTATTCAGTGCTTTTCCACTGGACAGCAAGTCAAATAGAACACTATCCGCAAGTTTTGCATTACTGTCTGAGTGCTATTTTTTTCCTGAGCCTTTACATAGATGCTGTTTGGTACATGGCACACAAGATGTTGCTGCCTTCGCCAGATGACATGCGCAATGCCTTCACCCTGACCGTGCAGGATTGTCAGGATGCTACTGAGTATGCTCTACACTGTGAACTGGATACTAAAGGTTCTGTTGCCAGTGCTATGGGCACTAATATCACTATTAGATGACATGACTGGATGCATTCCAGTAGATTCTCTGGTGATGTCCAGGCTTCCATAATGAACATATCTTTTGATGGACCTAGGCTGTTTGGCAAGAAGGCCTGTAGCAACATTAGAACAATGTAAAGACTGCATAGCTGTGGCCTATACACTTCAGGTTATTTCCCCCTGCTTGATGGGTCCTTCAGCAATACAGGAAGTTCTGATGATACTATAAGGATCGCATCACAATTGACAACCCTGTCAGCATGTACAGTAACCCATGCAGATTTTTACTGGTGACAAGGGTAGGGGAAGGATTTGAAAAGGAGGAGGCCAACCACAGCAGCAGCACTCCTGGTAATCCTCTCTTTTTGGTACTGGTGACAAACCTCTTTAGTTTGCTCTCCGGTCTCATGTTGAGACAATTAGGCAGCAGAATGCAGCATTGGCTGCCTTACTGGCATTCCATTACTTCAAACTTATGGGTCCTTTACATTTTTCCTAGCTGGTTATGTCCTTCCCTTTCGGGTTACACATCCCTACTTCACCCCAGTTTGCTGTCAAGTGTTGGTACATCACATCAGTTCTGTTGAAGAAAGTGATGTATTTGCCAAAGGGGCATTTAAATTAGTACCCGAGTCTGAGAAAGGAATCAGGATTTTACTCCTGGTAGTTTCTTGTCCACGATAAGGGTGTGGGTCTAAGTCTGATTCTATATCTCAGAATCTTGGACTCCTTCCTCAAGAAGAAGTTAAAAATGATGACACTTAATCAAGTTCTGCAGTTCGTCTCTCAAGTACTAAATGCTATCATTGGAGCTAAAAGATGCATACTTTCATGTGCCATTCCTGCTGTCCCACAGGAAGTACCTCCACTTTGTGGTGGGGTCAGACCACTTACAGTATGGTATACTGTCCCTCAAACTTGCATCACCCTTGCGGATCTTTGCAAATGTCATGTTGGTGGTTGCAGCCCTTCTTTACAGGTCAGGGATACACGTATTCCCATCGCTCGACGACTGACTGCTAAATGTGGGCTTGTCATAGCTAGTCTTGGACCAAATACAGACCATGGTTTCTTCGCTATCCACCTTTGGGTTCTCCATTTTAACAAACAAACTTTACTGGTCTGGTGCATCCTTGAGGTGGTTTAGAGTCCCCGTGCCCTAATGAAATTGCCACAAAGCAATCAGCAATGAAACATGTCGGCTGTTCAGGTTCAGATGGTCTAAACATGATACTGTCTTAAACGTGTACGAGAGTATATTCAACCTCCTTTGTGTAACGGGGCTCTGGAGTTTTCTGTTTTTTAGATTGATATCACTTTATTTTGATACACATTTTCTCATACTACACATAATTGGGAGTTTGGTCACGTTCCTTCTGTGTCAGGAAAATGCCAATGATATAGTGAGCCAACTGAGGAGTACCTATCAGTAGCGCCCTTGGTGTTGCTTACTAGAGGCACTTCCCGACTTGCCTCACTTTTTTTGACCCACATAGTTATAAAAGTGTGGGCTCCCGGCCTGTTTTGCTTTGTTTTGTTTGATTTTATAGATCAGAATGACGCATATGGTTGGGTATGACTAGATAGTAAACCCTGTCCCACCGAGAAAGAAATGGTGCGACGTTCCCTTGAAATGTAACCAGGTCTTTGTATTTTGATATTATTGAGTGGAGGGCGTCCTGGTTCACTATTCCTCTTCTCCCCTTTTGTAAATATGATATTCTCCATCAATGAGCCAAATCTCATCTCCAGCAGGTGCAGAGTATTCCCTTTATTGTGTTCATTCTGTACTCCTTTTCCTTGAAGACCTTCTTGCCATGTGACGAGTCTTGAACATTCAGGCTAAGATCCTGATGTTTCTAATACATACTTCTTACCACGGATTCCTCACTTTTAGAATATGGCTCTGGTGACTGCACACCGCCTGTGAAGTGATGGAGCATGGCAGCATATAAGCGCCAATCTTGCTTGCTGACATCAGCTCTTTCTGTGCCATTCGAGCCACATCTGGTGCTCTGCACTAAACGTTTTTCGTTTTCTTATGACAGGTGTCACAGGCAGTGTGCCAGGGAAGACGTCACACCTGAAAACAGAATTCAAGCCATGCTGCACTTGCGGAAAGATGTCTGTCTCATACCCTATGGTGTGTCCATTTTGCTTGTGCTCATGTCATAACTGTTGAGCGAGTTTGGCACCCTCATGCACCCAAAGGCAATTCAGCAGCAGGAGGCGAGGCTTTCTCACGGTGCATAAGAAGGGGTTGCATTAGAGTCCGGTTATGCTCCCACTGCTAGTCATGGAGCAAGCTTCAGTTACAGTCAGGAGGTCTTTCCCGCACAAAGTCCCTTTCCTATTTGTCTTCCAGTCAGCCAAAGTTGTAAATGCACCATAAGTGCAAGAAACCTACCTGGGACCCATCCCAATTCTGCCACTCAGTTTGGTGAATACTTGCAAGGGTTTGCTTAAGGGTTGGGCGTCTTCTGGCTCAGAGCCATTATTGGCATTCCCTGACTCTCCAGCTGCCGTTGACCCCGCAGTAAATAGCGGCCTTCAAGCAGGCTATGCTGCAAATTATGTAGATGTTAGCAGCCAACTCTGGCACTCCTTTGGGCTCCATGGAGCTAATTCTAAATTCGTATAGTATGCGAAGGACATGTCACTCTCTAAAATGATACGGTTTAAAACTTGTAAGGATTATCACAAATTAATGTCTGTGACTAGTCCACAGCAAAACCAAAGGGGATGATGGACGGAGTGTTGAACATTGCAAGCACTCACCCCCGGTCAACTGATCTGGGTTTAATCCATCATCATTCTTTAGCTCACTCTGCCATCCCAGTTCAGACATGGCCATATGCAAATCAGTCTGACCCTGTGCCTCATGGGAACAGTCCAGCCCGAACTACCAAGCCATGTCTTCCCTGGACCGGAAACGAGCATCCTGGGACCGGTTTCTGGCTTACAGCCGTCATCAGCCAGGCTATCTTGAATCCAGTGGCAAAGTGAGCAAGGGACCCACGTCTGGGCATACCCTGCCAACCTAGGGCGAACATAGCAAAACCAAAGGGGATGATGGACGGAGTGTTGAACATTGCAAGCACTCACCCCCAGTCAACTGATCTGCGTGACTAGTCCACACCAGGCATTTCTCTGGTTCTCAGGTCTTCACACGACTCCACATCTTGTGAAGACTGTTCTAGGATGAATCCGAAGGTGATTCCGGAACACAAAGCCAAACTCTGTCATGAATCATCATTGGAAAAAACTGTTCCCGATTAAACTTTAGAGCACTTTCCTATTCCTACTCTAAAGGCTTTTCCCGCAACAGGTAGTCTTTGTGCTCCATTTCTTTGGGTAAGTCCAAGTTTTAAAAAAAGCATACGAATTCAAAGCGGGACTCTACCGCATCCTGCTATTCTCATTCTGACAAGTGATCCAGGCACCAAGATGCCACTAAATCTGTCACAAATCCCTGCCGAATAACCAATTCCCAAACTTAACCCATTGCAACCTGAGTTTCCAGGGCCATTGGTGATGCTAGAATAGGTCGAAGCCTTCAAGTAGACAATGTTGCTCATCTTCGGCACCCTACTGCTTCCCTCTGATGCTCCTTTGGGCACCACCGATCCAAGGAGGTTTCCAGTCTGTTACCGTCAGTGGATCCCTTACAGAAGCAGCCTGTTCCTCCTGGCCGAGCAGTGGAGTCTGTCCTAACTCCACGGCCAATGTCCATTATGACTCCAGTGCCGTAACCTTTGCCAGTCCTTTCCTCGTCAATGCTGTCAGAAGAAGAACCCATTGAGCTTTTGGACTCAGAACAGAACCTGATCCCACCTTGGCCAAAGTTGGGTCCTCCAATTTTGCCTCAACTGACAGTCTCGTTCAGATAGAACTCTACAATTACCTCGGAAGAGACATTCACATCACAACCTCTTTGCCTCACATTCAAATCATAACCAACATGGCGTTGATGATAATCATGATGATGACCAAATCTGTGATGATGATAATTTCTATATGGTTCTAAAAGAATCCAATGAGCTGGATACTATCCCAGACACCGGGCTGAAATCCTACTCGGCTCCTCAACGGTAGAATCTGACTCCTTTGCAGTGGTCATTAGTCATGCTGCAGGAGTTCTAGATCTCCAATTACTTTCTGGAAGTTAAAACAAAGGCGCTCACTGAAGTCATGCAGCCTGGTTATACTTCCTCTGAACAACGCTTGCAACTGTGCGGTACTGGCTGATACATTACTAAGAGCTTGGGCAAATCCCTGTTCTTGCCCACCGGTACATAGGCACGTGGCCAGAACACCAAAGACCTGCGCCAGAAGACCCGGCCTTTCTGCTGCAACACCCCACCGCATGCTTAACCCAAACGTATTTCCCACTACACCTCTAGATAGCGAGTTCAAACATATGGGTCAATGCTGTCTCCTTGGATACTACTTGCACGCGTTGTGGAACCTAGTTCGTGAGATCTTGCCAACTGTTCCTGAAGAATATAGAGCTATCCTGGCACAGATTATTCAGGATGGACAGAATGCGGCGAAGTAAGTCATCCGATCCGTACTGCACCTATGGACTTCTTGGGCAGGGGCAGTTGGTGTCAGCGTGGTGCTTCAGCACCACATCTAGCTGAAATCCACTGATTTTTCAGGTGGTGACCACATGTCTCGGAAGGACACGACATTTGTTGGGACTTGATTGTTTGGCAACAAAGCAGACTCTGCTGGAGCACTGTAAGGAAAGTAGGGCAACAGTACTCTCTCTCGGCCTTCCTGCACCTCTGGGCAGTATATCGCCAACAGTTTTACCCCTATCAAGACTTCAGAAAGGGTTTCCAACACTGAAAATGTCAGGACCCCGCACAGTATCAGGCGGACCTAGAATCTTTTTGAGGCCAGGGTCCGGGATCAAGCCAACAGAGCTTAGTCCTCCAGGGACAGTGCTCAGTGCAATCGCCCACCCTCCTGCCACAGTCACAAAACTGCTTTAACTTGACCCCCCCCCCTTGCAAGTGGCCACCCAGTTGGAGGCAAAATACATTTTCTCCACAGGTGACTGAGCATCACATTGAATCAGTGGGTGCTCCAGATTGCCCTAAGAGGATACACCTTTCCATTCTTGGCTAATCTGCCACACATACCGCCCATTGCAAGTCATCTTTCGGGGGACCATTTTTCCATCCTCCTACAAGAAGTTCGGGCTCTTTTAGACAAGAACTAGGAACTGGATGTTATTCCTGTTATTTCCTGGTGCCAAAGAGGGACAGAGGCTTTCTTTCTATTTTAAACATCACCATCTTAACTTCTTGCTCAACAAGTTCAAGATGCTTGAACTGACCTAAGTTCTATCTGCCCTGGATCTAAGCGACTGAATGGTAACGTTGGACTTGCAGGGTGGTTATTTCCACTGCCCTGTCCGGCAGTCCCACAACTGTTACCTCTAATTCAAGGTGGGCCACAAACATTTTCAGTTTTGCGTGCTCCCATTCGGCCTCACAGCACCCCTCGGGTGTTCACAAAAGTCATGGTGGTGGTTGCGGAACATCTTCTTAGGTTATGAATACCTGTCTCCCAATACTTTGACTGAATGCTGAAGGGGGTCGCTCGCACCAGTCATCCAACACCTCCAGATGACGGGGAAACTCTTCACATGTTATGGTGTTCTCTATTGTGTCGTAGTCACACCTGACTCTTTCCCAGATGCTCCAGTACATCGGAGCTGGTGTGAATATGGTGGTCTTTCAAGCCTTTCCACCAGCTCAATGAGCCTAGGTTTTCGGATAGAGACTTCTAACCACAGGTTCCTCACTTTTTGAATAATTCCCTAGATGTCAAACTGGACCTGGAAGCTTTTTAGCAGTACTTCTGCGTACCACTAGGTGGTGCTGTGCGGCTTTGCACGGACACCGTTCCGCTCCAGAAATGACAAGCGGATCCAATTTAGGCACCACTCCAGTGCACTGATGTCTGTTCTTTTCCTTCAGCACCACCAGCTGCGTTCCCAGAGCTACCTTTAATCTCTTTTGAGACAGTTACCTCAGAATTCTAAATCCAGTTTACAAGGACAGTGTCACCAGTCCAAGACAACAGGCTCTACACCTTGTACATGCTGTTGTAAGCAATTGTCTGTGACAGAACCCCATCAGGTTCGTCTGTGGTTAGCTAAAACTCTAAGGCCTGCAGTGACTGCCCTTCGATGAATCTGAATGCTGTTGGGGAGTGCGAGGTGCAGCTCTACATCACCCGGAATCAGAAGACCCCATGTCTGGACTAGTCCAAGTCCAAAGGTCGCTCTCGGTCCATTCCCAGTACAGAAGCCGGTCCTGAGGTCGATAGTCTTCATGCTCCAAATCCCCAGGTAAGTTGGAGAATAAACATAAATTCAAGCGGGGATTGGCCCCTTGTCGCCACTCTAATAAACCAGAGAAGGCGTGAGGGCATTGCCTCTCGATCTCGCTCCTAAAGATAGTTGACGTCCGACCAAATTTCACAAGTTGCCCCGGTGCAGCCAGAGTTTGCGGGGCCATCTGCTACACTGAGGAGATCTAAGAGTTCCACAAGGTCATGATGTGAATTGATCCCCTCTAACTCCCTCTGGCTCACCTGCGGACCCCACAGAGCCAAGAAGTCCTCAACTTGGGATACCACCGGCAGGTTTGCACTCTGTGCCAATTGGACCCTCTGAACCAGGGCCGGACTGGGAACCGAAACTGGCCCTGGCAAACTGCTCGGCCGGCCCCCCCTGGGGGAAGGGGGGTAGTGCGGCTGAGCTGTTTGTTAGGGCCGGTTTCGGCCGACTTTGTTACAGGGGGCTGATATGCTGGCCCTCTGTAACAAAAACGGCCCCCCCATGGCGGCCCACCGGGGGGTGCCCGCTACAGCCTGTCCGGCCCTGCTCTGAAACCATCACAGAACCGCTACCAGCACCTTTGCCTTAACACCTCCTGCTCTATGTTCCACGCAGATTCCTAGAACATGGATGCTGGTGCCATTGATGCTGGAGGAGGCGCAACCCAGTGTTCTCTCTGACTCAGTCGGCGGTGCCCTGAAACTTACTGAGGCCACGCTTAGTGCCCATAGAGCTGCAGCTTTTGCCCGCTCCACTTGATTGCGCAGGACAGGCCTCATACGGTACAGTCATTATTTGGGTCATACTCTGACAATCGGTATAATGCATGAGACTAGGTCGGGCAACCTTACCATGAAGTAAACTGGTAAGATGACCTCCAGGATACCAGTGACCTCAACACCTCTCAGGACAATGGCTTAGTCTTACCACTAGGCCCTGCCACTGAGGAAAGCTCCTCCTTGTGATAGTTATGCAGAGGGCAGTCTTGGTTCTCGACCTCCAGCTCCAACCATGGAGGTCAAAAGTAATGTTCTAACTGAAGTTCTCCTACTGGGGCTGACAAATACTGAGCCCCTGATGCCATTTAATGAGGCCTTCACCAATACCCATTTAGGGGCCTGGGCCAAACCTTGCTCTGGTTCCTTGGTGAGTAACCAGATTGCGTGGCACCATCATCCTGCCCCCAGCTACTCGCTTTTGTGACTCAGTACCCTTCCTCTGAGAGCTAGGTGGTGCAAGCTTCCACCCTTAGGACAGAGCCAAAAGCCTTCCCAACTATCCCAGATAGGGAGTCTGAGTAGAGACCTTTCACAAGAGTATTTTCTTCCACAAGTGTGGCTGTCCAGTCGGTCAGTGCTACTTGCCTTTTAGACTACTATTCCCAAGCTTTGTGGCACTCTGTAGCCTAAGTCCTCCCAGGTGTCCCAAAGTCCTTCGTCCTGTACTCACCCAGGCCTTACCAGATGGCCCTGACACTGCTAAATTTACCATCGGTAGTGGTCTGGATACCTCAGATTCCATTGGGCGAGACATTGTCATTAGTGTTGCAATCCGTCACCCCTCCTTGTTGAGATCTAGAGGTTTCTCTGGCAATGATTAGTCATCCCTTATAGACCTGTCCTTTGCTGGGGCTTGCTTTTTTGGGGATAAAGCACTCTGCAGCATTTCTAAGAAAGCAGGGCCACAGATCCCTCCTTGGGCTTTTCTGCTCTGCAACATTTATTGCATCAGCTTTTTCGATATTTCTGCAGCTCTGGCAGAGTTCTGCAATTCAGCCTGCCTCTTCAGCCTCAGCAGAGTTCTCAGCTGTTTTCTGGCTGAGGCATGGTACCCACTGACCTCTACGGTCATGATCACGCCAGTCCACTATCCCTCTCCTCCACGCACCTCCCCACGATCCCACCTGCCAAACCCCTTTAACGTTCCCTTAGAGGCACACAACCACCTGGTTGGATGCAGGATCCAGCAGTTTTTTACTGGGCTGGCAGGCCAAAATATCGAGCAGCTGGGTCCTGCAAACTGTCCAGAGGTGTACATGCTACCCTTCTTTGCCACTTCCACACCTTCCACCATTCCCGGAACAAATGACAGAAGACTATCTGTCTTAATGCATGAAGTCCAAGCCCTTTCGGCCAAAGAGGTTATTGAATGGGTACCGGAAGTGGGTCATGGTTGTTATTCTGCATCTTAATGGTGCCAAAGAAGGACTGAGGTCTTCATCCTGTTTTAGACCTGCACCCCCTCAACACCTTCCTTTGGAAGGACAAGTTCAAGATGCTCATTCTGGCCCAGGTCTTGTCTGACCTCGACCCTGGAGACTGGATGGCAGCGTTGGACCTGCAGTACGCATATTTTCCTTTCCCTGCCCTGCAGTCCCACATGTGGTTCAAGGTGGGCCACAACCATTTTTCAATTTTCTCTGCTCCCCTTCGATCTCACCAACGCCCGTTGGGTGTTCATGAAAGTGGTGGCAGCACATCTTCGGAGGTCAGGGGGTGCCAGGCTTCCCTTTTCTCAATGACTGAATGCTGAAGGCGGGCTCGCCCCTGGAAGTAGTCACCCACCTCCAGACCACAGCAAACTTCCTGACATCTGTGGAGTTCACTATCAATGTATCAAAGTCACATCTGATGTTTCCTCAGAAGCTCCCTTTCATCTGAGCCGTTCTGGACGAGGTCTAATTTTGTGCCTTTGTCCCCATGGAAAGGAGAGTCCAGGACATTCAAGCTATGATCCTGATGTTTCAGCCTCTGTCCCGTATTTCAGTGATGTTGACTCTGAGGCTGCAGGGACTCATGGTTCCCTAGATCCTCCTGTTCAAGCACACCAGGTGGCATATGCAGGCTCTGCAGTGGGATCTGAAGTCTCAGTGGACCCAACATCGAGGGGACCACTCCAATCATGTCCAGATCTCGGAGCAGACTGCAAAAGACCTGTAGTGGTGATTGCTCGATCATTATTGGGTCAGTTGCAGACCACTCTCCATTTCCCTACCAACAGCTGACAGTGGTGACCGATACATCCTTTCTGGGCTGAGGCAGCCACCTGGGAGTCATGGAGATATCAGAGGCCTCTTGTCTCCGGCAGAAGCCCAGCTCCATATCAACCTTCTGGAGCTGAGAACCATTTGCTTGGCATCAAGGGAAGGCTGGTGCAAGGGCTCACAGACAACACCACTGCCATGTGGTTTGCGTCAAATAGGGCGGTTGGGGTCAGGAACCCTGTGCCAGGATGCCCTGCGCATCTGGAAATGGATGAACTTTGAAGTAATCTTCCTGCTGGTGAGCCACCTGGCGGGAGTCTTTAAACACCAGGTCAGACAAACCTTGTGGATCACGAGTAACAGATCTAGAGGTGGCTTGAGGTCTCTTCCACGTATAGGGAGTACTTTGGCTTGTTCTATTCGCCACCGCAGAGAACACGCAATGTCAGCAGATCTATTTGCGTGAGTGCCCACATCTCTCTCTGAGACTCGTTCTGCCTACAGTGGGACTATGGGCTCCTGTATGCCTTCCCCCAGTATCTCTCCTGCCCGAGTTCTGAAGATCATCAGTACCAACCAGCGCCAAGTCCTCCTAGTGGATCCGGATTGGGCACAGAGAGGATGGTATCCAGTCTCTGAAAAATCAGTCTTGTCTAAGGAAGCAAGATGGCGGTCGGCTGAGGCGACCGCTGCAGCTCGCAGCACCATGATTCAGCGAGACCCTCTGTTAACCCTCCTGTAGAACTGGCAAAGTAAAGATGTTGCCAGCCTTATTAGATGCCCTGCAGAGATTACTTACGGAACGATCAGGCATCTGTGCAGCTAAATGTGAGGTTGCGGCGGGACATCAGGAGCTGCTCTTTGCCTGCCAGAAATGACAGACTGCCCTCGTTTGTCCCGACTGTCCCCACGGCACTTACCAGAAGTAATGAAGCCATAAGCTGCTCCTCCCAAGGCTGCGGAAAAGGGTTAGTGGCCTCTGCAATCGAAGACAGCCCGCAGCGGATCCAGCCACCATCGCTATGAGCCGCCCAAACGCAGAGCCAGGTGCTGGAGCAGTGCGGCAGCCCGGCTGCCGTGGTCAGGGTATGACCCAGAATGAGAACGCTTCGGAGGGAAAGGGAAGGGCGGAGCTGCGCTCCAGCAGTGCCTCCCCAGCCCCATAATGGCAGATCTGCTGAGAGGAACGAAGAAGTGGTCCGGATTCGGAAACGCAGGAACGACTCCAGCCAGCAGCAGTCACAGTGAACGTGTGGAGGAGAGCAGTGAGGGCAAAGCTCCGAGTGAAGCCTCCCAGGAACCCGTGCCTGAATATCTGAAGACTGGGAAGCCAACAAACAACACTCAGTAGCACCAGGTGAACACCGGAGCACATCGCATACTTGGTAACAGGGAAATGGGGGCCGTGGAGGTCTCTAATGTGGCAGACATTGATATGGGAGAGGGTGGGAGAGAAGAGACAAAGGATAGAACAATCTGCAGCAATCCCACCTAGCCTGAATCTTACAAAGACAGCATTGCCAAGGGGGAGGGATAAGAGATGCCTAAAAATCCTCCTAAAAACCCTCAACAAGACACCCAATGCGATCATGACACCCTAGAAAGGTCAGGGCAACAGCTAACACTGCGTATTAAGGAAAACAGAGGGGGGAGAAAGGAGAATGATCTGGAGGCGACAGACTGCTTCTACTCCGAGGATACATGCTCTGCAGATGAATCCATCTCACTTACAGACTCAAGTGGAAGCGGAAGCTCACCGGATACCAGCGGGATGGACTCCGCTGTAACTCTGCGTAAAGCAAGCAGGAAATCAAGGTGCTTAGAGAAAGCTGCAGGAAGAGAAAAAGAAAAAAAAAGATCTAAACTGGGACTATTCTCCAGCTAGCCAACTGGTGGGGACTGCAGGAGGAGCAGCAAAGGAATCTGAAGTCAGCGCCGTCTCAACATTGGATGTCATTCTACTATCTATCCGGTCACACAAGGAGGAAACAAGACAGGACAGTCGTCGCTCACAATCCGCTCTCTGCAAAGTGAAAGGCACTGTCCGCAAAGTTGCTAAAGTATGTAACAATATCAGCGAGCGCTTAACAGACTTGGAGTCAAGAACCAGAGCCCTCGAGGTGGATATTGCAGGAGCCCAGGCTCAATCTGAGTAGCACAAGGCCAGACTGGTCGATATCCAGTGGAAGCTAGAGGATCAGGAAAACCGGCAGCGCCGAAATAATTTGCGCTTCTTAGGTATTCCCGAGGGCAAAGAAGGTACAGACATGCGTCTCTATATGATAGTGTTGCTTGGGAGGGCATTTCCTGATCTTGAAGGCTGGAACTGGCCACAAGAGATTCAACGTGCCCATCGAGTTCCCTTTAACATGAAAAAGCCAGTTGGGCCTGACACCAAGCCTAGGGCCATTCTAGTTTATTTTGGGAACTATCTACTCCTGCAGAATATCTCTGAAAAGGCCAGACCAGAAAACAAACGCAAGGTGGAGGATGTCACCTTTTTTGCCCGACCGGACTTCTGTCATGTCAGTCGAGAGGCGCTGGAGACTGCAGCATATGATTACCCCATTTCAGGCAAAAGGTGCGCAGGCGTATCTGATGAACCCTGCAAAGCTGAAAGTAGTAATCGGTGACCGGGTTCGCTTCTTTACCTCAGAGATTAAAGCGAAGGAAGCTCTGGAGGAACTCTGGGGGTAGAAAAGCCAGTGGCCGAAGTATAATAACTGCTCGGAGTATGAGAACTTGGGCCCGAACAGAGACCGAAGGGAGACCTGAAATCCGTGGTAACGCTGAACCTATGGGACCACAGTTTGGGCGATATATGATAGGAGATAGCGTCTCTACTATTTTATCCTCATATCTGTCTGCCTCTTTTTTCTCTCTCTCTCTCTTTCCTTTGCTAAGACAGAAACTAGGATGCAGGAGGGAGGACTTGCTGTCTGGTTATATCCATCTTGGGTGTAATGAGTAGGGTCTCACTGATCATGGTGCTGTGCTACTTCATCACATACAGAGCAGCAGTCTGGAAGCTTCCATGGGGGGGGAGAGGGGTAGGGGGAGGGGCGGAGAGGCAGGCTGGGGATGAAGGTTGGGGGGGAGGCGGGGATGGCCAAGGTGGGGGTGTGGGTGCAGAATAAAAAGGGGGAAAAAAGCCAGGTATAGGAAGCAAAAAGGGAAAAAATCAAGAAGGAAATCTTAGTATGTTATGGTTTAGATGGTTGTGCTCCTTAGATAAATATGGATAAATTAAGGATTCGCTCAGTTAACGTGGGGGGACTAAATGATAAAAACAAGAGAAACAAAGTGTATGAAATATTAAAGGCTATTAATCCTGACATAATTTGTTTACAGGAAACGCATATTCCATGGTGCAACAAGGACGTTCTTTGTATAAGGGGTTATGATTTGGCTATATGTTCTACTCAGACCTCTATGATTAGAGGGGTAGCCATACACATCAAATATCAGGCTGGAACAGTGAAGCGAGCACTGGCTGATAAATGGGAGCGATGGGCGGTAATCTCACTAACCACAGGGTTGACGTTTGGGACCGTATATGGGTCAAACCAGGATGATCCCAAAATCTGGGAAGATCTGGAAATAGAGCTAGCCTCTTGGTCTGACCCCTTGATAATCTGTGGCAACCTTAATATACACCTAGGAAGTACCAAGGATCAAACCCAAAAATATAGTGGGAGGAAGCCCCAAGTATTTAGGGCGCTGGCTACCTTTAAAGATAAATGCAAAAGAAACAATTGATGGACGGAATGCTGGACAATGCAAACATTCACCCCCAGTCACAAGGATCTGGGTTAAATCCATCATTCTTTTGCTCACCACACCACCCCAGTTTGGACCCAGCCATATGCAAATCAGTCTTGACCCTGTTCCTTGTGGGAACAGTCCAGCCCGAACTGCCAAGCCAGGTCCTCCCAGGACCGGAAACAAGCATCCTAGGACCGGTTTCAGGGCATCACCCTTCTTCAGCCAGGCTAGCTTGAATCCAGTGGTGTAGTGAGCACGGGACCCACGTCTGGGCATACCCTTCCCACTTAGGGCGACAAATGCAAAAGAAACAATTGATGGACGGAATGCTGGACAATGCAAACATTCACCCCCAGTCACAAGGATCTGGGTTAAATCCATCATTCTTTTGCTCACCACACCACCCCAGTTTGGACCCATAAGGAACAGGGTCAAGACTGATTTGCATATGGCTGGGTTCAAACTGGAATGGCATGGTGAGCAAAAAAACGATGGATTTAGGCCCAGATCTCTGTACTGGGGTGAATGTATGACATTGTTCTGCATTCTGTCCATCAACTGTTGTTTTTGCATTTGTCACCCGAGTGGGACGGGTATGCCCAGACGTGGGTCCCGTGCTCTCCATGCCACTGGAATCAAGCTATCCTGGCTGAAGAGGGTGAAACCCGAAACCGGTCCTAGGATGCTTGTTTCCAGTCCAGGGAGGACCTGGCTTGGCAGTTCGGGCTGGACTGTTCCCATGAGGCACAGGGTCAAGACTGATTTGCATATGGCTGGGTTCAAACTGGAATGGCATGGTGAGCAAAAAAACGATGGATTTAGGCCCAGATCTCTGTACTGGGGTGAATGTATGACATTGTTCTGCATTCTGTCCATCAACTGTTGTTTTTGCATTTACCTTTAAAGATAGCCACGGGCTGGTAGACGTTTGGGCTGAGAAAAAGTCGAACGACCCTGGGTTTACCTATTTCTCTCACCCACATAGAAAATATTTTCGTTTGGACTATCTTCTTGCCTCAACTAAAATATTGAATGAGACCAAGATTAAGAAACTCCAGAAACTCTTCTCTGACCGTAACCCACTACTGCTAGAGGTTACAGGGCAGGGCGGTGCCAGGAAGCAGAGCAGCTGGTTATTTGAAGAGTTCCTTGCTCATAACAAACAATTCTTAGATATAAACAGATACAGCGCCTCACGTAGAGTAGTGTGGGATACCTTTAAAGCCGGTTTGAGAGGGGAGGTCATAAGCTATGTGGGTCAGCGTCGGAAACACCAGCAGGATGAGGTGAACTCACTAATAGAAAGATTGGCCAAACTAGAAATAGAACCTGTGAGCTTGATCAGTAAGGGGGGGGGGATGAGATCATAAAGGAATACACAGCAAAACTAGCTATAATAAAAGCAGAGATCAATAGCTATTTTCAGGAAAAAGTGGCACAAACCTATCAGGTACATAGGGGTGAGATGTACGAGTATGGAGAGTCAGCAGGAAGATTATTGGCACTGCGTACAAGGCAGAAGACTGCTAGAAACAACATCGCCAAAATTAAAAATAGTAATGGACAGTATGAGACGAGGCCTGTGGAGATTATTGGCATTTTTGAGCAGTTCTATAAAAAGCTATATCAAGCTGACCCTCCGGGAGTAAACCAAACGACTGAAGATTATTGGTGGCCGGCGCTCAAAAGAATAGCTGAAATGACATATCTAGAGTTGGAAGAAGGGTTTGCATTGGAAGAGATTCTGGATGCAATAGGCTCCCTTCCCTCAGGGAAAGCAGCCGGTCCAGACAAAATCCCTCTGGAACTTTACAAATGACTTCTACACAAGATTGCCCCGATTATGCACGACCTGTTTATAGATGTGCAGCATAGCAGAACTCCACCCCCTTCATGGCAGGGAACGGACGTAGTGATATTCGCCAAAAAGGAGAAACCACTGGAACTACCAGCTTCGTATCGCCCCATCTCGCTGATGAACTCTGATGCCAAAATGTACTCAAATGTTATAGCTAATCGGCTACAGAGAATCATAGTCACTGGTATCACCGTGGCAGCACGGCTTCGTACCAGGCAGGGGGACCACAGACCACATCAGGCGGGTTATATCAATATTAGATATAGCGGAAGTAGAAGGTAAAGATGTGGCAGTGGTCCTCCTAGATGCCGAAAAAGCCTTTGATCGGGTATCGTGGCAATATCTCTGGGGTGCTCTGTCTGAGAGAGGGCTGGGTCCACGTCTACTAACCACTATCCAGGCCATGTGTTACAAGCCTTATGCACAACTACAGGTGATGGGTAACATGTCGGGGAGAATCGAGATAGCCAGAGGGACAAGGCAAGGGAGGCCTTACTCGCCAATCCTGTTCGCTCTATATTTAGACCCCATTATTAACCAGATTATACACAACTCTGCAATTAAACCTGTAACTAGTAAAGGGTACAACACAAAGATCCTAGCATATGCAGACGACATTGCAATAATCACCACAGAACCGGACAAGGCAATTAGAGAGGTCGAAAGCATGGCAGAGGAATTTGGAAGGAAATCGGGGTATCTCCTGAATAAGGGGAAGACACAAATAATATGCTCTTCACAATGCCATATCCAAGATCTTCGTAAAGTTGAATCTGCCACATATCTAGGGGTCAATATAACACCTAATATGGATGCAATGTGGGCAATCAATCTTGACCCATTACTTGATAAAATAAGCCTGGAATTAAGACGTCTAGATAAGCTGCAGCTAACAATAATAGGAAGATCTAACGTATTAAAAATGAAAATCTTTCCTAAATTACTATACTTATTCCGCTCAATCCCCCTCGAACTTGCAGATGCAACTATAAATAAAATGAACGCTATGTTTTCCAACTTTATATGGAGCTACCAGAAAACACGGCATGCGCTGAAAAGTATGACGCTTCCTCGTGAACGAGGCGGGTGGGGATTTCAGAATCTGTTGTTTTACTATTGGGCCGCCGCACTACAACAGATGGGCACTCTTCTATTACCTGGTCGGGTGAGTTATGATGATCTTGATCTGCCCTCAATATACCATATATCTATTGGAAAAGAGGCGGAAGGGCTCTTTCTCTGACAACTGGAACCAAGTTATTATAAGAAGACGCGGTTCAAGTGTGTCAAGGCGGCCTCGAAGATTTGGAAAAAGGTCAGCAGACTGTTGAAGGTCCCCAGATACAATAGGTATACTCCCATATGGCGCTCCTCTCTATTTCCAGCCGCACTGTATGATGTAATGGCTATAAACTGGGAGCAGGCTGGAATAGACCGGATTGCAAATTTGTACAACAATACAGAGAAGAAATCATTCTCAGGGCTTGTACAAAGATATGGTGTTAACAATAGAACACAATTTAAATACATACAGATCCGGTAGTGTCTCATGCGCCTCCCTAGCGAGTCCCTTAACCTGGCTAAAATTCCAATCTTGGAAACTGCAAATCGTCAGGACAGTAGGATTAGAGACTATTATCAAGTTCTAATGGAGGCCCTCCCCGACGATTTGGAAAAAATTGAGCCAAAATGGGCAACAAAGCTGGGAGATGGGGATGTTGACCTGGATATTTCGATAGAACGGGGGAGAAAGATCTTCTTATCTGCTAACCTGAAGGCACAGCACTACACAACCATTTTCAATCTGTACTATATGCCGGCCAAGCTATATGGGTGGGGGAAGAGGGAGAGTGACAAATGCCCCAGATGCCAAAAAGGCCCTGCTGATAGCACGCACATGTTCTACTCCTGCACTAAACTCATTCCTCTGAAAAAAGGTATAGAGGACGTTTGGCTCCAAACAAACAGCAAGGCAATTACCAGCAGCCCAGCTATGATTCTACTAGGATATGACTGTCAGGTCAATCTAGATGCATCCCAGAGAGACTTTATATCTGATAGAGACATCTAGCCGCAGATTCCTTAACTTAGAATATCCCCAGGCGTCAGACTGGTTCCGGAGAATTTTTTGCAGCAGCACCTCTGCGCGCCGGGGGGCGGCGCAGCATGGCTCCGCCCTGACGTCGTCCACGGACATGACATCAGCGGAGTCATTTAAGTCCCTCCCGGCACGCTGACGTCGGTTTCCTTCTTTTCCACGTCCCAACACGGATCCAGGAGTAAGCGGTTCCTCTGGCCTGTTTCAGGCCTTCTTGACGCCTTCGGCGTCCGGGAACAGTGTGCGACGCCTTCGGGTTTCAAGGCATGTGAGACCTGTACGCGGCAGATGTCAGCGACGGATCCGCACGCGATCTGTATGTGGTGCCTAGGAGAGCACCACGACTCCGAGGAGTGCAACGCCTGCCGGCAGATGAAGCCAAAGTCCCTGCGGGAGCACCGGATGAAGTTGTTGACCGCCCGGATGTCCCGCTCAGCGTCTTCACGCCGCCGATCTCCATCTCGAGCTGGGGCTCCTGTTCGGGTCCGGTCACGGAGTCGTTCCCGCGGACGTCGTTCGCCTGACGCAGGTAAGCACAAGTCACGGAGGTCGTCGACCTCACATAAACGTGACGACGGGCCCGCTGCTGCCGGTCCTTACCAGACGCGGGCGCCCAGGAGTCGGCCCCCTTATACCCACCCTTTCCGGGTGTTGGGGCGGCTCTGTCCCAGATGGAAGCCTATTCCAAGGCTCTTCAATTCATCTATGAGTCACCCCCTCTCCCTGGCGCGCCCTCGGGCCCCACAGAGGGGGTAAGGACTCAGGTCGGGTCTTCGCCGGCGGGTTCGCCCTCGGCGCCGGCAGAGTGCCTCGACTCCGGTTCCGGAGTCGCTGCGATGTCGGGACACGGCCCCGAGGGGCATCCCAGTCAGACGTCGAGCCCTTCTGCCCCGTCTCCACATAGCCCTTTGGTGCTCCCTGCGCCGAGGCCGGATGCAGCTGCAGCACGGAGCTCGACTCCTTGTCGACATCCTTCCTCCCCGCAGGCCTCAGTGGAGGGCGAGTCGACGCCGGTCCGATGCCAGGCCGAGTCACCTCTGGTGATTGTCGACGTCGATACGACGCCGTCTCGATGTCGGTCGACACCTATGCCGGCGCCGGTCCCTGTTGTTCCTCTGTTCGAAGAGGATGAGGACCCGGAGCACCCAGGGTTGTTTCGACGCTCTCCGGCTCCGCTGCCCCCTGGACAGTGGCCCTTTGCTCGGGCTCCGGCTGCGGCGCCTCTCCTCTCTGGTGGACGCGTTAGTCTTCAACCGTCCCCTACAGATGATTTGTTATCGCCACCTAGAATGGCTACAGAGGCTAGCGCGGCATTCACGAGGGCTGTTCGCAGGGCTACAGCTATTTTACACCTGCAACCCCCCTCAGTCTCCTTGCCTTCTGATTCATTATTGGATCTCCTCCACCAGGATGCTGTGGAGGTGGAGCCCTTGCTGCCTTTTGGCGGGTTGTTATTTGACACCCTTCTTGACATGTGGGCACGGCCCTCCTCTGGAGACCCTGTGGATCGGGCCATCGCACGTCGGCATCGCCCGGCTCCAGATGACCCTGTCTGTTTGTCCCTTCGTCCTAGGGCTCACGGCCGGGTAGTCCAGGCGGCTTTCGCCTCGCAGCCTTCCTCCCCTCTCCCGTTACTACCTCCCACTAGGGAGTCTCGTTGGTTGGAGACATGTGGCCGCCATATTTTTGCGTCCACTAGTTCGGGCATCCTTGCTCTGAACACGTCTTGCGTGTTTGCACAGGATACTTTTGCCCTATGGGACTCAGTCGAGCGTTTTCTTCCCTCTCTTCCAGAGGGTCCACGTGCTGACCTGGATCGTCTCCTTCATGATCGCCGAGAAATGGCACAATTTACCATTCGGTCGGCCATGGACACCACTGACTCTGTGGGTCGGGCGATGGCCAGGTCCGTTGCTCTGCGTCGCCATCCCTGGCTGCGCGATGGCGGTTTCCCTGACAATGTTCGGGAGAGTCTTCGGGATTTGCCATTTGATGGCGTGACTCTTTTTGACAGTCATGCGGACTCAGCAGTCAACCGCCTCATGTCTGGGCTCCCATGACTTTGTGTTTTCTAGTCCTTTTGTGGACTTTTATTTTCAGGTGCAGTGTTGTCTCTGCTTGTTCTGGGCCCTGGGTTCATGACGTAATACCCAGACGGCCTGTTCGGCTTCCCGCCGTTTTTGCTTCTATTTAGTGCAGTTGGTCAGCTAATTCTGCTTTCTTTTGATTCCTCTGTCTGAGTTCGTGCTCAAGAGGTGCCCCTAGCTGGGGTTGAGGCTTACCCTATGTGGGGTATTCGTTGGCTATTGTATAGCTGCCTTCCTTACACAGCAGGCTTGGTAGGCTCCTGTGGAGTCTTCAGAGGGGTTGTCCTGCGGATGAGACTGTGGTCTCTTTCTACTGTTGTGGACCCTTCCTTTTCCTTCTTGCGGCCCACTGGTTGGCATCGCTCTATTGCCTATCCGTTGGGGTCTGCGGTTGGTCCGTAACACTCCCCTCCATCTGTAGATGCTCACTTTCTCGAGGTTTCTGCCTCGCCTGCCTCTTCCAGGAGTGTCATTTCAGCTTCGCCCTCCTTGTCTATGTTGGCTGCCCTTATCGTCAGCCACTGTCCCTTGGACCACCTTGTTCTGTTCCGTTCCTGCACAGTTCGTCCTGCCCATGGACGACCTCAGGGCGGAGCCTTGTGGCGCGGCTCCCAGGCACACAGGGCTGACGCGGCACGATTCTTCTGTGTTCTATGCGCGTCAGGTGGATGCTACCTAGTATTTTCGCTGTCACGGGGGCTTACGCTTTCCTTACGCTTCTGCGATGGCTGGTTTCTACTCTCCTCTCTCCGGGATGGGTAGTACTTTCTCGTAGTTCAGACCTGTCTGGACTTTGTCTATAGACGGTGGCATCCTCACCACGTACGCCAATACTGTACATTGCCTTGTGCCCTACTTTCATGGGCACTTCCCAAGCAAGAGTTTCCTCTTCCCCTGCTGCTTTCCGCGCAGGAGTTTGTCACACTTCTACTTCGGGCTGCTGCTCTCTGTGGAAGTGTTCTCTTCAGGACACTCACTGTCTTGTGTGGTCTTGTATGTACATCTCTTTACAATTTCCTGTTACTCTATGTACGTTTAGTACTGACTCTTTCGAGTACTGCTCAGTCTCCCAGTCTGTCTCGCGGGGGACCGTGGCTCCTCCCTGCCGGGTGGCTGATGTCACTTACGGGTCTGGACATTGCTCTGTCCGGTTCTGCTGCAACATAGCTGTTGGTACCTATGGTGCGCTCTTGTATTCTTTTATGAAACGCATCCTTCACGGCTGTGTCCTTTCTTGATGTATATTCTGTCCTGCGCTCTACACACAACCAGGGGTCACGCATACTAGGGTTTCCTTGCTGCGGTGTCCGTGGTCTTGCTCTCGGCCTTCTCATGGGAGCAAGCCTTCTGTGTGTGTCCAGCTTGCCGGATCCCTTTCGCCGGTTGACTACCTGGTGATGCATCTCTCGTTCTGGGCTGTTCTCGCTGCGTTCCATTGTGCATTTCTTTTACGTGGTGTGGTTCTAGCGGTACACGTGGTCTGCCCATGTGTTCTTCTGTGCCCCGCATGCATGTCTCTTCTTGTAGTCATGGTCATATGCCATTCTGCTTGTTGACGTCCGCCTCTCGCATGTCATTTTGTAAAGGGGCGATTGCGCAATGAAAGGTCTTGTGTCTCTGGTAACACAGGCTCTTCCTGGACATGGTCCGCATCCTGCCACTGCTGTCCAAAGTTTCCTAGCTGGTACGCTTTCAACAGTGCTCGACCTGTATGCTCGGACTCGGTCATACCGTCTTGTCCTCTCTCTGGGTCTTTCTCTTGCAGATCCATCGGATCCTGCAGATCCATCGGCTCCTATGATCAGTTCACCTTCTTTTGCGGAAGTTTTGGACTCCCACATTCCGCACTGACATTCTGGTTCTATGCTCCCTTTCAGCCCTGTATAAACGAGAGGGCTTTCATGCCGTCCCTGGGCGGCTTGTGATGCCTTTGCCTCCCATTGTTTTCCGCTCCTTACAGAGCTTACTGGTCTGGTGTTGGCCACGCTGGCATTGCTGCCCCCACTGTGTTTAGTCAACTTGTTGACGACTGGGTTCTCTTTGGAACTTGGTGGGGTTCATTCGCAGACCTGCCTTCTATGGGGTATGGCTTTGGTATCTATTCTAAGTTAAGGAATCTGCAGCTAGATGTCTCTATCAGATGAACGAGTTACTTACCTTCGGTAACGATGTATCTGGTAGAGACACAGTCTAGCCGCAGATTCCTTAACGCCCGCCCATCCTCCCCGCTCTGCGAGGATCTTTTCAGGTTGGGTTTTAAGCACTCGCCTCCTTCCGGCTGGCTTTTGTCTTCCTGCGGGGTGGCGTCTTTCACCTCCCTCCTCGGTAGGATGATTCATTCTGTTTTACTTGTTCTACTCCACCCATTCTCGTGAGTGGGCGGTGGGTGCATGTATCCTTCTACATCCCTACACCCTGGTTCTTCCAGTGTGGGGCCTACTAATGTTCTTCTTCCCTCCCTCCCTCCTTCTCCATTGCTTTGGTGTCTCTTGTCTCTTGACTCCACTCCAGTCAATTGGTTTGGGGTCTATTTGACTGTGCCTCAATCCATAGCTCTCTTACAGGGGATATGGCATTCCTGGTGTTGCCGACCTGTGGTAGATAGTCATTACTTATGTGGTTCCGGTCTTGTTGCCCTTCACGGTTAGATCTTGCGATTGCAGGCTTCCTGTCGTCTGCCTTGACATTGTTTTCATATGTCTTTTTGCCTCGGGGGAGGGCATAGCCTTCGCTTTTGCGGGGCTGTTTCTCAGAGTATTGCTCTGCTCTTTCCCTTCAATTGCTTTCAGTATACAGTGCTGGTCACTGTCATTTATGGTGAGGTTTCTCACCATTCAATTCTTTTTGTTTTTTGTTTCACTGATTTTTCATCTTTTTTCACACACTGTTCCCATACTCTCACAGTTTTTGGTGGTGGCTCCGCGTTGTGGCGCTGAAAAGTTTCTCCGAAGAAAACTGACGTCAGCGTGCCGGGAGGGACTTATATGGCTCCACTGACGTCATGTCCGTGGACGACGTCAGGGCGGAGCCATGCGGCGCCGCCCCCCGGCGCGCAGAGGTGCTGCTGCAAAAAATTCTCCGGATCCAGTCTGACGCCTGGGGATATTCTAAGTTAAGGAAACTGTGTCTCTACCAGATACATCGTTACCGAAGGTAAGTAACTCGTTCATTCATGACAGTAGCTGTGGCTCAATTGCTGATTGCCACTGCATGTAAAGACATGGACCCGCCCACATACCAGGTGTGGCTTCACCGCCTATTAAATTTCTATGTGCAGGAGACAGTACTATATAAGAGCAAGGGTCGACTGGCCAGGTAGAAGGGTAGGAAGATATGGGAACCTCTGATGGTATGGCGTAACAGTAGAGGAGCTCAGGGAGAGCAGCCCTAAACTAGATTAGATTAAGCATATCCGACAGATATAAAAGGATTAAGTAAACCTCACGATGAAATAATGTATCTATGTATGTATCTGTTTTTTAGTATTTGTACAATGAGATGCGTAATATGAACTATGTATTCTATTTACTGAAAGTATTATCTATATGAATTAACTACCCAACTTCCTTTTTGTACCTACCTGGATTTTAAATAAAAAATTTAAAAAAAAGAGGATGGTATCCATAGCTCCTGGCCATAAGCTCCTGCCCTCCCATCAGGCAATCCCTCAGGGAGGATCTGCTGTCGCAGCAGTGGGGCAGGGTTCTGCACCTGACCTCCACAATCTCCACCTTCATGCTTGAAAATTGAGCGGCGACAGCTGAACACCTTTTCCCTTTCTCCAGACATGGCTGATGTCATCTTGCAGCCAAGCGTCCCTCAACAAAAAGGATATACGCCTGTCTTTGGGATAAATTTGGGTTTGATGCTGTCCTGGTCAAACAATTTGGTTGTAATCTACAAATGGCAAGACACCATCTGTAGAGAACTGCCCATCTGAGAATGGCTGCAACCACTGCCATCCCCTTTGTCAAGGCATGGGGAAGTGAGGACAAATGGAAGGACCTCAAACTGGTAGTGTTCCGATCCGACCGTGAGTTGGAGCTACTTCCTGTGTGACTTCATGATAGGGATTTAGAAGTTGGCATTTTGCAGATCGACCGACTTCATCCAGTCATCTGCTTCCAGCATAAGAAGAAACTGAGTGAGGTAAAGCATCTTAAGCTTTTCCTTTTTGAGAAACCAGTTTGGAACTGGGCGGTCTAGAACCGGTAAACAGCCCTTATAACGAATCCGTCATCCCGCATGCAATTACAACGCAGTCGCTACAACGACTGCGTTGTAACAACGCATACCATTACCCCGCAAGTCGTGACAATGACTTGCGGAGGGGGGAGAAGGTGTTGGATTTTAAATCCAACACCTTCCCTACTGTCCGCACAGACTGGAGTTGGAATAGTAAATTATACTATTCCAACATCCAGCGCCCCCCTCCACAAGTCGTTGTTACGACTTGCGGGGTAATGGTATGCGTTGTTACAACGCGGTCGTTGTAACGACAGCATTGTAATTGCATGCGGAGTGAAGGCATGCGTAATAAGGAGGCATATTCTCTAGAACCTGATGTAGCCAGCTGTTCGTTTTTGGGATCAGGAAGTACCGGGAATAGCATCCTTGACTCCGTTCCTGCTCTGGAACCAACTCTGTTGTGCCCTTTATGAGCAAGAATTGGATTTCCTGTTGAAAGACATGCAGATCGTGTAGGAGTTCATCTGGTTGGCAAGTAATGGAAGTAGGTTCTTTGTAAATAGGATAGGGTACAAGTCCTTCTTACTATTTCCAAGACCCAAAGGCGTGAAGTCATGGTCCTCCACACTTGTGTAAAGGAGCAATACCTGTCCTGTAACGGGCTGAGTGTGTTCGGGTGGAGTGGAACTAGGGCTGCTTACCTGAGGTGGCTGGGGAAGGAGGAAGAGGTGTAGACCAGTATGTTCCTTTGCCTCGCCCTCTATATTATTTGCAGATGGGTTTTGCCTGTCATCTCCTTTGGTTGGCGTCCTGCTGATAGCCTCAAAACGAGAAGCCTCTGCAGATGCCCGAAACTTTCTGTAGTACCTGGTTTGGGTCTGAAGACCAAGGTATCTGGCCGTGCCTTACTGTCATTGAAACTCTCTAATGTAGAGTCTGCTTTAGTACCAAAGAAGCGAGACCAAGCAAATGAAAGGTCCATTAGTGTGGCCTGTACGTTCTGCGAAAAGGCTGAGTTTAGTAACAAAGCATGGCAACGTAGGGTGACGTGCGATTCGATGGCTCTTGCCACTGAATCAGACAACTGTAGGCCATACTGAATAACCTGTGTTGCAGCAGCCTGACCATACCCACTGAGCTCTGTAAAGTGGGTCTGAAAGTCATCCGATGGTGTAAATGACTGCTTTTGCTGATTCCAGTAAAGCATTAACATACCTGCCAAGGAGGCAAGTGACATTGATGAATTTGAGGGCAATGCACCTTGCTGCAAAAATGTTTTTGCGCACTACTCTATTTTCTTCAATTCCCACTCAGATGAGAGAAGATCCTGGAGTTTGATTAGAGAATCAAGAAGCCTGGCTAGGCTCTAGGGAGATGGATGTGCTGAAAAAAAAATCTGCATCTCCTGGAGCCGGTTTATATTGCCGATCAGTTGTTCTTGAGACAGCAGCAGAAGTGGTCAGCTTTTCCCATATGGCCAGTATGGGTTCTGTCAGGACTTCATTAAACTAAAGTAATGGTTTCACTGTAGGGAAGATGCAATATAAGACCTCAGAGAAGAGGTTTCATTTTACTTCTGTTGATGACAACTGCAGGTTCAGCATGTCTGCTGCCTTTTATTACTGTATGTTATGAGGTCACTCCCATTGGAGAAATACAAGTTGGGGGATAAATGCTCCCATTCTGTGCAAGTATCAAGTCCACTGACATCCTATAAGCCTTCAAAATCTGGGTTGAATATGGTTTGCCTATCCTTGTCATCTTCAGCTCTTGGATTATATTGAGGATCTGAGTGCCCAAAAACTGTCTGCCGTCCATCAACATGCTTTGTATCTGCCTTCTGGAGCAGTGGGTCATCAGGGCCATATTTTCCGGCTCAGGTGGATGTGGTGCCAGCGGAGTCAGTGAAGTATGTTGGCTGTGGCTTGAAAGGCATTGACTGTGGCTCCGATGGCATTGTGTGCAGCACCAGGGGGAATCAACCCCAGTGCTGGAGAGATGTTTGGGTCCAGCAACAAAGAGCTCAGAATAGCCAGTGCAGGTGGCGTTGTTCCCGTTGCCGATCTGGCTGGTGGTAGAGTTGGATTTGGATTTATCAATGACACCTGCTCCAGTTACAGGAATGGAGTGAAGAGCGCCAATTGGTAGGGCGCCTGCAATTCTAGTGAATAGGGGATCATGGCTCTGTTATGCTGAACATCCCGTTCAGAAACCTTGGGTCACCCTCAGGTGTTCGAAACTCGGGGTATGGTAGACCAGGCTGCGGCCTTGAAGCAGATGCCATGTCGTATGGAGCCACAGGTGCCAGATCCTTCGTTGTACCTTCTGTTGGATCTTGATCTAGCGCTTGTCAAGGAGAAGTCAGAGGTATTGGTGAATTGCTTCTCGAGTGTCAACGAGATTCATGTCTCTTTTTTATGCTTCTTTCTTGAGAATTTCGAAGAAGGTTCTGACTGGAGTCTTTGATCTCGGTCAGAACTTACGGTGTGCACTTCGTTCTGCTTGCACTCTGGCCATGAACATCTTGACTTCCCATTCCTTGTGTTTTTTGGGATGCATTTTCTGGCAAGACTTGCATCATGGTCTGAACCTAGGCACTAGAGACGGGTGTCGCCTGAGTCAGTGATGGACATCCGGCCCTCACAGTCGCGATATGTCTTTGATTCAACTGTTTGCGTGGTGAAATATTTTATGAAAACTGCACCTAAAATTACATAAAATATTAGAAATCATTGAAAACCAACTCCAGAGGAGAATTTACAGCTTTGGAACAAGTCTATGGCAAGGAAAAAGGGGAACTGATGTCATCACACCGGCACAAGGCTTTACGTGTGGCACCAAAGTGAAGCTGACACACCCTACTGGTGTGGGAGAGCTATCGAAGAGTTTCCACATCTAGACTGGTCCCTGGTAATATTCAAAAGTGAGGCATTTAGAAGGTGAGGGATCTGCAGGTAGTTATAGTGCCCACCAGGAAGATAGTTGCCGAAGGTAAATAACATATTCTTTTAGGGTTAGGGGATGGGTAGAGGCAAAGGAAGGTAAGGGCATTTTTTACGACCATGGTGGTGTTGCAGGTAAAGGTTTTTTTTTTTTTAAATATATCTCAAAGCTGCTGCATGGAGACAAAGATAATGCTGTAGGCCCAAGCTGGTGTAATGAGTGTGCTTTGTTCCATTACATTTTACAGGATATTACAGACCCAATGCGTTTCCGCTTGTATTCCCGAGCCTTGTTCACTGATGGGTGTTACCATTAAACCACATCAATTAAAGTGATCATTTGCGAACAGACAACATAGAAAGCATACACAATATCCTGTTAAGTCTTTTATCCTGCATATTTCATCATACCTCAACACAGTAAATCTGATCTTGCCTTGGTAGGGGAATAGGAAACACACATTCACAAATATTCACTCCCAGGAGGGGGTCTAGTGGCCCCTCCTGGGACGATTTCTGGCCCCGGGGACCCCATCCTTTGGGCCCAGCCTTTGTTGTGGGTGCCCTGGCCCCACCCATGGCACCCACTCACCACAGATGGGGACCGCGGGGTAGCCTCAAGGCCCCCACGGTCCCTGCCAGCTCCCTGCGTCCTGCAGGAGCTGGCTTTGCTTTTGGACAGAGGGAGCTGCTGAACATGCAGCTCCTTCACTCCAAAAGCAATTCTGCTCTGCTTTCAGCAAGCGAGAGCATTTTAAATGCTCTCGCTTGCTGAAAGCCGAGCAGAGTTTGCTATGGCTTAGCAAACTGCAATGTCCCGGGGGTGGGCACCCCGAGACATTGCTGGAGCCGGCACTGGGGGGTGGCAGTCCGCAGGGCCATATATGGCTCCACGAAGGGGCCGTGTGGCCCCCTCTTTCCAGTAGTTTGCCCCAGGGAGGTGTTGATCCCCAGGGGAGCCACACAGCTCCCTTGCAAGTCATTTACATATTTTGCCCCAGGGAGGTGGCAATCCCCGGGCAGAATGGGGAAGCTGCGTGGCTCCCCCGCAAGTATATTTTGGGTGGTGGTGGTCCCCTGGGCTGCAGGGGAGGCCACAGGGCCTCCCCCACATTCCTTTAAAAGAAATGTGTGTGCCTCAGGGAGGTGGCGGTCCCTGGGGCAGCGGGGAGCCTCGTGGCTCCCCCGCCAGTAATTTGCATGTTTTGCCCCAGGGAGGTGGCAGTCCTCGGGGCAGCGGGGAAGCCGCGCAGCTCCCCACCGGTAATTTGCAACTGCCAGTGGGTAAGATGGATATATATCCATCCATCCTATTTGGGGTCGCCAGTAGGTAGTTATTGTTAGGATCTAGTTTCCATAGGAAAAGCTTGTTTTGACCTGCTTATAACTTTGGTGCCGTTTGACAAATCTTCACAAAATGTTCCCAAAAAAGTGGCATTATTTGTCTAGTTCTGCATGGAGAGTTTCAGTGTTATACGTGAAGCGGGGCCGAGAAAGGGGGGGGGGCGCAAAAAATGTGCATTTCCCATGCAATTTCCCATAGGGATTTTAAACACGACTACAGCCCGAACTACTGGATGAAATTACGCCAAATTTCGCAAAGAGGTAGTTTTTGGTTTAGAAAGAGCCTTTTTTGTGACTTGGTGTAAATCTGTTTAGTAGTTGCAGAGTTATTAAAGGAAAAACAAATTTGTATATCTAGGGACGCGGATCCCAGTGGTGTATTCGCGATGTCACGCGCCACCAGCAACTCCGTGATTGGCTCGCCACAACCTGACCGCGAGGTTGCAGCCTCCATTTTAAGTCTCGGGGGAACAGTCCTGGGTCTTAAAATGTTTCTGCAAAATGATTAAAGGATTCAGGGTAGACGTACTCTGACCCCAAGGGTGTGTTAGAGGAGTGTCAGACGAACCTGTGTTGAGGATGAAATTGAGTTCTATCGGGGTTACTTTTCCACTGCGGGAATCCGTGGATCCCCCACGAAGCTAAGCGCAGCCCCTCACGTGAAATCTGTGATGGATCCGTGAATCTTGATGCACTTTAAAAAAAACACTTTACAACCGACGCAGACCACCTACACAGGTACTCTGAGGCCCATTTACAGACCCACAAAGGCAGCTACGCACCCACACACAGACCTACGCAGGCATTCACACACCCCCTCACAGATCCACTCAGAAATACACATGCCCACTCACAGACCCACACAGACACCCACTCACAGATCCACTCACAGACACTCACACACCCATTCAAAATATAAACATAGTTAGTACACCACAACGTCTGTAAACCACAAATGATCCTAACTTATTAGTCTTGGCAAAGCAAGTGTGTTTTAAGGGTACTGCAACTTAAAAAATCTGTAATCCTTGAAGCATGTGAATGCATCATGCATCTATCAGACCACAATCTTTTCTGTAATCACTTTGCCCTCTGGGATATTTCTACTTCTCTCCTGGTGACATTAGAGTATGTGGTCTTTTAATAAAATTAGTATAGGTAAACAAAAGCACAAATCAACTTGAAAGCTCCATTCACACACCCACTAATACACTCATAAGATCTCTCACACACCCACTCACAAACCAATGCAGCGACTCGTACACACACTCACAAACCACTCGTAAACCCACTCGGGCTCATGCAGCCACTCACCATGGCAGCGGAGCTCATGCTAACTTAGCAATGTCGACAATGACCCTAATGGCCATATAACATTTACACTTATCAAAAGAGCCACTCACACACCCAGTCACACACCCACAAAACCACTACACCCTTCCCACTAATAGACCTATACAGCCAATCGCACACAAACTCGAACTCATATGGCCACTCACACCCAGTCTATGACACATACAGCCACTTACCCACCCTCTATGACACATATAGCCACTCACACACCCATCCTATAAGATTACAGTTACAAAAATAAAAGAAAACTTTAAAAATTCACTTAAAAAAACTGGTTACAGGGACGTTATAGTTAGGTAATAGAACTTCCAGTGTATGTGTATATATGTATGTATATATATATATATATATATATATATATATACCTACCTACCTACCTACCTACCTACCTGCAATAGCCAATTTATAGTTGGAACCAACTTTTCCCATAGATGAAGCATTTTTTGTTTTGCTAATAACTTTGGTGCCATTTGACAAATCTTCATGAAATTTTCTAAACTAGTGTCCCAGTTACTGTAGCTGCTGTTTGCAAAGTTTCGGGGTGGTTGGGCAAGCGGGATCCGAGAAAAAGAGGGGGTCCAAAAACACCCTTTTTCCATGCAATGTCAATGGGGATTTTACATTTTTTAAACACGACTGCAGCCTGAACCACTGTATGGAATTGCACCAAATTTGGCAGAAAGGTAGATCTTGGTCTGGAAAGTGACCTTTGTAATTTTGTGTGAATCTGTTCTATATTTTGGAAGTTATTAAAGAAATACATTTATAGATATCTAGGGACCCGGATCTACCCAAGGGATTTGCGAGTACCCTTGATCCGGGGTAAAAGCAATGCCCTGATTGGTTGGCCGCAACTTAAAAGGAAAGTTGCTGACACCATTTGTTTGTCAGAACACATAAGGGGTCAGGATACAGGCATCCTGATCCTATAGGACACATGAAGGGGTCCTTCATCAATCAATCAATCAGGGAATTGTGAAGCGTGCTACTCACCCGTGAGGGTCTCAAGGCGCTGGGGTTGGGGGGGCAGCTCCAGGTCAGCTGAAGAGCCAGGTCTTGAGGCTCTTCCTGAAGGTGTGCAGAGTGGGGGAGCGTCTGATGTTGATGAGCAAAACACTGCCCCAAAATGTTTTTAGGGCACAAATCAAGGATCTGCGGGTACGAGTCCGAAGCCCATGGGGGAACCTCAGACACCATGGATGCATGCGGGGTGGTTGGCTGCAAGGCCTGACCACCACGGGCCAGGCCCTGGGGCCAACCATCGCCATGCATGGCCTATGTACGGTAAATATATATTAGTTTGTTAAACAAAAAATAGAAATTCACTGCAAAAAACAAAAGTTACAGGGACGTTTTAGTTAGGTTGACATTTTACCCACACATAACAATAGAAATTCAGCAGTTCTAGTTTTACTTGCAGTTATACTTATCTGAATAAACTATTACTCGTGCTGTTAAGAACCT
This sequence comes from Calotriton arnoldi, assembly GCA_963921515.1. NCBI lineage: Eukaryota > Metazoa > Chordata > Amphibia > Caudata > Salamandridae > Calotriton > Calotriton arnoldi. Next base: position 1,529,418 of record CAWUFW010000262.1, read on the forward strand.
TTAGGCCACGAGTTCTAGTTTCTTAACATAAGTTTAACTATAAGTATAACTATAACTGCAGAATTTCTATGTTTTTTTTGTGGGTAAAACGTCAACCTAACTAGAAAGTCCATGTAACCTTTGATTTTTTTTCAGTGAATATTTGTGTGTGCGTAGGTTTAAATAATATCAGAATACACAACATTCAATGTGGGGTAAAGGCATGCGTTCTAAAGCCCTGTGTGGTATTACAGTACATGGTAACAGTCAACAGGTTGTAGTGCCCACAGGGTAAAGGCATGCTGGCTAACGACCCGCAGTTCAACATCTAACATTCCCTACAAATGTCTTCCTTTGTTGCTGGGTATTGGGGACGAGCACTGTTCATGCTGGTGGGTTCATATTTATCTTGGAGTGTCTGGTACTTCAAACTTCTGACTCTGAGCATAGCAGCATGGCAAGGTGCTGCATCCAAACCTCTACATCTTACACTTCCATGTGTGGGGATTTACTAAAACCAATTAAAAGTCTTTGATCTAGCATCTGAGGTGGTTGGTGTCATTTTGACTGCTCACACCATTCGTCCAAACCAGTTTATACAGACCTGGTTGACGTTAGTTGCTTTATGCTAAGAGACACAGGGTGACCCTCTATAGGCTAGATGGTCTGATATACTTTTGTTTGTTTTATCTTTGAACTAGACCTTAATTTGGTTCTAATGTGCTCAATATGTACTAATTTCGAGCCTATTTAAAGTTTTACTCAGACTCATGGCTCAGAAGACACTCTTTCTCATTTCCGTAACTTGTGAATATTGTATTAGCTGGCTGACGGTCTTGGCAGTTGACTTCATATACTACAGTTTTTCCTGACAAACTGTTGCTTAGGGATACGTGCATCCTTTCTCCCAAAAGTGGTTCACTTTTCCGCATGGGCAGTTGATCATGCTTGCTAAATACTTTTTATCTGCCACACCCATTTGAAAAGGAGAGAGCTGCAACGGTTGGAATCAGTGTGCCAACAGTTCCAATATTGATGGGACTATGTCATATTGGGTGGATGGTCAGCTGTTTATTGTGTTCAATGGTACAAAGGAAAGGTTGTCCAGAAACAAACCTTGCAAAGCGTATTGTTACCTGCTTCATACTGTTAAGGCTTGGCGAAAAAGGATCGCACTGAGGGCATGGCTCATTCCACCATGATGAAAGCCATGATTACTGTTGTAGCGTGTTGGTCCTGTTCTGCACATTTTTCAGGCAGCTATGTGGACATCTGTCCATACTTTCACTAGACAATGCTGCTTTGAGTCACAAGGCCACAGAGAATGTAATTTTGCCCACTCAGCCTGCAGGACTTCGTGGTGCAAAGTTCACTCCCAGGATCCACATTCTTGGAGGTAGCTTTGCTTCGGTATCGATTCACAAGGTGAGGAATCGAAGAGTAGAAGTGTGCCCATCAGAACAAGTTTTGCAGCATGTGCTGCTGTAGATCACATGCTTTGCACAATCCTGTCCTTTAGTGTCGGATGTGGACCTTGCAAGCTCTTTTTATTGGACTTGAAATGACTATTTCCAAAATCCACAATTCACCAGGATGTAGACTCCATCTTAGATTGTTTTCTTTTGACATTGGGTTCAGGTGCACTTTCGGACTTCTGGCTGTGGCTCACTACATATGCAAATCTTTCTACAGCAGGCACTGGAATTATTTCCCACAGGAGATGAAGACAACATGTTTTCTAACCCCTTCGGAATCGGACCGGACTAGAAAATGAGGCAAGTTGAATGAGAATGAGTCATGGTTGGGGGGGTTTTATAGAGAAAACACCCTTTCTGTTCTGTCGTAAATGTAATAAAAGGTTCCTGTGGTCAGAACAACATTGGGTCTGCAACCTCTTATCTACCAAGGAATCAAAGAATTATACCTTACCACACCTTTGAGAATAAAAAGACCATTTGCTTTTTGTAAGGAACACCAGTTGGCACACTACAGAATGGAGTGTGTGGAGTCTCCTGTGCCATCAGCCGCAGTCTGCTGCAAACATCGAGGGAGCTTATTCAGATGGGAAAAAGATGGACCCCTCCGGTATCCTATGAGGCCAAATAGAGAGACTGCCAGAATTATTTTTTTCTCGTATGACTCAGACTCTGAAGATCCCACCATACACACCTTATGAGGATCTTCCTTCCAGAGTTCAATCTTGAGTGGAGCCTTGGCTCCAGGGCAAACTTTGCTTCTGAGACATCCATGCATCAAGCCTTGAGCCGCCGCTGAAAAGGCCTCCACAGTCTGCACCAACCACTGTTTCAGAGCTATCCTAGCCTGACAGCCCATCTTGGATCCAAAGAAGTCTCAACCCCTGGCCTTCGAGCCTTGACGGCGAGAGGCAACATCTCAGCACTGAGCTGCTGACCTGTCTTTATCAGAACTGAAGTTGACTTTAAGTGACTTTGAAACAGACCTCGTCACTGAGTGAGTCCACACCGTCACAGGAGCAGGAAGAGCAGCCTGATGTTAGGCAGTGAAGATTATATATCGGCCCAGTGAAGGCATATTTTGGCACGCCACCCACAGCTGCTCTGCATGGTCAATCGCATGGTAACAAGAAAAGACTTGTGTTTGAAGAAGCCACACTGGAAGAGCTAAGGACCCTTCTTATTCCCAAAAAGACAGGCAGGTCCAAGGAGAGTAGCTCACCACCTCATTCATTAGCACATTCTCAATCGCCATCATATTCTGCACACGCAGACCCTGAGCCAGATACTACCATGAATAATCCAGATCCTTACAAGCAGCCCATCCCAACGGATGATGGAGACCGTGCCTGGCATAACTAATACTAACTAACCACCATTACATTAAACTTCACATGGTGGTGGAGGAGGAAGACAACTTGTTTTGAAGAGTGTCTCTCCAAGCAGAGTGGTAGGTGTAATTCTTGCCGGAACTTAAGAGCATGCTCAAGTCCTTGGCAGAGAACTTCAAGCACCCAGATAATACCAGTATGGTCATAACAAGGGTGGAGGAAAAAAGATGAGGCAGCTCCAGAAGATCCTCTATACATTGGGGAAAGTGTAACCCGATTTCCCGGTGGTTCATACAGCCAGGAAAAGTGCTTTTGTCCAGGGCACTCGGGATGCCGCTGCTGATAAGTAAAGTAGGAGAATTGACACTGCCAGTATGAGAGAAGCCTTGGGGGCTGCCACTCAGTGGCGCATTGCTAATTCAGTGGGGCTGCTGTGCTATCAAGATATGACCGGTACCAATGGGAGGAAACTGAGTAGCTGATAAAACACCTGCCCGAAGCTTATTGCAAAAGAGGGAAGGAGCTAGTCCAGGAAGGAAAATATACCTCTAATGCCAATATCAGATGCAACCTTTCTTGGGTTCCATACTCCATACAGTAACAGGCCCAAGCAATGGGAGACTGATGGCATTTCAAAGGCTCTTACTCTACCTGACCGCGTCCTCCGACAGTGAGAACCACCATGAAACTCCTGGTAATGATTGAGTCTTGTATCACAATGCTTCAACATAATTGCTTGCACATGCATCCTCCACAGGAGTGTCTGGATAGGCAATGGTTACAAGCAACTCACAGGTAAGAGCCTCTAGTGCTGGTGGAGCCTAGAGTTCAGAACACATTTTAATTGTGCAACAACAAAAACTTACTGGGCAGGTCATTCCTCAACCTCCAAGCCACGTGTGATCATTACCACAGACAATTCCTTTACAAGAGTTGGCAGCACATTTGGGCTACCTCACAATTCGGGGCCAGTTATCTCAGTAATAAGGACTGCACATCAGTCTTCTGTAATTAATGGCAGTATGGTTAGTGCCACAAACATTTTATACAGCGATTCAGAACAAGACAGTGCTCATTCGTACACATAACATGTCCATTACATTTTACATCCCAAGACAAGGGAGCATGCATGCATTCCATATGCCCAACTTAAGACAATATGTTATTGGGTCTTTCCTCCTGACAGAGCATCTCCTGTGGGTGGTCTATTTGTATGTGGACCTGCAAGACTCCTCAACAGAAAAACTAATTGAAATGAATGGCCAAGTACTTAAACAGTACTTTGCTGGAGTACCCCAATAGTGGATCTCTATGCTACTCAAAAGAACGCAAAATGCCAAAGCTTTGACTCTAGATGCCCACAGTCCTTTGGCAGTGTTCTACTGCTGAACTGGTCAAGGATATTTGCCTACATTTTTCCTCCACTACCACCAATCCCATATATAGTGAGGAAAATAGGCACTCCTCCTTTTAACACCCACTTCAGCATGGCAACCGTGGTACTCAACACTACTAGGATATCAGTACATCCTTATAAGAACTACATCTACACACAGGCCTACTGTCACAGCATCAGATCAACTACAACCCCCAACTCTTAGGACACTAAATCTTGCAGTTTGGCATCTGAAGTTGTAGTTTTCCCAGGCACCAAACTTGATCTGTAAGATTTAAACAGCATTGCTCCCAGGTGGCGTTGTCTAGCTCAGCGTTTACTCGTTCCTCCCTGAATGTGACGATGTTGCAGCATATAAGCACCACTCCAGCACGTCAACATTTCCTCTTTTCTGCACTTTTGTATGCGGATCGAGAGCTCACTCCACCTTTTTCCTTGTCAATTGAAAAGATTTTTCTAGTGTGCAAGGGGACTATTGTCTCTTCTAAAACTACGGGGTTTAAACCTCGTAGGGACTCTGATAAACAAATATTGATAAGCCCCCATGTGGTGTGCCTCTGGTGTTTCGGTATGGGACACTACTCTTGCAATGTGTGCCCTTATGAACCCCAATGTGATCCGGGAACGTGAAGTGAAGCAGTGCATTGCAGATCACAGAAAGAAGTCACGGAGGTCCTGCTTGAAGTGGTGGGTGCTGACTCATTCCTGCTCTCAAGGCCGTCACCACAACAGGTCCCGCTAATTTAAAGCAGAAGCTCAAGAAGATGGGGATAGAGGACAAGGAAGAGGAATGTAAAAAACAAAAAAAAATCACTTACCTTATCGCCGCGTCTCTGCTCTGTCTCTCTTCCGTCTGACTCAGGCCAGGAAAAGGAACCAGGAAGCACACCCAGGCTCCCCTGACCAATCACAACACTGAGACGGGGACTGGGGGCCTGGGCATGTTCTCCAGACAGGCTGTAATGCAGCCTGTGTGGAGAACATGCAAAGTGCACATGACGGTTTGGCCACCCCTGAGTGCTGGCCAAGCATTCATGCGCACTTGGAGTGGGCAAACCACTCCTCCCCTGCCATGCTCTGAGAGCAGAGCAGCCCTGCCCACCTGCAAAGCAGCTGGTAACAATATGATAATAACATTGAGTTATCATTTTATTTTTCCTTTAGTCACACTGCTTAAGAGCAATGAGGCGATGCTCCTCTGCCTTAGCGGAGGAGCCGCCACTGGTGGAAAGTCGTGAAAAGTAGCTGACATCAACGTGCTGAGGTGGCGCCTATTTAGGTAACGTGGACGTACTTTCCGATGCGGACGGCGCCGACCGACGCCACCTACCCGTATGCAGAGATTCTCCTCACAAAAATTCTTCCGGATCCAGTCTGATGCCTGGGGAAATTCAAAGGTAAGGAATCTGCGGCTAGATATGGTCTCTAACAGATAAGGCATTGCCGAAGGTAACTTGTTCGTTTAAATAATCTATTGGTATGTGGGTTATTAAAGGTTTGACACAGATCTTCCCTCCCAACCAGTTTGTGATGTCACAGTGGGAACATAACTTGATCTTGACATTCCTCCTGTTTACTCTCTTTGAGCTCCATGTTGCATCTTCTGACCTTAGAGACTGATTTTCCCATTTTGATCACTGCAGCTTGTCACACAAGTGAACTGAGGCTCTATTAGTACGACCTCCCTACACCACCTTTTTTCTACAAAAATTGATGCTGAGGACTTTGGTGGCATTTTTACCAAATATCGTGACTCTCTTCCATGTTGGGCAATCCATCATTCTCTGTGTTCTTTTCCCCGCCACACCCCTTTAAAGAGGATACAAGGCTCCTTCATTTGGACCCCAAAATAACTTTAATCTTTTTGCATGGATCACATCAAGGACCATTGGGTGGATGATCAGCTTTTTGTGGAGTTCTCTAGAGCGAAGAAAGGAAACACTGTGCAAAAAAGGATGACCATAAGCTTTTTGTGGGGTTCCCTGGAGCGAAGAAAGGAAACACTGTGCAGCAAAGGACTCTGTTCAGGTAGATAAACCCCTGCATTAAGATCTGCTATGCATTAAACAAATAGCCTGTTAAAGGTATGAGAGCCGATTATACCAGGGCTGAGTCTGCCACCACTATGTTGGCTTGTGGAGTGCCCATCCTTAATATCTACACACCTTCACAAAACAGTACTGCCTTCACAGCATTGTCCATCAGAATGCTTATTATCCCTGTTCGATCCTGCAGAATTTTCTGATCTCAGCCCGCTCCACAGTCCCTCCACCTTTGGGAGGAAGTGCTTTGGAATGTATTCTAAAGGTGAGGAATCTACAGTTAGAACTATTGATCAGAATAACAAGTTCATTACCTTTGGTGATGCTCTTTCTGGTTGATGTTCTATGTAATCACAGATTCCTCACTACCATTCCCTGCTCCTTGTTCTGTGAAGTGGGCTCTTTTTGCTATCTAAAAAGGTCCCAAATTAGACATTTGCACACTGGTTCCAATAGTTCTTTGGTGCTCCGCAGCTGAGGACGCAGAAAGAGTAAAGCAAGAAACTGATGCCGGTACATAAAAGTAGTGCTTCTAATTAGCTCAGCTTTCTCACTTCCATGACCTAACGTGGACCTGCACGTCGCCACCCAGCAGTGCACGGAAGCACTGCTATGAAAATCTTAAAGATCCATTCTGGTGCCAGGGGAATATTCTAAGATGAGCAATCGTAAGTTAGATTATCCACCAGAAAAGCATTACCAAAGGTAAGTTAATTTGGTTCTTACTCTCGGGATGCAGATGCCTGACATTGTCCATTGTGATAACGATGATAGCAGTGAGGTGGGTAACCTTCCCTCTTCCTGCAGACATGGACACTGGTATGTTGCTCTACAGGACGCTAGTGGGCTTGATGCTTCTGGAGAGGTTGACTAAGTGTCTTTTGGGACTCCCATTGGATGAGGTGGCATTATTAACAGCTATTCTAAAAGCATCTGAGGTACTAGAGCTACCCTAACCCATGGAGAAAAACAATGCAAATAATTTCACTGAGATTTCAGTCCTCATCTGTGGCTTCAGAGCCCTTGCTTCCATTCATTGAGGCCTTAATGGAACCCATGCTGGTTGTGTCCCCGTGCCAACTTCTGCCCCATTGGAGAACCATCAGGTCTCCCGCTGCCATCATCTGGTGCCAGGGACCCATATTTCTGCTTGAAGCAGAACCTGGGATAGTTCCCTGTAGCTCCCCCCATCGGAAATCCAACAAGATTGAAGCATGGGACAGAAAGTTTACTCTTCACGGAGCCTTGACAGTTGTTCCAAAATGCAACCTGCTTCCATGCTCGCTATGCACACGCCTTTTGGGAGATTGCTCAGATGGTCATGCCAAATCATTACGACCGCTTGTGAAACCACTTTACAGAGGCCATATGCGATAGGCAGGTTGTAGCTAAGCAAATCCACAGGTCAGGTTTCGATATTGAACTCAGTGGCTTGCTTGATGGGGTCCACTTTCATCATTCAACACCTCACCTGGTTACATTCCTCGATTTTCAGGGGATGCCCAGGCCAATCTGATGGATTTGCCATTCGATTGCTTTTGTCTGTTTGGTAAGAAGGCTCATTTGGCCCTAGAGAGGCTCAAATTAGGATGTGGCTACGTTTCCTTCCCTGGGGCTGACCCCCACCACTGCTCCATTTCACAGGGAATACTGCAAGTTTCACAGATACTCCAAGAGAATTCATTTTGGCAGTGTCAGCCATCCAACCAGTACAACAGCCAAATCCATGCGTGCATCAGTACAGAGTGTGCAGGGACTTGAGGAGTCACCTTGGCCAGCAGCAACATTCTTCCTCCTTTTCAGCCCCCCATAAAGTCACTTTAGCTTGCTTGCAATGGAGCATGGGTGGCCTGTGGGAGGGAGGGTGTCCTACAATCTTTAGAATTGGCGAGACATCATGGCGGACTGTTGGTTCCTGCAGATAGTAGAGCAGAGCTACATCCTCCTTTTTAAGAAGTTTCTGCTCACCATTTCCTCCTGTCTCTTGGGGACTTCAGTGGATCATGACCACATTCTGCATCAGAAGATCTTGATTCCTTTGAATAATGGACACATGGAACTGGTTCCAAAGCACAAAATTGGTTAGGGATGTTAGTCTCATTACTTTGTGCTCTCCAAGAAGGGTGATGGGCTTTGTCCTATATTCCAGCTTTGGGTCTTGAACATCTTCCTCCATAATGAAAAATTCAAAATGCTGTTGCTTTTGCAGGTTTTGTTGGCTCTAGAGCTGAAAAGCTGGATTATGTCCCTGACTTTATCAATTTGAAGTTCTAACCTTCGGATTCACATTGGCACCTTGAATCATTATCAAGGTGATGGCAGTGGTTGAGACCATTCTTCACAGGTTGGGAATATGGGCATTCCTGTAACTCAGTAACTGCCTACTGAAGGCAGACTCGCCACAGCTGGTATCGGACCACCTGAGTTCCATGGCGTCAGTGCTGTTCAACTTCCCATCAACCTGTCAAAGTTGCATCTGGAGCCCGTCCAGCATCTCTTCTTCATCAGGGAGTGTTTAACACGACATCCCTCAGGGCCTTTCCACACTCCCAGCGGATTCAGGACATTCAGTATATTATTCTAATGTTTTGGGTAGGGTGGCTTTTCTTCCGGTCTTGGCAGTCCTTTGCCTGTGGGCCCCCTGGCTTCCTGTATCCTTTGGTCACCATGCCTGTTAGTGCATGCAGTCCCTTCAGTGTGCCTCCCCATAAAGTGGACTGAACACTAGGGTGGACTTTCAGACTACATCTGAATTTTCCCAGAGTCAGCAAAAGAACTTTAGTGGTGGTCAGTGATGGGGAACCTCACTTGTGGGAGACCCTTCTGTCCTCCACCAGCATCAGCTACATTGGTGACAGACGCCTTCATTCAAAAGTGGGGTGCACATCTGAAGGCCCTGGAGATCAGAGTGTTTTGGTCTTCAGTTGAGCAGAGGTATCATATCATCCTATTCGAGCTTTGGGCAATCCATCTGGTGCTGAAGGTGAATGTAAAGACTGATGACCTCGGTCTGCATCACCTGGCCGACCATGAGTGGCATTTCCATCCAGAGGTGGTTCAGTCCATTTTCTTTCTCTGGATCAGTCCTCCAGTGGACCTCTGTTTCACTCACGAGAACATGCAGTGGTCGCCATACGGCGCCTGTCATTTTATTTTGCATGGAGATCTAGCCAATGCACTTCATTTGTAGAGGGACTTTCCACTCATTACTTGTTGTCTTCTATCTCTCCGATTCCCCTGGGTGTGAGGAAACTGCATTCAGCTGTTGGCAGATGATCTTTATTGTACCAAATTGGCCGTAGAGAAGATGGTACGTAGATCTGCTTTCTTAACCCTGTGTTTGCCTTTTCTTCTTCCAGTCAGAGGGAACCTCTTCTCACAGTTGGAGAGGCAGGTTTTACATCCCAAGTTATTTCGATTTACCTTTGGAGGTGGTGAATGTCATCTTATCAGCTTGCCATCCCTGTACCGCATCTGTTTACTCTGGACATTGGTCCTGGTTTGTATTTTGGTGTGCTATGGAGTAGGTTGATCCCTTAAATTGTGTTTTTTCGCATGTATTGCGCCTTGCAATTACTTTAGCTCGGCAATGCCTTGCAGTGGGTACAGTTAAAGATTATTTTTGGACCATGTTGGCCTTCTTATCTTACCTGACTAACTTTCACTGTTCAAGTCCCTGATTGTGATGAGGTTTCTCAAAAGGTCCACTACATGTTTTCTCCTTCACTGTTTATAATGACTTAGTGGGAACTTTGCTTGGCACTCACCTGATTTGGGCTCCTTTCAAGCCAATGCATCGCTGGCCTTTGCAGCTGTTGACCATTAAATGTTTCTTATTGCTATCACCTTGCCTCAGTGTGTTAGCGGGCGGCAGCCTTTGTTGTTTGTCCTCCCTTCACTTCTTTTTTCCCAGATGAACTGGTTCTCAGAACAAAGACTTTGGTCGATCTGAGGGTTGTCGCACAGTTTTATGTGGGGAGGTCGACCCACCGGCTAATCTTCTGTTCACCTCATCTCACCAAGGAGAAGGGGATGCTCCATCACTTGATCCCCACAGGGCACTCAGCTTTTATATGGACCATGAATGAACGGTTGATTATCAGCAGTTCCACTACTAAGAAGGGCTGAGCCATTCAGAAAAGAATGCTTTCCAGTTGGACTGTGATCTGCAATAAGATCTGCTTTGCTCTTAAAAAAAATAGGAACTCCCTCGGGGCATCAGAACTCATTACTCCAGGCTGAAGGTCTCTTCTTCTGCGTTGTCCAGAGCTGTTCCGGTCCTAGACATCTGTCGGGTTGAGACATAGCATTCGATCCATACCTTAACCGCATATTGCTTTGATTCTGAAGTCCACAGAGATGTCCAATTTGCCACATATGTTATGCAGTACTTTTTGGTTTGATCATCTCCTCACACACACCACCAGGGAGATGCTGCTTGACTTTTGATATAAGACGTAAGGAACTGCAGGTAGGAGTGTTCATCAGAAGAACCAGTGACTTACCTTTGGTAATCTTTTTGGTGGATCTGCCTGCAAATTATTCACCTAATTTCCACCTCTAAGGGGTGGAGAAAACAGGCAAACTGATGTTGGTGTGCCGAAGTGGCACTTATATGGCTTATAGTGAATTATTGTTCGGGGCGGTTCTGTGGGGAAAATTTCAGCAACCACTCCTGGCTAAATTTCAGGAACCTTTTGGTAAGGGTAAGAAGTAAGCAACAATGATCATCACTCACTCAGCAAGCATGCTCCAAAGTTTCCCAAGTATAGAGATTATTGCATTCGTATACACTTCCTAACGAATATATGTGGTCTTCCAAAGCCAATTGGGGGCATTTTGCAGTAAACTGCTTATGAAATAAACATTTTTGCAACAGGTGCTTATCGCACACTTAACATACAGTATCTTGAACATTGTTAATGGATTAGAAATCAGACCGTTTCAATCAGCATTGCAAAAGCACATTTTATATATAATGTTATGTAGCATGTGCATCATGGGCATGTCACCATAATGACAATGTTCAAGTACGGTCTCTTTTACCCCTCATTCTTGGTCACCAGCCTAGTTGCTGAAAAGAACTGTTGTGTTAGATCACAGACCTACCTAATTCCCAATACTCTCATGGGGCCATTGTTTTAACTCTGTCCCATCTCTTGGCTAAACCTGCACAACTCTAAAGCACAACCTGGTAAAGCTACATATTTCAATCCTTGCTCTTCATCAGATCCACTTTTACTCTACACATACCTTTGCCCTCTGATGTAAATTCAGCTACTGCTATTATTATTATTAAATTATTTATAAGGCGCACAGCTACCCGGAGGTTTCCCGGCGCACAGGACAGATTGCAGACAAATCGGAAGCTTTTTACTGGTTGAAAAGCCAGGTCTTCAGGCCTTTGCGGAAGCTTTTATGGCTAATTTCGTGGCGAAGTGGGGAAGGTAGTGAGTTCCACAACATTGGGGCCAGATAGAGAAAGAACGTCCGCCCATACGTGAAAGTTTAAATCTAGGAACTATAAAGTTAGCTTGGGATGCAGAGCGAAGTAGACGGGGCGGAAGATATATCTGGGCTAGGGAGCATAGGTAATGGGGTGCTGTACCTAGCTTAATCTTATGCATATAGCATAAGGCCTTAAATTTAGTCCGTTGCTCGACCCTGAGCCAATGGAGATCACGTAAAGAGCCTGTGATGGAGGATGTTGTCGATACCTGACAAAGTAGCCTGGCTGCAGAGTTCTGCACCACCTGTAGCTTGCGTACTAATTCTCTATTTGCTCCTAGATAAAGGACGTTGCCATAATCAAGCCTCGACATGATTAGGGCCTGGATGACTGTTCTTTGAGTAGATTCAGGCATCATCCATAATATCTTACGGAGCCATTTGAGAATAGTGAAGCAGATAGAAGTGGTCTTCGCTACTTGCTGTTTCATAGTCAGCTGATCGTCAATCACTATGCCCAAATTACGTACAGTATGTACAGGTTTAGGAAGTTCACCCATTTCAGGCGGCCAGTGATGCGGGCCCCAAAGATCTTTATCCTTCGCCATGATCAAAACCTCCGTTTTTCCTCCATTTAGCTTTAGCCAGTTAGTGTGCATCCAGTTGGCAATTTTATACAGCCCTAACTGTAGGGATGAAACCCTGGATTTGTCATTGGCGGATAGTGAAAAGAGAAGCTGGGTGTCATCTGCATAAGAGAAGATTGACAACCCAGCCTCTTCCGCGATGGTAGCTAAAGGGCTGACATAAAGATTGAATAGCATAGGACTAAGTATCGATCCCTGAGGCACTCCATGAGGAGATGCATAGGTCTTGGAGCAAGCCGATGAAGAGAAAACCTGAAAAGTCCTGTTAGTGAGGAAGTTTTTAATCCATTCCAAAGCTGATCCAACAATTCCCAGGGACTGGAGAGCTTTTAGAAGGGTAGAATGAGATACCGTGTCAAAGGCGGCACTCAGATCTAATAGAATGAGTGCCACCGTTTCCCCTTTATCCAGGAGCAGGCGTATTGTTTCGGTAACTCCTAAGAGAGTAGACTCTGTGGAGTAACCGGCTCTAAAGCCTGATTGGGATCCGTGTAAGATGTTATTGGATTCCACAAACCGTGTAAGTTGTTGATTCACGTGTTTTTCTAGGATCTTAGAAAAAACAGGGAGTAGGGAAATTGGGCGGAAGTTGGAAGGCTCAACTGGATCCGCATTTGGTTTCTTCAAAAGAGGAAGAACCATTGCGTGTTTCCATTCTGCAGGTAGAGTGGCTTCCCTCAGTGAGGCATTAAGTAGATCCATGATAATCCTCAATGAAGAGGAATTAAGTTTTTGAAGAATATTAACTGGAAGTGGGTCATTAGGTGAGCCTGATTTTAAGACTATTTAAAATGGAATTGAAAGATAAAGGGTCTAAGGGTTGCCAGTTTGTTACTTTCATGGTAGACGCCGAGTCCAAGAACCCGACTAGGGTGTTACAGTCGGAAGTGGGGGATGGATTCATTAAATGCTGTGCCATTTTAGTAGTTGCCGACTCAAGCTCTGCATGGATCTTTTCTACTTTTTCGATGAAAAACTTCGCCACAATTTCACAGTGTGCTTCATCAAGTGTCAGGGGTACCGGTTGACAGGTTGCTCCCGAGAGATCGCCGACTAATTTAAACAAGACTTTAGCATTATTTTGTGCTGATGTGATAGTTTTGTTCACATATTCCGCACGCGCTGCTTTACATAGGATATTATATTCTCTCTTAGCAGTTTTATAACACTGCTTGGATTCTAAGGCATAATCCTTCCTCCAACATCTTTCTAAAGCCTTACATTTTGTTTTTTCAATTTTTCGGTGAACCATGGGGCAGGAGGACGGTGATTATTTAATTTCTTAAGTGAAATGGGAAGGCAGGTGTTCACAGATGCCGTTATCCAAGTGTGGATGGTAGCTGTGTCCGAGATTTGAATGGGAGACAAATCAGGAATATTGCTCACCAGGTGTTGATTTAATGAGTCAATATCTAGTTTCTTCCAATTTCTGCTCCTAACTTTAGGTGCGGAGATGGCCGAACTATTAGACTGTGAATCCAACATCAACCTAAAATTTACTAAAAAATGGTCAGACCAGAGTAAAGGCAAAGCTTTTTGGCTATGAATGTTGGGTAGATTCGAGAATATGGGGTCAAGCAAGTGGCCACCCCTATGCGTAGGACCCGAATTACAGAGTGGTATGTTCATGGCTTCTAGATCGGCAATCAAGCTGGAGCCAATCTTACATGTAGGATCGTCAAAGTGAATGTTAAGGTCGCCCACGATGGTAAAATTGGCTGCATTGAGTAGAAAAGGGGCAATGATGTCAGGAAAGCTTGCCGCCCATAGCCCTGCTGCGCCAGGGGGGCGATACACCAGGAAGCCAGTCAGTGTGAACTGAGAAGTAAGGAGTAATCGAAAGAAGCCTGCTTCACAGTCTCCACAAGGTGGTGTCTCCCATTTACACGAATAATCTTTTTTAAAGATAATCGCGATACCGCCACCGATTTTATCTCCTCGATCCTTCCTAACAATTGTGTAGGTTGGCGGTAGGGCCGCTGCAATATCAGGGCCGGAGCTTTCGTGTAGCCATGTTTCCGTGAGGAAGATTGCATCTGGCTGAGGTTGTGAGTTATAAAGAAGATCAAAAATATCCTCCTTATGTTTCGCAAGAGATCTACAATTTAGATTAAAAAAAGTAAACTCTTTGGGTTGGGTTTTATTAGTTCTGCCCCCAGATGATAGTTGTTTAATGGGATAAGGCTGAGTGACAATATTCTGCGACTGTGGTTTCTTGTGTGAAGGAGTGCAGGTGAAATTACAACAAGGGCATGATAGAATAGGGCGGTCGAATTTGAAAGAAATGCAGTCCGCTTCTGGCCACTTTCGCAGATCATATAGTAGACTGGGGGAATATTTCCATATCGTTTTAGAAAAAGGGGCAGGGGTTGTGGCCGCGATCGGACGCGGACGGGCGCAGACGGGCTTGCCTTTGGCGCGCCGCCGGCGCGTCCGCTGCGTGAAGTGAGAGGCATGTATTTAAGGCCTCCGAGTCAGCTGTCTGCTGACGTCAATGCTCTCCCTCCCCCTGACCCCTCCCGAAGAGATAACAGACCGCTGTTCCCTCCACATCAATCGGGCGAGCCCGTGGTGGACCGGGGAGCAGACGGCCAAGAGAACAGGTAGGGAAGTGTGCAATTCAATTTAAAACTGCTACAATCTGTAATTTTCCCTTCCACTGTACCTGCGTCCATGCAGAGTTATGTGCTACCTCCTGGTGCAGGAGAGCTGCTTTGACTTTTTCAGATCAAGTCTGGCACCTGGAGGAGATGGATCATCCATGAGTAAGATCATTACCGAAGATAATTAACATGCTTGTACCAACCTTACTGCTGTTTGTGGAGGGATGCTTCATGATCCTTTTGGAGACACCTTGAGTCTGGACTGTTTGTTCGACTTTCACTATGTGTTCCCTCAGATTCCCCTCACTCAGAGAGTAGTTTAGAAGATAAGACGGCATAGGGCATATGTCTTTTTATAATTGCACTGACTGAGCAAAAAGTCTTTGGTATCCAGATCTCTTGCAGCTGAGTTTTAAGCTCCTGTTGCTGCTTCCAGTTTGGAGTCTTCTTGTATCACACTGCATCAACCAGATGTTGCATTCAAATGTGGCTCCATTATGCCTTCTTGGTTAAAACTTGCGAGGTTGACCCCACCTGTAAATTGCCAGTGTAGGTTTTTCTTTTTTTTTGCACATGTCCTACACAAAAGCATTTTACTCAAGCAGCTGATTGGTGTTTGACACAATTTAAATCCAACTTTCTAGAACCCCTAAAATCTAGAATTTTGAACATCTGCAAATTGTGGAGTCCTCGTCAGAGAAAGCATTGAATATAGCTGCAGTCTTGGGATAATCTAGCAGGTATTTTAGCTTGTATTTTGTCACTTGATCACAGGTTTTTTTTCAGCCTCCAGAGGTTGCAGTGTTTCTTAAGGGGGTTGCAAAACAAGTATCTGCCAATCCATTTGAATGTGTCCCAGTTGGATTTAATTTCCTTATGTCTTATATTTTACCACATGTGTCTTTTTGAGCCCCCCCTTTATTATGCATTTGCTCATTTGCCTAGACCATATAAGTATTCTGGTGGATACTTGGATCAGCAGATTCCTCAACTTGGGAATATCCCTAGGCGCCAGATTGAATCCGGACAATTTTTCTCAGCAATTACTTTGCTCACCAGTAGGTTGCATTGTGCTGTTCTATGTCTGGTCCGTCCTGCACCAGTTGTAATGGAGGGGCACCTAAATAGCCGTCACCTCTAAGCACTGATGCCAGTCCTATTCTTTTCATGCCTTCGGATGTGGATCCAACGATCGCACCCTCTAATTCTGTCAGGCCTGATAGACCTTTTCGCCCAAAAAATTACGGTATGCATATGACATGTCCGCACCCAAAACAACAGGTTTAAAACCATGCAAGGACAGCCACAAACAGATGTCAATGACTGATCCCAATGAGGTCGGTGTCTGGGTTCCAAACATGATTTGTTGTTGTATGACATGAGCATGTAGGTGAACCCAAAGGCCATACAAGACCACGAAGCTCATCCTACATCGCGGAACATAGTCAAGAGACAAATAAGGCCCGTCTCTGTTGAAGTCAAGCGCGCAGATGCGGTCTTGCTCCCTAAGTCGCTCACAAGATAGTTTGTCTACAAAGTCAAGATCCTCAGGTAAGTTGAAAAAGTCAAAGAAGCACAAGAAGTCAAGCACGACTCCCCTTCATCCTACCACTCTCGCCACAAGGATTTGTGACCTACCTCAAGTACCTGCAGGCTACGACCTCAGTCTCTGTCCTCGGAATCGGCTCTGGCCCTCGTCCCGATGTGCCTCGACTTCTCCAAACTATTTGTGATGCCGTAACAACTCTGCAAATTAAAGGAGACCATGGAGAGCATATTTTGTAACCTAACCTGATCTCTCTGGACTGCCTTTGGCCCCAAGTATCAGAGGTCGCCAACTGTTGGGTTACACCGGCAGATTTGCCCGCAACGTCGACTATGCCACTTTACCCTATCACGGTGTCCACCCTGACTCCAGGCACCATGCCAAGCTTGATGCTGTTCATGGCACTGTGACTAATGCAGCAACCCCGAATGTCACCAACAATGCCGGGAGGTGGGTCGATATTCCTTTCGGACTTCGAGGGTTAGCCACGACTTCAACAGAGGTCATCGCCACCCTGACCATGTCCTTATACTGATTTCTAGACATTGCTGCACTAGTACAAAATACCTGGCCCTGATGACAATAAAAGCCATATTTATGATGATGAGAACCTATTCCTTGATTTACAGGACGCTTGACACATCCCCTGACACTGGCCTACATTCACCCACACCGCCTACAGCTACAAAGGAGTCTGCCTTCGTTGCCACAGTTGTAAGGAAAGCAGCAAAAGTACTAGACCTTACAGTACAGACCAACATCCTGACAGAGGTCCTTCACCCAGGGTAGACCTCTCAACATCCTCTACTACCTTTTAATGAAACTCTAACAGACACACTGTTGGGCACCTGGGCAAACCCAGAATCTTGCCCCCAGTCAATAGGCAGATTGCAAGGTGACCTAGGCCTGCCCTGGGAGATCCTGCTAACCTACTCAAGACTGCCTCCTGGGGAGATAGTAGCATGTGTTGTGAGATATGGGGGGCGGACATCTTGCCAACTGTCCTAGATGATATTAGGCCTAATCTTCAATCCCTTATTCAGGATGGCTGGACGCAGCGAAGTAGTCCCTCTGATCCTGCCTGGACACTGCTGACTGCTTGGGTACAGCAGTAGGGCCCATCGCAGTGCTTTCAGCACTAGGCTTGCATTCTCTTCTCGCATTTCTATAGCAAAGTCTAAAAGTTCCTCATGGGCATGCTATTCAATGGCACACGTCTCTTTGGAGATAAGGCGGATTCAGCCTTGAAGCGTTGTTAATGAAAGTAAAGCGATAGTGCAACCTCTTGGGTTGGCACCGCCGGTACGTCAGTTTCTAAAAGGTTTTATCCCTTCTGTGGCTACAGACAGGGTGCCAACAGAGGCAGCGTCACTCCTTGCATGAACTGCAACAGGCCTCCCAAGCCTTTTGAGGCAGAGGCTGGGGATCTAGCCTTCAGCGTCCAGCCCCCCAGGAACAGTGAACTACCCAAAACCGCACCCCTTCCTTCATAGCCACTGCTAAACCATTTTAATTTCAACTCTGCAGTGCACGACTGCCCGTAGGAGTTAGTATCACCCTTTTCTTCTGCGAGTGGAATAGTATCACATCCGATCAGCATGTGCTTGAAATTTTCCAGAATAGTTACTCCCTGCCCCTTTTGACTTCTCCCTCTCCCCCCCGACATGCCTGCTTCACCACACCACCTCCCAGATGACCACTTGCCCATACTCCGAGGAGAAGTTTAAATTGTTTTGGCGTAGAGACCCATAGAGGGGGCCAGCATCAAAAATCGGGACTGATTGTTATTCCTGTTACTTTTTGGTGCCGAAATAGGCCAGAGGCCTCTGCTCTATCCTCGATCTTCGCCCTTTGAACTTCTTCCTCCGGAAGGACAAGTGCATAATGCTCACACTGTCCCTAGATTAGTCTGCCCTGGACCCAGGAGACTGGATGGTAACATTGGATCTGCAGAATGTCTAATTTCATATTCCTGTCCTGCAACCTCACTGATGTTACCTGTGGTTTCAGGTATGTCACATTCACTTTACTTCCTCAGTGCTTCCCTTCAGCCTTAACAGTGCACCTTCAGTGTTCATGAAAGTGATTGTGGTGGTCGCTGCTCTTCTGCAGAGTTTGGGAATACCAGTCTTTTGTACCTCGACGAGTAACTGCTAAAGATAGGCTTGCCTCAAACAGTCGTAAACCACCTCTAGACTGATGGTCAACCTGTTGACATCATAGGGTCTTTCCATCAAAGTACCAAATCACACCTGACTCCTCCACAGTAACTCTCCTCCTGGACACAGTGCTCTTCCGAGCCTTCCCTCTGCCTCAAAAAGTCCAGAACATTCTGGCAATGATTGCATTGTTTCAACCTTTGGCCTAAGAGTGGCTCTGAGGCTTCTTGGCCTTCTCTGCTTTTGAATCCTACATGTGAACCATGCCGGGTCGCACATGTGGGCTCTGCAGTGGGAGCTGACATCTCGGTGATCTCAACACCAAGGGAATCTTTCAGATTCCATCTAGGTGTTGGAGGAGACTGCAAAGACCTGCAGTGGTGGCTGCTGGACCACATTTGAGCCAATGGTATAACCCTCTCCCTACCCCATCCAGAGCTAACGGTTGTGACGGATGCATCATTGCTGGGTTGGGGAGGCCACTAGGAGAGGAGGAGATCAAAAGTCTCTGCTCTCTGATGGAAGCCTGTCTCTACATCAAATTGTTGGAGCTGCTGGTGATACATTTGGCACTGAAAATGTCCTACCCATCCATCAAGGGGGAACGGGTGCAGGTTCTCACAGATAACACACCTGTCATGGGGTACTGCAATGAAAAGGGCTGAGTGGCATCGCGGGCCCTGTGCCAGGAGGCTTTGCGCCTTTGGCAATGGCTAAATCATCAGGGTGTCTCCTTGGTCGTACAACACCTGGCAGATTCTTTAAATTCCAGAGAGGACAAGCACAGCAGACATAGCCTAGCGAATCACAAATTGTGGCTATACTCTGGGAAGGCACAGTATATCTTCCAGCAATGGGGAGAACCCTGGCTTGATCTTTTAGCCCCCGCAGATAACGCGTATTGTCCAGACTTTTGCGCATTGGAGTTCCCAAGGCAGCTCTCCCTCGGAGGCGGCTTTCGCTTGGATTAAAGCTCGGAACTCCTGTACACCTTCTACCTCTCCTGCCCAGAGTTTGGAAGATCAGAAAAGACTGGGCCCAAGTCACCATAGTGGCTCCGGACTGGGCAAGGGGAGTGTGGTAACAGGAACTTCTGGCCATGATCATCTGTCCTTCAATGCGGCTTCCCCCTCGGGAGGACCTCCTGTAACAGCAGCAAGGCAGGGTCCTGCATCCGAACCTGCACAACCTCCACCTCCATGTGTGGAAATTGAGTTGCAGCAGTTGATGGCTTTTGATCGTCCCCCTGAGGTAGCAGGTGTCATCTTGGTAGTCAGGTGTCACTTCACTAAAACAGTTTATGCAGGACGTTAGGAGAAGTTTGTTGCCTGGTGTTCCTCCTGAAATATCCAGCCTCTACAGGCACATTTGTCTGACATACTGTTATCTTGACTTTTCCAAGCACAGCCTTGCTGTTGCAACAGTTGAAGGTTATTTATTGGCCCTTTCTGCCTTCCTGCGTTTACCCACTCAACCATCTTTATTCAAATCATGTGTTGTGATGTTTTTTTTTAAGGGTTGACTCGCATGTTTCCACTAATGCCATTTGTGATGCTTAAGTGGGGCCTTAATTTGGTCCTCACTTTCCTTAAGTGTGCTCAGTTTGAACCACTGCACTGCTGCTCTCTGTGCTTACTTACACTGGAGATGACATTCCTCATAGGAATCATGTCAGGTCACATGAGTGAATTACAAGCACTGTCTGTTCAGTAGCTGTGTACAACCTTTTTCCCGGACAAGCATTTCACCCGAAGCTTGTCACACCTTTCCACATAGGACAGTCTATCAGCCTGCCAGCCTTCTTTGTCGCACCTCATCCATCTGAAGAGAGAGAAAGATTTCATCAGCTTGACCCAAAGAGTGCTCTAAGATTTTACATTGATTGCACAAAAGAACATCAGGTGCATGATCAGCTCTTAAGTAGGGTTCTCTGGGGCGAATAAGGTGAAAGCTGTTCAGAAAAGAACCATCTTTCGATGGATCATCTTGTGTATCAAGATCTGTTATAGACTAGCCAGGAAATGGCCTTCAGAGAGCCTACATGCTCATTCCACCAGAGCAAAAGGTGGTTCTACCTTACTGGTGCAGTGTGTCACTCTTGGACTTTTCCCAGGCTGCAACATGGGCATCACTCCGCATGTTCACAAAGCACTAATGCCTTGATATCCACGTCCGGTGGGAGGGGCATTTTGCCCATTCTGTCATGCAGGATTTACTGCTTTGAGCCCTTCCATAGACCCCAACATGTTGTAAGGTACGGCTTTGGTATCTATTGACATAGTGAAGATTCTTCGGTTACAAGTATCCGTTAGAAGAATAAGTTACTTACCTTCTGTAACACTTTTGCTGGCAGATACTCTAACCATGAATTCCTCAGCAACACACCCACCTCCCTGTTCTGCACACTAGCACAATCTGATTACTGAAAGTCCAGCGTAGACCGATATGAGAAAGAAACTGATGTCATCAAGTGCTGGTGGCGACTATGTAGGAGCCCGAAAGTCACATTCAGGGCAGGGTGGACCTGGATGACACATCCTCCCAACAAGCAGTGTGAAGAGCCATCTGTCAGTACACGAGAGCATTGCTGCAAGATTCTCCGGATCCAGTCTGGCACATGGTGAGGAATCTGTGGTTAATAGAGTATCCACTAGAAAGAGCATTATCGCAGGTAGGTAACTTGTTCGTCATTTGTTTGCAATAGCCAATGTATTTATTTTCATTATTGAACAACAATGCTTTTATAATGTGTTTAGATTGTAGGCTTCTAGTTCATGTATTAAATTGAATAGATGGTGCTTAGAATAAGGCAAAATTGCTTTTGGCTTTAATATGAGTGTGCAAAGGAACTCCCTTGTTATTTTTCTAATATGACATCTTGATGGGGTTTATTTTTCTCAAAATAAATGCCTTTCAGAGTATACAATAGATTTTCACAGCCCTCTCCAAGAGAGAGAACTCTACTTCCATGATATTCCAGACAACAAAGCAGTGTAGCTCATAGTTGAGCCCACTCAAGGCCTTCTGGGAATGTTTGTCCCATAACCTATTTTACAAAAGAGACATAACTTGGCCTTGTTTTGCAGATGGACCTACAAATTGCACAGACATATGACGTTTAGGTATGAGAATGTGCTAATTTTGTAGAACACTCCAATTAGACATGTAGGGATTCCTGAAAATGCACTGTACATAATCTGTTGCCTGGTTTCATAATATTTACATTTTGCGCTTACGCTATCACTATAATTTTACTGATCGCTGCAATTAGTTTGGTTCATGTATTTTGAACTAAAATTGACTTGCAATAAAGACTTTCAAAATAACAGTGGATTGTTTCTGTGTGCATTTATGGTGAAATCTTGCCAGAACTCACAACAGTAAATAAATACTCTTGAGAACCTCTGGCATTGTGACATTCCCAATACACTTTATCTCTAGGGAAGATGAGAGAGATGTGTGGGTGATCACTTGCCTGTTCCTTCAGCTCAGAATTGGTAAGCTGGTGCATACCTGCGTTTGACAAAGGGCTACAGAGCACCTACTGGGTTGTGTTCGCATAACGCTGATAAAAACATAAAGTTTAAGTGGAATGGGTTGGAGTCTTTTCATGCTTGAACCCTGATGTTTCTGATGTGGAAACTGTCTTTCTGGTAGCTCTCACTTCAGCAATCTTCCCCTCATTTCACAATGTTCTTGAGGGATTAAAGAACTTTGGAAGCGAAGCCTCCTCCTTGCCTACTATGGCCTTGAGAAGATCTCTTTAAATGTTTCTTCACAGCTCCTGATCCTTGTGAGGAAGCCGAATGACTTCATATGCTTTTAGCCACTACATTTATACAACTAGAATATTTTGTGTATAAGACAGTCTTTTTGTAGCTTTCTGTTGTCCTTCTGTAGGGAAGGTTGTGCATCTAACCTAGCTTTGAACTAGCCGATTATACCCCTCCTGAGGGTTTCGTTGCTCACTGTGAGACACAGGAGGCTGCCACCTCCGCACTGTTTTTTTGTTTAAATATCTTTATTGCATTTTTTTAAACATTTCCCAGAGTTACAATTGAATACATATTCGAACGCGTTAAAGGGTACCATTCTACCAGTACAGGTTATTAACTTCCAATATACATTTTTCCAACCACATGCATCTATCGCATGCGTTTCAACTTTTGTTGCAGATGTTAACATGAATATATATGCCGTGTGTGTTCTGTGCATACACTTCCCATATCATTGTCTGGAAAGTCAAATCTGCAAATTTTGCCTTAGGGAACCCAACAGTTATATCATCCGCTTTGGTATCTTTCTACATCGTTGCGTCTTTGGTAGGGTGTTCGTAGGGATCTGCCTCCGTGTTTGTCAATAGAATGACAGGAGAATTTCAAGACAATATATAATGTTTAAATAAACTTAAGAATGCCATCAGCTACTGTACGCTCCTGGGTCAGGATGTGTGTAATATAGATGCCTCCTTTCTCGTTCCTTTCCTTTAGAGTCAGCCCGCCCTCTGCGCTGTGATGGGTGTTGCTTGAGAGGGCGTCCAGTATTTCCTATACCGGTAAATGTGTTTTATGACCCGTCGTTATCAGTCTTTTATCACAACCTATGGTGTAATGTCTTGTGTATCTAGGTCACCGCTTCATCGCCTCCTGTACCGTCCTCTTGCGATAAAATGTCTCTATCTTCCCTGTCTGCGCTTGTTAACTCCGTAAGTATAGTGTCCCAGTACTGTGCTATTGGATATTTGCGCTGTCTAGCTATTTCCTCTGTGTAGTGATGTACTTTCTGCCTGGGCCCACACCAAAAGCGAGCTTCTCCAGCTTACAATCACAGGGGGGTCTGCTTGTTTCCATCTCTTAGTTATCAGACGTTTTGCCACTATCCGTCCTAAATCTAAGCATCTAGAGGTGACCTTATTTTTCTTAGATCTGGGGTAGAGGCCCAATATGCATGTCTCCCACGTGTGTGCTATCTGTCGGTCAGTGCAGGCCATAAGTGTCTCTGTGACCGCTTGCCAGTACGTGTTTAAGGCATCACAAAACCACAGCATATGTAAGATCTGCATCTACTTGTAGGCAACGTGGACATGCTGAGGTATTGATGTCGAAGTATTTGTTGATCTTATCCGGGGAAAGGTACGCCCTCTGTTATGTAGGTTTGTAGAAGTTTAAATTTTGAGCTTCTGGGTATGTATGTGGAGCTGGCCAACAGTGTGTCCCATTCCCGGTCCGTCCATTGCTGACCTCTGTTTCCCACCGTGCCCGTAGGGCCGTCATGGGTGTCGTGTGTATAAGTAATGCCTCAACCAACCAGTGCACGATGTGTGAGCCCCTGCCCATTACATGCAGGTATTGTATCAAGAGATTTGTTTCCGGTTCAGTGTTTGTCCCCCCATGCCGCTGCTAGCGACCTCGTGATTGAGGTGTGCAATATGAACTGTCCTGCGGGTAGGCCATAGTCCGTCGTCAGCACTTCAAACGACAGCAAGACGACGTCTGCATAGAGATCACCTAATGTGTCTAACCCAGCTGTGCACCAGCTCGCAAGTTCCTCGTTGGTGGTGCCCGTTCTGCCTCTGGGCATCCCCGCCAGTGGTATCGACGTGGCATAGGGGGTGACGGTCTTGGTTAGATATAGGCTCCTCCTGTAACACCGGTACACCAGGGCAACACAGCTCTGTGCTGGGCGTGGCGGCCGAGCGATAGGGTGGCACAGTTGAAATATTTGAGATTGCGACCAGGGGGGTCGTCCGGTGGCTGTATCCTCCAGTCCCATGCCTGCCAGCCATCCTGTTAGCCACTGTAACTGTGCCGCCAAGTAGTACAACTCCATATTAGGGACCGCTAGGCCTCCTTTACTAACAGGGGCATAGAGTTTCCATAATGCAATACGAGGTCGGCCCTTGTTCCAAATAAGGTCCCGGAGTAGCTGTTCAAGGTCACGAAATATTTTAGCGGGGACATATATCTGGAGATTCAGGAAATAATACAATAGTTTGGGTAGTATTATCATCTTTGTCAATGTAATTCTGCCCATCACGTTCAATGGAAGTGATTTCCAGAATTGGATCTGGGCTCTGACAGCAGATATGGCTCTAATTAAGTTACCCTCCAGCACATCCGTGGGGTTGCGATATATGAAAATGCCTAGATACCGGAACATTGCCGGGTACCAACGGAGGGTGTAGTTGTTCATGCGCACATTTATTTCCGTGGTTTGATCACTAAATGGGTACAGCCCTGATTTAGTCCAATTTACTCGGAGACCCGACATCTTCTCAAAATCTTGGAGTATGTCTGCAATTGAATTGGGGATTTCGTGCAGGTCTTGCAGGAATAATAGCAGGTCATCGGCATATAGTGAGACAGCATGTAGCCCATCTCCCAAACGGATACCTCATGTTCCCCCCCTGCCCCCCCCCCCACGGAGGCATGTCGCTAACTGCTCCATGGCCAGAGAAAAGAGTAGCGGGGACAGTGGGCATCCCTGTCTGGTGCCTCTTTTGACTGGTATACTGTCCGATATAAGCCGGCCCGTTCGGACCCGGACAGAAGGGCGCTTATATAATAATTGGACCATCCGTATATAGTCATCTCCCAGCTCATATTTCCGTAGCACCTCAAAAAGATATGGCCACTCCAGTGAATCAAAGGCCTTCTCCAGGTCCAAGACCAGGCATCCTGAACGCGGCCATCTATCTGTCGCATAATATTGCACTCTAAAAAGTCTGCGTATATTGAGCGACGTGTTCCTTGTGGGAATTAAACCCATTCTGGTCCACATGCACCAGGTTTCGCACTAGCGGAGCTAGGCGCGCTGCCAAAATGGATGCAAGGACCTTGTAGTCTGTGTTGAGTAGTGCCAGCGGCCTATATGAGCCCAGATATTCTGGGTCTCTGCCAGGCTTAGGGAGAGAAATCAGCAGTGCTTCATTTTGCGTGTCTGAGAGGGTGGAGTCCGTTATTGCGGCATCATAGACTTTCTTGAGTTGAGGCGCCAAGTCAGCCATATAGGCTTTGTAAAACTCCGCCGGTAGGCCATCTGGGCCTTGCTTTTTACCATTAGCTAGTGAACCTATACTTGCTCTAATTTCCTCTAGGAGAATGGGATCGTTCGCACGTAATTTGCGGCAGGGCAATGTCTTCGAAATAATTGCAAATGTCCTGTGAGGTGGCCAAGGTGTGGGATTCATACAGTGAAGCATAGTGTTTCGTAAACTCCCTGTGTATATCCTGCTGTGAATATACCAAAGCGCCCTGTGCAGAACGTATGGATAAGACAGGGGATGTTGTGTCATCTTGACGTATTAGCCAAGCCAACAACCTACCAGCTTTGTCACCCGAGTGGTGTGTATGCGCAGAGTGTGCTGCAAAGTTAAGGCAGCGGAGACGTTCCAGCAGGTGGGTATGTTCTTTCCTGTTTTGAGACAATCGCCTACCAGAGCCCTCTATTGCCTCTTGCTCATTAGATGCAAGGCTTCTCTCTATAGCAGTGAGATCTGTTTCTATTTGTTTACGCATGCCGGCTTGCATGCCTAAGGAATTCCCCCTAGTGACCACCTTAAAGGCGTCCCATCCTATTAATGGGGGCGAGGCAGTGTCTGCATTCTCGTCAAAGTAGTGCGTCACAGCTGTAGCCAGAGACTCCCGAAACATTGCATCCAGGAGTGTGTCAGGCTGTAACCGCCACCTAGGTACGGGCGGTGTGGTATTTGTCCACTCTATGCACATCGTGTGTGGGTTGTGGTCCGAATGCGCCCGTCCAAGCTACTGTGGATCTGAAATAACTGTCAAGAGGTCATCTGTTACCATTATGCGGTCAAGTCGAACATGTAGTCAGTGTGCCCCTGAATAGTACGAATATATTCTGTCATGTGGGTTTCTGTATCTCCATATATCTGTGAGGTGCCATTGTGTAGCCCAGTTGATCAATGCCTTCATGGCAGCATGTGTTGGCGCCCCCGGGAGGGGGGGGGGATCTAGTGAGACATCGAGAACACAATTGTAGTCTCCCCCCACTATCATTGGGACATCGTGCCATATGGTTAACTTACTCGATAAAGCCTCCAGGAAAATAGCTTGATCGATGTTTGGTGCGTATATGGATGCAATAAGTATAGGACGGCCATCTAGCTTACCCTTTAATATTACATAACGTCCTTCTGCATCGATAAGCGAGTCTTCAATGCTGAACAGGGTCACCGGCCTAACCCAAATTAGGGCTCCCCTGGAATATGCGGAGTATCCCGTAGCATACAGCTGGCCCCTCCATCTCCTCTGTAAATGTCACCTCAGGTCCCGTCAGGTGTGTCTCCTGAAGGAGAGCAATCTGTACATGGTGCCTCTTAAGATATGAATAAATGAGGTATCTGCGGGACGGGCTATGAATGCCTCTCACATTCCATGTGCCAAATTTAATCGGTGCCATAGTGTTAAATTAGTTAGCGGGATAATCGCTATTAGTGGTCTGACAATTGGTCTGAGTAGGAAAATGTCTGCCAGGAATGTGAACTTGTGCCACGTGGTTACGCATCTAGCATTCAATGTAGTTCGGCCCAGTGCGCGTGCGACGGCATATCTACAACAAACTAAAACCGAAAATACCAAAAGGGCGAAAATGCAACAGGCAATCGTCCAAACAAATAACAAAAACGACATTGAGGCAATGACAAGGGGGGTCTAACTCAAGCAAAGTGTGTCTATTAAATAAAGGAAATGGTATCGCAATGACTCCCTCTTTCCCCGACTTGATTTGCATAGGTTAGGGTCCTAAAAAGATAAAAAGAAAGACCCGTGGCGCCTGGAAAAACCCCCCGCCCCCCGCAGCATGAGTTCGCGCAGGCAGTCATTCCCCATCGCCAAGTATTTTCTATGTGCTGTAATAAGTGTCAACCCACAAATACCATACAGCATATTAGAACTGTGAGGCAGCAAAAACAACATCATATTATACTTGCGTATACATCAATACGTATTCATTGAAGTCCATTGTGCATTTAACAGCTACTGTTAAGCAATCTCGTCCGCCGTCTGTGGGGTGATCTCTGGTAGTTCACATGATTCTTGTGAGTTTAAGGCTTCGTCCGACAGTTCTTCTTCACTATCTTGTTCCTGTAGGCTGGACACCGAGGCTGCCTCTCCATGCGTTCCACCAATGTCTACAGCTGCTTGGAGGGCCCTGTGCTGATCCTGTAGCATCTGCTCCGGATTGGGTCCGAGATGTTGCGAAGCTTGGAGTTTCACACGATTCCTACCCCTTCCTACCCCTCCACTGGCGTCTGCGGGGGCTGCCAGTGGTGGCGTCCGATGTTCCTGCCTGCGCAGTGGTCCCACCTGCCGTTCCATATGTATCTAACCAATTCCCTGCTGCCTTTGGGGTGTCGAAAAAGTGAGTTTTGCCTCCCGCTACCACTCTCAAACGGGCAGGAAACAGCAGGGAATATTTCAAGTCTTGTTGTCGGAGCCTTCTCTTCACTGACATATATGAGTAGCGCTGCTTCTGTACTTGCATCGTAAAGTCCGGGAAAAACATGATTTTATGATTGTCTATTTGCACTTCTTGCAGCTTCCTAGTTTCCTGAAGTATAGTGTCTCTGCCTCTGTAGTTCAGCAGTCTTATCAGGAGGGGTCTAGGGTTGGAGGCCGGGGGCGGAGGTCTGGCTGGCACCCTGTGCACTCTTTCCACTACGAAGTGTGGGGAGAGTGATTCCTCGGGTAACCAGGCTCGCAGCCAGGATTCGGTATAGGCTACAGGGTATCTGCCTTCCTTGCCTTCCGGAAGACCCACCACACGTACATTGTTACGCCTCGACCTCCCTTCGGCGTCCTCAGCTCTACTTTCCAGATATTCCACTCCGTTTATAAGGTCTGTAATGTGTATCTCCGCCGTTGTGATTTGTGGAGAGATCTCTGCGATGGTGACTTCCACCACAGACGTCCTGTCTGCGAGTTTACGGTGGTCCGCGTGTAAAAGGTTCAGGTCGATAGCCACCTTGTCTATCTTCCCCTCCAAAGAAGTGCAGGTCTGGTTCATGGTTTCGCCTAGTTTCTCCACCGCTGCCAACACAGCATCCAGTTTACTAGACATCAGGTCAGGTGACCCTTCCTCAGACATCTTATCGGATTGGGCGCGCGTTAAGGGAGGTTTGGTCAGTGTGCCGGGTTTTGGTCGGCCACCACGTGACAGTCAGCGTGGGATGGATGACAACGCTCTCCACAATATGCCTCTCCAGACCCAATCAGCGGTCTAAGCAAGTGGCTAGTTCCCACAAGAATCCAACTCACCCCAGGGCGCCTGGCAGTCTGGGCCGGTCCTCAAGTATGTGTCCAGGCGGCGACAGTGGACACCGAAGTACACAACCTCTTCCTCACGTCCAGCGCACAATGCACCTCCCTGTGCGTGGCTTCACTGTTGCAGCAGACACCTCGATCTCATCCGGGAGTGCCTATTTGGGCGTGGGCATCTGTCGTGTTGTCAGCCAAAGACTCAAATGCAGCCGAGGCGCAGGTGTATTTGAATTGACCTCACCAGTCCCCAGAACTTGTGCCTGGTGTCTTGTGCATGAGGCACCCTTTAAATCTCCATCAGCAGCCAGTCCTGCAGCTATGTCTGGCACTGTCCACCTGTGCCCAGGCGCTCTACAGTTCTGAGGCCTCTTCCAATATTAGGGCCGGCGCTATTATGTATACAGTTTCAGCCCCCAGGGGAGTGTCACCGCCCAAAATGGCTTGTGTCTGTCTCGTGTGGCTTCACCAGTGAGTGGCTTCCCCCTGATTGCGTCTGGTGCCTCCTGTTGCCTGTCAGCCGTTCGTTGGGACTCCAGGATCAAATCCCTGTACTCACTGTGGCATGTCGCAGTTCATTAGGCGGCGTCTCCTTACACCCACACAGTCTTCTGCGCCGAGCTCCGGAGAAATCGCCGTCTTATTGCAGGTAATGGAGTCCGCAGCAGCTACGGCGGTCCTCAGGTGTAGGAATCCGCTCCAGCGTCCACGTAGCTCACACGCCGTCACTGTCACCCGGTCCAGGGCCGGGGCGTCTCGTACCGCAGCCGCGCCAAGCACTACAGTGGCGGCCGGCACCACAATATCGCCTGTGACCGTTGAGGGCGCTCACTAGGGTCGCGGGTGCGATATATTGCCTGGAGCGGCAGTTGGCAGCTGTTTCAGGCCATGTTTCCCCGTCCGCAGGGGTGTATCAGTAGTGCGCCATCCGCCGCCATATTTCGTGGCCTGGTGGGCGGGGCGCATCCCCGGGCTCACGCAGTGGCAGCGTCCGGCCCGCCAGCCTGCTTGTGTGGCGTGTTCGCTACGGCAGAGTTCCGGAGGCAAACCCCGGCGCCCAGTGTGGTCGTACACTGTCCTGCACCGGCCAGGCAGGTCTTCACCTCTGCCGGGCCAGTCTCCGACCCAGCAGCTCTGCAGTTATCAGATATTTGCGGCGGGGAAGGGGAGTCAGCGGCAGAGCTCTATGTGAGCGCGTCCGGCTCCATTACTCGCGTAGCCACGCCCCCGCCACCTCTGCACTGTTGTGTGGTTTGCCAGTTCAGTTGATTTGTCAGGTGACTACATGAGCCTCATTGCATTCCTTCACATGCCATTGTTGCCTGAAGGAAGCTGAGAAAGCATAGGGGGGGGGGTGCTGTAAGTGCGGTGGCGGGTGAAAAAAACAAAAACTTACCTTCGCCTCAGCTGCCACCGCACGCCTCTCCCGCTTCTGCACGTCTCTCCTCCATGTGCTGGCAGCACCGGAAGAACCCAGGCTTCCGGTCTCTCCCAGCCAGTCATGACGCTGCCTGAGCAGCGTCGTGATTGATCTGAGCGGCCTGATTGGCCGTTCAGGCAGTGCCTGAACGGAGGCTGGGCATGTTCTCCACAGGGCTGTGCAACACAGCCCAATGGAGAACATGCCAAGTACGCATGACGGTTTAACCAGCACTAAAAGGCCGGTCAAGCCGTCATGCGCACGTAGGGAGGGAGTGCAAACCACTCCTGCTCCCTCTGCGGCGAGCCAGCCCCATCTCGCCCGACCTGGCTGGAGCCAAAGTCATTATCATTTTATTTTTATTTTGCACTGCTCAAGGAGCAGTGGTGCGACGCTCCTCCGCCTTAGCGGAGGAGCCGCCTTTGGTATCATCATCAAAGCTATTCCAGTCAGATTTGTTACTGGTGTGGTTAAAAAATGAGCCAGGATGTTTTGTCTTTCTACAGGAAGTTGCATGAATTCAATGAATGTGTCAAGTGTGTGCTTGCCAATTTTTTTTTTTTTTATATATAAATCGCCCACTCCCTGCAATTGGTATTGACAATCAAAATCACCCTGACTCGCCAATTTAAACAGATTAAAGATTAACTAAAGGGCAGAAAAGGTCAAGATGGGCTTATTGTCAAGAACTCGGGGACTGTTGTGCCGGCGTCACTACAAGAGGTTAGAACAAAATTAGTTGGACAAAAGCATCCAGTCAGAAGAGGCATTCCGACACGATAAAATGAGGTTTTAGAAGAAATTTGCTTCAAGCAGAGATAGGGAATCTTGGAACATATTGAGATAAAGATGTTCCAAGATGGCATTTGCAATGTCCCCTGTCTGAGAGAATCTAACTCTGAACAGTCACTCGCAAGACTTCCTGTCAGTTGAATACCTGATGAATGAGACAAAGCTGTGGTTCGATTCAACTAACCTGCTGAAGAGATTAGTGTTTGCATTTGTACCTCCGAGAGAGAGAGTTCTATTATTCCACATTCTTTGCTAATTTTTCAGAATTTGGGTACACGCACACCCCGTTATTCCACTTTTCTTTTACTTGCCTACTTTTTTTTCCACATAACTTCTTCAACTCTTCGGTTTTCAGAGAAGAACATACAGTTCTAGTGTCGCGTTTCAGTGGAGTATCTCTCGAAGTCTTCCTCAAGAGGGAAAAAGTTAACCAGTGTTGAATGTATATTTCTACCTGCAGATTCCTCCCCTTTTGAAGAACCCAGGCACCAGACTGGATCCTGAAACTTTTCATAGCTCTACTCTGCCAGTAATTTGCACTGGTTCCATCTCTGTCCTAAAAACACCACCACAGTGGCATCCCTGGAGCCATATAGCACCCACCTGGTGCTTTGACGTGTTCTTTTTCCCCACTCCTTTTGATGTGGACCCAGAGCTTCTCTGCTGGAATTTCTTTCATTTTTCCTCCGAGAAATGTTTCTTTTCAAAAACAATTCTAAGATTAGTGCTAGCGAAGGTGCCACCTTCCAAAATGTTACTGTTCAAGTATTGACGGGACTGCAATGTACAAATGTCCATTTCAAACCGACATGAAGTTTGCCAATGGTGCTTGGGGTTGAGACACAACTTGACCCCAAGCATTCATGCCACTCCAAGGCGAAAAGGTCTTGAAGCCAGACTCTTTATGGCCTATGATGAATGTCTGGCTTGACATCAGCCATGCTCCAAGTCCAGGTCTTCTTCTTGATCCTGATCCTTGACCTCATCAAAAACCACAACAAAAAAATGAAACATAAGAAGCAGAAGCATGGAGACTACTCGCACAGATTGAGGGTGAGGATTAAGTCATCCTGACGCCCTCTGCGGAGTCGTACTCTGAGCCAGACAATGGTACAATCCATTGTGAGAGTGCGGAGGGCTTCACATTCTTGTAATGAGATGTTATATGGGATCTTTTATTTTAATACATTGAGGTCTCGGAGTACTAGTTTTTTTAAATTGAGAATCTTCACAGGAGGGCTGGCTGTGGGTGGAGAAAATTCGCTGATCGTAATTCAGTTACTTCAGTACTAGAATAAGAGTTGCCATCTCCAAAATATGCTTTCAAACTGATTTTTGTAAAAAATCTCAAGAGTTCACTGAGGAGTTAAAAAAAAAAAAAAAAAATCTGTGCGTTCTGTAGGGACAAATGACAAATCTTTATTCAGTATGGTGATTTCTGTACTTGAGAGTGTGTGAGATAAGTTAAACATAGGTATTGTTTCCATACTGTCTACTCTGGATGGTTGGGGGCACTGATAGTATTTCTGACCGGTGCGTCGATCTCCTGGGTATTGATGACCCACCTCTGGGATTTGCCTCTGCCTCCGTCCCTGCATTTTGGGCACGCTGGCCCTCTGTACAAAAAAATCTTTAGAGTTTGGGCTGGAACTTGTACCTTCTCCGGGATCTGTTCCATCTCCCAAATCTTCTACGGTCTGAAAAAGTGATACATTTTTGTTGTTTATTGAAACAGTCCCACGGGCGACCAGAGTTGGGTGTTTGTATGTGCAATTGGTGTAATATTCGTCCAGTATGTATGGATAGGCACATTTGATTTTAAAATTTTGGATATATTTTCTTATTTTGTGTAATTTGTTTCTCCTGTTCAAAGCGACAAAATTCCGATATGGCCTTCTCAGTTTTTTCTAAGACTGCCTTTGCATCTTTATTTACATCTGACTCTTTCATTTTTTTCTCCAAATCACCAATTTCTTCTAGGAATTTCTTACCGTGTTCAATTGCATTGTCTATTCCCAACACCATCCAGTTTCAGGAACAGGTAGTGTCTATAAAACGAAAACCCAGTTTGTATTTTTTTTCTACAGTAAATACTCCTGGTACATTCCTGACCTGCAGTACTAATGGAATACTGTCTGATTTCAAATATTCAGTTAGCATTTTTATCATCAGTTGCATACATGCATATTTCCTCTGACATTTTTCTAGTTGATCTGGAAGACGGGTGGTAGAGTTTATGGAGTAGTTAGATTGATCTGGAAAGATTGAGGATTCCTGTAGATTTTTTTCTATAAGGTCATCTGAGTTTACTGGTGTAAATTCTGACACATTTTGCAAGCCTTGAACTGTGTGGTGCAGATGCTAGCCAATATATGGTAAAAAACGGAAATATTTGAGAACCACTAGTGTTTGAGAAAAAGACAAAGGGGAGTAAACAAATCTCTTGCAATCATTTGATTGCACAATAGTAATAATATTTCAATAAGAGAGACCCAAGGATCACTTGGGGCCTGGGGTTATAACTATAACAAAAATTACGCTGGTCCCTAGTAACAATACTTTAGAAGCAAAGATCCAAATGGCGAATAAAATGTATTCAAAGGAGTTTATGAAAATCAATTTCAAGACACATAGCTATGTAGTGCATATTGGTGCAAAACAAATGTGCTTGGTGCTCTTTTTAGAGGTGATACACTCGAGTGATAATTCGTGATCAACAACCAAGAACAGCGCGGCCCTTGACAGAAAATTTTCAACAGTTATATAGGATCCCGGTTTTCAAAGTCAATGGTGTTTCGATACCAATAAAAATGGCGGAATCATCATCATCATCATGACTCGGGGTGATACAACGAACCCGAGACAGAGCTGAAACAATAATAGAGAAAGGGTAATCCATTTGAGGCTAAGAATAAGAAAAGTGGCCAGAACAAGGCATAGGCAATACTCATTTGACTGTACTTACATTATGAAAGGTAATGTAGTTGCTAAAGGAGGAGGTCCCTGGTGAGTATCCTTAGGAACAGGGTGGCTGGGAATAGCCTACATTAAAGGAAATAGGAGCTGCTTAAAACCATCGAAATGGGCAATAATGGTGAAGGAGAGTGTGTTCAGTACTATGAGAGGCACTGACCCGAGCTTTAAATATTCTGGATACTCATAGGGGGCTCCAATCAGCCCGCAGTGGGAAGCAACCATGTGGTCTGGGTCTCAAGGATGAGTGACAGATTCCTTCAATGGACTTGAATCGGCCCAAAAATGGAGTTTCGCTGCTAGTGCTGACTGGCAGCATGGAGTCCGTTTGGGACAATGATTTCTAAAAGGGGAGTGTGAGAGGGCTGCATGCTGGTTAATGTAGGTGATAGAATGAGAAGAAAGACCAAGCACTGAAAAAGAAGAAACTGAAGACCGAGACCAGGGACCGAAAAGGGAGGAATACTAGGCACCATTTCGGAATGGTTTTAAAAACATTGACAAACCTCAAAATAAAACGGCATAATTACACTTATACCAAAATGGTCATGACAGTACACTCAAGAATGCAAGACAGTGCAATAAAATCATATGTACATTATGAAAAGAACCAAAAAGGCATGGGCAACAAGATTTGAGAGTTCATATAGTTTCTGTATGTGGAGAGTTCATTTTAAATCAAGGATGTCCAATCTTCCTCACGATTTAGACCTGTGCATATAGTGTCCAAACGAAGAATCCAACGTAATTCCTCCCTGTTTAATAGGGATTTGATGTCTCATCCTCTCTCAGGGGTGGAAATGGTGTTGATCACTTGCCAATGTAAGTCATCATCGCCATAACAACATTTAAAAAATATGTGA
This sequence comes from Calotriton arnoldi, assembly GCA_963921515.1. Classification (NCBI taxonomy): domain Eukaryota; kingdom Metazoa; phylum Chordata; class Amphibia; order Caudata; family Salamandridae; genus Calotriton; species Calotriton arnoldi. Next base: position 1,564,372 of record CAWUFW010000262.1, read on the forward strand.
GACTAGAGGGGCAATGAGGACCTTGCATCTGATGCATCTCCTATGCTGGCTTGTGAATCCTTAATTTTTTTGTGTGGTTTGGCCAACGTACAGTAGGTTACAGGAACGTATAATGGCATATATTACACTGGCAGTGTTGCCAAAAGAAAATTCTCAAAGATGTCGTGAAATGCTGATGTGTAAATTCCTTCATCTCAATGTTGGATCCTTCAACAGCACTGATGCTGGCTCCTACTTCACCACATCTAGCTTCACTGACCCAAGTACCCCGTCTGTGGGGCAACCAATGCCCAAATCTAAAGCTGTCCGTGGTCAAAAAGAGAGTTTTAAGGAATAGTTCAGGAAGAAAGATGCAGGGAGGAGAAGTAGGACAAGTCACATCAATGATATCTGATATCTTTGGCACAGATTCAAACCCCATACAGACACGGGACACTCTACCACCACGGGACACTCTACCACATGAGACAGACCATAGCATTGAGGCAGCTAATTTATTGCAAACTTCATCTTCAGACAGCACAGACTTTTTAGCCTCACAAAAAGCAAGTGGGCTGGATACTTTGCCTGATATCAAGATGGAATGTCCCTTAGGGTTGCACCCACAGGGATGACTTCTTTTCATGCAGTTATAAAAAAAAAGGCTACTGATGTCTTGGAACTTCCCCTCCCGACTGTAGAGACCAGATTTAATATTTAAACTGAGGTTTGCAGCCCTCCCCGTCCTCCTCGGAACCACTTCTGCCTGATAGACACCAAGTCAGGTCCTGTTGTAAATCTATTTATCTGAAAGAGACCGTAGTTATAGTTTCCTTACCTTAGAATTACCCCCAGGCATCAGACTGGATCCGGAGAAATTTTGCGCGTCGGTAGGTGGCGTCAGTCGACTCCGCATCCGGCGGCGTGGTCGCTGGGATGACATTGTGGTGTCTACTTAGACGCTGCCCCTGCGCGCTGACGTCAGTTCTTTATTTTTCCGCGCCAGCCAGCGCAGATTCGGAGAAAGCGTGCCCCTTAGTCACTTTTTGACTAACCCTTTTTTGACTTTTGTGGACATCTTTTTGAGTCTTCGACTCCTGGTGCACGAGAGATGTCCACCCGTTGGCCCGGTTTCAAGCCCTGTGACTCCTGTCACAAGTTGATGGCGGTCACCGATCAGCACCTAGTGCGTCTCTGGTGCCTGGAGCGCGACCACGACCCGAAGTCGTGCTCCGACTGCCGGGCCCTGAACCCGAAGTCTTTGCGGGAGCTTTTGGAGGCCCGGCAGTCCACTCCGCGCCGTTCGAGGTCCCGGTCGAGGGGAAGGTCGCGGGACCGGTCGCGGAGCCACCACCATTCGTCCTCGAAGTCTTTGCACTCCTCGGGTAAGTCGGAGCACAAGAAGAAGGCGAAGAAGCATAGTCGCTCTTCGCCTTCTCCCCGTCTGTCGGCCGACACGATGCGGGATCCGGAGTGTCGTCGCTCTCCGGCTCCTTCCTCGGAGCCCACTGGGACGGCTCTGCGCTTACTTCCTTTTCCCGGAGCTGGAGCATCCCCTGCCCAGCTTAGTGAATTTTCCTAAGCACTGCACAGCATCTTTGGGCAGCCCGACTCTGCAGGCGCGCCTTCAGGCCCCACGGACTCGACTGGGGGCCCTGGGCCTTTGATGCCGGCGGCTCTGGCCTCGGCGCTATAGGGTCCCCAAGGATCCAGGCCTGGATCCGGATCGGTGCCAGTCGACCTCACTGTACCTTCCCCGGCACCGATTCCAGTGATGACGTCCCCGACGTCGGTTGCGCCCCCAGCTGGTGTTGACCCCAGCCTCACCCACGGCGCCGGACCGACGTCGGTACAGACGCCGGAGTGTACTTTTGTACCGCTCTTCATCCCTGACGTTCCCTACCGCCCTGAGTGGCAGCCAGAGGAGGGTGAGGAGGACTGGGAGGGGTCTGTTGACCCTCTAGCAGACCAGCTTGAGGAGCATGACTGGCGAGAGGAGTTGGGTGATGCCAGTGGTCTGGATTCCTCCCCAGACCTTGGTATGCTTTTTCCCCCTACCGTGGCTATGGAGGAGGGAGCTTCCTACGCTGTGGTGTTGCGTAGGGTGGCTGAGGCCTTGGGCCTCAAGCTTCCTACCGTGGCTGTCACAACTAACCTCCTGACTGAGGTGCTTCAGCCTGCAGCAGCCTCTTCGGAGCCCCTGCTGCCCTTTAATGAGGCTCTCACTGACATCCTTCTGGGCACTTGGTCCAAGCCCAGCACAGGGGCTCCTGTGGACAGGATGATTGCCCGACGCCACCGCCCGGCCCGGGCACCCCACTTTTCCTCTCCCAACACCCTACCCCCTGAGAGCTTGGTGGTCCAAGCCTCATCCTCAAAAGGCGCATTCCCTACTGCTCCCCCAGATAGAGAATCCAAGAAGCTGGACCATCTTGGGAAGAAGATGTTTTCTTCCGCCAGCTTAGAACTGCTGTAGGTGAACACTGCATGTCTCTTGGGCCGTTGTACACACACGGTGTGGGATACAGTCGCGCAAGTGCTGCCACAGTGCCCGGAGAAGGTCCGGGCCGTGCTCACCTGCGCTGTTGCTGAGGGTCAAGACACAGCTAAGTTCACCATCCGGTGTGGGCTGGATACTGCCGACTCGCTGGGTAGAACGGTTTCTATGTCGGTATCCCTGAGGCGCTACGCCTGGCTGAAAATGTCTGGCTTCTCTGGTGATGTCCAATCTACCCCTTTGGACATTACCTTAAATGGCCGTTGCCTGTTTGGTGACAAGGTGGACAACGCGCTCGAGCGCTTCAAGGACTCTAGGGCCATGGCCAGATTCTTGGGCCTCGCAGCAACTTTGCGTCCCATGCAGTCTGCCTTTCGCCCCTTTTGTGGCTACGGAAGGTATGCCTCACCACGTTCCGCCCAGAGCCACGAAGCTGCGCAAGCTACCCAGCCTCTGCGTGGTCGGGGACCCACCGTCGTGGGTCTGGGGGCGGGCCAGTCCACCAAAGCCCCCCCCTGCAGCAGCCTCCAAACCTTCCTAGACTGACCTTCCAAGGCCACCAGTTGCCAGTGGCTGGCAGGATCCGCCATCACCTCCCCCGCTGGCACAATATCACGTCGGACAGGTGGGTTTTGCAGATAGTCCGAAGGGGCTACTCCCTCCCCTTCAAGACTACCCCTCCCTCCATGCCACTGACACTCCATCGCATGTCGGAGAATCACTTGGCCCTTCTCAGCCAGGAAGTTACGGCTCTTAGCAAAGGGAGCTATCAAACAAGTCCCTGTGCCAGAAGTAGGTCATGGTTGCTACTCCCACTACTTACTCGTACCCAAGAAGGACAAAGGCCTGAATCCTATCTTAGACCTCAGGGATGTCAACCGCTTCTTCCGGAAGGAGAAGTTCAAAATGTTAACCTTGGCTCAGGTCCTGTCTGCCCTCGACCCTGGAAACTGGATGGTAGCGTTGGACTTGCAGGACGCTTACTTTCACATCCCCGTCTTGCCTGCCCACCGGCGTTACCTACAGTTCACGGTAGGCCACGAGCATTTTCAGTTTACCAGGCTTCCCTTTGGCCTTACCAGTGCCCCTCGGGTGTTAACGAAAGTGATGGTGGTGGTCGCAGCTCACCTGCGCAGATCAGGGGTTCCAGTATTCCCCTATCTCGACGACTGGCTGTTGAAGGCGGGCTCTCCCCAGGCTGTCGTCTCCCACCTCCAGGCTACAGTGGACCTCCTGCGTTCCCTGGGGTTCACTGTCAGCGTGCCGAAGTCGCACTTGATTCCCTCTCAGAAGCTCATCGGAGCAGTTCTGGATACAGCGCAGTTTCGGGCTTATCCTCTCGAGTAGCGAGTCCGGGATATTCGGGCTATGATACCGATGTTTTAGCCTCTATCCCGCATTTTGTGACTATGACCCTGAGGCTGCTGGGCCTCAGGGCTGCCTGCATCATGCTGGTAGATCATGCCAGATGGCATATGCGGGCTCTGCAGTGGGACCTGAAGTTCCAGTGGGCGCAGCATCAGGGCAATCTTTCAGATGTCGTTCAGATCTCGGAGGGGACTGCGAGCCAGTTGCAGTGGTGGCTAACGAACCAAGATTGGGTCAGCGGCAGATCCCTCTCCCTTCCCCAACAAGAGTTCACAGTGGTGATGGATGCGTCACTCCTGGGATGGGGCGGCCACATGGGAGAGGCGGTGATCAGGGGTCTCTGGTCTCCGGCGGAGTCCGGGCTCCACATCAACCTTCTGGAGCTCCGGGTGATTCATCTTGCACTGAAGGCATTCCTTCCTTCTGTCAAAGGAAGAGTAGTGCAGGTGTTCATGGACAACACCACTGCCATGTGGTACTGCAACAAACAGGGCGGGACCCTATGTCAAGAGGCTCTTCGCCTTTGGACATGGCTGGAACATCAGGGCATATCCCTGGTGGTTCAACACCTGGCGGGTTCCCTGAACGCCAGGGGGAAAGACCTCATCCGCCGGTGCATGATGGATCACGAATGGCATCTTCACTCGGAGGAGGTGGTGCAAGGTCTCTTTCAGCAGTGGGGAGAGCCTTTGTTAGATCTATTCGCCACCGAAGAGAACGCGCAATGTCAGCAGTTCTGCGTCTTGGAGTTTCCAAGGCAGCACTCGCTCACAATGCCTTTCGTCGCAAGTGGAATTGCGGCCTCCTGTATGCCTTTCCGCCTGTACCACTTCTACCCAGAGTGCTGAAGATCAAGCGCGACCGGGCCCAAGTAATTCTTGTGGCTCCAGACTGGGCGCGAAGAGTCTGGTACCCTGAGCTCTTGAGCATGGCCATCGATCCTCTGTTCAGTCTGCCCCTTCGGGAGGATCTTCTGTCACAGCAGCAGGGGACGGTTCTCCGCCCAAACCTGTCCAGTCTCCACCTCCTTGCGTGGAAATTGAGCGGCAACAGTTGACAGCTTTCGACCTTCCTCCCGAAGTCTGTAACGTCATCTTGGCAGCCAGGCATCCGTCCACTAAAACGGTATACGCCTGTAGATGGAACAAATTTGTGGCATGGTGCACAGCAAAGGCTGTGGATCTCCTTTCTGCCCCCTTTTTAGAGGTTCTCCTCTTCATTCTTTCTTTGGCCCAGCAGGACTCTTCTCTGGGCACTCTTAAAGGCTATCTTTCGGCCATTTTGTCCTTTCTTCGCATTCCTGATCAGCCTCCTCTTTTCAAGTCCCCTATCGTAAACAGATTTCTGAAGAGCATTACTCATCTCTTTCCTCCTTCTCCTTTCGTAATGCCTCAGTGGGACTTGAATCTTGTCCTCACTTATCTTATGTGTGCTCCCTTTGAGCCATTACATAATTGTCCTCTTCGTCTCCTTACTTTAAAGACTGCTTTCCTGCTTGCCATCACATCTGCACGCAGGGTGAGTGAGCTTCAGGCTCTTTCTTCCAAACCTCCCTTCTTGCTTCCATCCGGACAAAGTGGTCCTTCGTACTAGGCCTTCTTTTCTGCCCAAAGCGGTTACCTCTTTCCTCATAGGCCAGACCATCACATTGCTCATCTTCTTCCCGCCTCCGCACCCTTCCAAAGAGGAGGAGAGACTCCACCGACTGGACACAAAACGTGCGCTGTCCTTCTACCTTGACCGCACTAAAGACTTCCGGGTGGACGATCAACTCTTCGTGGGTTATGTGGGTGCCAAGAAAGGTCGGGCAGTGCACAAACGTACCATCTCTCGATGGGTTGTCTTATGCATTAAAATCTGTTATTCTTCGGCAAAAATGGAACCTCCGGTAGGACTGCACGCCTGTCTTGCTTCGCCCTAAAAAATACCACTCCCACACGATGGCCCAAACACGACGAAGCAGGAGACCTAAAACACAACACCACCTAGAAAGGGGTTTCACTTTATAAAAAGAAACACATCAAAGACTCTCTTTTTAGAATGAGGCTTGAGGTTTTATTTATGCAATGTTCTCTAACTGAAGGGCTTTCCCAGATGTCAAATGAATAGCATTCAAATGTATATAGAGATATATATATTTATATGCAAGCAATAATAACACACTTGGCAAATGCAACAGTTAAATGCATGAATATGAATAAAATACACAAGCAGATAATAATGGACGCCCTGCAAGAAATCAAAAAGATATATACACTAAATACATCAAATGATTACTTCAGATGTGCACTCTGTCTCACTCACTCATCACAAAGAAAATGCCTCAAATGATCATAGCCACTGGCCACTCATCACAATGGCAATATTCAAAACTCAAACTCTTCCCCTGCTGCACACACTGCATCTTAGCCCACTCCAGACCGGGGGATTCCCAATCTGGATTAAGAGCCTCAGCAACCAGGGCTCCGCTGTACCGAAGTAGACGTGTCCGTCCCCATACGGATTCCAAAATCCCAGTTTCTAAATCAACAACCCTCAGCTTTATAGTCTCAAAACACACTAGAAGGTTCAAGAGTCTTTCCTTCCGCGCCAAGGAACCTTACTGGAATTGGCCACCTTCCATGCAAGCATTCCAGGGCAAAAGGAGTTCCCACGTTCCTCTACATTCTCACATGTTCCAGCCTTTATCTTAACGAAGCTTACGAAAGCCTTCAGTACATTGAACAATCTCTTCTCCAAAAACAAAACAACCTTGAACGTGATTAAGCCAAACAACTTGCTGCAAACACTCTGGGGGGCCTGTCTGTGCATGCAGAAAAGCTCAAGCAAGGAAGAGTCAGAATTCAGGATGACATGAGGCCATGTCAAAGCCAATAGTAAGACTTCATAATACTTCCCAGTGTACAACACAATGCACATTTGTGCACCACTGCCTATAGCATCACATACTTCATCTCTCAATGTACAATACAATGCACATTTGTGCACCACTGCTCATAACACTGCACTTCGAGATCAAAAAGTACATTCCACACCTCTCTCTCTCATGCTTTCAAATGCACATCCCACACGTTCTGTTCTTGGCAAGGCTATTCTACTCTGTGACAGCTCCCATTTTTAGACTGCAAGATTGAATCTTCAAGGAAAAAGGCTAATGCAGTACATCCTACATTCAGGCTAGGGTAAAGTAAAACACCAAAGTCAATTAATATTATGGTAGTCAAAGGTCATCACGTGGTGTCAGACCATAAGAGTGCCTCTAGCACTACAGCGCCCACTCTAACAGGGCGAGAGCAGCCACTACTGCTTTGGGACGTGGAGTTCCGTTGGTTGACATCTGCCAGGCAGCCAAGTGAGCATCCCAGCACACGTTCACAAAACATTACTGCCTGGACAGCCAAGTCCGGAGAGACGGCTTTTTCGGCCGTTCTGTTCTTTAGGACTCCCTTGTGTGAACTTAGTTCGCAGACTCACCACCGGGGTTGGCATTGCTGGGGTATCTATTCTAAGGTAAGGAATCTATAACTACGGTCTCTTTCAGATGAACAAGTTACTTACCTTCAGTAACTATGTATCTCTAAGAGACATATGTAGTTATAGATTCCTTACCGACCCACCCATCCTCCCCGTTCTGCGAACTGACTTCGAGGGATAGGGACTCCCTTACAGGGCCCTATTTATGTGCACTAGTGGTCAGTGTCTTGCATGGCTCTGCGCTTCTGCCGTGGAAAGTCGTGTCAGAACTGACCGCGCGCAGGGGCGGTGTCTAAGTAGACACCGCGACATCATCCTGGCGACCACGATGCTGATGACGGACGTGGAGTCGACCAATGCCACCTACCAACGCACGGGGTACTGCTGCGAAAAAAGTTCTCTGTAACCAGTCTGACGCCTGGGGGTAATTCTAAGGTAAGGAATCTATAACTACATATGTCTCTTATAGATACATCGTTACCAAAGGTAAGTAACTTGTTCGATCGCTATAGGGCAGCACCTGGGGATCCAGCTTTCCTGACTGTACACCCATCACCAGAAACACTTGTGGTACAGGCTTTGTCCTGCGTATAGCAAGATTATGCTGCTTTAGGCTTGGAGGGTGTGGCTTGGACGGCCATCATGGCGGCCGCTTTCTGATACAGATCCACACTGAACCCCTCCAATCTGCCAAATATCCATACATCTAGCGGCCATCGGACGCTCCTGAACAGTCTTCAAGCTCCGTGTGACAGGGTAAGAGCACCCCTGCACGCTGGATCCTAAATGCAGCCTGGACGCCTGCTAGCCAGGGGGGCCTGCAGCGCCAGCTGCTGGCGTGGAGCTGCGGACTGACCGCTGACTCCATTGCTGCAGATCTCTGATCCACCTGAACTGCTTGTCATCGAGGGGCCCCGACTCCCCCTCACCCCCTTGTCTGCTGCGTGGCTGGTCCTGTGAAGGAGAGGGCCACCGGCGTTGTCACTGATCCAGGATGGCTGGATGCAAGAGAGAGGCCTGGAGCTTTGATGGGCCTACTCGCCTGATCCCGCCCCCCTACACGCTGGATCCTAAAGTAGCCCGGACGCCCGCTAGCGAGGAGGGGCCTGCCACACCGATTGCTGACGTGGGGCCACGGCCTGACTGCTGGCTCCATTGCTGCTGATCTCCTCTGACCTACCTGAACTGCCTGCCATCGAGGGGCGACTTTCCCCCTGTGTCTGTAGCGCAGCTCCTCTTATGAATGAGAGGGCCGCCGGCGATGCTGCTGCTGACCCGGGACGGATGTATATGGGAGAGGGGCTCGGAGCTTTAGGGGGCATATTCACCTGATGTTCCTTCCCATGCTGCGGCGCAACCCATACTGCCGCCACGGCCCTGTACTACTGCCGATCGTCCCACTCTCCCCCTTGGGCCTGGGGAGCTGAACTCTGCCCTGTCCCTGCCGCCTGCAACCAGAGTCTGAATTGGTTCCGTGGTGGTACTTGTGAGCAGATGTCTTGCCGATCTTGCTTCCTCCGGTCCCAGGCAATTGACGGTGAGTGGGTGGCCTGGAGTTCCTGAGGGTCCCCTACCTGAACATTCACTACACACCACGGTGACATATAAACATTACTCATGTGGCTCTCCCTTGATGGTGGTGGGCATCTGGGCTGAAGGTCCTGCAGCGGCCCACTGTTATCGGGCCTGACTTGTTGCAGGGTTGCGGCCCCTTGCCATCTGCCCTGGTCTCCTGCCCCCCATGGTGCTAGTTGAGCAGTGTGGACCGCTTAGGGGAGTGCAGACCTGCATGCTGCTGCTCGGCCTTTCCTTCTGTCGGGCCTTCTGACCCTGCGAGGACCCATCGCTGGGCCCCACCCTTATCACTGGATTCATCGGATGCTGCTCTCCTACCATCAGCTCTAACCGTTACCTGGATGATTTGAAGAGACTGGGTCCCCATTCAGGACCATGAGTTAACTCTCGAGGGACCCTGGGCTTTAAGAGGTGGGGCCTGGCTTTGCTGCTCTCTTCTGATGTCTCCACCTTGCATTGGGCTGTTTCTTGACCGGATGATGTGGAGGTGACTTTGGTGTTGCTCCCTAGCCTACTCAGTCACTCGACTCATTGTCCTAGCGGCCTGGCTAGGCCCACTTGTTATGATGCTTGACCTTTCACCCTTGACCTTTCACCCTACGGCTGGTTGTATTGCTGGGGTGTGCTCTGAATTATTTGCGCCTGTACTCTGCTTGGCTGTGAGGACTTTTGGCATTCCCGTGGTGTGGCCTGCAACTATGTCTTGCTTCTAACCAGCCCTCCATCTACACCTCTTTCCTCCTGCGATGGACAATAGTTGTTACATCCACGGTATTGGCTGCTCTTGCTGCCGCAATGTTGTGGCAAGCGGGCTGACTCCTTCACGCCGTGGGACCAGGTCGATTAGTGGCCTCGCCACCATGGGTAAGGATAAGCCTACCTGCTCCGTGACATCGCAAACTCGCATAGACCAGTATGCTACTGGACCCACCAGCGGGCAACCTGGACATACCGAAGGAGACAAATCCGCCTCATCATCCAACGATCTCGCCACCATCCTTCAAGCCATTCAGACGTCACAGGTTGGAGTAGAGACGAAAATCAGATGGGTGAGAATAGATGTGGTGCTACTTCGCCAAGATCTTTGAAATGCTACAGCTCAAATTACAGAACCTGAATCCCGGACCTCCACAGTTGAAGATGAAGTTGCCACTTTTAGAACACAGGTTTCTACTCAACTTAAACCCACAGGACAAAGCTCCATAGACGCGCAGAAGATGCCGAAAATCATTCTAGGTGCAATAATGTGCGTGTAATTGGCATCCCTGAAGGTACGGAGGGCACCAAACCTCAACGGGTCATGGACTTATTAGAACACTGAATTAAATCCTGGATGCCCTCCAAACATTTGTCCTCCTGGTTTACAATAGAAAGGGCCCACCGAGCGCTGACCGCCTAGCCACCTTCAGGAGCCTCTCACAGGCCAATGATCACTTGTATCCTTAACTATCGAGATAGGGAAGCTATCCTTAGGGAGGCTCGATTATGATTGGAACCCGAGTGTGGAGATAGCAAGGTTCTCCTTTTTCCCGCCTACACACAGAAGATGCAGCAGAGACGCCGCTCCTACACAGAGGTCAAGCAAAAACCCAGGGCCATGGGGCTCCAATACCACATATTGTTCCCTGCTAGACTCTGTCATTCATGCGAACAAATCACACTTTTTTAACAACCCGAAGTCTGCTTGGCGAATCGACTCTGCTCACCCAATGCATAATACGGTACACGCTGCACCACTGAAACTAGTTACATGGAATGTAAGGGGACTTAACCCCCGCAAGATCAGGCAGGTCTTTGCATACTTAGACAGGCATCAAATAAGTATCGCTCTGTTGCAGGAAACCCATCTGATTCAAACCAAAGCTGGTACGCTAGGGAAAAGATGGGCAGAGAGGGTGGCAGCTTCCTCCTATTCAACATACGCCAGAGGCGTCATCACATTGATACGAAAAGGGACAAATTTTGTACACAAACAAACGCTCACTGATGGTCAAGGCCGGTATGTCATAGTTATTGGTACCCTACGAGGCTCTAAGGTGGGAATCATCAATGTATATGGTCCCAATATTGACGACCCAGCCTTCTTCACTAACTTATGGTGCATTCTTAGAACTCTCCCACCTATGGAACTGATTTGTGGAGGCGACTTTAATGTTACCCTTAATGACACATATGATCGATCTCCTGCAACCACTGAACACCATCGCCGTGCTGCTTCCGTTATCCTTAATGGTATGACGGAATTCCACATGCAAGATATCTGGCGAATGCGCAACCCACAGATGCTAGAAAGCACCCACTCCTCCACCATTCACGCCAGTTGGGCGAGACTTGATTATTGGCTACTCACGGACTCCACTTGCACGTGGGCACACGACATACAGCACCTGCCAAAAACGCTCTCTGACCATAAACCTGTCGTTCTGACTCTTCACATCCCGACATATAATCCCCCTCCGTTTATCTGGCGCTTCAACGCCACCTCCCTGCTGGATCCTATCTATAAAGAGACTATACACAAAGCCATAGAAGATTTCTTCTATCTCAATACAAATTCAGTAGATTTTTTTATTTTTTATTTATTTATTTGAGTTTTATATAGCGCTGGCTAGACCCGGAGGTATCAGAGCGCTTTACATAAGGTTCCACAAAATTACATCAGTTACAAGTTACATCAGTTACAAGAAAACATTTCAAGAGTGTCGGAAGATGTAATAAATGGAGCTTAGAAGGGTAAGGAGGTGGGGTAAGGTGTAGGAGGGAGAAAGGATGGAGATAGGATGGATGGAGAGACGGAGAGTCTGCCCAAAGTCCGGCTGGGTAGGTGACGGCCGAGGGGGAAGTCCACAGCCCGTCTCCTCTTTAGCTATCAGGTAGCTCCACCGGGCATCAGTCAAGCTGCTAGGTCTCAATGAGAAAACAATTGGAGAGCAAAGAGGAGGGATAAATGGAGCATAAAGAAGAAAGTGGGTGGAGTAAAGGGGTATGAGGGAGAGTACGACGGAGAGACGAAGTAAGGTCTGCCCATTGTCCGGCTGGGTAGGTGACGGCCGAAGGGGTAGCCCACAGCCCATCTCCTCTATAGCTATCAAGTAGCTCCACCGGGCATCGGCCAAAAAGCGAGGTCTCCACGGTCAGAGGCAGGTTCACAGATTCGGTATACTGAAGGGTAGGCCGGATGGGGGATGTGTTCGAGGTCTGGACGAAGTCCGGTTTTTTCTCAGAGGAGTAGCACGACGTGGTAGGGAACACTGTGGAAGTCATCTTGGGGTGAGGCAGTCCCAATGATTTTAAACAAGTTGCGCTTCAGCATCATCGCTGGGGGGCTGTTTCCGCGCTGAGAATTGCAGTTTCGGCTGCTTACTGTCAGTGCGGCCCATTGTTCTCCTCCCTCCTGTAGGCTCGATCTAGGTCCCACGTAGCAAACAGTGATCGCCTCCAGTAGCAACAAGGACAAGATTGCAAGGAGTCACAGGTAGGCAGTAAAGGAACGATTGTGCTCTCTGCACCAGGGTCTATGTGGTGCCACGCGTCTTCCCCTCACTCGCAATCATGGGACTCATGGGGGCGCGAAGCATACACTGCAGTCCACAAGGTTCGCAGGGCGTTATTATGCAGTGTGCGAAGAGTTAGTGTGAGTCTTCTGCAGAGAGGTGCTCTCCCCTGTTTCAATGCCACAATTTGGAAGGTGCAGATGCAATTGGTTATGCATTAGTGGGGTCCACAGGCACTCCCCACAATCCACCATCGCTGTGCTCAAAGCATGTCATGCACCGCTGCCGACACGCATACCATAAGTATTGTGAGGTGTCGCCTGCATTCCCTGCGCTCCGCACCCAACGTAGGTCCGCAGTTGTAGAAGGCTCACGGTTCTGCAGTAGGAGCCCCTGCCCACACAAACACCATGGAACGTCTCGCAGGGGTCTAGGGCCGCCCCATTAGTCTGAGGTAGCACACCACACGGCTGCTGTGCAGAAGCGGCCCAACTCCGCAATTCCGATGCACTCGCGGGTAAACCGTGCAAACGGGTGCGTCCGCAATTTACTTGGCAAATAGATGTGTCCCCCGGCCTCACCAGGCAGAGTAGCACTGTATGTGGGCCTCATAGCAGTCGCCCCCGTATCCGCTCCACCAGGAGCATAGCAGCATTAGTCCGGGCATTCACCTGCGCGTCGGGCCCCCGCGGGCAGCGCGTCTGTTTCCTGAGCCTCTATGCAGGAACCCCGGCGGCCGCTCAGAACAGCGTCCCTGACGGGCCTCAGCAGGATAGTTCAGCCTCACCGGAGCCCCCAACCCCAGCTGGCTCCGATATTCAATGAGCACAGCAGGCACGAAGGTAATGCTCGCGACAGCGATACAAAGCGCCTGGGGGGTTCCAGCTCTCACCTCCTTAATGCCCGGGTGCCGCCTCGTACCTCTCAATGGGTGTAGGGGCAGCCGGCAAGTCCGTTAGTCGGGAAGAGGGCAAGCGGTGATGAGAGCCTCATCTGCTGAAAGAGTGTGGTTCGGCAACATCACGGGTCGATTCTCTCGGCCTCCAGGCACCGTCCCGCAGCTCCTCGGGCGCCATCTTTCTAGATGCCACTTATTTACACCCTCTGCGCCGATGTTCTGTCCTCCCAACAGTAATTTTTCTAGATTGAGATATTGTACACTTTCAATTAACTGCGGCCAAGTTGCACCCCGGCACCCGCAGCACTGACTGTGCAGCTCCGCTGACACACCTCGGCAACCTTTGAGTTCACGCCGAGGGTACTGGCACTCTATGGGAAGCGTTTAAAGCGAACGTGCGCGGTGTGTGCATTAGCACAACTGCTGGTATCTTAAAAGACATACGCACACAACTGAGCAACAGTGAAGCACGGATAAAACGGGTGGAAACAGAATACGACACTACCCACAATGCGGCTATTTTAGGGGCAATCAGGGATGAAGATACCCAATATAATAAACTTGCAGATGATGAACTGAAATACATCACCCGCCGGTACAAAGCTCATAAACTGGGAGAGGGGGGGAAGACCAGGTCGCTATCTGGCGCAACAAATACGCATAGAACACAAACAACATATTGTGTTGAAAATGATAGATCGTGACAACACAACGCACTATGACAACCAGGGCATACTAAATACCTTCATGGACACGTATGGCGAGCTCTACTCTACACGCGATACAGCAAACACACAAGAAATGCTAGATTATCTAGAGGACATAGCACTTGTATGGCTCACAGATGATCAGCGAGAATTTCTAGCGCAACCCATCACAGTGGAGGAGGTGCAAACCGCCATAAAGTCACTACCTAATGGTAAAACCCCTGGGCCTGACGGCTTTACCGGAGAATTTTATAAAGCCTACTCAGAACTGATCAGCCCCTATATTGTAGAAATGTATGACGAAGCCTATAACAGTCAGATTCTCCCCCCAACATTACGAGAATCATTGATTGTAGCTTTGTTAAAACCGGATAAACAGCCAGAACGCGCGGAATCCTATAGACCACTTTCCTTAATCAATACTGATGTTAAGATCCTGGCTAAGATCATTGCCACACGGTTACAACCTTTTATGCAAATAATAGTCCTACCGGATCAATCCGGTTTTATACCGAATCGATCAACCTCCCATAACCTACGTACTATCTTTGCACTCTTGCATCAATTAAATCCGGAGTTAGAGGCAGCGGCGGTCCTTTTAGATGCAGCCAAAGCCTTCGACTCCATCGAGTGGGTATATCTGTTTGCAATTTTACAAAGGATAGGTTTACCACCCATGCTCTTAAATTGGATTCAGTTACTATATACCAAACCAATTGCACGAATAAAAGTAAATGGCCACATTTCAGATGCTATACACATCCAAAGAGGTACAAGGCAGGGTTGCCCCTTATCGCCTCTACTATTCTCCATCGCAATAGAACCACTTGCATGCAAAATCCGTCAAAGATGTGCCCACACTGCGTTGAGATTTCACCTTCGTCCTGTTGGAATCTCGATGTATGCAGACGATATGGTGCTCTATGTCCGAGACCCAAGCCTAAATCTAGAACCGATCCTTGGAGAATATATAAAATTTGGCCGAAAATCTGGCCTGCAGATCAATTGGAACAAATCCGCCATACTACCACTGACTGAACACACTAAACCGCAACCATTGGAGTTCCCATTAATTTGGCAAACAGACCCCATTAAATATCTGGGTATATGGCTACACTGCGAGCAAGAAATAATACTTAGAACTAATTATGGCACTGCTGTAGATAAAATCGAGACGCAAATACATAGGTGGATTACACTCCCCCTATCGCTAGCAGATCGGGTATCACTCGTAAAAATGGTAATCCTACCCAAACTCCTATACCTATTCACGAATATCCCAATCACCCCTCCAGCTCCAATATTTCGCAGATTATGTGCACTTATTACACAATTAATATGGGCAGGCAAACAAGCACGGATACGATTACAAACTCTAACCTTACCTTACGCCTCTGGAGGATTCGCGGTTCCTAACCTGTTTTTATATTACCTATGTGCCGAGGCGCAATATGCCTACTATTGGTATCACCCGATCCGATACATGCCACATCTAGCGGTGGAAGACGGCGATGCAAACCCCATTAAATTAACAAGTAGTTTGACACATAAACGACCGCACCTGACCAAGCAGGAGATTAACACAATACGAACCACCACAGACGCCTGGCTACGAATCGGTCAGTTAACAAACAAGATCCCACTCTATGCACCGCACATGCGATTAGCGCAACATCCCTCCTTATCAGTCACTCAGGACAGAGGGAGTATGGAGCTACTAGAAAAAGTGGGCATCACCCTGATCGGTGATCTTTATATCAATGGGATATTCATCACACCAGATGACCTCTCATATGCCAATAACCAGACAATGTTATTTAAATTCACCTATCATAGACTCAGGAGGCCATAAAGAAATGATATCCCTCCTATCCAAATGAACCCCCAAACTGGATGCGCTGCAATTACTCATCACCACCCCGAACAACAACCACATGGTGGCGAAACTTTACAGAACCATACAATCTGAAATAGGCGCCAGCACTGTCAAGGCACATGAAAAATGGAACCTACTGCTGGACACACCTATTAACGAGGCAGACTGGCAATCCTGCTGTGCACTCACTACCCTACTCACTCCCAACGGGAATTTACGTATTATTCATTACAAGTACCTGTATCAAGCTTACCACACCCCATTGAAATTGTACAAATATGGTCTACGTGAAAACGCAAACTGTAAAAGATGTGGATACGATCAAGCTGATTTTATTCACTTAGCTTGGGAGTGTGGGCGGGTGCAGATTTATTGGACTCAAGTGGTAACTATGTTGGGAAAAATTCTGAACTGTACATTACCCTGCACACCGCAATTATGTCTATTATGCCACGTGATACCGTTAAAATCTACAAAGAAAAAGTTAGCTGCCATAGCATTATTACTGGCGAAACGGAGAGTAGCAATGCATTGGAACAGTAAAAATTCACCCACAGCGAAGCAATGGATAATGGACTCAATCTACTGTAAAGACAATTTTTTATTATATTCAGAAGAGCTACCGACTGCTTCTAAGCCCGCTAATTTTTGGGAACCTCTTACTGCCTATTTGAATGACCACCCTGATTTATTAACAAATGTTGTATGAACTGTGCCTTTCGGATGCCTTCAGACTCTGAATCTGTGATCAGGCCATTATATTATGCACTGTGTTGACCTATGTAATGATTATTATGCAATATCAAATATGCCGGAACTGTTTGTTATTCTTGTACTGTAATAACTTTAAAAATTCAATAAAAAAAAAAAAAAAAGTCTGCTTGGCAATGGCTCACTGAGGATCACCCCCTCCATAACAGTACTACCTCTTCGATACATCGGTCTGCCTCTACTGACCTAAGGGACCGTTGTTGTTGCCTAAGCCATGCAAACAGCGCACTCGATCCCAGAGGAGACGGCGAACTGCCAGATCCAAATCTCCTTCACAATCCCCCTAGGCATGAACCCACTTACAATCTCTGCCATCTGAGATTGTCATCCTCCAATCTTGCTTCTGATGGGGGGGAGTGGGGTCTGGATCGGGATAAACCTCTAGACTTAACATAGTCTGTGTCTGCTCCTCTCCACATGGACACACACCTCTTTTGCAGCCCCACGATTTGATTCACTAACAGGCCCAAGGTTTCCAGGCAGAGGAGTTGCTTTGTCTGTTCGCTTGCTTTGCTCATTTGCTTTGCTATTCTTATGTCTTCTTTATGAACGTTTCAATCAGACGGAATAGCAGTTATTGACTTATCCTTCACTAAGATGGGGCTCATCAATTCGATGTTTCTGCATTGTATATGTTTTCATTAACAAAGCTTCTTTTCAGGGTGACAGATGCTTCTGGGGTAGAAGTGTGGGGAGGGGTGGGAGTTGTGGGGGATTACGTCACATGTTGACGACATTTCAGTTGTTCACACTGTATTGTATGTATGTTTCCTTATCGTTTCCTTTCCCAGGTTCTGACACACACTTACACAACAGCTATGACAACTTTCTTCCTATCATGACTTGTAAAGCCTTGCTGTCTAACACCCTGCAGCTTGGATGGGACATGGCTGGCCTTTCCCAAGTAAACCCCATTGCACGCAATCGCCCTTGTCCTCAATAGCAACGACCTTTCGAGCAATGTCTTGGAAAGTTAACGGTCTCCTAGACTGCATGAAAAGCACTGCTGTTCTCACTTTTGCTCACAGCCACTTTCCTGAGGTCTTTTTACTTCAAGAAACTCACCTATGGGTGACCGATGCCCCTTCTTGGCATGTAAGAGCTATGATAGGGTCTTTCACACAGGTTATACCCGGGGATTTAGAGGGGTTGCCATCCTGTTGCAACGCTCCATCCCCCTTTCTGTTTCTCACGAAACACGCAACCCACATGGCCGCTTCCTTGACCTGGCCGGAACATTGCAGATCCAAGCTATTACTCTAGTGAGCGCCTACTCACTGCCCGCATCCCTTAGTGCTTGCCTCTGAGACCACACCATACTCCTTTTGAGCCTTCCACAGGGTCTGACATTGATTGGAGGTGGCTTTAATGGGGGTACCTGACCATGAGCTTTGTACCACTGGGTCCTCCACCATCTCTAGGCATACCGGGGCACGTCACCTCAGACTGGGCCGCTACTCTCGGCCTCTGTGACGCCTGGAGGACATGGCACCCACGACATTGTCAATTAACACACGTCAGCGGCCTATCACACTCACTCATCGATAGATCTGGTTTTCTTGCCTGCCTTGGATTGCCGAGCTATCTTGCAAGTTCATTTTCTTCTCTGTGGGATTTCTGATCATCCCCCTCTTCTCATTCATCTCGGAACCCTTAAACCCAGCCCACACCCTATGTGGCGACTTAATGCCTGGTACCTTCGCCTTGCTGGCACCCTTTGGGCTGCCAGCAAGGCGGCTCTGCTAGGTATTGCCAAGGGACGTATTAGAGCACACTGTCATATCACCCAACTGGAAGCACACGCTCTCCGCCTGGAACGGCTCCTCGCTTCTGATCCTCCGGAGGCTATCTCCCGACAGTTGCATCCTCTTCAGGAAGAAATATGTCTTCAATCCCTAGAAGCCGCCAGACACCTTTGACGGGCCACAATGGCTAGGACCTATGGATGGGGAGACAAAAGTGCGAAGCTCTTGTACTGGCTGGCCTCCTTTCAACAGGTGAACAGGGTTATGCCCGAAATTACTGATGAACGTGGTCACCCATGTTATATCCTTCTTGAGATTACGCAAGCGGTCGCCTGGTATTCCCAAAGCCTATACACGGCTCCCATGTTATGTTAAGTAGTTTTATAAAGTACTCGAATACCAATAAGGCATCTTGGCGTTAGCTGAGTGACCAACCAAGGTAAACTGTAGTGACTAAAGATTAATTTAAAGTAAAAAGCCACGTCTTTTAGAGCCTACCTGAAGGCTAACAAATTGGGTTGAGATTTGATGACAAGAGGCAGCGAGTTTCAAGCCTTAGATGCATTCAGCAAAAATCCGCGACTGCCCCATTTGGCTCCTCTAAACGGGGCACTGATAGAATCCTAGATGAATCTGATCTTAGCGGTCTTGGTGGTAGATTGATGGGAAAGGCCAATCTCAAAAAGGCTGGACCTTGACCATGGATGGATTTATAGACTATACATAGTGATTTAAAAAAAGATTTTGGCTCTAACAGGGAGGCAGTGAAGCTGTTGGATGGCTGTAGAGACAGGATGATATTTGGGAAGTTTAAAAAGGGCCCTCACAGTGGCATTTTGTATTGTCTGAAGTTTGTTAAGCACATGTTTGTGGGCATTCAAATACAGACTATTGCAATAGTCTAGTTTTGACAGCACTAGAGATGTTATTACTGATTTTTGTAGAGCGATGGGAATATAGGGCAAGAGCTTCTTGATTAGCTTTAAGGTAAAAAAAGGCAGCAGATGAAACAGAATTAGCCTGAGTTATGTAAGATAGATCTGTGTTGATTTTATTCTGATTTTGATTTTTTTTACTGTTTCAACCAGGAGAGGCAGAGAACCTAGTTCAGATGGCCACCAATTATGGGACCAGAGAAGTGGTTGATTTCTGGAAAGCAGCACCTCCGTTTTAGTGGAATTCAGTTTAAGACAATTGGATGACATCAAACATCTGAGTGCTCTCATGCAGTTGCAGAAATTGGAGGGTACATCTTGTGTTTCTTGTGAAAGTGAGACGACAATTTGTGTGTCGTCTGCGTAAGAAGTTAATGTAAAGCCAAAAGAGTTGATCAAATCTACCAGTGGCTTAACGTAGAGATTAAATAGTGTGGGGTTCAGTGAGGATCCCTGTGGAACCACGCATGGAGAGAGAAAGAGGGTGATGTGAAATTTCCAAGACGCACTGACTGCTTTCTATCGGTCAGGAAAGATTTAAGCAGTTCCAGGGCTGTACCGGATATTCCTCCTGAACTCAGATGCTCGAGTAGGAGTCCGTGGTGAACTATATCAAAAGCCGCCGAGAGGTCCAATAAAATCAGGGTTGCTCCGTTACCCTGATCCAAGGATGTTCTGATCTCCTAGGTGGCTTTGATAAGAGTGGTTTCGGTACTATGAGCTGACCGAAACCCGAACTGGGTGTCATCCAGGAGATTGTTGTGGGAGGTATGTTCCATCAGTTGTGCATTCAGGATTTTGTCAATGACCTTAGCAGCCAGTGGTATACCGGCTATGGGTCAATAGTTGTTGGGGTCCGTGCGGTTTAATGTTTTTTTTTTTTTTTTTAGTAGAAGACGAATGCAAACTTCCTTCCACTGGGAGGGAAAGACACCTGATATGCACATCTGCTGATATGTCTGTCCGATATTGACATAACGAAGGTGCAACATGTTTGACCATTTTGGGGGGCATGGATCTAGTCGTGAGCCAGAGCTGGCAAGCTGAAGCAATCTTACAACCTCTTCCTTGTTGGGAGGTGTGAAGCCTATAAGGGTAGATTTGCACCCAGTTGCTAAACTTGGAAATTGCTGAGGTGTTACTATGGGGGTTGTAGAGGCGAGGAGGTCATAGGCACTTTACACTTTTCCATGAAAGGTGTCTGCTAGCACGTTGCAGAAAGATTGAGACAGATCTATAGAGGTCACAGGGCTAGAAGCGGTTAGCTTGGTTATAGTGGCATACATTCTTTCGATGAGTTAGATGAAGGTTCTATTTTTAAGGTATGAAAGGCAATTTTAGTTTTCTGAAGTGAGAATTTATAGTGTGTCAAACATTTCTTGTATTCTAGTTTTTCTAGTTCATCATAACTGGTTCTCCATCGCTTTTCCTGCCTTCTGCAGGTCTGCTTTAATGAACTAAGATCTTCGGAAAACCAAGGTGCCTAGGTGTAATATCTCTTAATCTTGACTTTTTTATGTGGAGCAAAAGAGATGAAGGCCTTGTTTATCCAGGAGTTATAATTGAAGACGGCTAATTCAACGTTTGGAGCCTCATTAAGGGAAGTAGTTTCCAGAAATGGGGCAAAAGTAGCTGGTTCTGCTTTGTGCCATGCCTGTGATAGAGTACAGGATGGTTTGGCTGGGGTGGCATGAGATGATGGTTGCATTGTGATGTCGAAAAGAACAGCATGGTGGTCTGACTAGACCAGAGGGAGAGTTCTACAATTTCCAAGAAGGGGTTTATTGAAAACAATGCTGTCCAGTATATGTCCAAAGAGAACAATTGATGGACAGAATGCAGAACAATTTCATACATTCACCCCAGTACAGAGATCTGGGCCTAAATCCATCGTTTTTATGCTCCCCATGCCATTCCAGTTTGAACCCAGCCATATGCTAATCAGTCTTGACCCTGCCCCCAATGGAAACAGTCCAGCCCGAACTGCCAGGCCAGGTCCTCCCTGGACTGGAAACAAGCATCTTAGGACCGGTTTCGGGGTTTCACCCCTCATCAGCCAGGATAGCTTGACTCCAGTGGCATGGAGAGCACGGGACCCACGTCCGGGCATACCCGTACCACTCTGGGGGGGACAAATGCAAAAAGAACAATTGATGGACAGAATGCAGAACAATGTCATACATTCACCCCAGTACAGAGATCTGGGCCTAAATCCATCGTTTTTTTGCTCCCCATGCGAGCCTGCGCCCAATGGGAACAGTCCAGCCCGAGCTGCCAGGCCAGGCCCTCCCTGGACTGGAAACAAGCATCCTAGGACCGGTTTCGGGGTTTCACCCATCATCAGCCAGGATAGCTTGACTCCAGTGCCATGGAGAGCATGTCCAGTATAGACGGTGCCCCAGGTCCTAATGGCGTTCCCCAAGCTATTTTTAAAAAAGATCCACCTTTCTGGAGCGGCCACTTATTTACACTATTCAAGGAAATAGAACAATTAAACAGTATTCCACCCAGTTGTCAAGGATCAATATTGACACCGATCTATAAGGGAGGAGATAGATCTAGCCCGTCGAACTACAGACTAATCGACCTACCTGACGTAGAAGCAAAGTACTACACCACATTGATCCTGAACGATCTAAGGGAATGGTCAAAGAAACTCAATCTGATTCCGGTTAACCAAACGGGTTTTACCAAAGAGTTTTACCAAAGGGATCGGGACAATTACCAATATTCTAGCATTTTCGCTAATAGCAAATAATTCTAAGCGGACGAAACAACAACTGCACCTTTTGCTTTGTAGACCTAAAGGCAGCATTCGACAGCATTGATCGATACCTTCTCTGGGAAAAATTTAGATCTTGGAATATACCTGAGCGATTCTTAAGAGGAATATTATTACTCTATTCTCAAACATGGATAATAATAAAACTGGGCGACGGCTCAAGACTATCCAGGAAACTGAATACAAACAAAGGCTTAAAACAAGGATGTGTGCTGGCGCCACACCTCTTTAATCTATTCATGTCTGATGTGGCACAAAGGCTCAATAAAATCAATTCTCTCCCACCGCAGCTAGGGAAACTATCAGTATCACATCTCTCATAAGCTGATGACGTGGTGCTAATGAGCCTAACTAAGACCGGACTCCGAAAGTCTCTCAAGGAAATGAGGGAATATATTTTAATTAATAAATTGGAAATTAACACATTAAAAACCAAGACTATGCTCATCAGCAATCACCCAACTGCCAAACAGAACATATGGCTAGATAGTAATCAGTTAGAGGAGGTAACCAGCTATAAATATCTGGGGGTCTACATGGACAACAGACAAAACCATCAAGAGCAAAAAACTTATATGACACAGTCAAATAGTGCACTAACATTCGCCTTTAGTACCCTGGCAAAAAAATTGAAGGGCCCATCGTATAAATCTTTGCTCGCAGTGATGTCAGCCAAAACAATAACGTATGCCGGCATCGCTTTACATGGTAAGGATTCTGATCTTTTAAATAAATTATTGGTTTCAACATACAAAAAGGTCTTCCAAATACACCAGTCAGCCTCCCCAGCCCAGGTACGACTTTAATTCGGCCTCTTAAATGAAACGGTAGGGAGAATGTATACCACAATAAAGTTATGGTATCAGCTGGAACAGAACACGGCTAACTCTCAACTCAACAAGGCCCTTTGGTCAGAAATGGAAAAGGATAAAAACTCTCCATATAATCAATACCTTTGATAACGCCTTTAAAATCACTTGCATGGCTGAGCTGTGGAACAAGAACTTGTGCTTTCTGTCCTTCAAGCAAGTGATAAATAAAGCAGCTAAATTTCATTCTCTACTACTCGACAAAAACACGTTCAGTTCGAGGTCACACGCCTGGATGGTGAATAAACAGCTACAAAACACTGGCCCCGCACCCTACTTAAACATTACATTTTCGATCCCCCGAAAAAGACAACTGATGGCCTTACCGCTTGGGAAACTGCCAACTGTTGCGGACCAGCCAACCTGGATATACAATGGTCCGAAAACATGCCAACTTTGCGGAAGCAATAAAGAGGATTTTATTCACATAATTTGTATATGTTCCAAATTACACGTAGCACGCGTTTCAATGCTAAAGAAAGCCTTGACTCTTAGAGGAAAATGGACATGTAGAGCGGCTATAATAACAGGGCTAGATCCTGCAGACCCTCAAATGAACTGTAAATTGATAAAATATTTTGACTCTTACGAACAGGTCCTGAAAACTGAAATTTCATTGTCAAAGCAGACTGAGAAAACCACAAACCTTTGGAACTTCATTATATAGATCTTGCGAGTTTAAAATCTGCTAACAGAAACAAAAGGCGCAGGAATTGAATAAGTATTACAAATTATAGAACGTAGAAATTTTGTTCCATAGATCTTGCAAGTTTTAAAATCTGTTAATAGAAACAAAAGGCACGGGAATTGAATTAGTATTTATGAATGATAGAACGTAGAATCTTTTTTTCTTTTTAATTTAATAATAATCTTCAGTATAGGCTACGAATTTTATTGAAGCAACAAAATTATCAATTTAGGAATGTATTGATAGTAATAACAATTTGGAAAAAATGTAAAACCCACAAAGTTTTAAATTATGTAGAGATTTTAATATGTCTTTTATGCGAAATATTGTTAAGGTTTTAAATAACTAAACAAACATTTACTTACTTATGTCCAGTATATGTCCGGCAGAATGGGTGGGACTAGTGACCAGTTGTTCTAGACCAAGAGATTTCAAGTTGGCGAGAAGATGTTCTGTGTTTTTGTCATTGACATTCTCTAGATGAAATTTGAAATCTCCAATGACCGTGAAATTATTTGATAGTGTATCCACCTCAAAGAGGCTAGTAAAGTTTTGGGCAAAACTGGTTCGGGCTTTGGGAGGACGATAAATATCTGAAAGAGACACGTTAGTGACAGATTCCTTACCTTAGAATATCCCCAGGCGTCAGGCTGGATCCGGAAAGTTTTGCGTAGCAGTACCCCTGCGCGTCGGTAGGCGGCGTCGTGCGGCTCCGCGTCCGTCGTCGGCGTCGTGATCGCCGGGATGACGTCGCGGCCAGTACTTAGACGCCACCCATGCGCGCTGGCGTCAGTTCTTTCTTTTTCCGCGCCAGTAAGCGCAGATCCGGATTGAGCAGTGCCCCAGTCATTTTTTGACTGAATATTTTTGAGACTTTTTGTCCAAGTTTTCCAAGTTGTTTCGACTCCAAAGGTGTCACTAGGGATGCCCGGCTTCAAGCCATGCGAGGTCTGTAATCGTATGATGTCGATTACGGATCCGCACCGTGAGTGTCTCTTCTGCCTGGGGCGCGGCCACGACCCCCAGTCGTGCCCCGAGTGTCGGTCCCTCGCTCCGAAGGCTTTGCGAGAGCTGTCTCGAAAGCTCCTCGAGGCCCGGCACTCGGCTCCGCGCCGCTCGAGGTCCCGGTCCCGTGAGAGGTCGAGGGGCCGGTCGCGGAGCCGTCGTCATTCGTCGGGGTCAAAGTCTTCGTCCTCAGGTAAGGCGAAGCACAAGAGGTCTAAGAAGCGTCGCTCTAAGACCTCCCCTCGCCGGTCTCGCGACCCGGCCGAGGGTCCAGACTGTGCCGCCCGCGCAGCAGACGCCGGCCTACCCGCCTGCTCCGGGTCCGACGTCGACTCCGGCCGAGATACAGGAGTTCCTGTCGGCCATGGCCCGCCTCTTCGGGCCTAAGTGTTCCCCCAGTGCGCCTCCGGGCCCCAGTGGGAGTCCTCCCTCGTCACCACCGGCGGCTCCGGCCCCGGTGTCTCCGGCAGCTCTGGCCCCGGCGCCGCAGGACCCCCTCGGATCCAGGCATGGATCCCGATCAACGCCGGTTGACCTAACCACACCGGCGCCGACCTCACCGGTACCGTTCACGGCGCCGTCCGAGGCCCTGGACGGCGCCGTCCCCAGGTTCTCCCCGGCACCGGACACGGAGCCGGATCGACGTCGCTCGACGCCGATGGAACCTTTTGTTCCTTTTGTCCTTCCTCCTTACTTTTCACCTGTTTTGGAGGAGGACTGGGAGGGGTCGGAAGACCCTCTCACAGCTCAATGTGAGCCCTACCAGGACTGGGCTGAGGAACTGGGGGATGCCAGTGGTCTGGACACCTCTCCTGACCTTGGCATGCTGTCTCCTCCTTCCGTGGCTACGGAGGAGGGAGCAAGTTATGCAACGGTGTTGCATAGGGCGGCTGAGGCCCTGCGCCTCGAGCTCCCTACGGTGGCTGTCAGGACTAACCTCCTGACGGAAGTGCTTCAGCCGGCGGCTACCTCTTCGGGGCCACTGCTGCCGTTCAACGACGCACTTTCGGGCACCTGGTCCAGGCCCACCACAGGGGCTCCTGTGGACAGGAACGTAGCCCGACGCCATCGCCCGGCCCCGGGCGACCCTCTGTTTCTCTCCCAACACCCCACCCCCGAGAGCTTGGTTGTCCAAGCTTCTGCCTCCCAGAGCGCCTTCCCTACCGCTCCGCCGGATAGGGAATCCAAAAAACTGGACCAATTTGGGAAGAAGGTTTTTTCTTCCTCCAGTGCTGGCTTGCAGTCCGTGAACACCGCTTGCCTTTTGGGCCGTTACTCCCACTCTCTGTGGGATTCGGTGGCGCAAGTGCTGCCCAAGTGTCCTGAGGAGGTCCAGGCACTTCTCTCCCGTGCTGTTGCGGAAGGGAGAGACGCAGCGAAGTTCACCATCAGATGTGGCCTAGACACCGCTGACTCGCTAGGCAGATCGCTTGCTACGACAGTGGCGCTTCGCCGTCACGCCTGGCTGAGGACCACTGGTTTCTCGGGCGATGTCCAAAACACCCTTATGGACATGCCCTTTGATGGTATCCGCCTTTTTGGCAATAAGGCAGACAGCGCGCTGGAGCGCTTTAAAGACTCGCGGGCTACGGCCAAGTCCTTGGGCCTCTCCGCCTTGCGCCCTCCGCAGCAGTCTGCTTTTCGCCCCTTTCGTGGCCACGGAAGGGGCGCCCAGTCACGTCCACTGCCCAGCCACCGGCCCGCGCAGCAAACGCCTTCGCTCGGCCGAGGACGTGGCTCCCGCTGAGGCGGGTCGGGTAACCAGCGAGCGGGTCAGGCCACCACCTCCGCCCCGTCCGCGGCCTCCAAACACTCCTAGTCCGTCCTTTCCGGTCCACAGCACGCCAGTGGGGGGCAGGGTCCACCATCACCTTCCCCACTGGCGCACCATCACATCGGACAGGTGGGTTTTGGACATTGTCCGAAGGGGCTACTCCCTCCCCTTCGAGACTGCCCCTCCAGCCATGCCACCTCAGCACCACCGCATGTCGGGGGATCACTTGGTACTTCTGCAGAAGGAAGTCACGGCCCTCTTGGCCAAGAGGGCCATCGAGCATGTTCCGACCCCAGAAGTAAGACGTGGTTGCTACTCCCACTACTTTCTGGTGCCCAAAAAGGACAAGGAGGACATGCGTCCTATCTTGGACCTCCGGAACGTCAATCGCTTCCTCGGGAAGGAGAAGTTCAAGATGCTCACCCTAGCTCAGGTCTTGACTGCCCTCGACCCTGGAGACTGGATGGTAGCGTTGGACTTGCAGGACGCATATTTTCACATCCCCGTCCTGCCGGCCCACCGGCGTTACCTGCGGTTCACGGTAGGCCTCGAGCACTTTCAGTTCACCGTGCTTCCCTTTGGCCTTACCAGCACCCCTCGGGTGTTCACGAAAGTGATGGCGGTGGTCGCAGCTCATCTGCGCCGGTCAGGGGTTCCAGTCTTCCCCTACCTCGACGACTGGTTGTTGAATGCGGGCTCGTCCCAGGCAGTCGTCTCCCACCTCCAGACTACGGCCGGACTCCTGCACTCGCTGGGGTTCTCCATCAATGTGCCGAAGTCGCACCTGGTTCCTTCTCCACAGCTCCTTTTCATCGGAGCGGTTCTGGACACAACGCAGTTTCGGGCCTATCCTCCCGAACGGCGAGTCCAGGATATTCAGGCTATGATTCCGATCTTTCAGCCTCTATCCTGGGTTTCGGTACGGATCACCCTGAGGCTGCTGGGCCTCATGGCCTCCTGCATCCTGCTGGTTGTTCATGCCAGATGGCATATGCGGGCTCTGCAGTGGGACCTGAAGTTCCAGTGGGCGCAGCATCAGGGGAACCTGTCCGATTACGTCCAGATCTCGGAGGGAACTGCACAACAGTTGCAGTGGTGGCTCTCGAACCGGCAATGGGTCACGGGCAGATCCCTCTCCCTTCCCCAGCCAGAGTACACAGTTGTGACGGATGCGTCCCTTCTGGGATGGGGCGGTCACATGGGCGAGGCGGAGATCAGAGGCCTCTGGTCTCCGGCGGAGTCCCGGCTCCATATCAACCTTCTGGAGCTCCGGGCGATCCGACTTGCACTGAAGGCATTCCTTCCCTCTGTCAAGGGGAAAGTAGTGCAGGTGTTCACAGACAACACCACCGCCATGTGGTACTGCAACAAACAAGGCGGGTGGGGTCGTGGACCCTTTGTCAGGAGGCTCTGCGTCTCTGGACATGGCTGGAACATCAGGGCATATTCCTGATGGTTCAACACCTGGCAGGTTCCCTGAACGCCAGGGCGGACGAACTCAGCCGCAGGTGCATGATGCATCACGAATGGCGTCTTCACTCGGAGGTGGCGCAAGGACTCTTTCTACAGTGGGGAGAGCCTTGGTTAGATCTATTCGCCACCGAAGAGAACGCGCAATGTCAGCAATTCTGCGTGTTGGAATTTTCAAGGCGGCACTCGCTCGGCGACGCTTTTCATCGCGAGTGGAGTTGCGGTCTGTTGTACGCCTTTCTGCCTATACCACTTCTACCCAGAGTGTTGAAGAAGATTCGGCGCGACCGGGCCCAAGTCATTCTTGTGACTCCGGACTGGGCTCGAAGAGTTTGGTATCCCGAGCTACTCAGTATGAGCATCGATCCCCCGATCCGTCTGCCTCTTCGGGAGGATCTTCTGTCGCAGCAGCAGGGGACGGTCCTCCACCCGAACCTGTCCAGTCTCCACCTCCTTGCATGGAGATTGAGCGGCGGCAGTTGATTCCTTTCGACTTGCCTCCCGAAGTTTGTGATGTGATTCTGGCAGCCAGTTGTCCCTCCACTAAGGTGGTATACGCCTGCAGGTGGAACAAGTTTGTGGCATGGTGCACAGCAAAGGCTGTGAATCCCCTTTCTGCCCCTCTTTCTGAGGTTCTACTGTTCCTTCTTTCTCTGGCCCAACAGGGTTCTACCCTGGGTACCATCAAGGGCTACCTTTGTGCAATCTCGGCCTTCCTCAGGCTTCCTGATCAGCCCTTCCTTTTCAAGTCCCCTGTTGTTAACAGGTTTCTTAAAGGCATTAGACACCTTTTCCCTCCTGTTCCGTTTGTTGTGACTCAGTGGGACTTGAACTTGGTTCTTACCTTTTTAATGTGCGCTCCCTTTGAGCCTCTCCATAACTGTCCTCTTCGTCTTCTCACTCTGAAGACAGCCTTTCTGGTGGCTATCACTTCCGCTCGGCGGGTGAGTGAGCTCCAGGCTCTTTCTTGCAAGCCCCCCTTTCTGTCTGTCCATCCAGACAAGGTTGTTCTTAGGACGCGTCCATCCTTCTTGCCAAAGGTGGTTACTGCCTTCCACATTGGGCAGACCATCACTTTGCCCACCTTCTTTCCGCCTCCGCATCCTTCCAGAGAGGAAGAGAGGCTCCACCGTCTGGACCCAAAACATGCAATTTCTTTCTATCTGAACCGCACACAACAGTTCCGGGTGGACGACCAGCTCTTTGTTGGCTACGTGGGCACCAAAAAAGGTCGGGCGGTACACAAGCGGACCATCTCCCGCTGGGTTGTCTTGTGTATCAAAGCCTGCTATTCTTTGGCTAAGAAGGAGCCCCCTGTTGGGGTAGGTGCCCATTCCACCAGAGCGACAGCCGCCACCACGGCTTTGGGACGTGGTGTCCCATTGCAGGACATTTGTCAGGCAGCTACGTGGGCCTCGCTGCACACGTTTACCAAGCATTACTGCCTTGACAGCCAAGTCCGGAGAGACGTTTTTTTTGGCCGTTCTGTTCTCCGAGACTTCTTCGTCTGATCTTTGTTCGCAGACCCACCACCGGGGTTGGTATTGCTGGGGTATCTATTCTAAGGTAAGGAATCTGTCACTAACGTGTCTCTTTCAGATGCACAAGTTACTAACTTGTGTAACGATATATCTGTAAGAGACAGTAGTTAGTGACAGATTCCTACCGCCCACCCATCCTCCCCGTTCTGCAAACTGATTTCTAGGGTTAAGGTCATCCCTTTCAGGGCCCTAGTTTTCAGACACCAGTGTCAGTTTCTTGCATGGCTCTGCGTTTCTGGCGCGGAAAGTCGTGTACAGAACTGACGCCAGCGCGCATGGGCGGCGTCTAAGTACTGGCCGCGACGTCATCCCGGCGATCACGACGACGGACGCGGAGCCGCACGACGCCGCCTACCGACGCGCAGGGGTACTGCTACGCAAAACTTTCCGGATCCATCCTGACGCCTGGGGATATTCTAAGGTAAGGAATCTGTCACTAACTACTGTCTCTTACAGATATATTGTTACACAAGTTAGTAACTTGTGCGACAAGTCCTTTAAAGGTTTGAGATGGGGAGAGGGTGATATTAAAAGTAAAAGCCTCACAGAGAGGAGTTTCGATGGGAGTGCAATGAATGGTAAAATCTGACTGATAGATAATAGCAATCCCTCCTCCCTGTTTCCCCTGACAATCATGCCAAATAATGGAAAAACCAGGAAGAAGTGCAAGCGATATATCTGGGGTTGAGGATTCATCTGTCCAGGATTCTGTTATGAATATATACCATGGTCGATGGCTCTCTATATATAGTGAGCACTCTATATTATGTTTCACTAGTGACATGGAAATTCCTGGTTGTTTTCTTGATGCGGTCCCCCCTCCCACATCTATCCTCAACTGAAACCTGCGTGCTAGATGAACCCTTTACAGCGGAGGAAGTTGGAGAAGTGTTGCCTGTTATGACTCCGGGGAAACTCCCGGACCTGATGGCTTTCCTACAGAATCTTACACTACATTCTGTGAGATATTAACTCCCCACCTTCTATCCCTTTATAAAGATGTGTGACATAACAGTTGTGCCTTTCACCCCAAAGCTGGACTCGGCGACTATAGTGGTGCTCCCAAAAACACAACCTCCCTCCACGTCATGCACTGACTATCGTCCAATATCTCTTCTTAATGGGGAGGTCAAAATCTTTGCCGCCATGTTCGCTACCCGCCTTAAGCAAGTCCTTACTACGCTGATCAACCCAGACCAATGGGGTTCTATGCCAACCCACAGCACCAAGCATTGCCTCCGATGCCTCCACGTGGCCCTGGCTCACCGTCATCGATTGCCACATGATCTAGCTTTACTTTTTATTGACTCTGAATAGGCCTTCGATATGGTGGTCTGGGTTTACCTCCAACTTGTGTTGACCTGGGCCGGCATCGGACCCCGATACCAGGACATGGTTCGAGCCCTCTACTCCAACCCTGCTACACAACTCCAGATTAATGGTGTCCTCTACGCAACCTTTCCTTTGGGGCGAGGGACCAGGCAGGGCTGCCCCCTTTCCCCACTCCTTTTTGAGCTTGCAATTGAGCCCTTAGCTCAATTTGTCCGTACAGATACCCAGTTTAGGGGATGAATGTGTGGCGGCGGACAGGAGGATCGTATAGCTTTATATGCGGATGATGTCCTTCTTTATGTAGCAGACCCCGCCAAGAGTGGTCCTCGCTGTCTTCACCTCCTGCGACGCTTTGAGGCTGCCACGGGTCTTAAGATGAACCCCTCCAAGTCCATATTGCCCCACCCCCCACCCCCTACTTCGTCTACAGACTACTATAATTGCCAAACAAATATTCCTCTCTGTCGGCTCAGTTTCAAATATTTAGGCATCTGGGTCCCCCTACACCTTGAACTCACATGGACCCTCAATCTTCAACCCCTAGTTGGAAAGGTCCAGACTGACCTTGTCAGGTGGCAATCCCTCCTCTTGAACATCATAGGCTGCATAGCATAAGATCCACGGGTAACTACCTTATCTTCTGAAGACTACTCAAGAGTTGGCTGCTTCCCACATAACTACCATACTCAAACATAAATATACAACATATCCCTCTCTATATAAGCATTTATTTGGAATATGTGTACCTACATACGCGTATTGCTGTGTATAATAACTATTTTTATAAATATATAAATATTTGTTAGTTCTGCTTAACAAATGTAATATTACTTGTGGTTATATTATTCCATGTTTAACATGTATATAGGGAACAGCATAAATAAGTAAATCTTTTGTCATAACTATTTATATATAATTGCTTCACTATTGAATTACAAAAAAATATATATATAAAAACAAATAAACACTTGAAAGTCTGAGTTTATTAAATACAACTTAAATCTACATATATTACCTTCCTTATACATATATACCGTCCATGTACTTATGTATCTTTATATTTATTAATTTACTTCTAATTCAGCATCTCCAATGTACTACCCAATATCTCACCATATACCTCTCTCAATATATCCTCTACATCCACTCTGACTCAACCCAAACCCCATTCTACTACCATGATCACCAAAATAACCCTTTCTAGACTCCTCCCTCCTCTACCCCTCCTTGCATCATCTCATACCTCTTTTACTATTCAGATTTCCCAAATAAGCCATCCCACACCTCCTCCTATTGCTATGAGCTGCAGAAAAAACAACACTTTCTAGACCCTACCCTCTTCTATCCCTCCATTATCCTTTTCAATCCAACTAACATGTCCACCGCTCAAATTAATTTCATATCTCCCTATACTAATTCACCACTAATCCTTTTTTGGTTCCGGAATAGCATGCTACTCGCTGAAAAAGCGCTTCGACACCTCGTCAGGGGTAGTAAGCGCTATATACATGTAATTACAATACTGCCACGGTTTGTGTACAGTTTTCAAAATTTACCACTTCACTTGCCGCAGACGTGGTTCCGGGCCCTAGAGGGTAAGGCTACATCATTTCTATGGCATGTGTCTCGAGCCTGTCTTGCATATGCTCATTGTCAACTAGGTCCCTATGATGGTGTCCTGGGGATGACATCTATTCCTTTATTATTTGGCTTCTCATCTCCTAACCATCCATGACTGGTATAATGGGGGTGGTCCGATCCTGCTTACCAATTGGAGCTGTCCTTGTTGGGCTTCCCTCCACGGCAAGCCATGCTTTACTGCTCACAGATCCCACCTCTATGCCCCAGGTGACCAGAATGGTTCTCCTAGCCTGGAGATCTGCACTCCGACATGCACAATGGGACACCAAGCTTCCACAGCAAACACCTCTCTGGCATGGCACTTGGCTAAAGGAGGTGGCAGCACTACAAGGTTTTAATAGTTGGGATATTATCGTCATCACCCAATTGTACGACATCTGGTCTGGGACGCACATACGTTCTTTTCAGGACCTCCAAACCACTTACACCCTTGACCACACTCAATTTTCTTATGGGCAGCCTGGACCATGGTGGCATTTCCCAAATTTATCGTACCCTGAAAATGAATGCCCCCGGAACATTTAATCATCTTAGGACCCGATGGGAGGGCTGGATGGGCCCTATTGAGGATGAGGACTGGAGAGACGCGCTGATGGCCTCAAAGGTGCTCACTATCGTTGCTAGACTGTGGCGGATCCAAACATATCTTTTTTATGCCTACCTCTCCGCGGCTTGAATGCATCGGACGGGTCTCCTTCCTGGTCCCTCCTGCCCAGCAGATTTCTATCGCATGGTGTGGTCCTGCTCTTTAATTCAAAACTACTGGACCGCAGTGATCCAGGACTTAACAGATGTCCTTGGGTGGGAGGTTCCTCTTTCCCCTCTGCTGATATTGCTTGGTGTTTTTGAGGGCTCCGGAGGCACGACACGAGGGCTGAGCGTTCATTTCTTGGTGCAGCCCTTTTGGTCACCAAACATGATATTGCTGCTCAATTGACGTTTGCTAGTCCCCCCACCCTGCGTTGTGGCATCAAGGTGCGGACTGGTGTGCACAACAAGAACCAGTCTGAGGCATGGGGTTGTCCCCATAAACATGAGCGAATTGGGAGGAAATGGTTAGGCCAATTTGTCTAAGATTGTACTTATTTAGGTGATGTGGACGTTGATTTTTACAACTGTAATGTGCTACTTGAATGTCGTTGATATGTTCGAACGCTGCCTCATTTTCCTGTACCAAGATACTTGTGTGTCACTTGTTCTACTTCATCATCTTTTCTGGTTTAAAATCAATAAAATCTATTCATCAAAAAACAAATGCTGCAGGCTTGCTGGAACGATACACTCATGTCCTGTTGGAAATGTTGGTACCTTATCTGCTTGACCACCTCAAAGAAGGTTTTACAGATGTGGTTCTTGATGACCAAGACGCATCCAGACAAATCATCAAGGTCAGTCTGGACACTGCCAACTCAGAAGGGAAAGCGATGAGGTCCTCAGTGACTTTTCAAAGGCATGCATGGCTATGATCAACTGGCTTTTCAACAGATTTCCAGACAATGTTAACAGACATGCCATTTGATGAAGTGCGTCTCTCTGGGGACAAACCCGATGAGGTCCTCTAGAGAGGTGGCAGGTGAGTGACAGCCTGATCTTGGGGCCTTCAGCCACTAACTAGAGACAATCATACATTTGTGGACTTCTCAAGGGGCTTCAGCATCCAGCAACGTCAGCCTCCCCAACAGCATATCAGCTCCTTCATTGATACAAAGGCAAAGTTAGGGGCCGTAAAACCCAGCAACACACCTGCACCACCAAGAATGCCGCTTTAACTTTCCCTTGAAAGAGCATGTGCAGCCCTTGGGAGGATGGATAGTCTCCTTTCTACAAACCGGAAAGGCTATTACTTCAAACCAATCAATCAGTTGATTTGTATAGCACAGCTTATCACTTGAGAGGGTATCCAGGCACTTGCAGGGAGCAAGGGACTCATTCGAATAGCCAGGTCTTAAGCGTCTTTTGTAATTCTGGTAGAAAAGGGGAGGTCTGGAGCTGCAGAGGAAGGCTACTGTTGATACGGGGTGTATGGGCGAGTGAGAGGGATGTAGGAGCATAGTTGTCTGGCTGGTTCATGAAAGTTCAGGCGGTGGTATATGAAAGTGGTTCCATGGTTGTGTAGGGCCTTATATGCATGGGTCAGCAGCTTGAATTGACATCTCTTCTGTACTGGGAGCCAGTAGAGTTCTTTGAGGTGGGGGTGATGTGGGTCTATCGGGGGAGGTCGACAACGTGTCTAACTGCGGCGTTCTGAATGTATGTAGACTCTGGAGGAGGTGTGCAGTGATCCTCGAGTATACAGCATTGCTATAGTCCTGTCTGCTAGTAATGAGGGCTTGTGTGACAGTACGTCTTGTGCTTAGGGAAAGTCATTTGAAGATTTTTTGTAGCGTGCGCAGAGTGAAGAAGCAGGCAGAGGAGACCGCATTGATCTGGGACATCATGGTCAGCTCGCTGTCCAGGATGATGCAGAGGTTTCTGGCATGGTCTGACAGGTGGATGCCGGTCCTTGTTCCGAGGGCCACCAGGAAGCATTCCAGGGAGTGGTCTTGTTGCCAAAGATCAGTACTTCAGTTTTGTCAGTGTTGCGCTTCAGGCAGTTCTCTCTCATCCAGTTGGCGACGATTGTCTTGCACCTGTGGAAGCTGTTTCTGGTGGTGGTGGGGTCCTTGGAGAGGATGAGTTGAGTGTTGTTTGCGTATGATATGATGTTGAGTCTGTGGGATCTGACAATGTGGGCCAAGGATGTCATGTAGGATGTCAAGAGAGGGTGGGACTGAGCCCTGGGGGACACCGCAGAGGATTTCCTTGGGTTTGGAGGTGAAAGGAGGTAGGTGCACTTTCTGTGTTCTTCCGGTAAGGAAGGAGGCGAACCACGCAGATGTCATGCAGCCTTGCAATCAGTGTGTGGTGGGATAAGTTGTCGAATGCTGCTGAGAGGTCGGGGAGGATCAGGGCCGCCGTCTCTCTTTGGTTGAGGAGGGTTCGGATGTAGTCGGTGGCTGCAATCAGGTCTGTTTCGGTGCTGTGATTGCTGTGGAATCTGGACTGGGAGTTGTCGAGAAGAAGGTTCTGCTCCAGTTGTTTGGTGAGTTGATTGTTGATAGCTTTCTCCAAGACCTTAGCCAGGAAAGGGAGCAAGGAGATGGGCCAGTAATTCTCGAGTACGCTGGGGTCGGATGATGGCTTCTTAAGAAAGGTTTTGACCTCGGCGTGTTTCAAGTCTTCCGTGAATGTGGCCATGGGCAGCGAGGTGTTGAGCTGGGTGGTGAGTTTGTGGCTGATTCTGTGGCTTCTGAGGTTGAAGATGTGGTGTGGGCATGGGTTAGTATCAGCTCCTGAGTGGATGGAGTTCATGATGGCGGCGGTTTCCTGGGGGGATGAGCAGGTTTCATGTGGTCAGTCGTTGATCTGTGCTGGTTGCAGTGGGGGTGTGTAGGTTGAGGAAATCTGTATACTTGGGCTGGGGTTCGGAGTTCTTGTAGATGGTGGCAATCTTGTCATGGAAGAAATTGGCAAGATTGTCACACAGCTCCTGGGAGGGGGTGATGCTGTTCTCTGTGGCTCCAGGTTGGAGAACTCCCTAACGATGTTGAAGAGTTCCTTGCTGTGATAAGAGCTGGATTAAATGCGAGGGGCTAGGGCGTCCCTCTTCTTCTCCCTCAGTAGCCGGTGTTAGAGATTTAGGGAGGTCTTGGAGGAGATCCTGTTGGTGGTGTCCTTGCTTGTGTGCCATCTTCTTTTCTGTTTGCAGCGGCGTTTTGCTGTTCTGAGTTCTTTGGTGTACCAGCTGGCCTGTTTTGTGGCTCTCCTGTGACTGCTGTCTTTGATGGTGGCAATGTTGTCGGCGCAGTTAGTGATCCAGGTGTTGAAGTTCCTGACACTCTGCTCAAGGAATGTGGCGGAGTCGGGATTGGAGCTCTTGAGGGTGTCAGTCTATTGGGTCTCCAATATTTTACTCCAGCTGTGGTGAGGGGCTGTCTGCCGAGTGTAGATGGTGGTATGTGAGCTGGTGACGTTGAAATGGATGATGGAGTGGTCGGTCCAGGTGAGTTCAGTGATGTAGCTGTACTTGACGTGGTTGCTGGAGTTTAATATGGGGTTCAGCGTGTGTCCTGAGGTGTGTGTGGGGTCGTGGGCAAGTTGGGTGAGTCCGATGTTGTTCATGCAGTCGAGGAGGTTAGCGGTGTTAATGTTGCTGTGGTCGTTGCGGTGGACATTATCGGCAAGGAAAATTAGATTGTTGGAGTCAATGGCAAGGGGTGCAATGAAGTCGGCGCTGAAGTTACAGAAGCTGGGACAGTAGGCGAGGCTGCCTCTAATGGTCAGCTTGCCGTCAGTTTGGAGCCTGAAGTTAAGGTGTTCCATGGCCATTGTGGTGGCGCATTGGATGGCAATTCCGCCTCTGGGTTTGTTGATGCAGTCATGGTGGGTGATCTTGTATCTGTCGGGTACTGCTGTGGCGATGTTGGGGCAGTCATAGGGTTGAGCCAGATCTCGGTGAGAAAAACAACGTTGAGTGAGAGTGTGGTGATGAGGTCCCATAGCTCTGTGGTGTGTTTGCACATTGTGCGCATGTTGAGGAGGATGCATGTGAGCTGGTGGTGAGGTGCTGGTGTGGGTGATCTGCACAGTGCTGGGTGGTGCGCTGCTGGGCGTGCTGAGGAAGGTGAAGTTGCAGTGGGTGCAGGTGAAAGGGCCTACCATTGTGTGAGGGGAGGCGCAGCAGCAGAGTTTGCAAGGGCATCCGAAGTTCAGGGCGCAGAGGACGGTGGTCGGCGGTGTAGCTGTGGGGAGGGACAGAACCAGGATTCCTGGCGCTGGGCACGGTCCAGGTGTGGAAGGGCGCATACGGGCTTGCGTTTATCATGCCTTCAGTGTGCCAGTGGCATGCCTGCTGCATGCAGCCACCATTAAGAAGGTCCTGGGAGGTGGGAGGAGCGCAGGGGTGTGGTAGGTGGGGTTACCGAAAGTGGGAAGACATGCTGGAGAGGAGGTAAGGAGCGGGGGGAGGCGGGTAACAGCGGTGGGAGCAGCAAGAGGAGGAAAAAAGTGGGGGGCAGAAGCGGGCACAGAAGCAAAAGGCACAGAAGAAGAGAAGAGAAATGGAAAAGGCAGCCTAAAGGCCCAAGAAAGAGAGGAATGCGAGTGAGATACATGCTGAAAGGCAATAAAAAAGGCACAAAAGGAGAGACATGCGAGTGAGACTGAAAAACGCACTGAAAGGCAATGAAAAACAGCACAAAATAGGGAAGAGAGGTACATATAGAGTGAGATCACAATGAACAATGCAAGAAAGGCACATAAAGGAAGGAGAGAAATGCAAGAGAAAGTGCAGGAAGACAACGAGAAGGTAGATGAAGAGGAGCAGCGGTCGCTCACAGCATGCAGCTGAGTCCAAAAGGTCTTTGACTGGTCGGAGAACCAGTTCAGGTAAGTGGGGAGCATGGGCACCTAGTCCAATGGGCCCTCCAGGTTGTAGAAAGGAGCTATGCCCTACACTTCCAGCAGATTCCTCCCCAAATCCCTCCTTCACAATCCCTGTCAGAAGACTTTTTTATTCTACCGCAGAGGGTGGCAGTACTGCTGCAGAATGGAGAGGTGGAGTCAGTGGCAAAGCAGGAATTTGAACAGGGGAGCTTTTACCTGTACTTTCCGGTTCCCAAGAAGGACAGTGCTGTTTATCTGATCTTAGACCCCAGGCTCTTGAGCTTTTACATTTGTATGGAAAGTTCATGGTTTAAGATGCTGTCCATCACTCAGGTTCTACTTGTTCTGGAAGCATTAGGACTGGGTAGTGGCCTTCGACTTGCAGGAAGTGTTTTTTTTACATATCAACCCTGCAGTTGCACAGAAAGTAGCTGACTTTGTGGTAAGATACTCTCTCTACTAGTTTGCAGTCCTCCTGTTTGGTGTGACATTGACACCTTGGGACTTCATAAAGGGGACGGTGATGGTTGCGGCTCATCTCAGGAGGTCAGGATCACTGTGTTCACACAGATGGACGACTGGCTTCTCAAAGTCAGTTTGCACTGATGATGCAACAGCAGCCTTTGTTGTTCAACTTCAGCTTTTCCACCAACATGTCCAAGTACCCACTTACAGCTCTCTCACCACATCCTTTTCATAGGCGCTGTATTGGACATGGCATTGCTTCAAGCCTTCCTTCTTACCCTGTGGATCCAAGACATCCAGGATATGGCCAGGGAGCTTGGATTTCAGTCATGATTGCTCTCTGCTGTGAGGATTTGGGTGTATTATATGGTATGGTCATGGACCTTACTGTGTAATACACTTGAAAAAACGTCCTTGTGCCAGCCAGATTTGTTTGCAAAACCTCTTGCTCAATCCTGGGTAATTGTGGCTTCGAGTAGCAAGGCTTAGACAAAGGAACTAGGGTAAAGCATCTGAAAGAGACACGTTAGTGACAGATTCCTTACCTTAGAATATCCCCAGGCGTCAAGCTGGATCCGGAAAGTTTTTTGCGTAGCAGTACCCTTGCGCGTCGGTAGGCGGCGTCGTGCGGCTCCGCGTCCGTCGTTGGCGTCGTGATCGCCGGGATGACGTCGCGGGCAGTACTTGGACGCCGCCCTGCGCGCTGACGTCAGTTCTTCTTTTCCGCGCCAGCAAGCGCAGATCCGGGAAGAGCAGTGCCCTAGTCATTTTTTGACTAACTTTTTTGGTGAATTTTTTTCTTCAAATAGACTCCAAGGTGTCGTAGGGATGCCCGGCTTTAAACGTTGCGGCGCCTGTGCTCGGATGATGTCCATCACAGACCCGCATCGGGAGTGTCTCTTCTTCCTCGGCCGAGGCCACGACACGGAGTCGTGTTCCGACTGCCGGGCCCTCAACCCGAAAGCTTTGCGAGAGCGGTCTCGAAAGCTCCTCGAGGCCCGCCAGTCGGCTCCGCACCACACCAAGCCCCGGTCGCGTGAGAGGTCGAGGGGTCGGTCGCGGAGTCCTCACCGGTCGTCGGGATCCAAGTCTTCGTCGTCCGGTAAGTCTAAGCACAAAAAGTCCAAAAAGCATCGTCGCTCTAGGACTTCGCCTCGCCGGTCTCGCGACTCGGCTGAGGCCCCTCCTGGCACCGTCCCCGCGGCCCCGGACATGCCTGTGGAGTCGCCCCCGCAATACCCGTCCTTCCTGGGTTCGGGGGCGGATCCGGCCCAAATACAGGAATTCCTGTCGGCCATGGCCCGCCTCTTCGGGCCTCAAGGTCCCTCCGGTGCGCCTTCGGGCCCCGCGGGCCCTGACGGGGTTGCCCCGGCGTCGCCCGTGCCTCCAGCCTCGATCCCGGCTCCGGCCCTGGCCTCGATCCCGGCTCCGCAACCCCCATCGACGCCGGTCGACCTGACCACGCCTCCGCCGACCCCGATGTCTCCGGTGCCGTTCTCAACGCCGCCTGGGGCTCCGGGCGGCGTCGTCCCCCAGTTCCTTCCGGCTCCGGACATGGAACCAGACCGACGTCGCTCGACGCCGGTTCCGGCGCCGATGAGACCTTGGGTCCCAAATGTCCCTCCTCCTCCTTATTTTGAACCGGAGGAGGACCAGGAGGACTGGGAGGGGTCTGAGGACCCTCTGGCACAACAGTGTCAGTATGATGAGGACTGGGCAGAGGAACTAGGGGATGCCAGTGGTCTAGATACTTCCCCTGACACTGGCATGCTGTCTCCTCCCGTGGCTACGGAGGAGGGAGCCAATTTTGCAACGGTGTTGCGTAGGGCGGCTGGAGCCTTACATCTCCAACTCCCTACTGTGGCGGTCAAGACTAATCTCTTGACAGAGGTGCTTCAGCCGGCAGCCTCCTCTACGGAGACTGTGCTGCCGTTTAACGATGCACTCACTGACGTTCTTTTGGGCGCCTGGTCCAAGCCCAACACAGGGGCTCCTGTGGATAGGAACGTGTCCCGACGCCATCGCTCAGCTCCGGGCGACCCCCTATTTCTCTCTGTCCACCCCACTCCTGAGAGCTTGGTTGTCCAAGCCTCCGCTTCCCAAACCGCCTTCCCTACCGCCCCTCCGGATAGGGAATCCAAATGCCTGGATCAATTTGGGAAGAAGGGTTTTTCTTCCTCCAGTGCTGGCTTGCTGTCCATCAACACCGCTTGTCTTTTGGGCCGATATACCCACTCCTTGTGGGATTCGGTGGCGACTGTTTTGCCCCAGTGTTCTGAGGAGGTCCAGACACTGCTTTCCCGCGCCATTGCGTAAGGAAGGGATGCGGCCAAATACACAATACGATGTGGCCTTGATACCGCCGACTCGCTGGGCAGGTCTATTGCAACGACGGTGGCGCTGCGTCGCCACGCCTGGCTGAGAACCACTGGTTTTCAGGGGATGTCCAGAATACTCTCATGGACATGCCCTTTGATGGAGTCGGTCTTTTTGGGTCCAAAGCAGACCATGCGTTGGAGCGCTTTAAGGACTCACGGGCTACTGCCAAGTCCCTGGGCCTTTCTGCTACACGCCCTCCGCTAACTTCTGCTTTTCGCCCCTATCGTGGCCACGGAAGGGCGCCCAGTCACGTCAGCAGCCTAGCCACCGGCCCGCGCAGCAGGCGTCTTCGCGTGGCCGAGGACGTGGATACCGCCGTGGCGGTTCGGGCAACCAGCGTGCGGGTCAGGCCACCATCTCCAACCCGTCCGCGGCCTCCAAGCCCTCCTAGTCCCTCCTTTCAGGTGCACAGCACGCCAGTAGAGGGCAGGGTCCGCCATCACCTTCACCACTGGCGTCCCATCACCTCGGACAGGTGGGTCTTGGACATTGTCCGAAGGGGCTACTCCCTCCCCTTCGAGACCACCCCCAGCCATGCCACCTCAATTCCACCGCATGTCAGGGGATCACTTGGTACTTCTGCAGAAGGAAGTCACGGCCCTCTTGGCCAAGAGGGCCATCGAGCATGTTCCGACCCCAGAAGTAGGACGTGGTTGCTACTCCCACTACTTCCTGGTGCCCAAAAAGGACAAGGAGGACATGCGTCCTATCTTGGACCTCCGGAACGTCAATCGCTTCCTCCGGAAGGAGAAGTTCAAGATGCTCACCCTAGCTCAGGTCTTGACTGCCCTCGACCCTGGAGACTGGTTGGTAGCGTTGGACTTGCAGGACGCTTATTTCCACATCCCCGTCCTGCCGGCCCACCGGCGTTACCTACGGTTCACGGTAGGCCTCGAGCATTTTCAGTTCACCGTGCTCCCCTTTGGCCTTACCAGTGCCCCTCGGGTGTTCACGAAAGTGATGGCGGTGGTCGCCGCTCATCTGCGCCGGGCAGGGGTTTCAGTCTTCCCCTACCTCGACGACTGGCTGCTAAAGGCGGGCTCATCCCAGGCAGTCGTCTCCCACCTCCAGACTACGGCCGACCTCCTGCACTCGCTGGGGTTCTCCATCAATGTGCCAAAGTCGCATCTGATTCCTTCTCCACAGCTCCTTTTCATCGGAGCAATTCTGGACACGACGCAGTTTCGGGGATATCCTCCCGAACGGCGAGTCCGGGATATTCAGGCTATGATTCCGATCTTTCAGCCTTTATCCTGGGTTTCGGTACGGATGACCCTGAGGCTGCTGGGCCTCATGGCCTCCTGCATCCTGCTGGTCAATCATGCCAGATGGCATATGCGGGCTCTGCAGTGGGACCTGAAGTTCCAGTGGGCGCAGCACCAGGGCAACCTGTCCGATCACGTCCAGATCTCGGAGGGGACTGCAA
This sequence comes from Calotriton arnoldi, assembly GCA_963921515.1. Taxonomy (NCBI): domain Eukaryota; kingdom Metazoa; phylum Chordata; class Amphibia; order Caudata; family Salamandridae; genus Calotriton; species Calotriton arnoldi. The sequence continues at coordinate 1,606,487 of CAWUFW010000262.1, forward strand.
AACAGTTGCAGTGGTGGCTCTCGAACCGGCAATGGGTCATGGGCAGATCCCTCTCCCTTCCCCAGCCAGAGCACACAGTTGTGACGGACGCGTCCCTTCTGGGATGGGGCGGTCACATGGGAGAGGCGGAGATCAGAGGCCTCTGGTCTCCGGCGGAGTCCCGGCTCCATATCAACCTTCTGGAGCTCCGGGCGATCCGACTTGCACTCAAGGCATTCCTTCCCTCTGTCAAAGGGAAGGTAGTGCAGGTGTTCACAGACAACACCACCGCCATGTGGTACTGCAACAAACAGGGCGGGGTGGGGTCGTGGACCCTCTGTCAGGAGGCTCTGCGCCTCTGGACATGGCTGGAACATCAGGGCATGTTCCTGATGGTTCAACACCTGGCAGGTTCCCTGAACGCCAGGGCGGACGAACTCAGCCGCAGGTGCATGATGGATCACGAATGGCGTCTTCACTCGGCAGTGGCGCAAGGACTCTTTCTACAATGGGGAGAGCCTTGGTTAGATCTATTCGCCACCGAAGAGAACGCGCAATGTCATCAGTTCTGCGCGTTGGAATTTCCAAGGCGGCACTCGCTCGGCGACGCTTTTCGTCGCGAATGGAGTTGCGGTCTGTTGTACGCCTTTCCGCCTATACCACTTCTACCCAGAGTGTTGAAGAAGATTCGGCACGACCGGGCCCAAGTCATCCTTGTGGCTCCGGACTGGGCTCGAAGAGTTTGGTATCCCGAGCTACTCAGTATGAGCGTAGATCCCCCGATCCGTCTGCCTCTTCGGGAGGATCTTCTGTCGCAGCAGCAGGGGACGGTCCTCCACCCGAACCTGTCCAGTCTACACCTGCTTGCGTGGAGATTGAGCGGCGGCAGTTGATTCCTTTCGACTTGCCTCCCGAGGTTTGTGATGTGATTCTGGCAGCCAGGCGTCCCTCCACTAAGGTGGTATACGCCTGCAGGTGGAACAAATTTGGGCATGGTGCACAGCAAAGGCTGTGAAGCCCCTTTCTGCCCCTCTTTCTGAGCGATACAAAAGGGGATGATGGACGGAACGTTTGAGTCAATCAAACACTCACCCCCAGTCAACTGATCTGGGTTTAATCCATCATCATTCTTTAGCTCACTCCACCACCCCAGTTCAGACATGGCCATATGCAAATCAGTCTGACCCTGTGCCTCATGGGAACAGTCCAGCCCGAACTGCCAAGCCATGTCTTCCCTGGACCGGAAACAAGCATCCTAGGACCGGTTTCTGGCATTCCAGCCGTCATCAGCCAGGCTTGCTTGAATCCAGTGGCAAAGTGAGCAAGGGACCCACGTCTGGGCATACCCCGCCAACTTAGGGCGAACAAAGCGATACAAAAGGGGATGATGGACGGAACGTTTGAGCCAATCAAACACTCACTCCCAGTCAACTGATCTGGGTTTAATCCATCATCATTCTTTAGCTCACTCCACCACCCCAGTTCAGACATGGCCATATGCAAATCAGTCTGACCCTGTGCCTCATGGGAACAGTCCAGCCCGAACTGCCAAGCCATGTCTTCCCTGGACCGGAAACAAGCATCCTAGGACCGGTTTCTGGCATTCCAGCCGTCATCAGCCAGGCTTGCTTGAATCCAGTGGCAAAGTGAGCAAGGGACCCACGTCTGGGCATACCCCCGCCAACTTAGGGCGAACAAAGCGATACAAAAGGGGATGATGGACGGAACGTTTGAGCCAATCAAACACTCACCCCCAGTCAACTGATCTGGGTTTAATCCATCATCATTCTTTAGCTCACTCCACCACCCCAGTTCAGACATGGCCATATGCAAATCAGTCTGACCCTGTGCCTCCTGGGAACAGTCCAGCCCGAACTGCCAAGCCATGTCTTCCCTGGACCGGAAACAAGCATCCTAGGACCGGTTTCTGGCATTCCAGCCGTCATCAGCCAGGCTTGCTTGAATCCAGTGGCAAAGTGAGCAAGGGACCCACGTCTGGGCATACCCCCGCCAACTTAGGGCGAACAAAGCGATACAAAAGGGGATGATGGACCGGAACGTTTGAGCCAATCAAACACTCACCCCCAGTCAACTGATCTGGGTTTAATCCATCATCATTCTTTAGCTCACTCCACCACCCCAGTTCAGACATGGCCATATGCAAATCAGTCTGACCCTGTGCCTCATGGGAACAGTCCAGCCCGAACTGCCAAGCCATGTCTTCCCTGGACCGGAAACAAGCATCCTAGGACCGGTTTCTGGCATTCCAGCCGTCATCAGCCAGGCTTGCTTGAATCCAGTGGCAAAGTGAGCAAGGGACCCACGTCTGGGCATACCCCCGCCAACTTAGGGCGAACAAAGCGATACAAAAGGGGATGATGGACGGAACGTTTGAGCCAATCAAACACTCACCCCCAGTCAACTGATCTGGGTTTAATCCATCATCATTCTTTAGCTCACTCCACCACCCCAGTTCAGACATGGCCATATGCAAATCAGTCTGACCCTGTGCCTCATGGGAACAGTCCAGCCCGAACTGCCAAGCCATGTCTTCCCTAGACCGGAAACAAGCATCCTAGGACCGGTTTCTGGCATTCCAGCCGTCATCAGCGAAAGTGATGGCGGTGGTCGCCGCTCATCTGCGCCGGGCAGGGGTTTCAGTCTTCCCCTACCGCGACGACTGGCTGCTAAAGGCGGGCTCATCCCAGGCAGTCGTCTCCCACCTCCAGACTACGGCCGACCTCCTGCACTCGCTGGGGTTCTCCATCAATGTGCCAAAGTCGCATCTGATTCCTTCTCCACAGCTCCTTTTCATCGGAGCAATTCTGGACACGACGCAGTTTCGGGCCTATCCTCCCGAACGGCGAGTCCGGGATATTCAGGCTATGATTCCGATCTTTCAGCCTTTATCCTGGGTTTCGGTACGGATGACCCTGAGGATGCTGGGCCTCATGGCCTCCTGCATCCTGCTGGTCAATCATGCCAGATGGCATATGCGGGCTCTGCAGTGAGACCTGAAGTTCCAGTGGGCGCAGCACCAGGGCAACCTGTCCGATCACGTCCAGATCTCGGAGGGGACTGCAAAACAGTTGCAGTGGTGGCTCTCGAACCGGCAATGGGTCATGGGCAGATCCCTCTCCCTTCCCCAGCCAGAGCACACAGTTGTGACGGACGCGTCCCTTCTGGGATGGGGCGGTCACATGGGAGAGGCGGAGATCAGAGGCCTCTGGTCTCCGGCGGAGTCCCGGCTCCATATCAACCTTCTGGAGCTCCGGGCGATCCGACTTGCACTCAAGGCATTCCTTCCCTCTGTCAAAGGGAAGGTAGTGCAGGTGTTCACAGACAACACCACCGCCATGTGGTACTGCAACAAACAGGGCGGGGTGGGGTCGTGGACCCTCTGTCAGGAGGCTCTGCGCCTCTGGACATGGCTGGAACATCAGGGCATGTTCCTGATGGTTCAACACCTGGCAGGTTCCCTGAACGCCAGGGCGGACGAACTCAGCCGCAGGTGCATGATGGATCACGAATGGCGTCTTCACTCGGCAGTGGCGCAAGGACTCTTTCTACAATGGGGAGAGCCTTGGTTAGATCTATTCGCCACCGAAGAGAACGCGCAATGTCATCAGTTCTGCGCGTTGGAATTTCCAAGGCGGCACTCGCTCGGCGACGCTTTTCGTCGCGAGTGGAGTTGCGGTCTGTTGTACGCCTTTCCGCCTATACCACTTCTACCCAGAGTGTTGAAGAAGATTCGGCACGACCGGGCCCAAGTCATCCTTGTGGCTCCGGACTGGGCTCGAAGAGTTTGGTATCCCGAGCTACTCAGTATGAGCGTAGATCCCCCGATCCGTCTGCCTCTTCGGGAGGATCTTCTGTCGCAGCAGCAGGGGACGGTCCTCCACCCGAACCTGTCCAGTCTACACCTGCTTGCGTGGAGATTGAGCGGCGGCAGTTGATTCCTTTCGACTTGCCTCCCGAGGTTTGTGATGTGATTCTGGCAGCCAGGCGTCCCTCCACTAAGGTGGTATACGCCTGCAGGTGGAACAAATTTGTGGCATGGTGCACAGCAAAGGCTGTGAATCCCCTTTCTGCCCCTCTTTCTGAGGTCCTTCTGTTCCTTCTTTCTCTGGCCCAACAGGGTTCTGCCCTGGGTACCATCAAGGGTTATCTTTGTGCTATCTCGGCCTTCCTCAGGCTCCCTGATCAGCCCTCCCTTTTCAAGTCCCCTGTTGTTAACAGGTTCTTAAAAGACATTACACACCTCTTCCCTCCTGTTCCGTTTGTAATGCCTCAGTGGGACTTGAACTTGGTTCTTACCTTTTAAATGTGCGCTCCCTTTGAGCCTCTACATAACTGTCCTCTTCGTCTTCTGACTCTGAAGACAGCCTTTCTGGTGGCCATCACCTCCGCTCGGCGGGTGAGTGAGCTCCAGGCTCTATCTTGCAAACCTCCCTTTCTGTCTGTTCATCCAGACAAGGTTGTTCTTCGGACGCGTCCGTCCTTCTTGCCAAAGGTGGTTACTGCCTTCCACATTGGGCAGACCATCACTTTGCCTACCTTCTTTCCGCCTCCGTATCCTTCCAGAGAGGAAGAGAGGCTCCACCGTCTGGACCCAAAACGTGCGCTCTCCTTCTATATCGACCGCACAAAACACTTCCGGGTGGATGACCAGCTCTTTGTTGGCTACGTGGGCGCCAAAAAGGTCGGGCGGTGCACAAACGAACCATCTCCCGCTGGGTTACCTTGTGCATCAAGGCCTGCTATTCTTTGGCTAAGAAGGAGCCTCCTGTTGGGCTGTGTGCCCATTCCACCAGGGCAACGGCTGCTACCACGGCCTTGGGCCGCGGTGTTCCGCTGCCGGTTATTTGTCAGGCATCTACGTGGGCCTCGCTGCACACGTTTACAAAGCATTACTGCCTTGACAGTCAGGTCCGGAGGGACGGCTTCTTTGGCCGTTCTGTCCTCCAGGACTTCCTTGTCTGATCTTTGTTCGCAGACCCACCACCGGGGTTGGTATTGCTGGGGTATCTATTCTAAGGTAAGGAATCTGTCACTAACGTGTCTCTTTCAGATGCACAAGTTACTAACTTGTGTAACGATATATCTGTAAGAGACAGTAGTTAGTGACAGATTCCTACCACCCCACCCATCCTCCCCGTTCTGCGAACTGATTTCTAGGGTTAAGGACATCCCTTTCAGGGCCCTAGTATTTTTCAGACACCTATGTCAGCTTCTTGCATGGCTCTGCGTTCCTGGCGCGGAAAGTCGTGTACAGAACTGACGTCAGCGCACAGGGGCGGCGTCTAAGTACTGCCCGCGACGTCATCCCGGCGATCACGACGCCAACGACGGACGCGGAGCCGCACGACGCCGCCTACCGACGCGCAAGGGTACTGCTACGCAAAAAACTTTCCGGATCCAGCCTGACGCCTGGGGATATTCTAAGGTAAGGAATCTGTCACTAACTACTGTCTCTTACAGATATATCGTTACATAAGTTAGTAACTTGTGCATTTAGAAGCACCAAACAACGAAATAAGAAAGTCACACAACACCAAAGAAATCCAAAAACAAGTTATAAAAATAGGTTAGATTTTTATGAATTACTAGAGAATAAGATGAGCAAAATCAACGGGAGGGTCTCAGAGATATAGATTTTTAAAGAAAACGTAAATCTCAGTTCTTCTAGTCACAACCGCAAACAAGCATTGGGACCTGTAAAGTTTGGAAACTTTTGAAAAGTTTGAAAGAGTTGTGTTCGGCTACTCTGGCCCGACTAGGGCTACCAAATCCAGCAGGGATAAAGTTGTGGGGGAGGGGGCTCCTAAGGAGTATTTGGACAATTACCTGGTCACCAAAGCGTTCTTGAGTCCAGTTCTGAACTTTACTTCACAACCACCATAGACTTTAATGGAGAGGTCCTGATGCTGAGGATGCAGAAGATGAAAGATGCTCAAGGGTGCTCTGGGTGCTGTTCAGGCGATGGGGGTGTCCTTGTTGTTCTCCTCGGTCCACTGGTCTGGTAGGGTGATTTTGGCCTCAGAGGTCTAGGTCCCTCGAACTCCTCTTTGAGCCAGTAGAAGGTCAGCTGCTGCTGAGCTACCGGTCTTCGGTCACAGCGGGTCCAGTGGTATTCTTTCGTGGAGGTTAGTGTCCCTCATGGGTGACCAATCTGGACTCAGATGACACTCTCGAATCCGGCAGACTCTGGTGCAACTTTTGGCCACCGAAGATCGGTCTCTTGGAGTGCCCAGCGACAGTCAGCAGCAGTCCTCCAGAAGTGGCTAATTACTTGCCGATTTGGGCTACATCCGCTTTGATCACCCTGGTGCTGGTTCCTTCTGGTCAGCCGACTGACTCTTGGAGTCCATTCTTTGGTCTGGTGCTTGGGAGCAACTTTTCCTCAAGCCAGGAGCCACAGGCATAGTTCTCTCTTCGCTAGCCCACGGTGTGGCAGGTGCTGACCAGCAGGTGGTGTAGCCTTTCTTTGCCTAGCCCAGGGATCAGCAGGGCAGTCCTTCTATGGTCCTTTCCCCAGTTCCATAGTGATCTGAGGTTCAGGGTGGCAGAAGTGTCATATTATGCTCAGAAAGTGTCCTGCGGGGATGATGCACTCACTAGCCAATGGGCTACCAGGATCCCTCCTGCCCTTTGACAACTTCTGGCTATGTGTGGCATCTAGCAATCCCAGGATGCACTATTCTGCCTTTCCAAGATGTTTGAATCCTTCCTTGGAGGTTAGGTGAGGCTACCTGTAGGCTACACGCCCACGGGAAAAACAGTTTGGGCACTGGTTTCCCCTCTCTGTTCCCGCCGCCAGCCTTTCTACCTAAAAAAGGGGCAATCTCCCCAGGAGTGTGATCACCATTTATCCACCAAAGGTGGCTTTGCCGTTGAAGCTCGCCTTTTGGGCCAACACCCTGAGTGACTGAGTGGTTTCCTGCGAGGGGGAGGTAACTCCTCCCACTGTAGCAGACTACCATTGTTCCTAATTTGGGAGTCATTCACATTGCTCCCCAGGAGGGCAGAAAGCTGTCTGGTGGCCAGCAACCATGTGAGGCCATTAGACAAACTAGGCTACAGAGTGGCATCTTTCTTAAAGTTGCTTGTTTTAATAGTGACATTAAATTTGAGTTGGTCACACAGTTGGGTTATGCCACGATTACTTTGATACCCATTTTAGTAGTCCCATTCAGAAGTTAGCCAGGTTGAGGGGTCAGCTGGTAACTCTGTGTTAGCCAATGGGGCTACTGACTTTTCCACAGCAAAACAACAATTTGAAAGTGTTGCTGTCAGGACAGATTAAAAGCACATGTCCTACTTAATAATATATAGCTCCCTGCCTCAGGGCTCTATAGGACTTCCTTAGGGAAGGATTACATATATTGTTAAGGGAAGTGGGGACTTTGCCTTTGGTTTAAATGGCAAAAGCAAATTAGCTGTTTAAAACTGCTCTTCCTAGCTGCAGTGGTAGTCTGGGAGCCATTTTGTACTTTGTACCACACAGGGTGCGACAATCTGTGCTTGCAGCCCTGGGGTGGACACTGTCTTACATTTCCTGAGTACCCTTGGTACCATATACCAGGGCCTTATAAGTCCGCTTATGCCAATTGGGGTAGCCAATTCAAAATACACTTTGTAAGAGGTTAGAACACTGGCACTGAAGTATGGTTAGCAGGCCTTGGTGTACTCTGAGTTGAAAAACCAGCAGCACCAGTCCAAAACTTTGGGGGTGATCATGCAAAAAGAGGCATTTCGGTACATCTGCATACTGGATCTGCTAGCTTCCTGTATCTTCCTGGCCGCGTACTCATGCTGGCCCTTGAGTGCTCTCAAGTGGTGCCTCCTCAGGCAGTGGTTCCAACGCAGGGTAGATTTGGCCAACACCATTGTGATCTCCCGGTACAATGGTGCAGATTTGACTTGGTGGACGTTGGAGGAGCATCTCTCCCTGAGGAAGTAGTTTTACCCTTCTGACTGATGCTTCCACCCTCAGGTGGGGTATTCATCTAGAGGAGCCAGAGATAAGAAGCCTCTAGTTTCTAGAACAGGAGGTTCTGCGCATCAATCTACCCGACCTGAAGGCAGTCCAGGTGTTGATCAAAGTCTACCTCGCTACCTTTTATGGTGAGTTCATCAGGATCTTGGCAAACAACACAGCCGCAGTGTGGTACATCAACAAACTGGGAGGAGTGGGGTCTCACCTGATCTGTAAAGAGGCATTGAGACTTTGGGCAGGGGTGCACCACCATGGGTGTCGTCTTCATCCAGGGGTGGTACAGCACATCTTGGAGAAGGTATTTTGATTGCGGCGCATGTTCAGCTTCATTACGCATTTCCTTCCATACCCTTGATTTCTTAGATTCTGAGGAAGATTTACCACAACCGGGTCCAAGTCATAGTCATCGCCACAGACTGCCTAAGAAGGGGGTGGTATGCAGACATTCTGCACCTCTCCATTTGTCCCCCGCTCCACCTTACTCTCAGGGTGGCCCTCCTCTCCCAGTCGATGGGACAAGTTGTACACCCCACCCTCCAGAGCCTCCACCTTCATGCATGGAGATTCAGTAAGGCAGCTGAGCTCCTTCCAACTGCCACCGGAGGTGGTTGACATAATCCTTTTGCTCATCGTCCCTCCACCAAGACAGAATACTAGGGAAAGTGGAGTTGATTTTTCACCTGCTCTGCAGAGCATGATATGGACCCCTTGAAAGCTTGCCTATCGTTGGTCTATCGTTTTATGCTCTCACTGGCAAAACGAGGCAGTGCGGTGGGCACCGTCAAGAGATATATTGCAACCTTGTGGGCATGTCTCAGACTTTCAGACTAGACATCCCTGTTCAAGTCCCCTGTAGTGATGATGTTTTTGAAGGGACTGACTATTTGTTCTGTCCACTCCATGTTTAATGGCCAATGGAATTTGAACCTGATACTAACTTTTTTCTTGGTTGCTCCTTTTGATCATCTCCACAGTTGCGATTGTTGACATTCAAAACTGTTTTTCTTGTGGCCATTGCAGTCAGCAAGGTGTGTCAGTGAGGTATAAGCACTGAAAGTCTGTCCATTATAGACTTGCTTCTTTTCAGACAAGTTGGTCCTCACAACTAAAGTGGCTTTTATTCCCAAGGTGGTATACCCTTTCCATCTGGGAGAATCCATTATTACTCCCACTTTTTACTATCCACCCCATCCCACCAAGAAAGAGGAGAAGAAACCATACTGGCTGGACCCCATAAGGGCCTTTAGTTTTAATATTGACTACGCCAAATAGATAAGATCTGTCAGCCAGCTTTTTATGGGTTACACAGGCAGCAAGAAGGGCAAGACTACTCAAAAGAAGACCTTATCTGGTGGATAATGTTACAATTCAAATTACTTTAGTTGATGTCGCTTCCTGGTCTCTGCCTCAAAGGGCAAAGGAAAAACAGACAGGGAACCGGCGTTGCACCACAGTGGGTGCTATACGGCTCCAGTAATGTCACCGCAGCATTTTATGGTGTGGAGATGAAGCCAGCTCCCCCTAATAGCACAGGAGATCTATTAAACGTTTCCAGATCCAGTCTGGCACCTAGGCATATTTAGCAGGTGAGGAATCTGCAGGTAGCTATAGGATCCACTAAAAACATCGTTACTGAAGGTAAGAAATGTTTATGCTGTGAAGTCCTGGGAAAATGTAAAGTAAATAAGAAAACAACATAAGTTATGAATTGGAAAAGTTATATAGAACTAAATGAGAAGACCTTCTCGAGAAGAATCAGCAACTCCTACAAGATAGCAAGTACTGCACGATAAAATCTAAGATAGTAATTAATGGATTAAAGAATAGATTGTAAGAAAACTCTGCATATAGTTTTTTCATTGATACTTATCAGCTAATTAACCAACATTATAAGATTCAAATTGTTAGTATGAAAGAGGCAACAAGCCATTATTCTGTGAAAGGAGTATATTTTGGAAGAGAGACCAAACCTTCATGATGCTTAGGTAATGCTCTAAGTGTCCCAAAATGATTTGGGATAATGGTAATGTTTATCTTAGATAACCTAAGTAATAGTGTGTACTCTTTTGCAGCTTCAGAGTCCATTAGAACAGAGTTCCGAAATACAGCTCGTGCAACACCTTTCCCCTCACTCCTCTCTGTTCCTGTCCGTAATTGGCACTATGACCTGTCTTTCACAACTGTAGATCGATATCATTGTGTAATTTAGATGTTAAACTCTTTATTAAATATTGGGCTTCTAGGCTGGAATCAGTAATCAAGAGGGTTTTATGTCACAAAATCGACTACAGAAATAGCGTGCTACAAGAATACACACACTTGAAACCTTCCTGAGGTGACCAGACACATTCAAACATTACCCCACGCTTAGCTTGTGTAACAATCAAATTTGACACATTTAAAAAAAAAAAAAAAAATTCATTTTACAAAAGGGCAAACAAAATAAATCAACAAGTCATTAGTCACGCATTGTTCAATTTAGACTACACAAACTGTATATGAGACATATGCAGTAGGAAAAACAGAGTAGTAACATATTAAATATGTGGGATAACACGGAGGCAGATCGAAGGTGGGGGGTGTGGGGAGGCCAGGGGCGCGACGCGACCTGTCACAGCCGGTCAAATTCAGGCCTTTAGGGGTCCAACTATGAACTATAGGCATGAACCTCATTCGGCTTTGCCATCTGGGGCGTCTGTGTCCATTGTTAACAATGGACACAGATGCCCCATGGTTGTCAAATGTCCTTTGCTCTGGACGTGGGAGTTTGGAACCCAGAATATGTTGCGCTAGTGGTGCCACAGTATATCATGTCCTTCAGCCATTTGTACTTAGTGGGGCATCTGCTACTACTCCAACACAGAGCTATCCGACATTTAGCCAACAGCAGCGCAATGGCAGTGAAGCACCGGGAACTGTGCTGAAGGGGTTTGACATGTCCTAGGAGGGCTAGTAGGGGGTCAGGGTCAACAGTGACCCCATTTAGTGTGGAAACCTGAGCAAGGATCAGAAGCCAGTAGTCTTAAATAACAGGACAGGTCCATGTGAGGAGTATTAAGTCTGTATTGTCAGTCCCAGCTTTTGTGGGAGCGCGTGGGATCAATTTTTGCTGAATCTTGCCTTTTCATTGGCACACCCTGCTCCAGGTTGGAGAGATTCATCGTCCCACATTAAAGGCTGTAGGAGGAACTGGAAGGGTGTATCAGGAGAAGCTATGATTACGGCTTTAGTCAGCACGCCTGTCGAGACACAGGAGGATGTGGACAAGGGGTCAGAAAATGTTTAAGTCTGGTTGAGGGCGGCCGCTGATATGGTAGCCCCTCTGCGAGAATTTAAGATGAGTAGGATCTCCCTTTCGGCCCCCTGGTTTGATAAAAGGCTAAGAGCCCTGAGGCAGACCTGTCGCCATCAAGAGCAAGTATGGAGGAAGAACTATGAGGAGCAAAAGAAAAAGCAGTTTATAAGAGCAAGATAAGGAATTATAAACTAGCCCTCAAAGAAGAGAAATCCTTATTCTGCACCAACAAAATTGAATCTGCCACATCCAATAAATAACTTTTCAAGGTGGTGCAGCAGCTCTCTACTCCTCAGTTAGCTAGAGAGCATGATGGTTCACAAGATATTTGCAATCAGTTAGCTGGTTTATTTCCAATTCAAAATCACCAAAATCTATGATGAACTTGAACTATCACAACAAAAAAGAAACAGCATGCAGCAGTCCTCAGGTGATGAGATCGAGTTGAGGCCAAAACCTCTGTTACTTCCAGAGTCTATAGACCAAGAGACTAATTTACTCAAGGTTTTTCCACCTCTTACCCCTGAAATAGTGGAATATTATCTGCTTAATACCAAGTCAGGCTCACCTCTGGAACCATGCGGTCCGGCGTTTCTGCACTTGGTGGCGGGCACTGTTGCATCCACTCTTGCGTCCTTAATAAATAAAGCCATCTCCTCTGGCTGTTTTCTGTGGCTTTGGAAGGAGGCGGTGATCAGGACTCTTCTTAAAAACACCAATTTTGATAATAAATATCCAAAAAACTATCACCCAATCTCGTTACTCCTGCTTCATGCCAAGATTCTTGAAATCCATCTAAATGGATACTTGATGGAGTATGCAGAAGATCACGGATGGCTGGACACCTCAATGTGGTTTTTGAAAACATCATGGAACCGAAACTGCTTTGGTTTCCGCCACAAACTGCATCAGGCTGTTAGTGGATGAAGGGCAATGCGCAGCAATGATTCTGTTAGATCTCTTTGTGGCCTTTGATACTAGCGCCCCTTCTCGGGTGAGTGAACGCCTACATGAACTGGGCATTACAGCTAGGGCTCTGGCACTCTTGTCCTCCTTCCTTAAGGACTACTCTCAGAGGGTGATGCTAAATCAGTACTACTTTGATGTTTTTCCCCTGCCATGTGGAGTACCACAGGGCTCATCTTTGAGCCCTATGCTATTTAATCTTTGCGTGTCTCCACTGGCTTCCATCATTCGCTCCCATGGGTTACATGTGATTTCATACGCTGACGACACACAGATCATTGTGTAGATCCCTAAGAACTTGACAGCTACTGCTGACAACTTTTCTCACTGTATGTCAGCAGTTGCATGTTGAATAGAAAGGAACGTCGTCAAATTAAATGGGGAAAAGACCAAGGTGTTGCTCTTTGGGGTGCAAACTTCGATTTGGAATGAGAACCGGTGGCCGGACAAACTCTGTACGCTCCCTACTCCAGCAGAGAAGGTCAAAAACTGTGGGGTGATCCTGAATAGCAAGCTCTCGCTTGATGGATAGGCCAATCGTATGGTTTTAACCTGTTTCTGGCTTATAAGGAAGTTAAGGAAAATCTTCCACTTAATCCCTTTGTCAGCGCATTAGCCATGCCCAGAAAGTATTATTGTAATGCCCTACTTCTGGGCTCAAATATTAGTACCCAGGCCAAACTGCAGGTAGCACAAAATGCTTTTGCTAGGGCTATTTTGGACATTCCAAAGCACCAATCACCCGCTGCTGGTTATCGAGAGCTGCATTGGCTCGCCATCTGTAAGCAGATTAGGTTTAATGCGGTCTGTATAGTGCACAAGGCCCTAAACCATTCAAGTCCAACTCTGATCAGGGATATGTTCCACCGGTATACACCCTGGCAGAGATCTTCGGTCAGCCCATCGTAAACTGGTTTATATACCGAGATTCCGAAAGAAGAGATGGGGAGGCAGAGCCTTCTTGGTGGCTGCAGCCAGACTCTGGAATTCCCTCCCCCAGTCTCTGACTGCGATCTATGAACATCTGCCTTTTAGAAAGGCACTTAAGACCTGGCTGTATACTACTTAGCCAGTCTCTAGTGTCAGGTGAATGAATGAATGAATGAATGAATATTAGTTTTATAAAGCGCGAACTTAGCCCAGGGGCATCAAGGCGCTGCGGAAAGCAATCAAAAAGAGAGATGACTGTAGAATAGAAAGCTCAGAGGTTAGGACAGGTGAAAAGCCAGGTCTTCAAGGACTTACGAAATAAGGAATGGGTTTCCAGAGTGGAAATTGGGGAAGGAAGGGAATTCCACAAGTTAGCCCCCAACAGCGAGAAAGCCCTCCCCCCCCATCTAGCCTTCCTCACCCTGGGAACAGTTACTCGGTTCTTGCTTGCGGATCTCAGGTCCTTGCCAGGAAGATATCTTTGAAACATCTTGTTGATACCTTCTGACCCCTTATTGTGGACAGCCTTGTGGACCAGGCACAGAGCCTTGAACACAATTCTCCTCCCCAATGGAAGCCAATGCAGCCTTCTGATGGTAGCTGAGACTGAATGAAATTTGGGGAGGCCGATCACCAGTCTAGCAGCAGCATTCTGCACCAATTGCAGTCGATGAAGAAGTCCTTTATTTATTCCCAGGTAAAGGGCATTACAATAGTCCAGCCTCGAAGCCACGAGAGCCACCACAGCCTGTTTCCGTGCAGGCAGGGAGAGAAAACGGAAGATCTTCCTGAGAGTCCGTATCATCCCAAAACAGGTAGAGACAGTTCTATTTATTTGAGAACCCAGGGAAAGAGAGGAGTCCACAATAATGCCTAAATTCTTGGCACTAAGGGAGGGGCGGGGGCAGGGTCCAAGGGAGTCAGGCCACCAGGCCTCCGACCAGATCTCCCTCTTGTCTCCAAAGATTAGGACCTCCGTTTTGTCCCCATTGAGTCTTAAGTAGTTCTCAACCATCCATGCAGCCACTGCCCGCATGCAGTTTTTAAAATTAAGTGCTGAGGCTGAGACATTCTCAGTGATAGAAATCAGAATCTGAGTGTCATCAGCATAGGAAAGCACTTCAAGGCCAAAAGATCTTACCAGAGTAGCGAGCGGGGCTACATAGATATTAGGTAACTGGCTGAGCTGCCTGATGCCAGATAGCAATCTGCTGTGACTATAGCGCCTTGATACCTATGGGTAGTTGTTGCGCTCTGTAAATTTAATTCAAATCAAATCAACCTTGTGGCATGGTTTATGCTCGGTGTAGAGACTTGAAATGTAGCAGATTATGGTTAGGGGAAATGAGTTTTGTTTGCGTGCAAGAATAAAGACGCGTCGTCTGGTATAGGATGCCCTAAGTCACGCTCCTATGCTGTCTGGGCCTTCACATTACCACCTGATTTTAGGGTTAAATAAGTCTATCTGATAGAGACATATAGCTGCAGATTCCTTACATAGGAGTTTCCCAGGTGTCAGACTGGATCAGGAAGATTTTTCTTAGAGCAATACCCCTGCACACTGGTAGGTGGCATCGGCCGGCTCTGCCTGACGTCGTCTGCACCATGGGGACGTCCGCGTCACCCATATAGGCACCACCTCGGCGCCCTGATGTCAGGTATTTTTTTCATGCTCCAGTCAAGTGCTGATCTGTGAAGAGAGCTACTCTCCAGTGGACTAAACGCCTCTCCAGATTCTGGCATGCGTTCTCCCCACTACCGTGGCTACGGAGGAGGGAGCGTAATTTGTTATTGTGGTGCGAAAGGCGGCTGAGGTCCTGGACCTTCAGCTCCCTTTTGTGGCAGTCAAGACTAATATTTTGATGGAGGTCTTACAGCCAGGTGCCTCCTCTTCAGAACCCTTGCTACCCTTTAATGAGGCCCTTACAGGTGTCCTACTGAGGACCTGGTCCAAACCCAGCACAGGGACTCCTGTGAATAGGATAATCGCCCGCCGCCATCACCCTTCTCCAGGCGACCCAATCTTCCTCACCACCCACCCTACCTCTGAGAGCTTGGTGGTCCAAGCCTCTGCCTCCCATGGCGTGTTCCCTTCCGCTCCCCCAAAAGGGAATCCAAAGAGGCTGGATAGTTGGGGTAAGACATTTTTTTCTTCCACAAGCCATACATTGCAGTCGGTGAATGCTGCATGCTTATTGGGCCATTATTCCCACTCCTATGCGAATTGGTTGCGCAAGTGCTGCCACAGGTCTCGAAGGAGGCCCGGGCCATCATCTCCCAAGTGGTATCAAATGGGGGAGATGCAGCAAAGTTTACCATCCGTTGTGGTCTCGACATGACCAACTCGCTGGGCAGAGCGATTTCATCGACAGTAGCTGTTCGACGCCATGCCTGGTGGAGGACTTCTGGCTTTTCAGGGGATGTCAAGGCCTCTCTCATGGACATGCCCTTTGATGGCACCTGTTTCTTTGTAGACAAGGCAGACATGGCGCTGGAGCACTTTAAGGACATGCTACGGCCAAGTCCTTAGGCCACTCATCCCCAGTCTACCGTTTGCCCCTTTTGTGGCTACGGAAGGGGCTTTTAGCCACGCAAGCCCTATCCCAGCCACTAGACCGCACAGGTTCAGTAACCTCAGCACGGCCGAAGGCATGGCTTGTTCCGAACCCGTGGTTCGGGCAGCCAGAGGTCAGGTCAGTCAACCACCTCCTCTGCAGGCTCACCCTCCAAACCCTCCTAGTCTTGGCCTTCAAGATCATGGGTGGCCAGTTGATGGCAGGATCAGCCATCCTCTCCACTGCTGGCTCGATATTATGTCGGACAGGTGGGTCCTCCAAATAGTCCGAAGGGGCTTCTCCCTCCCTTTGAGGACTACCCCTCTTCATGCCTCCATCTTACGCCAGCTGACAGAGGATCATCTTACTTTGCTGCAAGAGGAAGTCATGACTCTCTTGGCCAAGAGAGCCATAGAGAGGGTTCCGGTGCCAGAACTAGGATGTGGTTGTTATTCCTGCTACTTTCTAGTCCCGAAAAAGGACAGAGGCCTTTGTCCTATCCTAGATCTACAAGCCCTCAACTACTTCCTCAAAAAGGAAAAGTTCAAGGTGCTCACATTGTCTCAGATCTTGTCTGCCCAGGACCCGGGAGACTGGATGGTAGCGTTGGACTTGACGACCATGCTCCCCTTTGGCCTTACCAGCGCCCCTCAGGTGTTCACCAAAGTGATAGCCGTAGTCGCAGCTCATCTGTGCTGATCAGTGGTGGCAGTCTTCCCCTATCTTGACGACTAGCTGTTGAAGGCTGGCTCGTCCAAGGCTGTCATCTCCCACCTCCAGACTACAGCGAACCTCCTGCACTCGCTGGGGTTCACTATCAATATGCCGAAGTCACACTTGACTCCCTCTCAGATGCTCCCTTTCATTGGAGCTGTTCTGGACACAGTGCAGTTTCAGGCCTATCCTCCTGAGCGGCGAGTCCAGGATATTCAGGCTATGATTCAGATGTTTCAGCCTCCATCCTGAATTTCAGTGAGAACGACTCTGAGGCTGCTGGGCCTCATGGCCTCCTGCATCCTGCTAGTGACACACGCCAGATGGCATATGTGGGCTCTGCAGTGGGACCTGAAGTTCCAGTAGGTGCAGCATCAGGGGAACCTCTCCGACATGGTCCACATCTCAGAGGGAACGGCACAGGATTTGCAGCGGTGGCTGACAAACCATTGATTGGGCCACAGGCAGACCCCCCTCTCCCTTCCCCAACCAGATCTCACAGTAGTAGATGCGTCACTCCTGGGATGGTGCGGCCACCTGGGAGAGGTGGAGATCAGAAGACTCTGGTCTCCGGCAGAATCCAGACTCCATATCAACCTGCTGGAGTTCCGAGCAATTTGTTTGGCTTTAAAAGCCTTCCTTCCATCAAGGGGAGGCTGGTACAAGTATTCACAGACAACACCGCCATGTGGTACTGCAACAAACAGGGTGGGGTGGGGTCGTAGACCCTTTGTCAAGAGGCTCTGCATCTCTGGACTTGGCTGGAACACCAGGGCATATCCCTGGTGGTTCAACACCTGGCGGGTTCTCTTAACGCCAGAGTGGGCGAACTCAGCCGTCGATGCCTAGCGGATCATGAATGGCATCTCCATCCGGAGGTGGCGCAAGGTCTCTTTAATCAGTGGGGAAAGCCTTGGTTAGATCTGTTTGCCTCAGCCTAGAACGCGCAATGTCAGCAGTTTTGCACGCTGTAGTTTCCAAGGCAACTTTCGTTCGTAGATGCTTTTCCTCTCTAGTGGAGCTCAGGCCTCCTGTATGCCTTTTCGCTCATACCTCTCCTGCCCAGAGTTTTCAAGAAGATCAGGACCAAATGGGCTCAAGTCATCCTTGTGGCCCCTGACTGGGCATGAAGAGTCTGGTATCCCGAGCTGCCCCTTTGGGAGGATCTTCTCGCAGCAGCAGGGGAGAGTTCTCCAACCGCACCTGTCAACTCTTCACCGTCTTGCTTGGAGATTGAGCGGCGGCAGTTGACAGCATTCGACCTTCCTTCCAAAGTCTGTAATATTATTTTGGCAGCCAGGAGTCCCTCTACAAAGTAGGTGTATGCCTGCCGATGGAACAAGTTTGCATTATAATGTACAGAAAAGTCTATTGACCCTCTTTCTGCTTCCCTCTTTGATATTTTACTTTTTATTTTAACCCTTGCACTGCAGGGCTGTGCTCTGGGCACTCTAAAAGTGAACCTTTCAGCTCTGTCTGCCTTTCTGCGGCTGTCAGACCAACCCTCTTTATTTAAATCTCCCATCAATCAATCACAGAATTTGTAGAGCGCACTACTTACCCGCGAGGGTCTCAAGGCGCTGGGGAGAAGAAAGGGGGGGGGGGTGCTGCTACTGGTCGAACAACCAGGTCTTGAGTAGCCCATGGTAAATATATTTCTCAAAGGCCTTGTACGTATGTTCCCACCTCCCCCTTTCATCATGCCTCAGTGGTACCTTAATTTGCTTTTCACCTTCCTAATGTGCGCTCCATTCGAACTTCTACAAGACTGCCCCCTCCGGCTGCTTACCATCAAGACAGCCTGTAGGAATAAAAAAAATATGCTTTTGCATTGTCTTACATAAGTTAGAATTCGCAGCGCCATTTTGTGTACAGGCGCCATTTTGTATCACGATTGAAACTAATTCATCTCCATTTCCGAGAAACGTCCTCCTCTAGGTTATGTTTCTTCGGAGTTGGGTGTTTGCCCCACTAATGAATGCACTGCTCTTATTAGCGCATACCTTTCTTCTGAGATGTGAACCTTCTCCCACTTGTATAGTGGCGGGCACAGGCAGAGTAACCTTGGGAGATAGATAATGTGTGCCCGGCCTCAGAACCGAAACTTACTCCTTTGTAATTTACTGTCCAGCTGCGTCCCTCTGGAAAATTCCATGGTGGGCGTGTTTCCATTGACTCTGAAATTTACATAATGTATCGTTGTGCTTGCTGATGTCAGTCCCTCTCTGCAGCACTCCTTAGCGGCTGGGCAGATTAGGCTCCGCTCTGAGTGTATTCGGAATAAACTATTATTGGTTTGTATTCTCTACTGTCTGACCGACTCTTCATTTTAGCGGAAGGCATAGAGGTGGTCATTGGTGACCCGAGTGACCCGAATCGGGTCATTTCCTTCAGTTGGCGCCCGAACAGGGACTCCTTCGGGTGAGTGGCCCGCGGACGGGGGGAGGGAGGTCGAGGCGTTCGTCGGGTCGGACGGATCAGGGATCCCTGCACGAAGAGTTCCTGATACTCGCAGCTGCCCCTTCTGTCCTGCCAGACGGTGCCTCGCCCAGTGGTCATCCCGACTGGAGTCCTACACGGCGAAACCCTTGGATATGAACCGTTTGGTCTGAAGAGTCGGCAGTGGAGAATAGATTTGTTTGACCTGCATATATCAGGTGAGTTTGTTTTAGTTCTTTGTGGATATGGTACCATTTTGGTTTGTATTTGGTACGGTCTAAGGACCGTCTTTGGGATAAAAGCAATTGCAATTGTTTTGCTGGGCATAAATAGTGAACTTGTTTTCTTTTGAGAATGCCCAGTTTTAGTAAATTGTTTGTTTTGTGTTGTTCTACTGATGCTCGATTGGAAGAAAGTCAGCCAGCGCCTCCAGAAGGCACTCCGAATTTTGATATGTATGTGAAGCATGGTCTTGGCCCTATTATATTTAGTACATTATGGCACAAATATACGAGGGACAATGCAGAGTTGCAGTGGCCATTGACGGGCACTTTTGATGAACAAAAGATTGAGTATTTGCAGGAACAGTTGTTTAAGAAGCGAAGTAGGCAGTCTATGTTTGATTCCCTCAGAACATGGCAGAAAGCAGCTAGACAGAAGCGGTTGAAGGCAGAAAAAGAGGCCCGGAAAGGAAGAATACAGACGTTGACTCAGAAGGCTGTAGCATATGATAGGGAGAAACAGGAGAAGGGTGTTGAATGTGAAGATAGAAGGTTTGGATTACTTATTGATAAATCGTATGTGGCTCAAGAAGAAGATGACGCTTTTGTTGAAGAATTATTAGATACCCAAACCCACCTCCATATGTCCCACAAAGAATATATCCTATTGTTCCGATGCCCTCACAGTCATCTGTTACAGTTGCTCCCACTGTCTCTGTCCCTGTGTCTACTACTGTTGCTTCGACGGCTCAGGCTTTGGCTCCTCCTCCTCCTCTTCTTCCTTCTGTTTCTTCGTCGCCTGTGACAACTGTGACTGTTAGTACCCCTGCCACACCTACTGTCTCAGCATCGCTCTCATCAGCTCTTTCTCCTGCGATGCAACCCTCAGCATCGATAGTACCTGACATTTCTGTCGCTTCTCCTTCTCTAGTTTTTCATCCTCCGGTTCCCTTGAGTGATAGGACGCCAGTGCATAGGTTTGGGGATGGATATTGGACAAAGTTTAAAGAGCGCATGGGTCCATATGTGCGGTCTGAGGTGGGAGATGAGGAGAAAAAGGTAGTGGCTAATAAGGCTGCGCAGTGGGGTTGTAATCCTATTTACAGTGTGGAAGATGTTTGGAGTGTGATGAAAGATTATGAGCCTTTTGTACAACAGCATGCCCTTAAGCATATGTCTGCTATGCTGATTAGTATTTGGGAGCAGTGTTTTAAGGATGCTGCACCACAGATTTTATATGACATTAAAGATCGTGTATATGTTAGTAATATGGAGCCTGCCCAAGTTTTTGGCAGTATTACGACATTGATTGCTTACAGGGGTAGGCTACTCGAGAAAAGTCCTAGGTCAGTATCTCGGTTTCCGATGAGAGAGGTGCATCCCGTATATCACCCTGAGATACCAGAACTGCAGGATGGTCGTGGCAATGTTACCCGAGCGGCAGTGGCAGCCAGGTTTCAGGAACAATGTGTTTATACTCTGTGGAAAAGAAGTGAGGTTTTATCTCTTAAGACTCATTTACCAGATCCTACGAAGAATCCCACTGCTTACTATAAAGAACTGACTGAAGCTGCTTCTTCTACGGTGATGTTTTTTGGTCTTCTTGTTCCGGTTGATATTTGGAGGCAGGTTCATACTCAAGACCATGTTCTGGAGTTGGGTGGTACTTGGGACCAAGTAAAGGCATGGGATCAGGAAAGGAAGCCCGGTGATAAGCCTCGAGCGGAGATTTTCGCGTTGCCAGGTTGCATAATTACGTACATGCATTCTCTTATTCCGCCAAGAAAGGTGGATTGGGATAAATTGTCAGCCTGTCGACAGAAGAAAGATGAGTGTGTCTGATTTCTTTACTCGATTCGAAGGTAAATTTTGGGATTATAGCGGACAAGATTTGTCCGTTGAGGGGTGTGTTCGGTTGTTTGTCAATAGATTTGTTTCTAACTTGCTTCCTGAAATTGCAACTCGATTGCAGGCTTCTGAGAGTACCCGGTCCACCTCTTCTCCCTCTGTTATTTTGAACATGGCACAATATTATGAGCATAGGGATAATGAGGAAAAGGAGAGGACAGAGAAGAGACATAAGGATTTAAAGATGAAGGTGTTGCTACTGCAGTCTTTTAGAGGGAATGGGAGAGGACGTGGTGGTCCTGCCCAACAGCTTCCGCGCACTGGTAGACAGTCAGTAACTACGCCTTTGGGACCGAATCAGGGTACGTACTGTAAAGAGTAGGGACATTGGCGTAGTGAGTGCCCCGTGCTTCTGCAGAAGGTAGCGGTCCCGAGGGTACGGGGTTCTCGTGGAAGGGGTCGTGGAACCAGTGGGGCAGACAGGGCTCAGAAAGGTTGTTCTGATAATAATTATTATGATGACCCTCGTGACGGACAATACTATCATGACGATTATGATGTGGAGGAAGTGACAGGGATGTCCTGTAGCTAGGACAGCCAGGGACAGAGTGGGGGACCAGTTCCGATACCTGTAGACCAACGTGGTCCTTATGTAATAGCAGAACTGCAAGGTTCGACTAAGGAATTTTTTGTGGACACAGGTGCGACGAAAGTTTTGTTTCTCGAAATGTAGTCCCTGGGGCGGATCTGTCTGGCCAAAATAATGTGTCAGTTGGTTTCTCTGGTGTACCGGTTGTAAGCCCCATTTCAAGACCTCTTGCGTTGACTATAGGTCCTCTCACTGTGGATTTGCCATTCTTGTTGACATCTAATTGCGGTGAGAATTTGATGGGTTTGGATTTGCTGAAGAAATTGCATGCCACTATCTATTGGTTTCCGGCGGGTGTCTATATGACAATGGGTCCAGATGTAGCACTCGCTAAGTAGTGTTTGTCCAAAGATGCGCCCCCTCCTGTTGAATTTAAAGATGTGCCACCCACTCTGTGGGCGACGGGCGACACAGATGTGGGATTGTTACAGATATCGCCGTTCTCGATACGGGTTAGGGATGGTGCTATTTTGCCCCGTATCCCTCAGTATAAAATACCGCAGGCAGGAGAGCGAGCCTTATTGCAAATTATTCAGGAAATGATTACGAAGGGAGGGGTTGAGGAAACAACTGCTAATATTCGCAATAGCCCTATTCTTCCAATTCTTAAAAGGACACCCTCCGGTTCCCCTGATGACCATGAAGATGTTTATCGTTTCGTGATTGATTTGCGCGAGGTTCATAAAATAGTGGTCCCTCAGTTTCCAGTGGTCCCAGATATCACTACTCTTTTGACAATGGTTCCCTCTACTGCTGAATTCTTTTCTGTCATTGATTTGAAAAATGCATTCTTCAGTATTCCTATTCATCCAGACAGTAGGTACTTGTTTGGTTTTACCCTAGCTGGTAGGAGCTTTAGATTCTGTAGAGCTCCTCAGGGTTATACAGAAAGTCCAAGTATTTATAGCCAAGCTTTAAAAAGTCAGTTGGATTCCATATCGCTTCCATCAGGTAATGTATTGGTGCAGTATGTTGATGATTTGCTCATCGCTTCTGACACGGAACAAGGTTGCAAAGACAGTACAGTTAAATTGTTGTTACATTTGGCCCAACATGGACATAAGGCGTCCCTTTCTAAATTTCAATATTGTCGACAGGAGGTTACCTATTTAGGTAACCTACTGTCGAAGGAGGGTAGGAGATTGACCCCGGAGCGCATCTGTACCGTTGTTAAAATGCCCATTCCACAAACTCAAAGATGTGTGCTTTCATAGGTATCACTTCCTACTGTCGGCAGTGGATACCTAGCTACTCGCTACTAATAAAACCACTGCTTAGCTCATGCTAAAATGAGGGTTTGTAGGAATAAAAAAAATATGCTTTTGCATTGTCTTACATAAGTTAGCATTCGCTGCGCCATTTTGTGTACAGACGCCATTTTGTATCACGATTGAAACTAATTCTTCTCCATTTCCGAGAAACTGCCTTCTCTAGATTGTTTCTTCGGAGTTGGGTTTTGCCACACTTATAAATGCACTGCTCTTATTAGCGCATACCTTTCTTCTGAGATGTGAACCTTCTCCCACTTGTCTAGTGGCGGGCACAGGCAGAGTAACCTTGATAGATAGATAGATAATGTGTGCCCGGCCTCAGAACCGAAACTTACTCCTTTGTAATTTATTGTCCAGCTGCGTCCCTCTGGAAAATGCAATGGTGTTTCCATTGACTCTGAAATGTACATAATGTATCGTTGTGCTTGCTGATGTCCGTCCCTCTCTGCAGCACTCCTTAGCGGCTGGGCAGATTGGGCTCCGCTCTGAGTGTATTCGGAATAAACTATTATTTGTTTGTATTCTCTACTGTCTGACCGACTCTTCATTTTAGCGGAAGGCAAAGAGGTGGTCATTGGTGACCCGAGTGACCCAAATCGGGCCATTTCCTTCAAGCCTTTCCAGTGGCAATGTCATCTGCCAGGAGGGTGAGCGAATTGCAGGCTTTGTCATCCAAGCCTCCTTACCTGAATATTCCCTGACAAGTTGGTGATTCGCACTAGGGCCTCTTTCCTACCAAAAGTGGTAACACCCTTCCATGTGTGGCAATCTGTCACCTTGCCCACTTTCTCCGCTCCTCCGCATCCCTCTAAAGAAGAGGAGAGACTCCACCGTCTGGATCCAATAAGAGTGTTGTCGTCCTAACTTGACCACAATAAAGAATTCTGGGTGGACAACCAATTTTTTATGGGGTATGTGGGAGCTAAGAAAGGTCGTGCAGTGCAGAAGAGGACTCCCTCATGATGGGTCGTCCTCTGCATAAAAATTTGCTATGCTCTGGTGAAAAAGCAGCCTTCTGAAGGCTTAAGAGCTCATTCCACCAGAGCTAAGGCTACTACCACAGCGTTGCAACGTGGAGTTCCACTCCTCAACATTTGTCAGGCAACAATGTGGGCATCCCTGCACATGTTTACCAAGCACTATTGCCTGGACAGTCAATTCTGCAGGGACGGCCTTTTAGTCCGCTCTGTCCTGCAGGACTTTCTGGTCTAAACTTGTCCGCAGTCCCTCCATGGTATACCCCAGCATGGTATTGCTGGGGTATCTATTCAAATGTAAGGAGTCTGCTGCTAGATGTCTATCAGATGGACAAGTTGCTTGCCTTCGGCAACGCCTTATCTGGTAGGGGCATGATCTAGTTGCAGATTCCTTACCGACCCACCCATCCTCCCCGCACTGGGCACAGATTTTTAGGGTCGGGCTGATCCCTTTTAGGGCTCTAGTTGTTCACAACACGCCAATGTCAGTGCACTCCATGGCTCCGCGCTTCTGGCATGGAAAGTTGTAAAAAGTAACTGATGTCAGCACGCTGAGGTGATGCCTAAATAGGTGACTCAGATATCACTATGGCGCAGATGATGCCGACGACGTCATGCAGAGCCGACTGATGAAATCTACCGGCGCGCAGGGGTATTGCTCAAAGAAAAATCTTCTGGATCCAGTCTGATGCCTGGGAGATTCAAAGGTAAGGAATCTGCGGCTAGATCATGTCTCTTCCAGATAAGGCGTTTCTGAAGGAAAGTAACTTGTCCGATAAAGCCTTAAGACCAATCGTGACCCTTTGGTGTTTGTAATTACCAGGATCAATGGAGGGAAGCCCTCTGGTGCTACCTGGTATAATGGTAACTGGCGACGCAGTGTGTTATGTAGGCGCTTGAGAATGAAATGGTCCATGTGCGTAGACATCCCGGTAGTAGCAATGTCATTGTGTGTTTTAACATGCCTGTCTGGAAAGAGGACCCCATTGTATGCAGGTTGAGCATCTGAAGAGTGCGTTGCAGCAGTTTTTCCTGGGTTAGAGGTAGCCAAGGTTATGAGCTAGTGGTGTAGCTGGGCAGTAAGTAACCCACTCCCATATGCACCTACAAAGATTCGCCCACGCCCAGCTAGTAGTAGAAAGTTTTTGAATATCTGAGGGATCCCTTCGGAGACCTATTGGTAATATGGAGGAGAGTGGGGTTCGCCCAGCCTGGTCCCTTTCTGGTTTCAAGTATGGTAATTGAGCAGCCGTATGGTACCAGTAATATGAGAAGTGACTTTGCGCCGCCAAAAAATACAACTGTAGATCTTGTACGCCAAATCCTCCTCGTTCATATGTAAGTGTCAAGACCTCACATTAAATTCTGGACCGATGGCCCGCCCAGATCAGGCAGAGCAGAAGGCTCTTGATATTTGTGAAAAAATTGTTAGTCAGAGGGATTGGTATGTTCATAAACAAATATAAAAAACAGCGGAGGACTACCATTTTAATAATGGCAATGCACCCAGCAATTGACAACTGTAGTTCAATCCAGCGCTCCATTGGTGTGGCTAGTATGTCCTCCGCTAGACCATAGTTCAGTCCAATCACCATTTTCTTTTGCTTATGGAGAACGATACCCAGGTACCTGGTGGAGTTGTCACACCAGATGAGGGGTACTCCAACACACAATGCACTGTGGCATCAGTGAGCGGAAAGAGCTCAGATTTATTCCAATTTATGGAGAGGCCTGAGAGGCACCCAAATCTAATGATTTCACAGATAATAGGAGCTAGGTTATTAGCTTGGGGTCTCTAACAAATATTAAAATATTGTACGCATACATAGAGACCAAGAGAAGTCCATGCCACAACCGCGGGCCACGATGCAGGTGTCACTCCTGTAACTGTCTGACCAGGGGGTCTAGAGCGATTATGAAGAACAGGGGCAACAAAGGGCAGCCCTGGCGAGTCCCTCTAGTCACCAAGAATGGATCTGTTATGGAACCATTCATGCTCAGCGTAGCCACTGGGTTGGTGTATAGTAGCATGATAAGATCTAAAAACCCAAGCGAAAGTCCTAGTTTGGCCAGTGTCGTCTTCAGGAACGGCCACTCCAGCGAGTCAAACGCCTTCTCGGTGTCAAGAAGGTCATCTGCTTCTGGGATGTCTGGGGAGATACGTATCAGCACAGCGAAAATGGTGCAAAGGTTCAGAGTGGTAGATTTTTGCGGAACAAAGCCAGTTTGTATTGCCAATATGATTTGTTCCATCATAAGCGCGAGCCGTGTGGCGATCACTTTGACAAGGCTCTTGTTGTCATGATGAAGAAGTGAAAGAGGGCCTGTATGATGTGCGTAGATGTGGTGCTTTACCGGGCTTGAGCAGTAGTGTTATCACAGCCTTTCTAAGTGTGGGAGGGAGGGACCCATTCTCTAGGGACTTTGCGTAGACCTCTATAAGATGCGGAGCAAGGGCATGCTTGTAAAAAGTATAGAAGTAAGATCGTCTAGTCTCAGGGCCTTAGATCCATCTAATGTGTCTATTGCTTGAATGATTTCCTCACATATAATGGGTGCAGCCAAAAGTTGCTGGTGGCCCTCTGTCAACCAGACCATTACAATTTCTGCTAGGCATTCTGATATCGCAGTAGTGTCATCCCCCGTCCACGCAGTGTACAGCCACTGGTAGTACGGCATAAGTTCCTTGGTTATGCTTTCATTGTCAACCGCAGTCGTACCCTAAGCAGTAAAGAGTTCTGTCACATAGGTACTGTGTGGGTTAGGGGGCAATAGTCATGCCAAAGTGTGTCCCGGTCTCACACCCTCGCCATATCTATGTGCCCCTTCATATTTCCCAAGGTAAGCCACCTCATGCTCTGCAAGATCTCTAAAATCATCTAATAGGACCAAACGTCCGTGGAGATGAGTCTCGTGCCCCAACCTCACAGAATCACGGTCAATATCCAATAGCTCCAGTTCGATGTGGCCTAAATCATTGCAGATATATTTCAGTATTTCCGCATGTTTAGCAATGCATATTCCGTGGAAGAAATCCTTGAAGGCCTCCCAAAGGGATGCTGTGTGGTGACTGACCCAGTGTTGAGTGTAAAGTATTCCGCTATGGAGTCGCGAAATTCCAACCAGAATACCACGTCATGCAGGGCATTGTCAGGGAATCGCCACAGTCTCAACAAACCTCCCTCATATGGGAACTGTAATATCTTGTTTAACCACAAGAACCCAAGGTAAGACCTCGGGAAGGGAACCAGAGGCACGGGGTACTAGGAGCAAGCAGCCTCCAATCAATAATGTTTACCACAAAAATTGCCGCTCCCAGTGTGGTGACCTAGATACTTACAGTATTATTTTGTGAGTGCAAGCATCTCACAAAAAGTGAAAGACTGGTCTCACACACCACCTGGTGTCATGCTTCATCATTGACCAATCCTCGCCCTCTAAAAACTTGGTTTGATAGAGGGCGGGCATACACCTGGAGACAGGGATGCACTTCTAAAACTAAGTGGGGGCCCTTAACAAAAAATGAAGTGAAGTTTTAAAAAGCCATTGCAGATATCAAACTTTTAATGTAACTGGTATCTGTATGGTAATTAAAAATGAATAATCGGTGTCTTGGGGATTCTATTGTCCCCCCACCGTAACAAAAGTGATCGTGATATTAATGGTCAACATGTTTCTGCCTATTTGCCCCGTAGGGTCTACGGCATTCTTCAGGACCTATGTTGTTCAAATGGGCTCCAACCTTACCGTGCTATCTTGGCAGGGTTCCACTGAGTGGGGTGATCACTATCACACTCCACCAAGTTTGTGACTTAAAAATGTTTTCTTTTTCAAGCCTTTTAGGAAAGAAAACAGAATGAAATCCAATCCAAACCATAACTATTTTTGGTCATCCAGTCAGCCACATAACCATGCCGAACACAGTGAGTGGCTATAAGTGAAACAGACCGTGTCATTCATCTGTGCACTTAAAACTAAGTGGGGAATAAAAATTCTCCATGCTTACCCTATCAGATGGGACCTACTAGCCCCATAGGAGGGTAAAGGAGAGAGACCCCTTTGGTCAAGCGCTATAAATGAGGAGAGAAAACACCAAGAATTGAATGAATGTTGCAAAATATCCTAGGGAAAAAACTAAGAACTTTTTATTTTGGAGAATGTAATTTCAATAATTGATAACAGACAACATAGGCACACACATTCATATAATGCACCGCAATCATGCTCTTACTGTAAGAGGGAAATCTCCCGCCTCTGCACCTACGTCCGTATACCTCACCTCCTCGCTGGTAGTGGAGGGAAGTGGGTCTGTGTTATTTATAGTGATCACGCTCTATCTTAAGTGGTAATTAGCCAATTAGTAAGGGCTACTTAGTGGAAATCCGGTGTCCTGATCGAGCGCTTGTGAAATTATGCCTGACTTGCCTGGTTAGCGCAGACAACGTAACCGGTGTAACGTAAGTAAACCAATACCTGTTCTGCCCAATGGGTATAAACCAAGATTCGACCTTAAGTGGAGTATCCTGTGTCACATGCGAAATCAGCCTGACTTCCGCTGTGTTTGTACAAGGAAGCCGGCGCTGCTAATGTCATGAGCGGTACCACCCTTCGATGATACAAATAGCGCATGCGCATCTGGTGTCTATTCCTACGAATGGAGTGCCTTGCCTTGCCACGGGCGGTTACGCCCTACGAATATCTCAAAGAGCGCATGCGCATATGATGTACATAGTCAAATCCTTGAGATGAAATGCCCTACCGGTATAAAAAATAAATAAATAAAGGTTCTACCGGTGAGCTATTAATGCTGTACTGTGTAGACATTTATAAGTTTCTCCATATTAGAAGAAGTTTAAAAGTTAAAAAACCACCACCACCAGTTTATTTAATCGCTGCATTTTAAGTAAATCTACTCAACGATGGGTAGTATCCAAGAGAGGTAACAATGATGGGAATAACCTTGGTAATAAGGTAGAGAGTGCATATTGCCATATTCCTTAAATTATATTTCGCTATGATATGCGCTTATGTATAATTAAGTGGGAGGAGCGTGCCTATTCCAGTTTCACCATGACTTGCATGTATGTCCTTGTTTATGATACATTGTAATTGGATATTCTTGTGCATGGGCTCATAGGCTCTAGGGTTACTGATTTTAACGCTCCCCTTAACACATGCTATATATATTTTTTATTTTTTATTTTTAGGGAGACCAAGGTTAGAATAAATTAAATTGAATTAAACAGTGGATGTAGATTTTTAATCAAACCCGATGACTTGAGACTCCCCTCAACGAGCTGGTGATTTTAAGAGAGGGAGGCCAGTCCTACAGTTGATTTCAGACAGAAAAGAATTCAAATGATAACTATTTAAAGAAAAAATTCATTGGCTATTGGTAGAGTTAAATAACCTGTATTTCTAAAAACCAGTAAAATAAAAATGAATAAACACGTTTTATCCCTGAATAAGTAAAAACGGGTATTTGTGGTTTACTGTGCCATAAGTAGGTTACTATGCCATTTGTAGCCAAGGGATTTCATCATTGAGTCCCGTGTCCCAAGAGCGGAGCCGGTACACCCATCTCTGCGCTCTGATGTGGAGTGGTCTCGTAAGGTCCGTCTTGTGTTTTTTCATGACTTCCAACACTACCCATTTCAGGTCACTATCATTGTGATTAAGTTCCAGAAAGTGCCTTGTAAGTTTCGTATTTGTCTTTTTGCATCTTATCGTGCTACGATGTTCATTGATGCAGACTTTAATTTTTCTGGTGGTCATGCCCACATACATGAGACTGCAGGGGCAGGTAAGCAAATAGACCACATTTTCAGTATTACAGTTACTGAAACTATTTAATTTCCAAGGTTTTCCAGTACCTATGTCCACTTCTTTTGTTGATATGGTGAGTGGGCATGCGACACACCCTCCGCATGCAAAGTGTCCAGTTGGTCTCTGTGTATTCCATAGGGTGACCTGGTTATCTTTCAGTGTTGAGGGGTCTTTGGCATGCACTAGTTGATCACGAATATTTTTGCTCCTCTTAAATGCGAACAGCGGGGGGTCCCAGTGTCGATCGTCTCCGTCAAGAATATGCCAGTTCTTTTTTATGATCTTCTGCACGGCGTTTGAAACAGGTGTGTATGTGGTAACACACACAACACGGTCTGATTTTTCTCTATCATTATCCTCTAAAAGTGCCTCACGATTATTATTCCTGGCTCTTTTCTTGGCTTTTTTAATCATTTTTTTAGGATAGTGTCTATCCTGTAATTTCCTTTCTAGTTCATCCGCCTGTTTTATGAAATTCTCTGTTTCCGAGCAATTCCTGCGAACACGTAAAAATTGACCAACCGGTAAGTTGTCACGCAGTGCTTTAGGGTGATAGCTCTCATACAACAGGAGGCTATTCTTGTCCGTGGGTTTATTATGGACTTTGGTACTGATTCCATCTTCTGTCAATGGCTATGATATGCCCCTGTCTGACTTATCCGGAACGGCTTCGGTACACGACGGAATTTACGAAGACAGGGGCATATCATAGCCCGATGTTCGTCGTTTAATTATCAATGCCTATCATAATATTTATTTGAAATTATGGGGAACTATTTTCGTTCTGGACAAAAATACTTTTTTCAATAGGGACTCAATATTTTCGCTGGAAGATCAGAACCTCATATGGAATACTTTGAGAATCCATCGATTAAGTTTTTGAAGCCTTGAAAAAGTTTCTTTGAAACGAAACACGTGTCGGCTGCCGGTCCAACGCTATGTGGAAGGATCACTGTATCAAGCTTTCCATCGTTGAAATATAATGCTATTCGCTTTTAAACATATGGTCTAAATTTGTTTGCTGGATGTGTTTATTTTATTGAACAGCAAGTAACAAAAACTTTTGATTTGCTGGTACTATGAATTGTTCGATGAAACTTTTTGTTTGTTTGTTGAATTGCTTCAAGTTTAAAAAATAAATCTTTTTGTATGCATTAAAATTGAATTGACTTGAGTGCCGAGGTTTATCTATACTCTTTGATATCACCACTGGGTTCTTTTGAACCACAGCGGGTAACACCTTAGGTAGTGGGGTGTAAATCTTTAACCTTGAGGGGCACCAATACTGCGAACTAATATTTAATGCACATAGAGAGTGATGTGCTACCAATTAGACCACCACTACCATTTGTAAATATTGTAAGGTGTCGTGCCATGGCATCCAACCTCTACCCCTTGGGAGCCCTACCAGTAGCCAGCACGCTCCGGCATGAGCAGTGCGCCCACGACTATGGGTCAAGGTAGTCTAGATTCAGGCCCGGCACATAGCTCAGCTGCACCACTTAGCGGTGTGGGCTCGGCCAAGCCCGGCACCGTTCCCTGCTTCGGTGCACCAGAGTTTGCCTCTTGGCGATCGAGCCCCTCAGGCATGTATTCGTGCATCAAGAGGGGCGGGGGAAGACTGGGCCGGATAAAACAGGCTGGGTGTCCCAGCAGAGCTCGATAGCCCCTTTCCTCAGGCTCACCCATAGACCCTATCGGCGCGGGCGTCCGAGGACTGTGCAGCAGCGGCCCGTGTCGGTAAGAGCGGTGGGGGTGGGGGGGATTTCGACAGACGACAAGGGAAAATTAATTATTTATTTAATTTTCCCTCATGATCGTCTGTTGAATCCCCCCCCAACCCGGCCTCACCACTCTTACCTGCACAGGCCGCTCCTGGGACTGTGCTAGGCTGCACCAGCCAACCACCCCGTCCGCTCTCCACCAATCAGTTTCCATCTGGAGGTAATCGGGCCGGCCAAGTGCCCAAGTCACTGCCATCTCTCCGACACTGCAGCTGTATGAGGATGGAGCCGGATAGCATGGGCAAACTGACTGTCTAGCTTTCGGCGTCGGAGCTTCACTGCCGCATGGCTATCTGGGACGCCGACTTGGCCACACAGGGATATCTTTTTTTCAAGTAAAATAATCTTGACATGCATGACATAGTCCAAACCCCAGTCCTGGTTCCTTTAGATGGGTGCAGAGCAAGCAAGTCAGAGACAGACTGCCAAGTATAGAATTGGCATTTTTCACTACAGGTCAGTGCATCAGAAAAAGTCAGCAGGTTCCTTGAATATCACCAATTAGGCCAGTGCTTAATAGGTAAAAAGAAAAAGTTCAGGTTCCCTAAGTTTTTCTTAGGCACCCTCTGCCCGCCAGTTCTACCCTAATTTGGGCTGTCCAAATACCAAGGCTGCTAAGTCTTGAATCCATCTCTTGCTTCTTTGTTCAACCACCCTTCCTGTTTCCTCAGCTCTTTTCATCCCCGATTCAAGTCAAGTCAATTCAACTTTATTCGGTTTCATAGATGTAAAACCATAAAAGTTAGAAATACGTCAAAATTACATAAAATAACATGAGTTCATAAAATATCAATACAATAAATTTAAAATACATTGCTCAACGATCCATGATACTCTATAACATTAAAATACAAGGTTCAGATACAAAAAGTCTCCCCCTTTGAATAACGCTCTCCAGTGAAGTTATCCCGACCCATAAAAACATATATTTCATGAGAGATGCACTTGAACCCTGACTCTTATAGGCTTTTTAGTCAAGACAAGCCCTCGACTTCACCGCGGATTTCAGGTAACCAACGATGAAGAAAATACACTCCTCCTTCAGCAGTTGTAAGTACAGGAGGGCTGGCCGAGCCTGCTTAAAATTCATCTTCTTTAAAATTGGAATTAGAAAAAACTTCTGGGGGACCTCATAAAATTTACAAAATAACATAAAATGTAGCAAGTCCTGTGGAGACTCTCCGTCGCAGCCACCGGGTGCTAACAACTGACCTCTTCTGCTCCCCCTGGGTATGGCAAGCAGAAGATGAAAAATGTCCAGGCGAAACCTGGTCAGTAAAAACCGTTCGTAAACAGATAAAAACCCCAGAAGATAAGGCTCGGCTAATGGAGTTGTTTTTAACATTATGAATTTGCGGACACTAGGTTTCCGCAGTTCCAGCTCCTCCCTTTCCAGTTTCCTTAGACTGCTAAAGGACTCCCTTATCCCCAAATCGTTTTTGGTTATTAGTTCAGGGTTGGTATATAATTGGACTCGTCCTAACTTTTTAAAGCTGCTCCTAATATATCTGAGCCAGGGTATACTGAGTGCATAATCGAGGGACATACAATCTTTTAAGATCAGCTGGCTCAGCGTCAGTCCCTCGTTTAACCAAGTGTTTAGCCAGAACGTTAGGGGGCGAAGTGCCAAGGTATCACTTAAAAAAGGCACCCCCAGCTCCTCGTGTACCACCAAGTTTGACATACCACGGGGAACACCCAACAGGCGCTTCAGAAAAATATTCTCAACAACCTGTAAAACATCGGTGGAGGCATGCCCCCATATTTTGCTCCCGTAGGAGGCTGTGGCTACGCTCCTGGCTTGGTAGATCTTCAACAGGGCGGTAATAGGTCTATTTCCTAGTTTAGAGGCGAAATAAAAAATGGCTGCGTTCACCCGTACCAGATCCCCCTTCTTTCTTTGTTTTAACGGTCCCCAATTAATCTGCTCATCCAATAAGACCCCCAGATATGAAAAGATATCTGTGCGGGGTACCTTGGCGAGACCTACCCTGAATTGAAAACATTTTTTTGTGCGGTCCCCACTTGCATGACGTAGGATTTTGAATTATTAATAGATAATTCTCGTTCCGACATAAAGTCGGAAAAGGCGTCAAGCAGGGTTTGAAGCCCCCTAGCAGTTCTTGATATAAGAACTGCGTCATCCGCATAAAGTAAAACAGGGAGACCTCGTCGCCCCACATGCGGATAATCTACCCCTGTAGATAAAAGGGCTTTATCTAAATCGTTAACATAGAGGTTAAACAAAAAGGGGGCCAAAATACACCCTTGGCGTACACCTCTTCTTATATCAAAATCCCGTGATACGCGAAGGTCCTGCGAAAATCTGACATTGGCCTTAGTTTCCCTGTGGAGATCTTCCAAAAAATAGACGATATTGCTATCAACCCAAATGTCCTTTATGGACTACCACAGTTTTACCCTATTCACGCAGTCAAATGCGGAAGACAGGTCCATGAAGGCTAGATAAATGGTACCTGAACGCGCAACCGTGTATTTATTGAGTATCATAGTTAAGTTGAGGCATTGGGCCACGGTTGAACGACCTGAATGGAACCCATACTGAACATCTGAGAGTATATCATGTTCCTCTGCCCAGGTGGTCAATCTGTTAAGTAAAATGCGGCCCACCACCTTGACCACCGAATCTAGCAGCGAAATCGGCCTGTAACAGTGTGGGCTACCACGGTCACCCTTTTTAAAAACAGGCACTATGGTCGAGGTAGCCCAAGACTCGGGGCATCCTTTCCTTGCCGCTGCATTAATTACGGCAGCAAGGACCGGTGCCCAAAAGGATGGATCAGATTTGAAAAGGTCCGGAGGAATTCCGTCGGGTCCCCGGCGCTTTATTACTTGTTAGCCCGGCGATGCCACCCTCAACTTCCCCTAATTCAAAGGTTAGTACGGGGGCATCTACCTCTCGGCATAACTGACACGTTTGCTCATACGGGCTCTCAAACATAGTTTTAAAATGTTGCACCCATTCATCCTCAGTGATATATGCACCTGGTTCGCTACCTTCATCGTGCTCTAAAAACGATCCATTAAAGATAGTCCAAAACCTGGAGCTGTTCCTCAGGGTACTGGCCTCAGTCAATTCCCTCCATGCTTCCTCCTTCGAATCAGATTTACGTTTTGCCAATTTCAGTTTATAATCTTTACGGCACGCTCTAACCAAGATTTGATTTCTGGGGCACCCATCTAGGGCTTCCCGCAACTTTCTTGCCGCCAACGAGCAGGACGAATCAAACCATCTAGGGGTCGGATTGACTATTCTGCAGGCAGGAGCGCTTAAGTATTCTCCTACTGTAGTGGAAATAAAATTAAAGGCACTAATAACCTCCCCAGGGGAAGTGCATGATGAGGTGCACAGGGCTAATTCCCTGGCACAGGATTTTTTTACAAAATTGTAGAAAACATCTGGGGTAATCTGTATCCACTTAACCGTCTTCTACCGTCTGTTGGTCTAATCATCCCTTTTCGCTCAACTCGTCTTTTACTTATCAATAATGGTTCACAAATTTTAACGCAAAGAGGGTTGTGATCGCTGTAAACACTTTCCTGGATAGTAAAACCTTGAAATAGAGATTGTAGGGAAGATGAGATTAATATAAAATCTATAAAAGTACCACTACCTCTCCCTTTGAAAGAGGGGATGGGTACCTTACTACACGGATCAATTAATGACATGAGGGATATTAGATCAAATTCGTGTAGGAGGTTATTCAAAACATCCCCCTGAACAGAATGTTCAAAATGGATCCCCCTCACCAGTGGGCAGCCCAAGTCAGCTAAACATGGAATCCTTGGGTCTCCGCAAGGGTGTATATTAAAATCCCCCGTGATCATAAGATTTTGTAAATCACCGGTGCAATGTTGCCTTATGAAAGACCCCAATAGTGTAACATTGCATCAATCGGAGTGACATGATGCGGAGTTGTAAAAATGTATAATAGCAATTTTATATGTCCCCCTTCTTATGACCAGCGACTGTAGACAAGAACTTGTCGAGGGCAAAACCTGTATCTGGCATTCTATCGCCAGGGAGATATAAATAACAAGACCGCCCTTTGATCTGCCAGCCGTAGAGGGAAAGGCTGGCACAAAGAAGGACTTATATCCCTCCAAAAATAAACTACAGTCCACTAGCCATGTTTCCTGCAAACAAATCACCCAGAATTGTTTCACAAAAGTTATTCATATAGGATCATTAAACTTATTAACCAAACCTGCAATATTCCAAGATATTACATTATTGTTACGTACATCTAAACCCCCCTTACATTGCACTGGGAGGTCCTGCTGAGGTAGCAAGATCACAGAATCCCCGATTCTTTTTCACTCTCCTGTCTTTCTCTTCCTTCTCCCTTTTCTATCTTTCTCTCTCATGCTTGGGCTCAAAAACTTAAGACGAAAAATAAATAAGTCCTGATCCCCAGACTGAAGTGACTATGTCCACCACTTGCACAAATTAGGCAAGAACTAGGCCCAAACTCTCAAGGCATTTTAAGGTCTCCAGTTTTTTCAGGGTGAGCGAGGGTGCCTCGGGTTGATGTTCCAAGTTCCTGAGAGACAAGTCCTCTTAGATCAGTCCATGTTTTTTTTCTGGCCATCTGGCCTTTTGGATTGAACATTAATTTATGCAAAAACCATTTCAAAATGTGGCAAGTAGGGACATCGGTTGCCCCCCTGGCCAATCTCACCTTTTGTTTTTTTTAAACTCCACAAAGCTAGAACTGAGGCCAGAAAACGCGTCAGCATGTTTAGGTGTAGTGGACTACTCCTCTCACGATTACACGTTAAAGTTGGCAGGTAGATTTAATACCGGTATACCAGAGACCGTCGTCAATAGCATATACATCGCATTACTCTTCAGCTCTGGCCCCCTGTCCTGTGCAGTGGATGCCAATCAAGCCTTTCGATATTTGAAACAAGGGCCCGATGGGTGCTGAAGGACTGCGAGTACCTGTGACTAAAATGAGTATCAATCACGCTTCACACTACTGTATTGGAGTCTTTAACTGACAAATGGAGGGTGAGGCCTGCAGTGCTCCCTGACAGACAGCCTACGGATATAAATGCACTAGTGTGCTGAGACAGCCTTTCTTCATAGACAGTTGTCAGCGGCCTTTAACTTGCTTAAACCCAGGTACTGTCACTTGTGTGTTTTGGTGTGTGGGGCTGTCCACGATGGCGTGGACCCGTGGTTGTGACTGTGTGTCAGTTATTTTTGATTGTCTTACTGGCAGGACACGTCGCTGTCCGTCTATAGTGTCCGGTTTCCCTCCGTCAGCCGCACTCGCTCAGCTGTCGCGCCCCCTCCAGCGCCTGTCACTTCAACTCTGAACCTGACAAGGCGAGTTGGACCGTCGCTCCTCGTCGCGAGGGCAGCCGGGAATAAGACGCAATCAAACTTTGCCGAAAGAAACACCTTGCCCTCCATTTGATTTTTGTTTCCAGGCGGGTGGATGCCCAAGGTAAGCGTGGCAGGAGTCGTTCGGTCGCATACCCTCTTACAGACCACCTTCCTTGGAAGAGCCGGATCAAAACACTGTTCACAGGGTAAGATCTCTTACTTTCCTTTTTGTTTTCCTTAAAAATTTGTCTTCTAAAAGTTGTGCGTTTTTGCATTTCATATTACGTTATTTCTTTTCAATCCAACAGATTTTTTAAAAAAAAACATTTTCAGAGTCTAATATCCTGTGGAAAATGTGTTTTTGTAACATAGCGAATAAGTCCTAGTATGGGCAGTTTATATCAATCTTTGAATTGCTCCTCTCCGACCCTCCGATGTCTCAAAACCGCGCTGTCGCTGCTAGTCCCGAACTGCTTTTCGAGCTCGTGGGGAAGGAAGGGAGCGGTCTGGTGAGAGTTAGTGTTACACTGTGAACGAGAATAGCCGCGCGCGCTCGGCGAGCCCCAGCAGTGGTAAAGAGAGAGAGAGCTCGGCTGTCCTCTCATTAAACCCCAGCACCTCAATGCTCTTCAGTGTAAAAGTGTTCCTGTTAATAGCCTCAGGCCATGGGCTGGCAGCCTATGCAGGAGGCCTAAGGCCTCGGTTCCTTCCTCGGACTCAACTGTGACGCACCTGAATTGGTGTCACGTGGCAAGTTCCAGAGACACAGACCCCTTTGGTCTTGGGGTTCCTACACTTTTCATGACTGGCCTATTTTGAGCTCTGTGATTCAGTCGTAAATGTTGGGTGAGTGGCATGGACCTTGTGGACAAGGTGAAGACCCTACTCTGCGTTAGTGTACCTCAGTGGTGGTGCCTAGAGTTCTGAAACTGCTACCCCCGAGCCCATGTTCAATTCGTGGTGGTGTCGGTCTGTTGATCATCAGGGCGCGCAGTAGCACGTGCTATGGAAAGTCAAGAGCCATGCTTTGGATGTGTCTGTACACATGGAATCAACCAGGTCAACTCTGCAAGGGTGGACATAGATCCTCTGTTGTCAAGACAGAGGTCAAGGGTCATTATTGTATTGGTGTACCCTGATATACACCTTTCTTGTTCCAGTAGTGTGCATGAAGGATACCTCCTTTTAGAGTATTGGTGGCTCTTACGGTATTGGTTTCCATGTTATTCTGGTGTTAAAGTGCCTTTTATTTCGATACAGGTGTTTTAGTTATTCCCTACTGCGACTTGTCATTGGGTTGGTTCCCTTTTTATGCCTTTATTTTGGCACTCGTATCTTGTTATTCCAATAATAATGTTCCCATTATTTCGGGAATGTTGCCCATGTTACTCAAGCTCGAGTACCTTCATAACATTTGGCCATCTGTTATTGCAGGAATTTTGTCTTCCTTTATTCCAGTAATGGCAACCTTCGAATTTTGATATTATTACCTCTGTTTGGATAACAGCACTGCAGTTGTTCCACTAACTGTGCCCCTATTACTCCAGTAAAAGTGCCACAGTTAATTTATTATGTCATTTTATTAATTATGCCCTGTGATTTAGGTAACCATGCTCCTGTCATTTTAGTTGATTTGCCTCTTATTCAAACAATGATTCCCCTTTTATTTTAGTTATGCCCCCCTCTTATTCCAATATAATTGCCCCTCACATTTCTGTATTGATCTTTCTAGTAATGTAGTAATATAATTCTAACTATATTCAAGCGTACCTCACTGTTCCATCCTGGTACTTTCTACTGTCACACACAATGTCCTTCACTAGAATCTTCAGAGATCTCATTCTAGTATTTCGTGTCTTCAAATTCTGGTGTTTCTTGGCATCTTGGCATCTCATTCTGGTATCTCCTGCCTTCTCGTTCTGGTATCTCCTGCCTTCTCGTTCTGGTATCTCCTGCCTTCTCATTCTGGTATCTCCTGCCTTCTCATTCTGGTATCTCCTGCCTTCTCGTTCTGGTATCTCCTGCCTTCTCGTTCTAGTATCTCCTGCCTTCTCGTCATAGTATCTCCTGCCTTCTCGTCATAGTATCTCCTGCCTTCTTGTTCTGGTATCTCCTGCCTTCTCGGTCTGGTATCTCCTGCCTTCTCGTTCTGGTATCTCCTGCCTTCTCGTTCTGGTATCTTCGGATTTTTCATTCAGGTTTATTTTGCTATCCATCTCTTCTTGTATTCTTCACTTCAGATATCTACTGCCATCTCATTTTGGTATCTATTACCATATCTTCATGTACTGCATTGTATCATTCTGGTATATTCTGCCATCTCTTCTGTCTATGTTTTGAATTTAAAAGTATATGGTTTCCCATGCATATGTTTTATTTTTTGTGTTGCTAGTATGTATGATAGTATGAGTGAATAGTGTGATAGGTGAGAATGTAGGTATGATGATTGGATGTGGGGTTATTTGTAATTTTGTGTTTCACATGTACATATTTCAAAATATATGAATGTCAGGATATGTGTGATTTTATGCTCTTGTGAATATAACAAAAATGAAAATATACATATAAAAATGAAAAAATATGTTTTTTGATATAAAATAAAATTACATTTTGTGAAGAAAATACAAGTGAGAAGTTTTTGTATATGGGGATTTGTCTTATATTTGAGTCTAAACGGCCAATGTTGAAATGAGATAGGTCAGTATAGAGGTTCCTTATAAATATTCTGCCATCTCTTCTTGCATTGAATTGCAGCTATCTATCCAAACTATTACCCCCAAAGGATATTGTGGTGCTAGCGGATACGGACGGTGACTTGCTTATGCCTACTACCCCTCCCGAGGTAGAGGCCATCAACCAGGACTCTTCAGCCATCTCTGTCCTGGGCTTTTCTTTCAATCGAACTCCTGGTGTAACCCATCTCCTTGCAGTCAGCATCGAGGCCTTGGCACAAGGTGTTTCTTGGCCTTCCTCTTTTCCTTTTCCCATTGAGGGTTTGAGATCAGGGCTTGCCTGGTGGGGGTTGAAGCAGGCTTGTGGAGGGTGTGACCTCTCCAGCCCCAGCGCTCTTTTCATGATTTCTTCATGAGCAGGGAGTTGGAACGTCTGCTGCTGTAGGCCATTGTTGCTGATGGTGTTTGGCCAGCAGATTTTGAGGATTTTCCTCAGGCAGGTGTTGATGAAGTTCTGGACTTTATTGGTGGTGGTCACTGTTGTCCTCAAGTTTCTGCTCCATATAGAAGGACCAATTGTATGTTGGTGTTAAAAAGCCTGATCTTGGTTTGGAGAGTTAGATCCTTGGAGCTCCAGATCTTCTTTAGCGGAATGAAGGCAGCCCTTGCTTTTCCGATGCTTGCTTTGATGTTGGCAGTAGTATAAGCGGATACCATTCATCCCCATAAAAGTGACAGGTCCCCCCTCCGGTCCCCCGCCCCTCGCTGTGTCCCCAAAAGTGACGTGTGTCCTTAAAAGTGACAGGTCCCCCCTCCCCTCGCTGTGTCCTTAAAAGTGACGTGTGTCCTTAAAAGTGACAGGTCCTCCCTCCCCTCGCTGTGTCCTTAAAAGTGACGCGTGTCCTTAAAAGTGACAGGCCTCAAGCCCTTGGGAATACAAGGGTGTGGCACCGTGTATGTGTCAGTGTGAGCATCATGAGATGTTCATCTTGTCCAAGGGGCGGTCCTAGGGGCGGTGCTGTTTCTGGAGACAGCAGCGAACCAGAGCCCTATGACGCCTCTAAGGCATTGTTGATGTGTAGAGGGTACGCCCTCTTTTAGGAGCTGTTTAGGATACATATAAGGCATCCTTAAGAGCGTTGTACAGCAAGCAGCCGCCTGAAGACGATAAGGTTCCCATAGCAAAATGAAGAGATACAGCTCTCTTGTGAAGAGACCTATGTGGGGTGGCTCCCAACAACCTATCAGTAGATATTACCGCAGCTTACCAACTCTGGTAATGGACGAGAATGCTCAGCAAGAAACACCTAAGGATATGGGCTGCGACATTACTGGTTTTGGTAATGGCCTGTGTCGGGGGTGCAAAAACTCAGTCTCAAGGAGTGCGTATGCAGGTTGTCGCCGGTTAAGGACGCCCACAGAGAGAGTGAGGGCTCTGGTAGTGGCAGTTTGTTTGCCGGCCCCAGTTTCGTGGATATGGAGGACTCTGAAGAGGCTGTAGCACCTCCTAACACCCCCGTCTATGAAGCCCTGGCCCTTCAGGAGGATACGGATGCTGATGATGTTGTGCTGCAACCATCGGGTACAGTCGCCGAAGATGTTGGGGCAGCGCAGGACATTAGCGA
Source organism: Calotriton arnoldi (assembly GCA_963921515.1). Lineage (NCBI taxonomy): Eukaryota > Metazoa > Chordata > Amphibia > Caudata > Salamandridae > Calotriton > Calotriton arnoldi. The sequence continues at coordinate 1,647,593 of CAWUFW010000262.1, forward strand.
CTCTCAAGATTTCAGAGCCGCAGCAGAGGTCTTTGAAAATGCAGAGGTTAGTAAAAAAAAAAAAAATGTTATGCTCGGCAGTTACAAAAATGAGGTATTTTATTTCTTCAGCTATTGGCATATCAATCTTTCTTTTTCTGACCCTAGCGCGTAACACCAGCAGGATGCACCTACTTCATAATGCACTATGGTAAAGAGCCTGTAGCACCTCCTAACACCCCTGTCTACGAAGACATGGACCTTCAGGAGGATGCGGCTGCTGCGGAGGTCGTGTTGCAACAGCCCGGTACAAGCGTCGAAGATGACGGGGCATCGCAGGACATTAGCGACTCTCAGGATTTCAGAGCTGCCGCAGAGGGTGGTGAAAATATGGAGGTTAGTATGAAAATGTTATGCCCCTGTATCTATATAACGATGTATTTTATTTCTTCAACTAAAGGTCTGTCAATCTTTCTTTTTTGAACCCTAGATAGAAGCCCCAAAAGAACGGCTGGAGCCTGGCGACCTGCAAAGCGAGCAATGTAATCTTTAATTGTCTGTGGTGTTCAAAACAGGCTGAAAGCTCAACGTGCCAAAACAGCGAGGGCTGCGACAAATGTGTATGCGGTTCTAAGAGTGCGCGTGTGAAAAGATGAAGATGCAGGATTGTCCTTCTTTGAACGGCGTGAAGTTAAGGGTTTCGCAGCGACTGTAGTACTAAACTGTGTCAAACGTGACTATTACAGTCTTTGTCACGGCCACCAAATGAACGATCCCAGCAGGCGGCTCACGAATGTTTGTGCGAATCATACAGAGCAAGAACAATACGCTATATTTGTGGTTTGTTAGACCCGTACAAGTTGTATAAGCTGCTAAGGGTGGTGTACGGCCTGCACCCTGAAAAGAAAACTGTACACCTCGATATGTTGAGGATCTTGACATCTGCACTCAATGAGATCCAATATGCCTACGACTCGAGCGTAAAACTACCTGAAATGCAGGAGATGTGCCCGACTCTTGATAGAAAGCTGCTACAAAGACTCGTAGAAAGGCGTATGTGTAACGTGTATAAAAAAAATAGCCTCATGGGGGCTTTGGGCCCCCGAAGACTATTTACTTAAGTTCTTATGTAACGTTACAGGATAGCGTGTATTTAGAACAAACAAGCGGAATGTTACAACGCGAGGTGGCTATGTGTTAATACGTACTTATGACGTTTGCTATGAAAATGTAAAGTATCTTTTGCTTAGGTCTTGGTAGTATTGTTTATTTGTTTTTAATAAAACGCCCTTACACAAAACAATCGTCTTTCATTTCATTAATTGTACCGGATGCGATCATGTCGGGGCTATGTTAAGAAAACTTTATTATGATACAAGCGGGGTTGGCAGCTTTGGAAGTGTCGAAGCCCTATACAGACGGGCTGCAGATGAAAACGAGCCCGTAAGCAGAGACCTGGTCAAGACGTGGCTATCAGGAGAGAGGCGTATTCGCTCCATAAACCGGCCAGAAGACGTTTTAAGAGACGTCCTACAATCGTTAATGCTCAAATAGATTATCAGTGGCAAGCTGACATAATCAGCCTTCAAGATATAGCAAAACATAACAACGGCTTTTGTTATATATTAACAGTCATAGACGTGTTGTCCAAGTACGCCTACGCAGAACCGTTAAGCGATAAAGAGGGGACAGCGTCACGGCGCTTTTAAAGCCATCTTCGAGAAGGGCAGGGTTCCTCAAAACTACAAACAGACGCCGGTAAAGAATTCTTAAACAAGACATTTCAGAAATTATTAAACAACCACGGTGTTCAACATTTTGTAACACACACGGAGGTGAAAGCAGCGGTTGTAGAACGGTTTAACAGAACTTTAAAGTCTAAGATGTGGCGGTATTTTACGGCCAACAACACCTGCAGATACGTGGATGTTCTACAGGCTTTTTAGATGTGTATAATGCCAGTTATCACCGGACCATCAAACATCACCCGCAGAGGTGACTCCTAGTAATTCTTTAGCTGTTTGGCTAACGGTGTACAGGCATAATTTTGCTACAAAGGTGAAGAAACCTATTTTTAAAAAGGCACGCATGTGAGGATTTCAAAATTGAAAGGGGTCTTCACGAAGGGCTACGCCAGACTTTTAGCGACGAAATATTTATAGTGGATAATGTGGAGCTTAAAGAAGGGCTGTATATTTACAGTTTAAAGGACTACGATGGGGAAGCTGTATCGGGGGTGTTTTACAAGGAAGAGTTACAAATGGTACCTGATGATCCGAACAGGGTGTATAGGGTTGAAAAGGAAAGGTAGGGGGCTAGCAGCCAGGCATATGTCAAATGGAGGGGATGGCCGGAGAAATTTAACAGTTGGGTGTTGGCCAGCTCCCTGAAGGTGTGTGAGCTAAGGACCGTCTAAAATCCTCTAATAAGATGGAGACAGCCCCTTTATATCAACTTACCATCCAACGCTTCTAAGGGCATGTTCCCGACAACCAGATTTCTAATTACACCGTGAAACTGGCTAAGCCTGTGGACCTGAAAGGGGATTGGGAGGTGGCCTAACAGAAATCCAATACCCTAGAACATGGAATACATTCACACAGGCCGAGGCAAAGTTTTACATAAAGCGTGAGCAGGATCCAGTGAGCATGCACGAGAGCATTCCACACGGTTACTACCCAACCGTTTTAAGTGTTGTCGAGGCTGTCTATGGCTTTGTTGACAGCATCGACAACACTTAAAACGGTTGGGTAGTAACCGTGTGGAATGCTCTCGTGCATGCTCACTGGATCCTGCTCCCGCTTTATGTAAAACTTTGCCTCGGCCTGTGTGAATGTATTCCATGTTCTAGGGTATTGGATTTCTGTTAGGGCCACCTCCCAATCCCCTTTCAGGTCCACAGGCTTAGCCAGTTTCACTGTGTAATTAGAAATCTGGTTGTCGGGGAACATGCCCTTAGAGGCGTTGGATGGTAAGTTGATATAAAAGGGGGCTGTCTCCATCTTATTAGAGGATTTTAGACGGTCCTTAGCTCACACACCCTTCAGGGAGCTGGCCAACACCCAACTGTTAAATTTCTCCGGCCATCCCCTCCATTTGACATATGCCTGGCTGCTAGCCCCCTACCTTTCCTTTTCAGAACCTTTTCAACCCTATACACCCTGTTCGGATCATCAGGTACCATTTGTAACTCTTCCTTGTAAAACACCCCGATACAGCTTCCCCATCGTAGTCCTTTAAACTGTAAATATACAGCCCTTCTTTAAGCTCCACATTATCCACTATAAATATTTCGTCGCTAAAAGTCTGGCGGTAGCCCTTCGTGAAGACCCCTTTCAATTTTGAAATCCTCACATGCGTGCCTTTTTAAAAATAGGTTTCTTCACCTTTGTAGCAAAAATTATGCCCGTACACCGTTCGCCAAACAGCTAAAGAATTACTAGGAGTCACTCCCTGCGGGTGATGTTTTGATGGTCCGGTGATAACTGGCATTATACACATCTAAAAAAGCCTGTAGAACATCCACGTATCTGTAGGTGTTGTTGGCCGTAAAATACCGCCACATCTTAGACTTTAAAGTTCTGTTAAACCGTTCTACAACCGCTGCTTTCACCTCCGTGTGTGTTACAAAATGTTGAACACCGTGGTTGTTTAATAATTTCTGAAATGTCTTGTTTAAGAATTCTTTACCGGCGTCTGTTTGTAGTTTTTGAGGAACCCTGCCCTTCTCGAAGATGGCTTTAAAAGCGGCCGTGACGCTGTCCCCTCTTTTATAGCTTAACGGTTCTGCGTAGGCGTACTTGGACAACACGTCTATGACTGTTAATATATAACAAAAGCCGTTGTTATGTTTTGCTATATCTTGAAGGCTGATTATGTCAGCTTGCCACTGATAATCTATTTGAGCATTAACGATTGTAGGACGTCTCTTAAAACGTCTTCTGGCCGGTTTATGGAGCGAATACGCCCTCTCCTGATAGCCACGTCTTGACCAGGTCTCTGCTTACGGGCTCGTTTTCATCTGCAGCCCGCCTGTATAGGGCTTCGACACTTCCAAAGCTGCCAACCCCGCTTGTATCATAATAAAGTTTTCTTAACATAGCCCCCGACATGATCGCATCCGGTACAATTAATGAAATGAAAGAAGATTGTTTTGTGTAAGGGCGTTTTATTAAAAAACAAATAAACAATACTACCAAGACCTAAGCAAAAGATACTTTACATTTTCATAGCAAACGTCATAAGTACGTATTAACACATAGCCACCTCGCGTTGTAACATTCCGCTTGTTTGTTCTAAATACACGCTATCCTGTAACGTTACATAAGAACTTAGGTAAATAGTCTTCGGGGGGCCAAAGCCCCCCTGAGGCTATTTTTTTTATACACGTTACACATACGCCTTTTTACGAGTCTTTGTAGCAGCTTTCTATCAAGAGTCGGGCACATCTCCTGCATTTCAGGTAGTTTTACGCTCGGGTCGTAGGCATATTGGATCTCATTGAGTGCAGATGTCAAGATCCTCAACATATCGGGGTGTACAGTTTTCTTTTCAGGGTGCAGGCCGTACACCACCCTTAGCAGCTTATACAACTTGTACGGGTCTAACAAACCACAAATATAGCGTATTGTTCTTGCTCTGTATGATTCGCACAAACATTCGTGAGCCGCCTGCTGGGGATCGTTCATTTGGTGGCCGTGACAAAGACTGTAATAGTCACGTTTGACACAGTTTAGTACTACAGTCGCTGCGAAACCCTTAACTTCACGCCGTTCAAAGAAGGACAATCCTGCATCTTCATCTTTTCACACGCGCCGCTCTTAGAACCGCATACATTTGTCGCAGCCCTCGCTGTTTTGGCACGTTGAGCTTTCAGCCTGTTTTGAACACCACAGACAATTAAAGATTACATTGCTCGCTTTGCAGGTCGCCAGGCTCCAGCCGTTCTTTTGGGGCTTCTATCTAGGGTTCAAAAAAAAGAAAGATTGACAGACCTTTAGTTGAAGAAATAAAATACATCGTTATATAGATACAGGGGCATAACATTTTCATACTAACCTCCATATTTTCACCACCCTCTGCGGCAGCTCTGAAATCCTGAGAGTCGCTAATGTCCTGCGATGCCCCGTCATCTTCGACGCTTGTACCGCCCCCCACAACGCTAGGATGCCTGGCTTCACCTTGGGGGTGCCCAGGAGTGGGCATCTCACAGGGAAAGGCCAGGAAGGGTTCCACAGCGGTATGCGTACAAGCGCCTGAGATACCCCTTCGGGGGTCGATTCGGGCGCTATACAAATACTACTACATTTACTACATTTACATTTACCGGGCTGTTGCAACACGACCTCCGCAGCAGCCGCATCCTCCTGAAGGTCCATGTCTTCGTAGACAGGGGTGTTAGGAGGTGCTACAGGCTCTTTACCATAGTGCATTATGAAGTAGGTGCATCCTGCTGGTGTTACGCGCTAGGGTCAGAAAAAGAAAGATTGATATGCCAATAGCTGAAGAAATAAAATACCTCATTTTTGTAACTGCCGAGCATAACTTTTTTTTTTTTTTTTTACTAACCTCTGCATTTTCAAAGACCTCTGCTGCGGCTCTGAAATCTTGAGAGTCGCTAATGTCCTGTGCTGCCCCAACATCTTCGGCGACTGTACCCGATGGTTGCAGCACAACATCATCAACATCCGTATCCTCCTGAAGGGCCAGGGCTTCATAGACGGGGGTGTTAGGAGGTGCTACAGCCTCTTCAGAGTCCTCCATATCCACGAAACTGGGGCCGGCAAACAAGCTGCCACTACCAGAGCCCTCACTCTCTCTGTGGGCGTCCTTAACCGGCGACAACCTGCATACGCACTCCTTGAGACTGAGTTTTTGCACCCCCCGACACAGGCCATTACCAAAACCAGTAATGTCGCAGCCCATATCCTTAGGTGTTACTTGCTGAGCATTCTCGTCCATTACCAGAGTTGGTAAGCTGCGGTAATATCTACTGATAGGTTGTTGGGAGCCACCCCACATAGGTCTCTTCACAAGAGAGCTGTATCTCTTCATTTTGCTATGGGAACCTTATCGTCTTCAGGCGGCTGCTTGCTGTACAACGCTCTTAAGGATGCCTTATATGTATCCTAAACAGCTCCTAAAAGAGGGCGTACCCTCTACACATCAACAATGCCTTAGAGGCGTCATAGGGCTCTGGCTCGCTGCTGTCTCCAGAAACAGCACCGCCCCTAGGACCGCCCCTTGGACAAGATGGACATCTCATGATGCTCACACTCTGACACATACACGGTGCCACACCCTTGTATTCCCAAGGGCTTGAGGCCTGTCACTTTTAAGGACACGCGTCACTTTTAAGGACACAGCGAGGGGAGGGAGGACCTGTCACTTTTAAGGACACACGTCACTTTTAAGGACACAGCGAGGGGAGGGGGGACCTGTCACTTTTAAGGACACACGTCACTTTTGGGGACACCGCGCGGGGCGGGGGACCGGAGGGGGGACCTGTCACTTTTAAGGACATGAATGGGGATGAATGGTATCCGCTTATACTACTCCCATTCAGGTACATCCTGCCATCTCATTATGGTATCTCCTGCAACCCTAGGGTGTTATATCCTGCAATCTCAGTCTGGTACCTCATGCACTCTCTTCTTGCATTGTATTTCATAATTCCAGTATGCCTGCCGTCTCATTCTGGTGTCTCCTGCTGTCTCATTCTGCTTCATCTGCTCTTGCATTCTGGTATTTCCTCCCACCACATTTGGGTATCTCTTGCCGTCTTGTTCTGGGATCTCCTCCCATCTCCTTCTGTCTCCTCCAGTATACGCCCAAGTCATGATCCATACACATGGCCCTCGGTCACCCAGTGGACTGGTGAAACACATGCAGGATTGTCCTCGAACACTTATTCTGTTCGTGGCTCAAGGCCTTACATATGCATGTCGATATATGTCTAGCTGAAATGGAGTAAAGTGAAGATTTTAAGAACTTGCCTGTGTTGGGCGAATGAACATGGCGGCAAGCTATTTCTGATGTATGCTCTGCATTGGATAGGGTTTGGCCTGATTGCGCTTTAGCCATGGGTTCCCTGTAGTAACAAGTGGTGACATGAGAAGGAAGGTGGGAGAGGGACATCCCCAAGTGATGTTGTGATGGAGGTGCAGGCACTCTGGGTTTGAGGACACATTTAAGTGCTGGTGAATGTGGCCATTCGTTGGTAATGCATCGCAAGATAGAGTTTGTGGAGCGAAGCACTTCATTGCAGACATAAAGAATTTGTGAATAGTTTAGTGGTCAGGGAGTCTGGTAAATGGATGATTGGTTCAAAGTGGCTCAATGTGAGAAACTAGCGTTTGCTCAGTCGCGGCCGGCATTATTCGCGGGTGGGGGTCGCGCGGGGAGGGGGAGTTTAATTTAATAAGAAATAATAAACTTTCCTGTCTGCCGGCCGGGTCCCGCGTCTTCTCGGCTCCTGCTCCTGCTTTCCTGCCTCCGGCAGGAACAGGAAGCAGGCAGCCTCCCTCCCCTCCCCTAAGCCAATCACAATGCTGCAATGGCAGCGTTGTGATTGGTGGGGACGCCGCCCAGCCAGGGGCTTACGCGTAGGCCATGTTCTCGATGCAGGCTGCAAGGGCATATTGCGCATGACTGGTTTGGGTGGCCCCAGAGGGCCGACCAAACAGTCATTGCGCCCTCAGGAGTGGGCACACCACTCCTCCCCTGCTGGCAGAGCAGCTCCACCCACATGCCCACCCGCAACTAAACATAAAATGGTAATAACGGGAAGTTATTACCATTTTATGTTCCTGCTTCTTGCACTGCAAGAAAGCAGTGGGGCGACGCTCCTCCGCCCTAGAGGAGGAGCCGCCCCTGCGTCTGTTAAAGGGATGGACTTCTGTTATGAAGCATGCAGCAGGGGTCTCTAAAGGGGGCTGTTAAGGAGTCTAGGATCACTGTGGGCAGTGCTTAATTTGAGCCGGTGGTTTCCAGTGCTTGGCACCGGCACTTAATTGTCAGCACCGGTGCTTGTGGCAGTCTGCCACAAGGTGGCGCTATCTGGCTAATTTAAAGATGACCACAGCAACAGTTCAGTATACATTTAAATCAATATCAGCTGCAGCCCAAGCTATTCTTCTAGCTTTGGGGGCCTGGAATAGTCCGAATTGTCACACTTGTAGGAGTGTGATGGTTAGTAGTTGTGTTGTTACTATCATTGGCAACATAGCAGGGGCAACGGGTGGTGCAAGTTGCAGTGGCCTCCTGACGGAGCCCTGGTGCTTATGTGTTTTACAAATTAAGCACGGACTGTAGGAAATAAAGATTGATAGGGAGACCCAAAAAATATGACAAAGGGAGAAAGTTGGAATGAAAAGAACCTTGAAGAGTGAGATAAAGAGGCAGGGAGTGTCTGGTGGTGGAATAAAGAGGCATAAGGCGGAATCAAAACTACGCAGTGTTGGTATTTGGCACTCCGATAATCGTAGTGCTGGCTGCAGGCTTCTGAGCAAAACTCTGAGCCCTAGCACTTATTCTTTTACAAATAAAGTGCTGCCCCAACCCTCCTTAGGTTGTTCCTCTTGTATTCAGGAAATAGGGCTCGAAGTATGGTTTAGGGTCTCCAGTTTCAGGTTTCTTTTAGCCAGTGTGCGTCAGCACCCCCTTCACATGTATAGTGACAAATGATCACGCGATTCGAGGGTGCCATTTTCAGAAATAAACCTTTAGGTATTATGGTGTTTATCTTGGGGGCATTTCTCTCTCTGTGTCATTGTTAGTATTTTTAATAAATATTTTTGTTCTGTAAAAGATGCCTGAGATCACGGATGGCGAGAGCAAATGCTCTGCGGTGTATTTGTAGTATTGTAAGTTGTGTTGAGGAATAGATCTGGCCTAGACATACCTGTCATATCCAGTTGTGTTCATTAGATGGCTATTAGTCCAGTAGTAATACCCACTCAGATTTTAATTGTGCTAAGAATCAGGATCATTAGTCAATAATTGTGCCGGTAATAATTCCCCCACTTGGCAATCTTTTTGTCGGCAGTTATGACTGCTTCAGGTGTCTCTAGCGCCCCATTAGATAGTGTTTAGAGTAATCCTGCCTCCATCTCAACTATTGCGGGGCCAGCATGTCCTAAATAGATAGTTTACTATGCCAGTAGCATCTTCCTGTCAGATACAGATACCCAGATCTCTTCCTAATTTGAGTAGTGCATACATTCTAAATGGTACTATATACAATATATGCCAATAACATGTAGAAGTGAAGGCGTGTTCTTGGTAATTACAATATCAAAGCCTTATATTTCCTTCTGGAGATCAGGAAATCCATTTCAGTTTTTAGTTTCAGATGAAAGTATGTTCTTGCAGCACTGGTGGATATCACGAGGTCTTCCTTCAAAGTAATATTAAGCTAGATTGTGGCACTCGCAACATGGCCGCCGATTGGAGACACCTAGTTGTCATGATCCTATAGAACACATTTTTGTCGTTGAAACTTTTGCACTGGGAATACGAACTTATTTCTGACTATGATTGGCATGTAGTTAAGATGTCTCTAAATTGCAGAGACGTGCCCATTGGGGCGCCCCATGCTTGCTTTGGTGTTCTGTAATTTCTGTAGGCTGTTTACCTACTTTTGAAATGTCAACATGCAGAGGGCCCTATTCCCAACTGATGCACACACATTCATTTGCTCCATGTGATCTATAATATTTCATAGATACACATTTGCAACTTTCTGGCACTCAACAAAACATGTCCTGGTCTCTCCAGGAAAGCTGTGGTAGTCGCAGCATTTTATAAAAAACGTTTGTGAATTAATGGCATTTCTGTTGGTAGAACTGTACATGATGTACAGTTCTGTCTGCTGAACTGCCACCACCGTTTTGTGATAACACATTTTGTTTCCTATATTTCTCTGGTTGATAAGATCTTTCCTGTGGGGAAACCAATTCCCAAGCACAGCCATAAAGTTTGCGGATATTCTGTTCCCCTTCCAACTCTGGATTTGGGTTTACTTCTTCTTTGAGTGGAGTAAGTTCCATGGTGGGTAGCAGGCGAAAAGGAGAATGTTAACATACACAACCCACGCAGTGATTCATTTGTGCTGGTGGTTGCAAGTGGGGAGCACTGACATTCATTTTTGGGGACCAATACTTAATTGCTATCATCAGTTTTTGATCCATAGTAAGAGAATGAAAGGAAGAAAAGAGAGCGGAAGGAGGAGAAAGATTAGAAAACAGTGACAAATGGAAAAGGCAGGGACAAAAAACAACACGCAAGAGTGAAATAAAGAAAGATGCATGAGTTGGAATTAAAACTAGGTCGCTTTGGTTTTCAGCAACACTGGTATTTGGCAACGTTAGTGGCAGGCACCTAAACAAGCATTTGCAATGCAATCGGTCTCGCCTTTGGGACCTTACATGTATTTAGCTATGCAGCACATTAGCCTGGGTGCTGAAACATCTAATGTTCTTTAGCATGGAGCGAAAGTAAGCACCAAACTGTGTGACACGCCAGGTATGGGAACACATGGAGAGAAATATTGCCTTTCAGCGGGAAATGGTATAGTCTGTTTTTAATGTTTAATCAGGGCCTTCGGTGGTCATATCACTGAAAATACAAGATTTGAAAAAAATATTGTCTACGGGTGCTCTTGGAAGACAATTTCTATGGACTGGAATCTAGAGAATGCTAAAGTGATTCTGGTATTTTACTGACCTGCTGGTCGTTTTCTATCAAGAAAGTTAAATAGAGGAAGTTGCCAGAAAAATTTAAAAAAAAGAAAGTCCCTCAGCAGAAAGCAATTCTGGTATTTTACTGACCTCTGCTGGTTCTTTTCTATCAAGACAGTTGAATAGAGGCAGTTGAACAGAAAAAAAGTCCCTAAGCGGAAGCAGACAAGTCCTAGGGCTGATCTCCAGAGCCCGCTAAGTACATACACATAGAAGTATATAATAAGTATATACTAAAGTATATACAAGGGTCTCAAATGCTCGACTTAAAAATGTGGCCATGCACTTTAAAAAAAAAAAAAAAAAACTAAGCACTAAATGCACATGTTTGTGCTTATTCACAATTTTTGAAGGCAAACTATGCCGTGAAAGGTCCACTCCCCAACCCCTCCTAGGAATTTACTCCCCCATATTATTACACCTTCATGGAGCAATATCGCATAATTAAAAGTTTTAAAATGTAAGGTTAGTTTTTGTGAATTCCTCGAAGTTGGAATCAGAGTAATTTACACACAAGTCAAACCTATTGAAATGTAAATGGCTTTGGCTATCTGGTTCACAGGGTCTAACTTAACAGGTATTATGGTTCTGGCTATGACTGCCTAGTTGTCGATCCATTCGGGGGGCAAAGAGCATGGGGCAAGCAAGGCTACTGGTCCTCAGCTAGGGAGGTTGTGGTCATTTGCCTCTGATGTCCTAGGGCCCATCTTACTATGACTCTGCAAGCTAGCCAAGTACAGCCCCTGCAGCACTTGACTGTCAGTGGTAGTGATGGCGAGCAGTCACAGGCTCCCAAGGGAGGTAGTGTAGGGTGCTTCAAGCTCAGAAGTCAACAATCACCCATCAGCTTAATTTCTGAATGTTCAACTGAGTACTTTACTTTGATAAAAGAAAAGTATTTTAATCTACACACTTAAAACATAATGCTTGACAGCAATAAAAAAACCACACAATTCTTTTCTGGGTGCTAAGGCAGCTGCACCTTGGTGCCTGGCCCACCGCACCCCTCTTACATGAATGTTACCTCCTTTAAATGAATCTAAGTATGTCTCCCCACCCCAGGGTTACGTATATCTCAGGCAAGTCTCAAGGGTTAGGTGCAAATTGCCCGGATGTTCCATCTCACTGTCCAGTGCCTCTGGCAAATCTCAAATTTACTGTCTCACCCAGTTTAGGCCTTAGAGTCTGAGGCCATAGCCAGCAGCAGGGGTCTGCAGCCTGTGTCTTTCTTAACACCTGCTTCTGGTAGAGACTAGCCTGCTGCGGGGTTAATCCACGGTCCGGACAGCTTCCAACATCCTCTGTGGCAGGTTTAGTTCCAGCAAGCAAATGACCCTCTTTTATCTCATCAGTGAGTTGCAGTCGGTGGGCCACCAAAGTCAATGGTCACAGCAGAATTAGAGCACCGCCATAGGAGTCACAAGTGCAGTGGCACAGCAACCTAGGCCCAGTTATTTGAAAGGCTGTGGAATTGTAGAAGCCTAAAACAAAGTTATAAACAAATAATACCAACTCTCTGTCAGCACTTAAGATGAATAGAATTTAATACATGACAAGATACAATACAATAGTACGTGCAGCACGGGAACAGACAGCAAAGTGGCTGAATGTCCAACAAGGAGGAGTCTTCCAAAGCTTTTTATTGGTGAAAACCACAAGAGGAAAATAGTCATCATTTATACAAATATGTTTAGTAAAAGTACAGGATTATGACACTTAAGAAATTAAGCAAAGGGGGCCGCTCCTGCCCATCAGTAGCCTCACCAAGTTACACACACAAGTATAGAATACTAGGCCAATCAGAAGAGGCCAATACTGCATGATACCTGCATGGTCTGAGGTACTGTGACTTGTTGCTACCCAGGTGAACTCTGTTCGTGACATTTTGGGACTGCCCAAGCTAATGCAATGTACCAGTAACGGTAATTTCTACAGAAGTGATTTGCAACATCTGTTCTAGTGAAGTGCACGTAGACTGTGCCACTTCCACATATGGTGTGCCCAAGCCCTGTGGCTAAGCTAGCATCATGTACTGTCTGAATGTGGTTACAATAGCATCTTTACTTTCAGCAGCTTCAGAAACATTTCATTAATTCATTTATGTCAATGTTCTACAGGCCTTTAAAGTAGATATTTGGTATCAAATTATAAAGGCGGCTTCCACAGCATTGTCTACCTGGTCCAGTTTTAGAAACGGTGGTACACTCTGCTGTGGGCACAATACCATCTTGACGGAGGTTCACTTGTCTCTGCATAACTTTGTAATGGTGGCGGACTCCACCTCAATACAAGCTTCTGGTCAGCAGCATATTCCAACTGGGGCACAGTTGTCTTGGGGGCAGTGGTGATGGCTGTTTCCATGATTTGCCAGGAATCGTCCTCGGAGTGAGTCTGCAACCCACATACGTAGCGGGATGCAGATTGCTCTCCACGCTCTTCTTTCGGCTGGAGGACCCAACCATTTCTGGGGATCAAGCTTCTCTGTTGCTTCAGATTAGTCACATTCCTGCAGGGTTGGCAAGCTCCTGTCTTCTCTCAGCATCAGGTTGACTTCAGGGTGCTTCAGGTCACAAGATTCAGCTTCTTCCAGCAAGGCCATAGTCTAGGTGATGCCCCCGTCACTTCTAAACAACTAGCTGTCAGGAAGACACCTGCTCTGGTTGCACAGCAGTTCTTTGAGTACTCTGCCAAACACTCCCTTCCTTGGTTGCAGAGAACTTTGAACCGGAACAACAAGTGGGTCCCACAGTCAAACCCAAGAAGGGATGTCTATTCTGTGCACTTTTCAGAAAAGCTTTGGGTGTTTTTTCTGTCCTCTGCGCTACCAGGTTGATCTCCAGACATAGCTTTTGTGTAGAGTAATGCTCCTCACAACAGGGAAATCTCCAGTCTGAAATCCCTACAAGACACGCACAAAGAGGTATGAACTTTCTGCACCTTGCATGTCAGCAGCCACACGGACTGTGATTAGGGAAAAAGACAAAAGGCTGGCTGCTTCTACCAGAAATGTTTCACCCTTAACAAAGATTGATCTCACCCTCTCCCACCATCTACCAAAAGGCAGTGATCGGGAAAATGTATTAACAGCCCCTCTCAGCTAAAGGACCTAATAAAAGTTCTGAAAGAGCCTGTCTCTTTCCGAACTTCAGTGTCTGGGTCTCTCCCTCCAGCTTCAGGAATGTCAGCAATACACATCCACTGCCTGGGAAAACCACTGCATCTCCATTTTGTCCAGATGAAGAGGCCAGGGGGTTTGCAAAATGAAACCTGGTGGCCTCCATTAGTCTGGTTCACTCATGCACACAATGCATGACAACACACACGCCTTACACACACATTACATACAACAAGGATGTTAGCGCTGTGATCTGGGTTAGCGTGTAGAAGCGACATTTTATGCAAGCAGAACAGTAGGCCTCCTCCTATGCAGGGCCGGACTGGGAACCCAAAGCAGCCCTGGCAAATTTTGTTAGACCAGCCCCCATACAGCAGTTTGCATGCAGCTCTTTGATTGCAATTCATAGCTCATTGTGCCAGATTACGATTGTAATTTATGGACTGCACAGTAACAAAATATTCTCTGTGACAAAAGCAGTAACCCACAGAGCTATCCATGTAAAATACTGTTTTGATATGCATGCTACACGTTCTTTGCAGCAGGCATATTAACCCTCTGCGCTACCTTAGTTGAGTCAAAACAGCCACTAGAAAAAACTGCCATCTCCTTCCAGAAGGTACATTAATCAGAGTTATCTTGACACTTGTACTGTTGCCCCAAAACTGCTGGATATACAAGACCTTTGCAGTGTTTTCAAAACTGCTGCACTGCTACAAAACCAGCCCCCACTAACAAAACCGGCCCCCACCCTTCCAGCCTCTTAGGGAAACGCCCGATGCCCGGTCCGGCCTTGCTCCTGTGATACAGGTAACAAGCATTGGCATAGCCAATAGGTCTCGCCTTTGAGACATTATAAGTGTTTAGCCATGCAACAGTTGATGTTGCACCAAGGATATTGTGCTGCATGATTAAATACTTATAAGGTCCCAAAGGCGAGACCTATTGGCTATGCCAATGCTTTCTCTCTACACCACACAACATAATGTCACTCCACAAAATCCCACTCCACATATTTCCACTCACCGCAAAAATTCCATGACACACAATTGCACACCACACCACAATTTCACTACACACCAAAAAATGCCTCTCCACAGGAACAAAATGAAAAGCTAGTGCCTAGTGGCAATAGTCTTGAGGCGAGTCCTATTGGCTTTGCCTATTGGCTTGGCGCGCGCCTCTTAAAATTGCAATAAAACAGCTCGTTTAGAAGCAACTGCTGCACAGCAGCGTGTCCTCTTAAAATTGCAATAAAACAGCTCGTTTAGTAGCAACTGCGATATAAAAACGATAAATTCAGACAAAAGCACGTCATGCACGGAACCTGATAATAAGGGCGTGTTGTGAAAAACAGAGCTCTTTTGGAAGTGAATGCTTATACTAGGTAAGCAATTTTTAAAGGCATCATACCAAGGCAGCAAGTGACCATAAAGGCTCCTGTCTAACATGTTCAAAATGTGCTAAGGCTGTTTTGCAATTACATATACGTAGCGCTTCATACTCCGCCGAGGCGCTTAGTTATTCCGTACATTTTGGGTATTGAGTGAAAACTCATTTATATAAATATGGACTTTGATTGTATGCCACGGTCGGGGGGAAAAACGGCACCACGGGCACCCTGGCTCAACCCCGTTTAGCACCTCATCTTGTTTGTGGTGCTTTTTTAAACGGTTTCAATCAGCTTTTCAAGCTTAATACAAAAGGTGTGGCGGGCAGGCCCTAGCCATTCATTCATTTGTCTTTCTTTAATCGTTCTTTTCTGAAAAAGGAATCACTTCGCTTGTTTCTGCCCAATGCTTACTAGATACATAACTATAGTGCTGGCAAGGGGCTGGCTTCCGCTGTCTATCCACACATGGATGCACTTTCTCCGAATATCCTTGGCGAGAGTTGGAATACTACATTTTCCTTTTCAGGGTCCTTGAACCCTTCTGCTGCCCTAAGGGCGCAGTAAGGCCCCTAGGGGAGAGATGCAGCTAGTGGGCCAAGCAGCGCCAACCGTCGCCATTAGCAGACTCCTCGATACACAGCACTACTCAGTGTCTTCACCGTCCATTTACCCAGCGCTAGGCCGAACAGAGTCCCATTTCCCAAAATCTCAGAAATTTCTTTCTTTTGTGAATTCTAATCTTCTTGACAAAACATAAAATAATCCGGTAGATTTTTGATAAAATCCTCACCAAAATGGATCATGTTCTGTTTTAAAAGAATGAAATCATTTAAAGTTTTAAAGTGCTTCAGGAACATGCCTATATGGAACATTCTCCAGTCTGTGAAGCATTACGCACACCACCCCGTCACTTGTGTTAGGCTGTCCATCCCATTGGCAGAAAGGAATGCAGGCTGCAACAAACTCATGTGGTCACAGGTCCCTGGATGTTCCTGGGCCGATTACTCACCGCCGTTTCCAGCTTTTACTGACAGGTGAAGGCTGAACCCAGGACATGCACCGTCCTAGTTCACGACGATGTCTGATTTTTCAAAGGGGCATAGAACAGCCCGCCGGGACCATTAACCTTCCAGGAAAGAGGTTTGAAAGCGGCGCAGATCAAACTATAAACGACAGTGACCCCATGGAATGGAATGCTGGTGAACCAAAATAAAGGTTCCAGACTCAAGAAAGCGGATTATGGTCACCGCCACAAGCCCCTCGCTTTGTTTGCTGGACAGCTGCACACTTCTTGGCCTTGTTATCTTTTCCAAATCAAGCTTGAATCCCCTTCCTTTCACTTCTGATATTTGGTTTTTACGAACAATAAATCCCAAAGTGCCACTGGGTAAACATGCGCCCGCCTGGCATCTCTGCTTTCAAAGCAAAAGCCGCCATTGCTCCCCCCACGCCTGAGTGCAGGCTTCACTTTCCGTGCAGAAGCCACGATCGCACGGCTGCTCGGCTTGTTGTGGCTCCATTGATGGTAAATATTAGCACACACAATACCGAGCGCATTAATTCTCCTGCGCATTATTTATACAGATAACACCCTCGCCATGCTGACACCGCGCAGACAGCCTCTCCGCTGGCGTGGGTGTGAAGGAACCCGAGCTCTGCCTCATCTGCATCTGAAGAGAGGCGCCATCAGAGGGAGATTAATGCGAGAGGCATTCATGAGCGAGCACGAGAACGACTCCAAATTCATTCAATGCAAGGGAGTAAGGAAGTGCCCGAGTGGTCGCAGGGAGGGGTCACAGGCGGGAGTAAAGTACTCTGTGGGAGATCAGTCGTCTCCCTTTATGGCTTAATCATTTATTACATCGGTCCATGCACCGCAACGTTTGTTGGCCGCATGGCTGTTTTCACAGTGACCTATGAACCCTGATACATCACAGTAAAACAATAACACATCACAATAAAACAACCGTTCACATTACCAGATGAGGCCTGGGAGCCGGAGGGACAGCACACAATTGTAGGCCTCTAAAATGGAAACACACACACACCACACAACAGGAAACTGCACGACAGCAATGTTTTAATAGCCGTAAACGAGTAGCGCTGCTCTAGGATACCCCATACTTTGCTAGCACCCAAATTTGAAGAAAAAAAAATCATGGTCGAGTCACTCCATAAGCAACAGTGGGTGCCTATTTTTCCACATTAAATCCCGACTTTCCACTGATACTTCACGGATGCCAAACAATGCTCAACTGTCATTTGCCAGCACAGCCGCGGGAACTTGCAAGCCGGCAACCACACATGGCGGTCATCGAAATATGAAAACAAAACATCTGTTTTGTTACCTCAAATTGTGCATAATCGCAGCATCACTTCATCATAAGTACAATGTAAAATACATACATTGAACAAAACAATGTGTATGTTTCCAGTGTTATGGTCAGCGATAACCTTGCAGTCATTGAGGCAGAGACTTCTTTCTAAATGCCTGCATAAATAAAAACAAGCGCGCGCGCCTCGCGCTAAAAGTCAAAAAAACACAAGTGGCGGCAAAAGTGAAAGCGTTTCCCTTGCGGGAGCGAGCAGCGCCAGGAGCGATAATTGCTAACACATGGTGCCAAAGCTCGCTCCCGCAAGGGAATCGCCAAACGTGCACGCGTTGCCATTGAAAGCAATGCAACGCGTGCACGTTTTTGCCTGCAAAGCTGTGTCGATTACAAAAGGTCTTTTTCCTAAGCAGCGCATGCGCGCTGCGTAGGCGAGACCTAAAAAGGATTGCCACAGCTACTGATTCACAAAACACAGGACTCTGCCTCCAATACTTTACATGCTAAACTCATGACAGGTTCGGTAGTCCACTGTAATTCAATTGCCTCCTGGTCACATGACTTTTCCAGGACCAGGTCAAGGCCTTCGTACCCACACTAGATTAGCATGAGGATGGGGGCAAAAACAACAAGCATTTGCAATGCAATAGGTCTCGCATTATTAAAGTTTGAGCTATTGGTGTTGCATTATTTAGCAATGCCAATAGCTCAAACTTTAATAATGCGAGACCTATTGCATTGCAAATGCTTGTATTACTTAGTTGTGGAAAGCAGATGCTTTAGCCTTAGAACATCTGTGCATTTCCTATTCATGCCTCAGTACCTCTCTTTGTACTTTGCAGGCATTATTGGATTGATTTTTCCAACTTAATCTATTTGGTCTTTATGATCAAATTTTAAATGTTGTAAAAAATATTGCACGTTAAAAAGAAAGTTAATATATATACAAGAGCTATGCTATATTGTACTATTAAACAGGCAGCCACAAGTGCAGTTACTTTGCAGACAACAGGGTCATGATTTGAATGGTGCAGCGGGTGCAGTAGCTCCCGGCCCAAAAGTTTTCAGAACTCCTCTAAACACATAATATTGCTATATTTGACTACTAAGCAGGCAGTCACAAGTGCAGTTATCTTTAAGGCAACAGGGTCATGATTTGAATGGTGCAGCATGTGCAGTGGCGTCAGGCCCAGACGTTGTCAGAACTCCTCTAAACACCAAATATTGCTATACTTACCACTAAACAGGCAATCATAAGTGCAGTTATCTAGCAAGCACTAAGGTCATGATTTCAATAGTGCAGCAGGTGCAGTGGCACTGGGACTAAAAGCTCCAGACACCCCACTAAACACCTAATATTGCTGTAATGTATTCCTAAACAGCAATTACAAGAGCAGTTACCTTGCAGACAACAGGGTCATGATTTCAATGGTGCAGCAGGTGCAGTAGCACCGGGTCCAAAAAAGTATCTGAACTCCTCTGAACACATAATATTGCTATATTTGACTACTTCACAGTCAGTCAAAATTGTAGCTATCTTGCAGTTAAACCGGGTTTGATTCGAATGGAGCAGCAGGTGCAGTGAAACTGGGGCCAAAAGCTCTAGCGACCCCACTAAACCCAGAGTATTGGTACATTTTACTGCTAAACAAGGCCGTCACAAGTGCATTTATCTAGCAGGCAGTAGTCATGATTTGAATGGTGCAGGAGGTGCAGTAGCACCAAGACCAAAAGCTCTAGGCACCCCACTAAACACCTAATATTACTATATTTTACTACTATACAGACAGACACAATTGCAGTTATCTTGCAGTTAAAAGGGGCTTGATTTGAATGGTGCAGCAGGTGCAGTAGCACAGGGGCCTAAAGCTCTAGGGACCCCACTAAAAGCAGAATATTGCTACATTATACTACTAAACAGGCAGCCACAAGTGCAGTTATCTAGCAGGCACTAGGGCCATGATTTCAATAGTGCTGCTGGTGCAGTGGCACTGGGACCAAAAGCTGTCACAACTCCTCTAAACACCAAATATTGCAATGTTTTACTACTAAACAGGCAGTCACAAGTGCAGTTACCTCACAGGCAATAGGATCATGATTTCAATGGTGCAGCAGGTGCAGTAATACCAGGGCCCAAAGCTCTAGGAGCTCCTCTACCCACCAAATATTGCAATGTTTTACTACTAAACAGGCAGTCACAAGTGCGGTTACCTTACAGGCAAAAGGATCATGATTTGAATGGTGCAGCAGGTGCAGTGGAAACGGGGTCAAAAGTTGTCACAACTCCTCTAAACACCATATATTGCTATATTTTACTACTAAACAGGCAGACACAAATGCAGTTATCTTGCAGGCACTAGGGGCATGATTTGAATAATACAGCAGGTGCAGTGACACCAGGCCCAAAAGTTGTTAGAACTCCTGTAAACACATAATATGGCTATTACAATAATTAATTCTATTATTTCCCTCTTTCATTTCATTTTTCAAAATGTAAACTACTACCACTACTACTAACAGCACAATATATTGGCTTTTTGTACAGAAACAAGTCATAACACTTTAACAGACTTTCTGTCTCTTATATTGTACAACTACTCAGCAAGCTACAACTTACAACAAATACAGCTTATTATTAATCACATAGGCGAAACCTAATTCATTTACCACTGCTTATTAGGTTTATCAGAAGGGCAGGCAACTGAGCTATCGTGTTGCCCAGGAGCACTGCGCCACAGAAATACAAGCTTTTGAGTGTAAATACAACTCTTACGATTGCGCAGAGACGCATGTGTGTACAGAAATGGAGGGCACCGGAGAGGCGAAGGAAACCTGTCGGCTAGAGAGTGTCTATTTAAATCGGTGCAGGCAGTTAGGTGTGAAGAACTGTCGGCGTTTTTCAAAATCCTGGGGGGCAGATTTACAAGAACTGATGCATCTCTGCATATCAGCAGAGATGCGTCAGTTAATTTGCGTCAGGCACAAAAACCCTTGCGCCACCATGGCTGCGTCGCATTTACAATGCGGCGCACCGTGGCGCAAGGATTGACAGGTGCGTGACGCATCTGTCAGCTTAAAGGTAACGCATTGCTGAAGTTGTGTCGCAAGCGCAGTGCAACTCCAGCAATGCTCAGGGGCGGCCTATACTTATTGTGCTGCGTCACTCCTTACGCCTGCTTCAAGCAGGCGTAAGGTTTTGAAGCAGTGGTGTCGTAAAAGTGACTCAGTGAAATCTTGTAGATTTCACTGCGTCACTTTTACGAGGCTTTCTTGCGTGGTAATGCCCACCCTGCATACATTATACCTGACGCAGGTATAATGTGACGCAGGGCTTTACAACGTGACACATCTCCCTAGATGCATCACGTTGTAAATGTGTCGCAACGTGGCGCATCGTTGCACGACGCCGCTGCGTCACAAATGTGACGCAACGGCGGCGTAAAAGTGTCACAAGGGGCTTGTAAATCTGCCCCTAGATATTTTGTAAAGGTAGTTTGGTAACTCTAAAGCCAAGTGGCCCAATACTGCCAGGCGCTGCCTGACGCAGTTACGCTGCACACATCTCTACAGAGTAGAAATATGAAAAACTCAAATCTATTTTAGATAAACTGACAGTTTTGTTCGAGACTCGTTGCCTGCAAGGAATACGCAAAAGGTGACACTATATTTGTGTGATGTTTCGAATGCGTAAATTCCACTTGTGGAGTGGGGCACTGTAATGTTCATGGCTAATTCGCCTCTAAAGTTTGTGAAAGCCCACAAACATGCCAGTATGTGAGCATTCACAAACCTCTCTGGTAGACGTGTACCCGAGTGGGAAGGGGAGCAGGAGAACACGAAACCGATGGGGTTGTAGGGGAGGGGGCTTAAATTAAACTCAGTGAAAAATATCATGTGGCGAAAAAAAGAAAAAAAATGTGCAAACCCACAGCGGTGCTCCTTTCTACAATGCGGAATTGAACTGTGTGTGCATTTCAAGATTGTGGAGCACCTGCTTCACAAAAAATCATAAGACCTTTCCCGAAAGATACGATTCCTGCAGCTTTCTTTCCCTCGAACATTTTGAGAATGCCAAACAAAGCATATAGTGGGAAGGGAAAATCTTCAGAACTGTTTTTGCTATTTTATTTTTGAAAATCAGATGTTTTTCATTAGATAGACATCCTTTTGAATCTTGCGATAATGCTTGCATTGATGACTATGATGTCAAGGTACTTCCTCCAAGCAAGACAGGAATGTTGCCCGGGGCTTCAATCAGTCATCTAACACAACGAGGCCTCAAACGCCCCACCAGAAGCAGCTAATTGTCCAGATTAGTGGGCAGAAGGATCCGACTTTTTTCCTGCGGGCTTGGTGGGAGGGGTTTGGTTACATTGCAACATTCCATCCACAGTTGTCTTGGCAACCACCATAACAACAGTTCTGCAAAATCTTCGTGTTTCTGTTTTGTTAACCTTTTGCTACATTGACCAAACGAATATTTCCGTAAGGAAATGTTGTCTATCAGACATTCTCAAGCCCATTTAGTTTGGCAGAATGCCGTTTTCAAGCAGTATACACACTTCCGATTCTCTGTTGAGATAAATATGTAACTAATATCATGCATTTGTGGGAGTAATAAACACAAAAACAATTAAAATCAGTATTGAAGATGGAAGGAACTCTTACTCATAGACTACAAAAATATGTAAGAGTGAACACTCGTAAATCATTTTGAAAATTTTGCACCGCTTAGCTTAATTAAACCAGTGGTGCACGCGCACCACAGAGGAGCGGGGGCTAGGGAGCGCGGCAGCGAAGCGAACGCGCGCTGCTGCGCGTGCTGGCCACCGACGGGAATGGGCGGAGCAAAGGCAGGACATGCGCCCGCCTTTGCCCAATTGCGTGCTGGCTTTTTTTAAAGAAAGCACGCGAAAGCCAATGGCAGCCGCGGAAAGCAAAACCACACGCACGAGCGTGTGAGCAGCTTTCAGAACCCCATACAAAAGGGCTCTCGCTGCGCGAGCAGTGCTGTGCACTGCAACGCAGGCGCGAGCCCTAAAAACCAAGAGACCAGCTACTCGTAATTGGACACTTAAGGCATGAGAACACAACTGTACACCATGCTGAGGACAATCCCGTCCTAACACTAGTATTATTCAAACTTATGAATCAAAAGCACCAGACGGGTCAGATGTAACAGGTGAATACATTTGTGGCTTCAAAAACTTTATTTTCCAGAGAAAGGATAGAATCCAAGTACATACCAAAGTTCCCTCCTTTGGAATAATGAGACTCACTATCCAGCCAATCCAATGTAATCCTGCCACAGTGTTTTGGTATTTTTTTTGTTACTGCCTAGTTGCAGATCGTTGATTTTTTTTGCCATGAAATAAGAGTCTATTCTGATTGATCAATTATGTATTCATGTGATTAGGCATTCTCCGACTCACACTGTCATCTCCCAATTGTTTGAAGTCTAGCTGTACATTGTAGGCGCAAAACTTTACTGCCCGTCAACAAATTAGTCCGTGTCTTTGTCTATATTCAGCTTACTGAATTTATTAGTGCACTTTAATGCACAATCTCCGTTTTTGTGTTGAGTTTTAAAAATTTGTGGCAAAGACCATTGTGAAGAGAATCAGAGAGATGGGGAGAAACCGCAGATTTGCAAATTACTTGACTTATGAATAAATGTCAAAGCTAAACGAAGTGATGCTACAAAAAATAGTATAGAAAGATGAACCTGGGGCCAAGAACAGAGTCCTGTGGGGCATCATGGTGACAAAAGTTGGCAGCATCACGAGAACTATTCCAAGAGACGGTGAAACTGCTCTCCGGGACATTAGCAAGAAGCCCCTCTCATATCATGCCAAAAACTATTCACGAGGAAAGAGGAGCAGGGAGAGGTATATCCTAATGTCTGTGATCCTGCTCTCAGAGAAGGAAGCTGGAAACAGCAAACAGTTAGGGTGGAGTGGCTGGGAAGTAAGCCAGAGAGAATACATTGTAATGATGGAGGAAAGATGTGAATTGAGTGCATGTTCCAGTATTTTGCATGGATGTGTAAGACCTGAGCTAGGTTGGATATTCACAGGTTCGAGTTAATGATTTTCATAGTAACTAGAGAACTCGCTCAGATTATAATAAGGTGGAAAAATGCAAGAGGAAAGTGACAATTGAAGACAATTTGTGTGTGTAATCATGTCCCTTTCAGATAGTTTTGTCAGTAATCGCAGACTGCTCTTGACCCATTAACCATCTTACCTGATACTTATTCCGTCACTTATGTCTCATCAGACAGATATTTTGCCAATGGTCTTGTCCCCATCAGACAGTTCTTGTACCAGTAATAGTACCCCTCACACGGGTATGGTTTTAGTAATCCTGCACTCATACGAAGTGTCGATATTCTTTTTATTAGTTTGTTTCATGCATCCTCATTACACTTGACTCTAAAGTCACAAAGGAAAGCAACGAATATGACAGCAGCGCAAAATACAAAAAAAAACAATCTGACCTTTGCTCTTCTCGTGCTTTTCTCCATTCTGACCACTCCCTTCCCGGACAGCTCTACCTCAGGCAGTTGCTAAAATCACACGGTTGTAGTCTTTTTTTAGACGTACTTGTGGTGAAAAGTAACTCCACAGCCTGCTTGTTCTCATCTCTCTTCTTTTTAACCCAAGACAAATCCCAACCAAAGGTTTAGAAACCTGGGTGAAATTCTGATTAGGAAAGAACCCCATGTGTAGTATCAAAAGAACAGTGACACATTTTCTTTAGATCGAAAAAAAAAAAAAAAAAAATCTAATTATAGTGCATATGGTATTGTACTTCCATTGTCCAAAATGGCGTAAAAAAGTGCAATAGGCACAAAATGGCAGATCTTGGAACTAGGAAAAAGAGGCCTGATAGGAAAAGGACTTCCTAGTGGAGGCCACTTGGTTCATCATCCAGAGGTGCCTATCACGAGATGTCCCTGTCTCCTCAGGGATTGGTGGCTCGATCGCCTCAAAGGCTTCACAGTGTGCAAATGCAAACCTCCTTTCAGAACCCATGTTACAGCTACTGATTAATTTAGCCTCGCGATCCAGTATGTTCTCTGCTTACATTTTTGCGCTAAATATCCCTACCACAACTGTTCGCTCTGTCCCCTAATTCTCACCAGCAACCTGACATATACATAGTTACCCGTGCCTAAAGACGGCTTTAGCCTTAAAGTGTGCTTACCAAGTAGAGTTACAGGAGTATAAGTGCATTAAACATATAAATCTACACAGTTTCCTGCTATTTTAGGATGTACAATTCCCTTAAAATCATGTCCCCAAGTTCTTGACCATCGCCACCTATATTAGCATACAGTGACCTGCCCTGCAAGTTGGCACATGCCAACCAAATTTATTCACCTCATTCGGACTGGTTTTTGTGCTTAACTTAGCCACGTGGCTACAAATACCCAGACAGGGAAGATACGTATGGTCACTTACGGTCCAAGCAGCCCAAAACAAGTGTAGCTGTGCGTGCACGGAAGCCCCCAAGAGCTAAGTGTTAATAGCCATTTATTTCATTTATGGGTAGTTACCTACACCAGTAATGGTCCTATTATGCATTTATTATGCCAATAAAATGGCCTTTTCACACAGTTTTTATGCTAATAATGATACTGCCACAATCTGGCAGAAATTATGCTAGAATATATCTCCCATTTCCCTAGGTTTTGTGCCAATAATCATGTCCTCCTCAGCTATTGGGCTGATAGTTATGCCCAGTGAAACAGTTGTTGTGCAGCTATCATCATTAAGTGCAGGCAGACTTCTGAAATCAGGACTATTTTTGTATTTTTTCAATTGCAATCATTGATTTAACTTATTTTCCAACTTTTCTTGGCTCCATTTGGTGATTCCTATGATATCCTTTCTTCACAAGCTCCACACAAGTTGCTATCTAAGGCACCAGCGCCGGCAAAGATTGGGTTTATGTTAACTTTTATTGTTGCCCTTCGTCGTTCGTTCTGCGGCTGGAACTATGTTGAGTCTCTAATGTAACTTAGATTTGCAAATTCTCAATCTGTACACCACGGTTCATCTAATTGTTAGGCAAGGATGCTGCCAGTGCATTATGCCCAGCCCTTAAGTTGTCATACTGAGTGTTTGCTCAGGCTACTGGTTGACCTAAATCTTTCGTCGTTTCAGCATGACCGAGAAAGAGGTATTGGAGCCACCTGCGTCTCCAGGGTCCGGGGAGAGCAACGATAATGCTGTAAGTTCTGTGTTGGATGTCTTCTTTAGTAGCGTGCTTGTCATGGTCTGCCCTCTTGTCAACCGGGTAGAAATGCAGCTGTCATTGCCTGCCCCCTGTTGCCAAAGATTGGTGCTGCAGTTGTCATGTTCTGTAGCCCCCGCCTTCAATCCAAAGCCGGAAGGGCATTGTTGCGTCTCGTCCTATCTGTGGTTGTCTCTGGAAGCACAGATTGTAGCTATTTTGTGCCTACTTCTGCTATCATGAAGTTAAAAGGGAGAACCATTGAAATCATTGTGCCACCTCAGGTCTTATCCTAAAACAGGACCTGCCTAAAGCAGATGCACACCCGATTGCCTGGCAGGCACAGCTGTTTAAATTCTGAACTTAATAATGTATATTTATTATTTTATGGATTATGTATTTATCCTGTTCAACAGGGAGAGTAGTTTCAGGAAGTGGCTACGCCTCCTGTGTCATCATAGGTTTCTGTACTATTCAATGGAAATACATCGAGCTGAAACCATCTCACGAAGAGTTTTGAACGCAGGGTGAATGTAAAGCTGAAGTGTGACAAGTATATATGTATGTATATACGGAGGCCCACTCTGCAATGGTAGAAACATGCAAAGCCTTTAAAACAAGTACTATGAGATCTCAACATTGGATATCATTTATTTGCCAGAAATAGTTCTCTCATGGTTCGTTGTCTCAAAGAATGTCTTGACCAAACTGTCAAACTCTTTGGTTCAGTATATCAACACATTATGCAGTAATTCACACACCTTTCGGGCTTTGTTAGTGTTTTTTGAATATTTCTTCTTTTGTATATAAAATATGAAAATACTACATCTTGAAAAAAGCTTTTTCTTATATACAAAGCCTTTTCTTATTTTGTCTTCTCTTTCCATCCTTTTACATGTCGTAAAACAAAAAGAATTGATTTTTATTGAGATAGTTATGCACCGACTGATAAGTCTTGTTAATGGTAAATATGTTTCAAAAAGGAACCCCTTTTATTATATGCAGTTGCTACCCACGCTACCTTTGGAGTTCAGGTTTAGTCTATATTTCGTAAATCCACCCTAAAGAAAGCATTACAAAAACCCTATGACAGGTTCATTAACCTGTTTCAATGCCAGGATATAATTCCATACACGATCCTTTGCCAGTTAATAGCCCATCAAAAGGTATATGCTGCAAAATTGAATGACATCCGACTTTTATATATGGACATGATTGAACATGAACTTTGTAACGAAGCATGGAGTGATATATAAAAAGCGGGCTTTACCAATATGTGGTTCTATCAAGAGAGGGATTACATGGGAGAAGAGGGTTGTAGACATTTTGGGAGAGGCAGGGTGGTGAAGAGAGATGAGGTTCCTTGTGCTTTCCGTTTCTTGTAGAAGAGGAGTAGGGAGCTTGTGGATCTGGACTGCTATCTTGTTCCAGATTCCTCAGTCTTAGAAGGAGAAGGCTTTCTTCTATGGCTTGGCTTCCAGCCTTGTAACACTGCTTTTCCGGTAGCTGTGGGTTCTGCTAGATATTCTGATCTTGACGGCTTTGTGTGCAGTGCGTTGTGAATGACGTGACACATCTGGAAGGCAATGCTCGTGGACATAAGAGCCAGCGGAGCTCTCTGAGAACAGGAATTATCTCGATAACCTTGTAAAGACCTACAATCAGGCTTTCCACTGCATGGTGATGCTTCTCAGATGTGTGAGGTGGGATTCCAGCAATCATCAAAAACAAGGGGGGGACCAGGAGCTGTATTTAGACAGGTCCTGCACACTAGCTCCAAATTGAACTGAGTATCAAGAAGGTGTGCAGTTCCTAGTGAGAGGATCGGGGAAAGGGAGGTCTTTCTTCGTGATGCCCTCACACACCCCGAAGGATGTCATGCTTCATCATTGGGCCAAGCTCCTCGTCGGGCCGGCGCTGCAATGCCCGACGGGCTCCCGTAAACGGGGCTCTTTGGCGGAGATCTTTAGAAGAAGCCGTAGGGTGCGTGCCGGTGTGGGGGCTGGGTAGTGCACAAGAAAGTGGGTTAAAATAATTCTAGAGCTGTCCTACTCTCATAAGTGTTTATTGATGTGGTAGCTCAGGCTTAATTAAAAGTTAACACAACACATTAAATGGATTAGTAAATGTATCCCATAGCTATGTATCTTAAAGAGTTGACGTGGTTTTGGCTCCCAAGGACCAACTTTGAACATCTCAGCTTCTGGTTGGTTCACTACATTAAATGAGTCCATGCCAAGTTGAAGTTTATTAATTTATGTTTGGACCTTGATACATAATAAAACCACTTGGACACCACTGGACACCTAAAATCCTTCTTCATAGTTGAACAAAGATGTGTAAATTCCGAAATGTGTAGGCTAAAACATATTATTCATGTCTGGATTGCTCTACAGGGATGGCTCCTCCGCTAAGGCAGAAGAGCGTTGCCCCACTGCTCTCAGAGCAGGAAAAAATAAAAATAAAATGATAACCTCGTTATTATCATTTTATTTTTCTTCGCTACGAGGCTGGGTTAGGTAGTGGCGGGGCTGGTGTCAGAGTGTGCATGAACCACTCCTCCCAGGCTCTAAGTGCGCATGATGGTTTGGCCGGCCGTCTTGGCACAGCCTGGTGGGGAACATGCACAGGCTCCCTGTCCCCGTCTGAGCGCCGAACCAAGGTGCTCAGACCAATCACAACGCTGCATTGCAGGGTTGGGTTGTTTTAGGGGAGCCTAAGTGCCTCCGAGACCGGGACTTGTCAGGAAGCAACGACGGAGGAGAGATGGAGGTGGCCGTGAGTAGGTAAGTGTTTTTTTAAAAAAATGTTTTGTTTCCCCCTCGCCCCCTCCCCGCCACCCCCATTCCCTGCCAGCGGCCACTGGAAATAGGATCTCTGGCTGCCGCTTGAACTATAAAATACAACAATTATCACAGGTCCGGGGGCCCCTCAGGCCTCTGGCCCTGGTGACACTGCTCCTGCTGCACCTAATAGAAGCTTCGCCCCTGATGGGGACTATGAGTTTTGTTTAATGTATTTGCTAAGCGATGTCAGTTGTCAGGCGCTGTGGTGTGGCATAATAATGATTTTTGTGGGAGTAGCTAATTACCGGTAGACATTGTTGGCTGGTTGACCATTTGTACTTCACCAGCTTCATACTTTTTGGGAACAGGCCTTTATTACCAGTTATTGCATATTTCTTAGCAAACTGGCTGACCAGCACCACCTGAGCATTCCATTGCATGCTATAATAGTGAACAGTGGGAAACAAGCATTTGCAATGCAATAGGTCTCGCATTTGGGAGAGTTAGAGGTATTGGCTTTGTAAACGATAATGTCTCTTACCTATGTGTTTTGGTTTGGAGTGTAGTGAATGTATATGATGTGGCGTGGAATTATATGGGTTGTATTGGAATCGTTAGTTGTAGAATTGTGTGGGGTGGAATTGTGTGGTGTTAGAGTTGAGGGTTAGAGTTAGTGGCAGGATTAGTGTTGGGTGTAAGGTCTGAGTTAAAGGTGAAAACTGGGATTAGGTGAGGTGATGAGCAAGGTTTCATAAATGAAACTTGCTTGTATTCAATCCTCATCACAGTATTAATTTATTAAAACTTGTATTGTTAATACTAACCTTTGCATTCACAACACGAAAGGGAAGGATGCTTGCTTATGTGTTTTTCTAATGAATAACGCTTGTCTGTAAATCCAAAATGGCCGCTATGCGCGGGAAAACTCAGTGCGCATGTCACAACCATATCACATGGTGTGACGTCTCTCTTTGCTTGGTGGGAAATTTCTGCTTCTGCGCAGTGTGTATTAAAATGGCTGCTTGATGTTTTCACATGCTTCAGCTTGCTCTCATGTCACTACTAAATTGTCGTTTCCTAATGCTACTAACGCGGGATAGAATTTATAATTAAATGGGAATAGAGTAGAAAAAGTGGGCATACAGTGAAACATTTTATTCTGTGATTTTAATATTTGCTTCTTGCACTTTTATTAGTTCGTAAACTTGGGCCTGGGTTGGTGACCTGAAACTCGAGAGGCAAATGGTTCTGCGCATGTGTCCTGTGTGCCTGCCAAATGAAGTCAATCTGGACGTCGTCCAAGGCCGCGACCCGATGGCCGAAGATGCTGTACTCTTGCCTTTCCTGTTGCACATTGATACATTGTCTATGAAAATTGGTTTACATTTGTCATGAGACGGGTGGGAAATAAAGCGAATGTATTAATTTGAAGGGTGGGAATTTAAAAACAATAGGCTTTGCAATTTAGGCCAAAACGATATGGTGCGACTGCACCCCCTGTCCCTGTCCAATCAGAAGTAGTGGCCCCATATTTTAGCAACATTAAGGGGATGTTCATGGGCGTAGAGGGGTATAATAGATATAGAATTAGCTAATTAGTTTAGCTTCAGGCTTCTAGCAGAGACCACAACAAGCACAAGAAGAGCTCCAGACCGCTAAGCTGATCTATTGCAGACTGAATCCCTGTCCAGAAGAGGTCCTGAGGAGGGGGCGGCGGAGTCCATTAGAAGGAAGGCACGGGAGAATCGAGGAGAAGTCGAGTATCAGAGAGGGGAACGACGCAGGCGTCGTTGTAGAGAGGTCACCGGTCCTGTCCTGATCCTGGAGGAAGTCTTTGCTCATCATCCTTCCTGGGTCCTATTTCTTTCCAACTCCTTGGCCAAGGGGTTTGGTTCTCGCACTTAGGTAAATATAATGCAACCTTTAGTTGCGCTGCTGTCTCTATCCTCTCCTTTTCTTTAAACACCGTCATTGATTAGCAATAATCATTTCTATGCTTAATCTTGGGTATTGCGATTAAATACCATGTGGCTCTGTATTTTACTCTGCTAAATCTTTAGATAAACATTTTAAAACTTCCTGACTCAGTGGTTATTTCAGGATTATGTACTATAATGAATGTCACTCATTTAAAATTTCCCAATTAGCAAAGGATTCATTGGTAAGTCATTACTCTTCAATCAGAAGGTAATTGGTAGCAGGGATTTTGATAAAGAGTAACAACTGATAAAACCCAGCGTAAGTATTAGCGTAGTATGAATGTATGGGCCCAAGTGAGTATCTGGTGTATGAATGCTGTTTGCTAATATCGCGCTGGATCAGTTTTCTGGTAATCAGAGGATGGTTACTCTTTGTTAATTGGGTAATGAGAATTTTATTTTTATGAACTAACATCCGTATATTCGAAGTTTTGTTTTATGTTGTCTAGAATCCCCGGGGTAAAAGGAATAGCGGATGGTAAGTGGAAGCCATACTGCAGTGAGGTTATCTGCCAGGCAGAAATAGTACTGAAAAGTTAGGCAGGACTTTCAGTACTTGTTAGGGACTCTATGCGTGTGAGTGATAGCAAAGGAGTACGCTGGTGAAAAATTTGATGTTATATCACCTAGAAAGGGTAACATTGAAGAAGTAACAGGTATTTCTGGAGCTTGTGTGAAGAGTAAACGGAAGGGTTTTACTCGTAGTATATGTTAGTAAATGGAAAGGTTTTACTAAAGTGTGAGAGAAAACTATCCTTTCGAATTTAGAAGAAACTGGCACGATAGCGAATGTTTTATGTTGTTACTGAAATTAAGAATTATAGAGAAAATAAGTTTGCGTACATTTTTGTAAAGGGAGGGTCAGTTGCCGGAGAGGGAGCTGACGTCACAAAACGCCACGCAGGGATTGGTTGAATCAGCGGGTGTGGAGAGACTCTTGTAAAGGAGGGGTCAGTAGTCAGGAGTAGTACTGACGTCACAGGTGCCGCGCTGGGATTGGGTGAACCAGCAAGGACAGGAAAGAGCAGATTGTAAAGGAGGGGTTGACAGATAAACGTCACCAAAAGGCCGCGCAAGGATTGGCTCGGAAATAAAAGATAGCAGACATTTGATTGGTCAAAATTATAGAAGCGAAATTCTTAGTGGATAAGGATTGCATGTTAAAACGCGATCCGACTTTAACAGGAACACGTCCGGATAGGGGATATTTAGGCTTTGCAGAATATAATTTTATACATCGGTACTTACCCAAGATGTACGGAGAAAGGAGAAAAATGTCATTTTTACAAAAGATCAAGAATTATTTTAAAAAGGACAAACCAATCAAAACTAGAGAAGGAATTATTATTCCACCAGCTAAAACGCCCGCTTCGTTCATGATGATGGAGAGAGGTTATCACACTTGTGTATGGATGGAGAATTGGATAGAATATACCAAAAATGATGGAATACTAGCATTTCCCGAGAATGGCACGTTCAATGGGCGAATTCTACAAAACTTGAGATTGAGGATGAATGACTTAGAACCCAGACCTAGATTAACTCAGTACGAAGCTCTAGAGGAATGGGAAACCGAGGCATTTGAGCGGGACCGATCTAGGAGTAATAGGGGTTATCCAGGATTTTTCCCCAGATACCTACATGAGTCTAGGAACGGTCAGATGAAACAATGGAGAAGGGCAATGATTACAGAAGGATTATATCCATTGTTCTCAGCAGAGGAGGAATTAGGAAGTAAGTGCACAGAAAAGACAAAACATTTAATGAGAAATGAGGAGTCTGAAGACAAATTTATGGAGGAAATGTTAAGAAACCCCCCCACCATATCAGGACGGAACAAGTGGATGCACCCCAAGTGCACCACCGATAAAAACTCCATTAGTGCCACAGGTAATGCATGAATTCACCCCTAGTAGAATACTTCATGACAAAGAAAAAGAAGCCCTAGAAAAGACCAGAACAGAATTAATACAGAAGATAACTCAGATAAAAGTACATCCTGATTCGTTGACCATACCTGTAACAATTGGTCCAGTAGTTCCATTATATGGTACTCAGGGAAGCTGTCCTCCACCGATACTTGCACCTACTCCTGTGAATAATTCCAAAACTGAAGCTCCAGTTATAATTGAGGACCAATTTAGTGACTGTGAATCTACAATATCACTCATGGACTTGCCTATTCGAGGTACTGTAAATAGCACTCCCAGAAAAGATGTACCTGGATGTTCAAAAGATGTAAGTTTAATAACTTCATCGGGAGCAAAAAGTGCCACCATAGTAACACCTGACGATCTAGAAAGATGGGTGCAAGGGTCAGTTAAACAGTGCACACCTCCGAAAATAATGGACATTCATAAATTGAAAGTCGAATTAGAAGAAATAATAGCAGGAAATGTAGGACTAGAACGCTTAAATAACTATGATGATGAAGAATTATTGTTCCTGTGTAGGAGTATCACCAGAAATGTAAGGATATTCCATGAAAAATTATCCAATTTAGCACTACAGATGGGAATAGAAATAGGGAGATCAAAGGTACTACAGAAACCCTATAGAGCAGAATTTTCAGACAAAGATTTAGAAAATATGAATGCCTCTGGAAGAAGATTACAAATAAGAGAATTAATGTTAGTTTTGCAAAAATGGGGAGACCTAGATAAATGGAGAACTAGGTGGGCCAAGAAAAAGGAAGAAGCACGAACAAGTAGAACAGCATCTGAATATGTGATGAAGGAAACAGGGAAAGCGGATCAAATGTATCCAATGCGAGAAGTTGCGGGAGGAGGATATGTACATGTCCCATGGAGCAGACAGGATATTTTGTCATTTACGAATGATTTTCCAAAGTTGAGAGAAAAACCAATTGAATGGTACAAGCAGGTTGACAGGTTTGTGAAGGTGTCGAAGGTATTATTGAAGGATTTGGATGGTTTGTTTGACATAGTGGTACCTGCCGATTTATGGACAGATTGCAAAATCACAGTGGATTGGCCAAGTGACGAATATCCTAGAGATCCGAAAACAGGTGCCCCGTCAAATGATGTGATGAAAAAGTATCAGCAGGTGATAACTTGCCTGAAAGGGAAAAATACCACCGAAAGAAACAGATTGGGTAAAAATAGATCGAACTACCCAAGAAGCTAATGAATCAGTACATTCCTACTATGAGCGTCTATTGCAGGTATTTAAACAGTATAGTGGATTTGAGGACATTGGAGACAAGAACATGAGTCAGTTTGTGTATCGGTTTGTTTACGGTTTAAAGCCAGAAATTTGTCAAATGATTAAACAGCATATGCTGTGTTGGCAAGGGAAGCCCATTGATGAGATTTTGAAATATGCAAAATATTGTGGAGACAATATTGAGGATAGACACAAGAAATTGCAGGAAAAAGTGATGTGGGCTCAGGTGAAAATGGCTGAGAAACAGGGAATTAATTTGGAAAATCCAAGTGAAAATCCAGGAAAAGATTCTGGAACGAATGGTGATACTGGGAATGGTGGAAAATTTAGAGGACGAATGAGTAGAGAAGAAGCTAAAAAGAAATTTCCTTGTCATGGATGCGGAAAATTGGGGCATTGGAAGGATGAATGTAAAAAGATCCGAAATAATAATAGCCCAAATCAAAATTTAAATCCACAGACGCAGAATGACTCACCGCAGGGTGTAAACCCTCAGAGTCAGTTGCCACCTGCACCTATTCAGGGTACTGTAAGCAGAGCAAAGCATGGTACAGACATCGGATATCAGGGAGGAAGTGGTAAGAATGATTATATGACATCACAATTTCTTTTGCAGGACGATTTCTGTCAATTCAGTCCATGACGGTGCCTAGGAGAGGGGAAGAAGGAGTGCGTACTTGGTGCATCCTTACCGGTAGATCAGTCAGGTCCATATGTTGAAGGGAATGTGAAAGGTAATAATATTACTTTCCTTTTGGACACTGGTGCTACCCGGTCTACTGTGAGAACAGCAGACATTCCAGACCTTCCTCTCTCTGGTGAAGATATCCAAGTAGTAGGGGTAGCTAATCAAAGGATTAGAACACCTCTTACCGAACCCATGGAAGTTAAAATAGGAAATTTCAGAGAAATGCATCAATTCATAGTGTGTGATTCTAGCCCAGTAAATTTATTAGGTAGGGATTTATTGTGCAAAATGAATTGTACTATTTTCTGCACACCGGATGGTGTGGCAGTTCAGACACCAGATGAAGATCATGTATATAAAATTATGATTGCAAAACAAGGTACAGAAGTAGACGAGATGTTTTCGTTAATAACAAAAGATGAGTTGCCAGAAGAATTAAAAGGTACAGTAAACCCCATAGTATGGGATTTCACCGGAAAGGAAGTAGGACTTATGGCTAAAATAGATCCAGTTAAAATTACTGTAAAGGAAGGTGCAATTTTCCCAAATACCAGACAGTACAAAATGAGTGCAGAAGTAAAAGCAGGAGTCATTGAAGAAATAAATCGAATGATAGAACAAAATATCCTAAAAGAAGTAATGAGTAGCCCATGTAATTCACCTATAATGGGGTTAAAGAAACCTAGTGGAAAATATAGGATTGTTCAGGACCTGAGAAAAATAAATAAGATTGTGGAACCATGTTGTCCCATAGTGCCAAATCCTGCAGTAATTTTATACCAGATCCCGTGGAGTGCAGGATGGTTCACAGTAATTTATTTGTGTCAAGCGTTCTTTTCAATACCATTACATCCAGACAGCCAGTATCTTTTTTCATTTAAATTTGAGAACAAGGTTTATGTGTGGAATCGTGTTCCTCAGGGGTACACAGAAAGTCCTTCTATTTTCAACCAGATACGGAAAAAGTGCCTTGAAAAACTAGTGATGCCAGGAAGCTCAGTTTTAGTCCAATATATTGACGACTTATTGGTGGCATCGAACACCAGAGAGGACTGTGTTGTTGATTCCATAGCATTATTAAATCTTTTGGCAGAAGAAGGGCACAAAGTCTCACCTGAAAAGTTGCAGTTTTGTACAACAGCTGTTAAGTATCTTGGACACCAAATTGAGAAGGGAAAAAGAAGAGTAACCTCTGAAAGAGTAAAATTAATAAAGAAAATGCAAATGCCTGTAACCCAAAGACAAGTAAGAATGTTCCTAGGAATAGTAGGTTACTGTCGACAATGGATACCAGGATTTTCCATGTTAGCTAAGCCCTTAATTAACATGACAAAAAAGAAAGCAAAGGACCCTGTTGAGTGGGAGGATGAAAGTGTAGAAGCCTTTGTAAAATTGAGAAATGCCCTATGTTCAGCACCTGCCTTAGGCATGCCTGATTATAAAAGAGAATTTGCATTGTTCTGTCATGAGAGAGAAAATTGTGCACTTTCTGTCTTAACTCAAAGACATGGATTAGAAAGACGTCCTATAGCATATTTTTCTGCTACATTGGACCCAGTAGCAGCCGCATTGCCAGGATGCTTAAAAGCAGTGGCGGCTACTTGTTTGAGCATTGAACAAAGTGAGTCAATTGTGATGGGACACCCTGTAAAAGTGTATGTTCCACATGCAGTTGTCATTCTCTTGACAAGAACCCGAACTCAGCATCTTACTCCTAGTCGGCTGACTAAATACGAAAGAATCATAATGGGTGCTGAAAATGTGACCATGGTAAGGTGTACTATAATAAATCCAGCAACCTTACTACCAGACCCATATCATGAGAGAATTAAAGATGACGAAGAAGATGAACATGATTGTTTACAAATTACAGAATTATGCACAAAACCACGCCCAGATATAGAGGAACAGCCTCTTAAAAAGCCAGACAGGGAGCTATTTGTTGATGGTTCATGTCAAAGACATGAAGACGGTAAACTAACTGCTGCCTATGCGGTATGTGAATTAACTGGAATAGTTGAAGCATCTTATTTACCAGGAGTCAAATCTGCACAAGTAGCTGAATTGATTGCGTTGATAAAAGCATGCAAAATTGGGAGGAATCAGAGAGTAACCATATTTACAGATAGGCAATATGGTTACGGGGTTGTGCATGATTTTGGCCAACTATGGATGCAGAGGGATTTCATGACTTCTTCAGGATCCCCCATTAAAAATGGACAATTTGTAAGGGAATTGCTAGAAGCAATACAATCACCAAAAGAATTGGCTGTGGTGAAATGTGCCGCACACCAGTCAGGAGATGACTGGGTGGTAGTCGGCAACAGATATGCAGATCTGGTGGCTCAACATTGTGCCAAAACCAGAATGTCAGTCAATAAGAGGGTGGAAAGAATGGGAATCAGCTGCCAACTTATGCTGTATATGCCACCTGAAACTTGGAATGACGTCAAGAAATTGCAAGATGAGGTTGATGAAAGTGAGAAGAATTTGTGGATCAAAGTGGGTTGTTCCCAAAGAGGAGATGATGAAGTGTGGATCAGTGCTGATGGCAGACCAGTCATGCCAGACTGTTTACTCTCACAAATGGCTAGGATGTATCATGGAGACACACACATAGGGAGAGATGCAATGATTAGGCTGTTCAGACAAAATTGGTATAATCCTAAATTCAGGGCTGTTGCAGAGAGTCTTTGCCAGAGATGTCTAACTTGCCAGATGCATAATCCGGGGAGGAAGACAGTAATTGGATTTGGGAAAATTGGAAAGGCAGAGGGTCCATTTATGAGACTTCAGTTTGATTTCATACAGTTACCACCATGTAGAGGGCTGAAATATGTACTAGTCATAGTGTGCCTGTTTTCAAAATGGGTGGAGGCTTACCCTACTAGGAGAAATGACAGCATTACAGTTGCGAAACTGTTGCTACGAGAGCTCATTCCTAGGTTTGGTTTTCCAGTAACTTTGGAATCAGATAGAGGAAAACATTTTAACAGTGAAGTGATCCAAATAATCTGTGAAGCATTTCAAATCAAACAGAAACTGCACTGTGCATATCGTCCAGAAGCTTCTGGAGTGGTTGAACAATTGAATGGCACTATAAAGTCAAGACTGGGAAAAATGTGTGCATCAACATCATTAGAGTGGCCAGATGCATTGCCACTTGTTTTAATGGGACTCAGAAGCATACCTGACAGAAACACAGGATTGAGCCCCCACGAAATAATGATGGGAAGAGCAATGAGACAAACACATGTTCCCACAAACAAACTACTGAATATATCTGATGATATGGTTCTGGACTATTGCAAGGGATTGGCTGACCTAGTGCGTTCTGTCTCTCATCAGGTTGGAGAAGACGCAGTTTCCAGGCAGCCCGAGCAAGAACATGATCTGAATCCTGGTGACTGGGTGGTAGTGAAGAATCACACCAGAGAAACGTGTCTATCACCTAGATGGGGCAGACCGTGTCAAGTCATACTGACAACGAATACAGCAGTGAAGTGTGCCGGATTTCCTAATTGGATTCATGTAAGTCACACCAAGAGAGTACCAGATCCCGAGGAAGAGAATCCTCAGACAACGCCAATCACTGAAGAAGCTGAAGGTTGCCTAGCTGAAGGATCTCAGGTTCGAGATTCCAGAGAAGCTGAAGAAGAACAACCGAGCACAAGTCAGGATTGGATACCAGTGGTAGAAGTTCCTGAAGTATATCACAGAACAAGAAGTCAAGCGAAATTGGAAGAAATTGAAGAAGATCAGATAGGTGAAGAAGAAGCAGTTCAGGAACAAGAAGAAAAGACATTAAGAAATCCTGAACAAGGTCAGATAGGGAAAGGAAACTGGACTCAAAACAGTGAAGACCTAATAGACTTTGAACAGGGACAGACAGGTCTAGAAGAATCCGGTCAGGCTGCAGAAGTTCACAGTGCAATAAGCCCTGATCAGAACAAGTTAGATCAAGAAGAGTGCACAGAAGAAGAAAACCTTGAAAAACATGAACTTGAAGAAATAAATAAAGAACAAGGTCAGTTATTGGAAACTCACAGTGGAGCTGTTACGGAGAAACCAATCAGACCTGAAAAAGAGCAAACAAGAAACACAGTAATTGCAGAACACGAAACAGTACTAAGCAGTGAAAATAACGAGATCTCTGAAGACGAAAATAAAGAAACA
Source organism: Calotriton arnoldi (assembly GCA_963921515.1). Classification (NCBI taxonomy): domain Eukaryota; kingdom Metazoa; phylum Chordata; class Amphibia; order Caudata; family Salamandridae; genus Calotriton; species Calotriton arnoldi. The sequence goes on from CAWUFW010000262.1 coordinate 1,686,205, forward strand.
TTGCCAACAAAGAAAACAAGAAAAGGAGATCATTGGCCGAGTGTCATTAAAAGAGTAAAGTACCACATAACAACCAGAAGTGAAGATCCAGATCAAGTACCTGAAGTAACAAGTCAAACTGATCAAGAGAATAAAGTCAGAGAAAAGAAGAAGTAAAAGACTGAAACTTGTGAATAACAAATTCAAGGGTCCTGACTGGACTTATATCATTCTTGAAGATTTTGAAAGCTCAGAGTCAAGTGACAGTGGTGGCGAAGGAACAAGTGCAGAACTGACGTACGAAAAAGAAACAAGACCACCCTGACTAAGCAAAAGAATAAGCTAAAGAAAAGGAAAGATAAGAAGAGCAATCTTCCTTGTCGAAAAATGCCTGACGATAGAGTTGCTGGGAGACCAAAACAGAAATGTTGTAGAAGATGCTGTGCATTATGCATATGTAGTCTAGTGATGGTGCTTATAGTATGGTTAGTCCTGATTGTAGCAGTTCCTTACCTTATGATAATGGATAAAAAGATTAATAATGAAACTAAGGAGAGGACAGCAAACATGAAGGGCAATAGAGTAGAACTAATGGCAGAGAATGAACCAGAAATTCATCATGAAATAGCTGATAACGACACTAGTTTAAACGTTTTCACAAAGTTATTGTTTCAATATGTAGACACAATGGAAGTTAGTAACTGTTATGTCTGTATGAAGTTACCTGAATCAGTAGCAGAAGGATTAACATACCATCACTTACCACTGACATATGGCATATCATGTAGTGTTTTGTCTAGTTTATTTTATAGAACAGGGAGACTTCAGTATTATTATTCAAACTTAGATGTGATATTTTCTGAGGTTCCGATTCGTAAGAGTATGAACCCAGTGCTTAGTAGTCAAGACGCACAGTTTATGGGAGAATTTTTCTTAACAATGAAAGCAATAGACATAACACATGCACATAGACACAATCTAACATGTTCTTTACTTGAAGAAGAAAAGATATTTTTGAATTTAGTAGAAGATAGAAGACAAGATTTTCAAAAGAAAGCTTTTGAGCATAAGGCTCATTTGCCACCTTGGGCGGAGAAAGAAGGGAGTTACACACCTGGCAAGGCTCAAGCTGCTATGGCTCTGGATTTTGTAAAGACAGGGAAAATTTGTCTTCATAGGTTAAAGACTGAATATAACAATGTTTTCATCGGTACCAGTGAATGTGAACACAATTTTTTAATTCTAGGAGGTTGGGGACTCAAAGGAGGAACAGATTCAGTTTTTCCTGGAATCTATTATGTGTGTGGGAATAAGGCTTACTTTAGGCTTCCTGCACGGTGGTATGGAAGTTGTTATTTTGGAATAGTATTTCCAAAGATATACCACGTAAAAAGAAACTCTGGGAGCAATGAAAACAATAGCGAATTAATACGTAGTAAAAGAGCTAGTTTTTCAGAAATTGTAGGCGATATATTTGGTGCATTGATACCTTCAGTGGGAATAATTCTGAACTCAAGGAAAATATGTAAATTGTCTACAGTAGTTGATCGTTTATCAACGGATACTGCTGGAGGTTTTCTAATGATTAATGCGGAAAGGATTGCGATTAGATCTATGGTGATGCAAAATCGACTTGCTCTTGATATAATATTGGCAAAAGAGGGCGGAGTCTGTAAATTATTGAAGACGAAACATTGTTGCACTTATATTCCTGATAAGAGTGCAGAAATTGGAACGTATATACAGAATATAACTAAACTTGAGATGGAACTTAAACCACTGGAAGTTGATAGTGTATGGGAAAGATTGACAAATAGTATTGCGTCAATTGGTACCTGGTTTGCTAATATAGGAAAAGGACTTATAGGTCAAATATTAGTACCCTTAGCAGGGATAGCAATAATAATCTTGGCAATAACAATATGGTGCAAATGCTGTAAAAAGAATGGAACATATAAGGTGACAGGAAGAGGAAAGAAACGAAAGGTAGATGAAATCGAACTTGAAGAGTGGAGAAGTGAATTATACAAGAAATTAAAAGGAGATTGTAAAAATGGAAAGTGTAAAGATAAGAATGAAGTAATTTCCTAGAAGTTGGCATCTGATTGAGGGTAGTGTTTTGATGGCTCAGAAACGCCCATCAGGGAGGGGATTGATGGAGCAAGGTTTCATAAATGAAACTTGCTTGTATTCAATCCTCATCACAGTATTAATTTATTAAAACTTGTATTGTTAATACTAACCTTTGCATTCACAACACGAAAGAGAAGGATGCTTGCTTATGTGTTTTTCTAATGAATAACACTTGTCTGTAAATCCAAAATGGCCGCTATGCGCGGGAAAACTCAGTGCGCATGTCACAACCATATCACATGGTGTGACGTCTCTCTTTGCTTGGTGGGAAATTTCTGCTTCTGCGCAGTGTGTATTAAAATGGCTGCTTGATGTTTTCACATGCTTCAGCTTGCTCTCATGTCACTACTAAATTGTCGTTTCCTAATGCTACTAACGCGGGATAGAATTTATAATTAAATGGGAATAGAGTAGAAAAAGTGGGCATACAGTGAAACATTTTATTCTGTGATTTTAATATTTGCTTCTTGCACTTTTATTAGTTCGTAAACTTGGGCCTGGGTTGGTGACCTGAAACTCGAGAGGCAAATGGTTCTGCGCATGTGTCCTGTGTGCCTGCCAAATGAAGTCAATCTGGACGTCGTCCAAGGCCGCGACCCGATGGCCGAAGATGCTGTACTCTTGCCTTTCCTGTTGCACATTGATACATTGTCTATGAAAATTGGTTTACATTTGTCATGAGACGGGTGGGAAATAAAGCGAATGTATTAATTTGAAGGGTGGGAATTTAAAAACAATAGGCTTTGCAATTTAGGCCAAAACGATATGGTGCGACAATCCACTCCCTGTCCAATCAGAAGTAGTGGCCCCATATTTTAGCAACATTAAGGGGAGGTACATGGGCGTAGAGGGGTATAATAGATATAGAATTAGCTAATTAGTTTAGCTTCAGGCTTCTAGCAGAGACCACAACACGCACAAGAAGAGCTCCAGACCGCTAAGCTGATCGATTGCAGACTGAATCCCTGTCCAGAAGAGGTCCTGAGGAGGGGGCGGCGGAGTCCATTAGAAGGAAGGCACGGGAGAATCGAGGAGAAGTCGAGTATCAGAGAGGGGAACGACGCAGGCGTCGTTGTAGAGAGGTCACCGGTCCTGTCCTGATCCTGGAGGAAGTCTTTGCTCTTCATCCTTCCTGGGTCCTATTTCTTTCCAACTCCTTGGCCAAGGGGTTTGGTTCTCGCACTTAGGTAAATATAATGCAACCTTTAGTTGCGCTGCTGTCTCTATCCTCTCCTTTTCTTTAAACACCGTCATTGATTAGCAATAATCATTTCTATGCTTAATCTTGGGTATTGCGATTAAGTACCATGTGGCTCTGTATTTTACTCTGCTAAATCTTTAGATAAACATTTTAAAACGTCCTGACTCAGTGGTTATTTCAGGATTATGTACTATAATGAATGTCACTCATTTTATATTTCCCAATTAGCAAAGGATTCATTGGTAAGTCATTACTCTTCAATCAGAAGGTAATTGGTAGCAGGGATTTTGATAAAGAGTAACAACTGATAAAACCCAGCGTAAGTATTAGCGTAGTATGAATGTATGGGCCCAAGTGAGTATCTGGTGTATGAATGCTGTTTGCTAATATCGCGCTGGATCAGAGGCATTGGTGCAGGTCTTTTTTTAGGGTGAAAGTTAGGGTTAGGGTAATTGATAAGTTTGATTTAAGAGTGAACACTGGGGTTACTTTGAGGGATAGAAGCAAGGTTAGGCATAAGGTCTGGGTTACGGGTGAAAGCTATAGTTATGGAGAGATTTAGGAGCAGGATTAAGGGTGAAAGTTGAGTGTTGGGTGTGGATTAAGGAGAAAGCTAGGGTTAGATGAGGGATAGGAGCAGGGTTAGGCATAAGCTCTGTGTTACCGACTGATTTAGGGCCAGGGAGAGAGACTGAGTTAAATTAAACTGCAGGACACAATTAAGATTAGAGTAAGGGTTAGTGTTAGAGTTAAGGTTTAGGGAGCAAGTGAGGGAAATGAAAGAAAAAACATTAGAAAAAAAGTACATTTTAAACTAATTATCTGAACTAAATGTATATTTCAACAGATATTAACAATTTCGATGCATTTACAAAATAATATCTTGAAATGGAGCGCGTTTATAATATAATGTACAAAGATGTTTGTGACTGCAGTTTTGATACTTAGGGTAACAGCGCAACCAACAGCTGACAAAAAAAAAGAAAATAAATTTTAAAAAACACGACAAATTCTGGGTTTCTATGGCTAAACCCACCACAGGCCCTGCAGTGAGCGGCATCGGATGGCTGAAGCTGCTTGAATTGAAGTATGTTTTCTAGCTCCAGAAGTGTATGTCTTATTTAATTGAGCTGCTAATCTGGCTGCGGCTATTGAACCAATATCTAGCTAATTAAAAAAAATTAAAGTGATTGAAAGGCATGAGCATTTTAATGGAGACACAGTGTAATCCACGGTAAGCGTAGAATCATCACAATTAGAGCTGCACAGTATCCTGGCAACAGCAACCACCACAATGACATCAAAATTTGGGAGATTAGTAGCACCAAGGCCACACCTCTGCACCCCTTTCACGTGTGCATCAAAATAGTATCATTTTGCCGTCCCAAACAATCAGACCAGAAGAATATCTGTGTTAGTGTAGCATGTCCAGCCGTGGCCCTCGGACATACCTGGGGCCGTATTATACATTATCACTGTTTGCACACGGCGCACCTTTCAAAAGGTGCGCTGGGCGCAAACAGTGATAATGCGCCCCATTATGGTGAATGCGCTGCCCTGGGGGCGGGGCATTCATGTGAAAACACGGAGCAGCCGCTCCGTGTTTTCACTGTGCAGACATCACCTGCCTGCACTTTCAAAGGGGATTAGAGATCTCCTTGCAGGCAGGTGCAGTCAGTGACTGCACCCGCCTGCAAGGAGATGTCTGGGGGTTCCATGGGACCCCCTTTACCCCCTGCAGAGGGCTGCTCTCAGGGCCGCACTGACAGTGCGCCACCTTTTAAATGGCGCACTGTCAGCGCGCCTCCTGAGGGCTTCTTTGACTCTGCGCCGCGTCTGTAATATGGTGCAGGCGCAGAGTCAAAGGAATTCCCTCATTTGCATAGGGCACGCCCCTATGCAAATGAGGGAACACCCTCTGTTGATAACGCTGGCGCTTTAAGTGCGCCAGCGCTATCGGTATTATAGAAGGGGACGCCCAAGCGCCTGCGTCCCCTTCTATAATACCAAAGTGCCCCGGGGGCGCGCAAAGCGGGCGCAAACGCCTGTTGCGTCCAGGGGCACCATCTGTAATACGGCCCCTGATGTAAAACACACAGAGAAGAGACACCATGATTGACATTGCTATTTGAACCATTGTCAGTGTATGTGAAGCAAAAGCCCCAAAACACTGATGTCCTTCAATCCCACAAAATGTTCAACTCTTTTCCAAATGCACAATCAACTCTAACGCTATAAGTTGCATTGCAGCCTAGAAAGTCCCTTACTTTAGCAGCATCTGAGAAAGTCCCAGGGGATCCATCTTAAAGGGGATTAGTTTGCAGAACACATATGGACAAGACATATACATTATGGCAATGCTTCACTCAAAGAACGCAGCTGTTTTCCCCCCCCCCAAGGTGCACCATATTTCCCAAATGGTTGTGTAATTAAATGGCCTCCTTGCCAATTGTATGTGTCTGCCAGAACCCAGAATCCAATGCCCCCAGCAAGTCGACTTGGCCTCACTGCTCAGGTCATGAAGCACTAGACTTTGCAACACACGTCATTTTCAAGAAATGACTCTGCAGTGTAACTCCTTGGTACTATTTGTAAATTAAAAAGATGTCCCATGTTCAACATTTCTTAGTGGAACAAAAACATAAATCTATCTCTATACTTGGCTCCAATTCATAAGACGACCAGGCATTTTTTGGAATAACCACTAAAATTAAGCACAATTTCTTGATGGCACTGTTATCGCGATGGCATGCAAATTTGTACCTTTGGAAATAATATCACAATGCAACAAGCCACCCTTTGTCCTGCTGCATCCCAGGGGGGCCTCACTCCCCCTCGCCGCATTTTTTCCAAAATAGGGGCTGGGGTGCAGCCGTCCAGACTCACAAGGGCAGGCTGCTAATGGCTACGCTGCTTTGAGAGTGTGGTTGTGGGTGGGCAATCGAGTCTCCCGAACATTTTTAAGAAATGCTCTGAAACCATCCACTAGCATGGTCTGCAGCCTGGCATGTGCTGGGACTGGCATGCCCAAACGTATCTCCGGATGTTACCTTCTGAGAGTTGTCAGAGGTCCGAAGCCCACTGTTTCTGGGCCTACGGGGAGGTGTGTGTGTCTGTGTGTGTGTCTGTCTGTCAGCGGCGGCTCCTCCGCAATAGCAGAGGAGCAGCGCCCCACTGCCTGGCTCAGAGTCAGCAATTGTAAAATAAAACAATGTTCTTGCATCGTTTTATTTTGCATTTTCCGGCTCTTAGCTAACGATGTAGGGAGGGGCGGGGCTGAGGCATGGGAGTGGGGAGGAGGAGTGCTACGTGCACTTCCTAAGTGCTCATGTGTGTTTAGCCGGCTGTCTCAAGCCGACCAAAACACACATGCGCACTTAGGTTTCTCCTGTCCGGCTTCATTGAGCAGCCGGGCTGGAGAAACCCCCACAGACTCCCTGGCCTCAGCCCACTCAGGCCAATCCCCGCGCTGCTCTGCAGCACCGGGATTGGATGGGAGTCTGTCACAGGGGCTGCTGGGACCCAGGAAGAGGAGAGGCGGCGAACGTGATGCAACGCTGGAGGCGGGCGACGGCTAAAGGTGCAGTTTTTTTAAAATCTATTATTTCTAACACCCCTCTATTTTACAGCCATCACCGGAGGTGGGTGGCATTGTGCATCGTCCCTGCGGCAGCAGGCATGGGTGGCGGTGAGTCCTTCTGGAGTCTGCCCCAGACAGGGGGACGATGCCTTGTCACACATACATTCCAAAACAACCAGGTCAGCTACCACCCTGAAGAGAAACTTCCACCGTTGAACAAGGAAAAGCGTCTGACAGAAGCTGAGAACACTGCTCCTCTCTACACCCCTGTACCCTCACAAGCCCCTCTTTCATGAGCCCCGAGAAGTATACTTAACACCACCACAAAGTAGGCAAGCCTGCGAGGTGTGAGGTAAGACCACATGGCGCTCACTCAATAATGACTCCCTGTCACAATCACCCCTAAAAACTACAACTACCTGTCTAGCTCAAGTCTTGCCACCAGATTGTGAGTTTTATCAGCCGTGCTTTCATTAGACATGCTTAGCTGTCGTACTGTGAAATAAAAGTTATGTGCAAGATAAAAACATTTCTCAAAATATTTACCTCACAGTAAGGAAAGTGAAAGTAAAGCTGCAGGCAATTTGACCGTAAAGCAGTAAAAACAAAATGAAGAAAAATTAAGTGCAATGCATCACCTGAACATAAAACGAACTTCACCACAACTCATGCACCTCCCAGAAGTGCTGTGCCTTATGGCGCTCCATGCTGCCCTCACCAGCATTCTGTCTTGGTGACACCCTCGTCTGCGAACAGGAGGCCGTGTGGAGGGGACAGCAGGTCTGTAGCAAAGCAAGCCCTGATCTGGACAGCCACAGACTGTCCCACACACTGCAACTCGAGTTAAGCCTACAAACAACTTCTTGGCTTTAATACACTCACTTCTCCACTGCACGTTACCATGCGAAACACGAACCGCTGAAAATATCAACAGTGCCACCACCACCCCCGGCAAAACTGACAAGCACAGAAGGGGGAAGCCGGGCTCAACTTTCCTTGTCTGCTTTCCACACAGGCTAGAAAGTTTCACTGGTGCAGCCCCCACCGCTTCCATCTTCCCCTTGAACGCTAGTCATTGCATTCTCTCAACCTTTGATCCTCGCTAAGCGGTTTTAGGAAAACTGTACGGGGGTAAAAAGAGAGGGGGGTGTACATTTGCACTTTGAAAAATGCAGTCATTGCTCTTACCTTGCAGTGGTTTTTTAAACATAAAAGCGGGCGTTGTGCTCAAACATAAAGCACGGCGCCCATGTTATAAATATGAAAGAAGGGGCCATGCTGAAACAAAGTGCAGCGTCAGTGCACATAAAAGGTATGCGCATGGCGGCCCGGAAGCAGCCACCATGGTAATAAAAAAATAATGATGAAAGCTGGCGCTGTGCTACAACATGAAGCAGACGCCCGTGCATATTAAACTTATGCGCATGGTGGCCTGTGAAGTGGGTGCCATAGTGTAAAAAAAAACAAAAAACATGAAAGCGGGCACCGTGCTAGGCGACGTGGTGATACAATATCTCTAGCACGTAATAAAAGAAGTAGTCCCTAAACAAAACACATAAACATGTACAGTGTAAGTAAACTGTAGTTGGCTGGTGCTCCTTGCCATAAAACGGAAGTGATGTATTGAGAGCACCAAACAATAAGGAGCCAGGAAAGAAGAGCAACGCAGGAGTGAACCAATGGCAAGCAGCAGGCGGGATTACAGTTTATATACTGATTACTGCAGGTCTTGCAGACAATGCATGTGCGCTGCCTAGGCTCGACCTAAAAATGAGTGCTTGACCACTCTGAGAAGCCGACCATTCGGGGAATGTTTGTTGTCCTTTGTGTGTCTGGTATGTCGATATGTTGCTGCCTGCAGTCGGCCGCACCCTGTCTTTTGTCCCCTTCTGCTGTGAGATGTGGAGAATTATATTGAGACCAGACAGGTGTGCTTGACACTGAACGTTCCAGAAGTGACGCAGCATACAATGACATAGCCACCACATGCCAGATGGCCAACCCACCAGTTCCAAACATTTCTGAACTTTCCGCTATCCCTCTGTACAGTGATGAATCAAAAGTCAAACGAACTTTATAAGCCATGCCAGGAAAGGAGCCCGATACAGATCGTTGAGCAACATTATCTAAAGCAGGAAAACATTTCCGAGAGAGAGAGCTGCGTGCCGCCTGTGGCAGCTGGAAAATTACTAACAAATATGCCACCGCAGGGGCAGTGTTAGCGGCCCCTTCCACCTCTCACCTACCCAAGAGTATAATGCTTTTAAAGCGGCAGAACCACTTAAAAAATGTTGGGTTTGTGACACTATTTAGGCTCACAAGCTATATATCTGTAAACTTAAATTCTGGTATGGTTGATGTAGGCTGCAGGTATACAAAGGACGCATACGATGACTGATTCTGTGCCATATTTTATGGATAACCACTGCCTTTGTAAATGATTGTCACATGGATGTCCTCAAAATCTGCCTTGTATCTTACCCCCTCAGTGTCAAACATTGGGCACCCTTTTACATAGGATGTAATGGGCTCATTCGTACTGGACATTTAACTCGGCATTGCTCCATTTGGCTCTCAGTGCACCCAATTTTATGTTTCCACCATCCAGTTAGGTTCCTGTACCATTCTCAAGCTATGATATGGCATAATTTCACATCAGCATGTCGAAGAATCAAAGAAATGCAATCAGACATCAGCACAATCTATCACTCTTACATGGTGGGTTTTTAAAAATATTAAAGGAAAAGTCTTTCCAGGGGCCTAGAAGCACTTAAGCTCATTTAGTCTCTAACCCTAATTCGTTGAATAATTTCAACATCCGATTTACCCCAAAATACTTTGTTTCACTGACCGCGTTCTGACTAACTGCCAAATCTCAGGTTGGAAGCCGTATCATAGGACCCCGTAGTAATGTATTAAATGTGCATAGTAACCCTGGGGACTGAAATGGAACAAAAAAAATATTTCCTTTGTATTTCCTCTGGGAAATACCTAAATGTATCTGCAAGGCTTAGAAATTCGGATCATTTGATATGGAACATATGATGCAAAACTTTCTGAATTTATGAATGCGGACATCTTGAGTCACGTGAAATCATTTTGCATCTGATTTGATCCCTGAGGTAGGGGAATCTCCTGCCCTCGATACACGTGTTCCAGGTTGCATTTTCAAGAAATGGGCTGTTACTAGCCTTTTGGAGATAACAAAATAATAGTGATTAAAAAGAAAACTTGTATTTAGATATTATAAATTGAACGTTCACTGTAAATACACCAATTAATAATATTTATGATTTGATTTTTATGTTTATGATTTTTGTGTATTTACTTGAAAAACGTTCTGATTATAACCTTGGTAAAATACACTCTCCTCTAAAATAAAAGTAATACTGAGTACATTGGATGATCAGAACTATATATCCTTGGAAAAAAAGATGTGAAGATTGATTTTTTCCCACTGGCTGTGGCTGGCCATTTTCTGTTTCATTGTGTGCTGCTCCTATGCAGCTTGTGAGATAGCTGCCTGCGTTAGGTGGACCGCAGGGAACTATTGGATGTGGTACATTATAAGAAACACAAAAATCACTGACAAAATATGTTAAAGTGAAGTTATGGTTAGCTGTGGTTATATGTTATGTGTATTCGTATAGCACACAGCTCACCCTGGAGGGTATACTGAAGCAGGAGCTGTATGGGCTGAGCCAGGGTCGGGGATAGAGCCAGGTCTTCAGTTTCTTCCAGAATTCAAGCATTTGATGTGCAGGGGCTGGCCATTCCAGGCTTTAGGAGCGAGATAGGAGAAGGCATGACCACTTAATCTGGTTCTGTGTATGCGGGGGTGATGCGCGAGTAAGAGTCCGGCTGAGCGGAGATGTCTGGTAGGTTTGTGGAAGTTTATGCGGTTGTTGAGGTACATGGGACCAATGTTGTGTAAGGCTTTGTATGTGTGTGAGGAGTTTGAAGAGTGCTTGTTTGGGTATTGGGAAACAGTGGAGCTATTTTAGGTGTGGTGTGTTGTGAGATCAGGGTCAGGGTGGGAGGTTACCGGTGACCCTGGCCGTTGAGTTTTGTATGGTCTGGTGTCTTCTGATCAGTTGAGAGCTGATTCCAATGATGGAGCAAGGTTTCATAAACGAAACTTGCTTGTATACAATCCTCCTCATAGTATTAATTTATTAAACTTGTATTGTTTTACTAACCTTTGCATACACGACACGAATAGAAAGGATGCTTGCCTATGTGTTTTACTAATGAATTACGCTTGTCTGTAATCTAAAATGGCCGCCAAAGCGCGGGAATATCACTGCGCATGTCACAACCATATCACATGGTGTGACGTCTCTCTTTGCTTGGTGGGAAAGTTCTGCTTCTGCGCAGTGTGTATTAAAATGGCTGCTTGATGTTTTCACATGCTTCAGCTTGCTCTCATGTTATTATTAATTTGTCGTTTTCTTAACGCTACTAATGCGGGACAGTATTATAATTAAATGGGAATAGAGTAGAAAAGGTGGGCATACAGTGAAACATTTTTATTTGTGATTTTAATATTTTCTTCTTTGACTTTTATTAGTTTGCAAACTTGGGCCTGGGTTTGGTACAATGAAAACTCGTGTGACAAAGATTCCGCACATGCGCCCTGCAGTGGCAGACCAGAAAGAAAAAGATGAAGTCAACTTGGACATCACCCAAGGCCATGACCTGCTGGCCGACACCACTACATACCAAAATGTTCTTGTCAAAACGCAACATTTTATATGAATAAATTGTCAATTTTGTCGTGAGACGGGTGGGAAATAAAGCAAATGTATTAAATTGAAGGGGCGGTAGTTTAAAAACAATAGGCTTCAGAATTCAAGACAAATCAATATGGTGTGAGGATCAACCCCCTGTCCCTGTCCAATCAGAAGTAGTGGTCCCATATTTTAGCAACATTAAGAGGAGGTACATGGGCGTAGAAGGGTATAATAGATATAGAATTAGCTAATTAGTTAGCTTCTAGCTCAGACCGCAGAGTGCGCACAGAAGACTAGCGCTCTTAGCTCCAGACTGCCAAGCTAATCGATTGCAGACCGAATCGCTGTCCAGAGAGGTCCTGAGGAGGGGGCGGCGGAGTCCATTAGAAGGAAGGCACGGGAGAATCGAGGAGAAGTCGAGTATCAGAGAGGGGAACGATGCAGGCGTCGTTGTAGAGAGGTCACCGGTCCTGTCCTGATCCTGGAGGAAGTCTTTGCTCATCATCCTTCCTGGGTCCTATTCTTTCCAACTCCTTGGCCAAGGGCTTTGGTTCTCGCACTTAGGTAAATATAATGCAACCTTTAGTTGCGCTGCTGTCTCTATTCTCTCCTTTTCCTTAAACACCGTCATTTATTAGCAATAATTATTCTATGCTTCATCTTGGGTATTTCGATTAAGTACCATGTGTTTTCTGTAATTTACTCTGCTAAATCTTTAGATAAACAATTTAAAACTTCCTGACTCAGTGGTTATTTCAGGATTATGTACTATAATGAATGTCACTCATTTTAAATTTCCCAATTAGCAAAGGATTCATTGGTAAGTCATTACTCTTCATTCAGAAGGTAATTGGTAGCAGGGATTTTGATAAAGAGTAACAACTGATAAAACCCAGCGTAAGTATTCGCGTAGTATGAATGTATGGGCCCAAGTGAGTATTTGATGTATGAATGCTGTTTGCTAATATCGCGCTGGATCACCAACATAGAGTGCGTTGCCGTGGCCCAGCTTGCTGGTGATGAGGGTTTGGGTGACGATTCTATGAGTGTTGGGGAGTCAATTCTATGAGTGTTGGGGAGTCATTTGACAATCTTCTTGAGTATGTGGAAGCAGGAGAGAGACACTGCGTTCACTTGGCCGGTCATAGTGAGTTGGTTTATTGATTGCTATTCTGAGGTTCTTTGCATGCGTTGCTGGGAAGGGTATGGGTCTGAGTTTGGCAGGCCACCAGGTAGAGTTCCAGAGAGAGATATCTTTGCCGACAATTACTACTTCTGTGTTGAGCTTGAGGCAGTTGGTTTTCATCCATCTGGCGACTTCAGCCATGCAGGCATAGAAATTGGTCCAGATGTTTGGTATGTTGTCAGAGAGGGAGAGTATGAACTGGATGTTGTCAGTTAGGATGTGACCTTAATTCTGTGGGCGGGGATGATGCTGGCGAGTGGAGTCATGTAGGCATTGAACATAGTGGGGCTGAGAGAGGATCCTTGTGGAACTCTGCAGATGAAGTTGACAGCATCTGAGGTGAAGGGGCCAGGGTGATCGACTTGATGTGGCATGTTAGGAAGGAGCAAATCCAGCTAAAGGTAAAACCTTGGGATTCTGGCTTCATACAGTCGTTGTATATGGATAGGGTTGAAGACAGTGTCGAAGGCTACAGAAAGATTCAGTAGGATGAGGGCTGCAGTGTCACCTCTGTCCATGATCATCTGGATGTTGTCCATGGCGACGATGAGGGTGGTCTCTATTGTGGTTGGGCCTGAATCCAAATTGAGTGGTGTTGAGGAGGTGGTCGTCAGTGCGGTGGGCAGTTAGGCGTTTGCTTATCTTTTTCATTACTTTTGTGGGTAGAGCAGCAGGGAGATAGGCCAGTAGTTGGCTAGCGTCTTTGGGTCTGCTGAGAGTTTTTCAGGCGGTGAGTACTTTAGCATGTTTCCAAGCATCTGGGTAGGTGGATGTGATGATTGAGTCATTCAGGATCAGGGAGAGGGCTGCCTTGATAAGGTCCAGTCCTTTGATGAAGACGTGGTGGGGGCAATGGTCTGAGGGGCTCCGGAGTGTATGAACTGCAAGGTCCGATTGGTCCGACCATCACAGCATCTGTTTTTATATTAACAGGGAGGTGTCCCTGAGGAAGGTTCAACCAAAGAAATTGAAGATGGCCAGTATCCATGGGGGTCCCCCAAGGGTTCGCCCTATCTCCTATACTCTTCAACTTGTTCTTGGAACCATTAGCTAATGCACTAAATTCCACGAACATTCTCTTCCATATGTATGCGGATGACACGCAACTTTATCTGAAAATCACCTCCCTGGAAAACCTCATATCACTCAACACTACCCTAACGAATACTCAAAACTGGTTAACTGAGAACCACCTCCTACTCAACACCTCCAAAACAGAATTCCTTCTCATTTCTCCTCCGAATCACACCCCCAAGTTAGACCTCTGAATGAACCACCTCACTGCCTTCAACTGCTCCCCCCTCATTATTGACTCAGCCAAATCTCTCGGAATCACCCTGGACAAGCACCTGAACATGAAGAATCATATTAGCAAGGTGTGCAAGGGAGCTTATCACCTGATGAGGTTACTCAGGAATCTCAAACCATTCCTTCCACAAGCTGACATCAAGCAGGTGGTCCAAGCGCTTGTTTTGCCGAGGATAGACTATGGCAGTGCTACGCTCTGTGACTTCCCCAAATATACCTTGGTCCCACTAAGGGCTTCATTGAATGCTGCTACCAGATTGGTTACAGGTACAAAAAGAAATGCGCACATATCCCCAGTCCTAAAATCCCTAAATTGGCTGCCCTACGAAGCAAGAATACAGTTAAAGATTGCCTGCTTCTCTCACAAAGCCCTCCATTTCAAAACCCCCAGTTATCTAGTTCAAAAGCTAGAATTATCCGGAGGTGGTTGACCTTCAAGAAGTGCTAACTCTTGCCTCCTGAAACCACAGATCTTTCGCAAAAAGAGAACGTGTCACCGAGCTTTCTCCGGCTCTGCTCCGAAGATCTGGAACTCTCTCCCACCGGAAGTACGCAGAATCTCCTCCACGGTTGCTTTCAAATCGGAAGTTAAAAGATTCCTTATGAACTAGTTCTTACCTTAAATGGGTTTGGATCGTCTGTTTTAAGTTATTGGACTTACACCTTTAAGCCCGCAGCTGGTTGCTATACTTCTTTAATTAATCATTTGCTCTCCTCCCAGTTCGCTATGTACCAGCTATTGTGTTGTTCTCTTATGACCCCTTTTGTAACTGTTTTGTTTGGTATTCTTATTTGACGCCTGTACTGCATTGATTACCTTCCTTCCCGCCAATTGTGAAGCACTCTGATATCCTTCGGGATCATGTTCGCGCTATATAAAACTTTATAAATAAAATAAAAATAAATAAACTTTATAAATAAGGTTGTTGCACTTTCTTGAATGGTAGGCCAGGTGTCAGGGTAGTCCTCTGTATGTTGGTAAAGATGGGCAGGAGGGCTGCAGGGATCGAAGGGTACGGTTGGGGCTCAACGTTTTCATAGATGCTGATGTATAGGCACAGCAGGGTGCAGAGGTCCTGAGAGAGGGTTACGCTAGATGAGCTTGCTGCCGGAGAGGTAAAGTCTTTCACTATGGCAAATATTTCCTTGGCACTGTTGGTGCTGCTTTCGCTTTGGTCGGTTTGCGCAGAGCGTTTGGTGGCTATGATTTGCTGATGGTAGCACCTGAGGGCGGATTTTTAGGTGCTTTTGTCTGTCATTTTGACTATGTCAATCAAACAGTAGGAGGAGTACACCCAGGAGACATCTCAATGTCTCCGAGGTACAGGGAAAGGCGCACAGAAAGGAAAATTTCTCCTTTCGTAAGAAGACCCCTCACTCACCAACCTAGTTGGTGACATGCTTCATCATTGGGGTCCCACCCGAATAGCCGAATGCTATCCGGGTGTGCTTCAACACCTGATTACAGTGGAGCAGGTTATTTTTCGTGGTGCAAGTGAGTGTCAAAAGTGATTTAAAAATTGGCCAGGTTAAACTCCCTAAAAATTTGTATTCTGTTGGTAAGATTCCGTTCTCGGTTAAATTGACCTCCGGTATCTTTGTAGTGAGAAAGAAGTGAATAAAAATCGGTCTACATGTTTCAACCTGATGGCGATAATACCAGGTTTTCGTCAGGACCAGTGAACATGACCCGGGCGGTGTACACTCGCTAAGGTGTACCCTACCCTTGGTCACTGCAACCCAACCAATTGGACGAAAGGACGCCTGACTGTGAGTACATGGTTGGGTTGCAGTGACCAAGGGTAGGGTAATCTGCAACAAATGATGGACGGAATGCTGAATGGTTAAATCCATTGTTCTTTTGCCCACTACGCCACCCCAGTTTGGACCCAGCCATATGCAAATCAGTCTTGAACCTGTGCCTCAAGGGAGGACCTGGCTTGGCAGTTCGGTCTGGACTGTTCCCATGAGGCACAGGGTCAAGACTGATTTGCATATGGCTGGGTCCAAACTGGGGTGGCGTAGTGGGCAAAAGAACGATGGATTTAACCCAGATCTCTTGACTGGGGAGAATGTCTGAATCATTCAGCATTCTGTCCATCATTTGTTGCAGATACACTTTTTGCCCTAAGTGGGATGGGTATGCCCAGACGTGGGTCCCTTGCTCACTGTGCCACTGGATTCAAGCTAGCCTGGCTGATGAAGGGTGACATACCCTGAAACCGGTCCCAGGAAGCTTGTTTCCGGTCCAGGGAGGACCTGGCTTGGCAGTTTGGTCTGGACTGTTCCCATGAGGCACAGGGTCAAGACTGATTTGCATATGGCTGTGTCCAAACTGGGGTGGCGTAGTGGGCAAAAGAACGATGAATTTAACCCAGATCTCTTGACTGGGGGAGAATGTCTGAATCATTCAGCATTCCGTCCATCATTTGCTGCAGATACACTTTGAGAGGAGCCAGGGCATTTGCACATGTGGGGATCCAGGCTTTGAAGTTGTAGATGGATTCAGGGAGGGTGTCATTTTGTCAAGGCCGGTGGTGTACGAGTTTGGAAGACCAGGATATTTCTGAGATCCCCATCATGAAGATTAGGTAATAGTGCTTCTGTGGTGGAGTGGGATGGCTATGCTTAAAGTTGATGAGGTAGTGATCGGACCAGGTGATCGGTGTGGCTTGTCTACTGTGATGTCGCTGAAGCTGGTAAAGATGGGGTCCAGTAGGTGTCCAGCTGCATATATGGGGCGTTTCTCTAATACTTTAACGTATAGTTAAGAAATATAGTTAAATTATAGTTATGGTTAAGAATTAAAACTGAAAAAACACTAAAATTCGCAAGTTATGGTTGGGACCGCACCCATAATTTGCACAACCACCATGCAGGCCATAACTCGCATGCAAATTAGTAGAACTGTGGCAACTTTATTTGACAAAAACTGCTTTTGTAATGGAAAGTCAGACCTAACCATAACTAGACAGATATATGTAGTGCTTTAAACCCCATATTTCACAGGTAACCTTGCTATATGGAAAATATTTAACAGTACCTTGTGCAAAACTGATTTCATCATCATAATGACAGCCCCCAAACCACTTTGCATAGTTTAACCACTGTCAGGGCAACTAGGGTTATGCAACATGAAGGACCACATTTTGCTGCAAGGATTTCTAAATTATTTTGGAAAATATGGCACATTCTCTGGGCAGTATTACTTTCATCCATCGAGCTAGAAATTTTCTTTTTTGTGAAATCTGCAGATTAAACAAATGATGTGGTAAGTGCGGTAAATCCATAATAATGTGGTAAACACTGCAGTGAAATAATTGCATAAGTTCACTGGTCCTCACCTTGGTACACAGTCTTATCAACAATTTATTCATGAAAATTCAACAAACGCTAACCATTCTGAATCTAATCAGTGCACACAACTTTCCAGTTTATAAGTTCATCTGATTTAGGTTTGGCAAGGTGATTTTTGTGCAGATCCTTACTGGGGGACTGTGGAAATGAGGTTAAAAAAAGTGAGGTTTTCATTTTAACTCTCACAGAAATCTTTACTCTTTGCCACAGAAAAAATGCAAAACAGAATTATAGCAAACTTTATATAGCATTAGAACTTTACTCGGGGAAGAGCCTTTGCTTAGTTTGTTGTTAAGTCCGATCAGTAGTGTTTGAGAAATTAGCATCCCAAAAATGTGTTAGTGGGCTTGACTGCATTAAACGTTAGCAGTATTTGAACCTTTAGCCTACAGACAGGCCTCAAACCCTAGTTTCAGGCCTGTCCGCGGATCCAAATACAAAAAATGAAGGCTCTCCAATTGAAGGAGGGAACTATTTGCTCCTGTCATCCATTCCAAATGCTGTGTTTGACTAGCCACCACAGAAAATGTTTTGTTGCGACCATCACCAGATGCTGGACTCGGCCCCTGCTTCCTGTTAACATAAATATATTCAGAAGAGCCATGTGGCGGCTGTGAGGGAATCCCTTTACACTCTGGATTGTGTGTGTGCGCATCCTAGAGGGACCTCCTCATTTGCAGGGCTTTAAGTGGGATGAAAAAACTGGGGGTCTCTCATGGGGGTGTGGCCTATGAAATTAAGGGCGTGGCTTAAAGCACTTAAGCTAAAAAGCTGTACTTAGCATGGTGTGCTACCGACTGGTATTTTGCTGCGTCTGTCCATTCATCCAGACATATAACACAACAAGTAACATTACACCTACAACAAGCCAGGGCTACTGGCTTTGTCAATGGTTGTAAATTGCATAAGATAAATAAGCAACAACTATCACTTCGTTGTATATAATATTGAAAATGCTTCCGTTCTTGTGAGTGAGGTTGTGGCGTAAGGCTAGAGCTGCTGACCTTCGAGGTGAGAAAGCAGGTTCGAGCCTCACGTCGGCTCAACATCCTGTGATTCAAAACATGAATTTGTCCTTGTGTAATGTAACTGGTGCTCATGTGTGCTCCAAGTTTACGCTATAAAAAACTGAAAATTTGTCTCTTTGACGTTGCATCAAAAGCAGTGACGGATGGTACTATTGAAGAGTTAATCTTTTTATCCTCCACCCTCAAGGTAAAAATTGAGAGCCCAATAGGGACCCGTCTCGGCACCTGCTTTTAAGAACTGCCAGTGCTGAGCACCGACAGGACCCGGCCCACTTAAAGCCCTGCTCATTTGTATAAAACCAATGTAACTTATCTGTGTACCTTGTGGACCCTGGGCAATATTTGCAAACTTTGGAGCAAGGCTCTGCGGTTCGCAAACACTTCTGTGCCTGCATCCCCAAGTGTTGTCTTTCGGATCCTTGCAAACACAAAGAGATGATGGATGGAGTGCTGAAACTTTTCAGACACTCACCCCAGTCACAGATCTGGGTTGAATCCTTCATCGTTCTTTAGCTCACTTTGCCACCCCAGTTTGGACCCAGCCATATTCAAATTAGTCTTGACCCTATGCCTCATGGGAACAGTCCAGCCTGAACTGCCAGGCCAGGTCCTCCCTGGACCGGAAACAAGCATTCTGGGATCCTTGTCTGGTCCCTCTCTCTGGCTCGTGGACTGCGTACATGAACCCTGCAGGGACGCAGGAACCGTAACAAGGCCCCTCAAGTCCTTAAAGTTTGGCAAACCCAGGTAAGAATTTGTGAACCAAAAAAATAATAATAAAAGTATGTTAAAAATAAAAATATGTTAACATAAATAAAAGCGGCCAATCACCTCTTGGCTGTCTGAAGGTCTGGCTTAGCAGCCATTGGTGCAGGGACGCCCTCCCCCCAATGTAGCAGCTTAAGCGGGGGTAGCCACTGAGCCCGAGGACTGGTGAACTGGGCCCCACTTAAAAGTCAATGCATTGTTTGTGGGTCTCTCCTGCCTGCTAGTCTGTTGGCAAAATGCTTATAAATAACAGGGTTAGGAAATAGAAGGAAAGAGGGAGGATGTGTGAAAGGATGGATGCACATATGAAATGACGGATGGCTGGATGGAAAACAAATTGGCTAAATGGGGCAGTAGGTCAATGTATGGAAAGGTGAAGGGATGGATGCATGAATGACTAGATGGAAGTGGGAATAGACTGACAGTCTGATAGAAGGATGATGAAAAGTTGAAAGGAATTCTTAATGAGGGTTGGATTTTCACACTTCCCAAACTCTGTGTGATTTGAGGTATGTTTCAAGTGTGGGTATTTTAATTTTCTGGCTACCGCCTTGTCAACAGCCTACCTTAACTGCGCAGGGCCAGAGAGTCTGTTCAGTTGGTATTTTCTGCCAGCAGGGGTTGGAGCAAAAGTTCAGGTCATGCAGGCTACCCCCTACTGCATAAGCTGAGGGATGGGAACAGGGTGGGTTGGCTTCCACCGGTGAAAGAGCTAACCATAACTGATCAATTTCAGTGCTTTTTTTTGGTTGTAAATCTATTTCTATTACTTTAATTGTGTCTGCGTTTTTATTTTTAAACTAAATTTCAGACATTTTTTTTAAACATACATTAAGGGCTTATAACCAGGACTAACCATAACTTCTATTTAACTGTGTTTTTAGGTGAATACATATATGTAAATATATTCACTGAGAAAACCAAAGGTTAAAGTAATCTTATAGTTAGGTGAAATGTTCAGTAACAAAGTAACGTTCTAACCTAAACAAAAACCTGAAATTCAACAGTTATAGTACAAGTTATCTCAAGTGACTATAACTCGCCCCCCCACCATGCATAGTTTTCTCATCAATAATTTCATTGCAAATGTTGCAGTGGTATTATCAGTGATGTCATAGAATATGTCACGAGTGATGTAATATGTGGGGTAATTAGCAGTGAATGGCGAGGGCATGAGTTATATTTACCTTGGGGCACGAGTTATTACTTGAGATAACTATAACTGGTAAATTTCTGTGTTTTATTTTAGTTTAAAACATTAAGTTGTTACTGAACATTTCACCTAACAATAAAGTTGCTTTAACCTTTGTATTTTTCAGTGAATTTCTAGTTTTTTTTTTTTAACATAAAGTAATATTTTGTTACTATACTTGAAACCAACTCCCTTTTGCCGTGCATGGTGTGGCTTCCAACCCCTTGCAGGCAGTCAACCCTCCGCTGTGAGGTTAGCCGCTGTGCGCAATCCACCATGCAGGCAGCCAACCCCACGCTGCACATGGCCTTCGGCTGTAAGCAGCAGGGGTTCACCACAGGGCCTAGCCTGGGCCGGCCCTGTGCCCAACCCACCATGAGGCAACCAACCACATGCTGCGCCTGGCCTTGGGCCGTGCAAACCGAGAAGTTGGCTGCAGGGCCTAGTCTGTGGCCAGCCCTCGTGGCCACCCCACCTGAAGGCTGCTGACTCCACTCCAGGGTTGGCCTTCAGGGACTGGGGACCCCATCCATTGGGGCCACAGCATATATTTTGAGGGATGGGGGCATGCAGCCCCCTCCACAAGCCTTATTAGACCCCAGTCACCCCATCCCCAAGACCGAATTCCGTTAAAAAGAGGATGGAGCTGTGTGGCCCTCTCCCCAAGCAGATCGTGCCCTGGAGACCCCCTCTCTCAGGGCCTCTCTAAATTATAGGTGGGTCCCCTTTGCCCACCCTGGGCACCCACCAAACAACACTTAGATTAAGTGCAGGGAGATGCTCCACCCTTACCGAGCCTCATTAGACCCCGGGGACCTCATCCCCCAGGGT